>JAIPUX010001880.1:29061294-29122615 GCA_020142125.1 Phrynosoma platyrhinos
GGGGGGGGGGGAGTGACAGCTCGGATCTCCTCCTCCTGCTCTGTCTAGGACTTCCTCTCCAGAGAGAAAGCCCAGGACGAGGAGGAGGGCCAACATGCCATCGCAACTGCCTTCCTAATCCAGCCTGGATTCAGAAGGCATGGCGGGGCGGATGCTACCCTTTTGGCCTCACCCCTGCACCGAGTAACATCCTGGCTGGGGATACCCCTGTAACTAGGGCTGACCCTAGCTAGCTTCCAAGATCAGTCAGGATCTGGTAAAACTTTATTTTGTGGTATTCAATTTAAATTATTCTAGCTTGCCCTCATTATTAAGAATTATCATGATGCTTTCTGAAAAGTACCTACTGACTGTACACAGAGCCTTACTATTGAAGGGACCCAAGTGTGCCCTCTAGCCTTGATACTTCTTTCGACTAATTGTGAAGTGGTGTCTCTGAGAGCTCAACATTAATCATTACACCTCACTATGTTTTGAAGCTTCTTCTCCAAAGAAGTCTGTTTTTCTAACTTATGGCTCAGAAGGAGAAAACAATAGGGAGGAGATGATGACACAAACATGTACAACCTGTCATAATTAATTTCTGTTGAAAAGCGCCAATACTTTCCTTTCTTCTGTTCTCTCTTTCTCTCTCTCTCTGCCTTTATCCTTACCTTTCCCCTTGAGCCATAGGAAAGCATTGTTCTGAAGGCCAAATCAAAGAAGCAAACATCTAAGCATAAAACTTGAAAATGGACTGCATCAGTTCCAATGATAAGTATATCAAAGTTAAGGTTAAATGAACTTCCATAGGAAAAGTGGACCTGGGTATCTGGCAAAGATAGGTGCAGAAGGGCTGGGAGAATCAGTGCTGTCACCAAGCTTGGTGACACCCAGTACCGGGAGTGGGCTGCCGAAGGGGTGGCCTGCCCCAACCTCCCCTCTTGCTGCCTTGCTCATCTGCTGCCCTCATTGCCACCTCAGCTCCCTCTGCAGGGAGAGAGCCAAGCAGGTGACAAAGCCATGAGGATGGCCTTTGCCCCTCCTCCACAATGGGAAGAGGACCTCACTGAGTGTCACCACTCTTCTGGGATGACACCTGGTGCAATCTGCACTTCCCGCACCTGCCCCATATGTCACCAGGGGGAACTGTAATCCCAAGGCTTCCTCAAGAGTCCCTAATGCCCCTGCATTCCCATTCTCCTTCCCAAGGTAGACAGTCATAAAAGTGTGCTTTTTGCCAGAAGGATTTTCCCAGTGTGAGAAAAAACACGCTTTTATGACTGTCTCCCTTGGGAAGGGAACGGAAGTGCTTCGACCGCATGCAGAGAGGGAAGGAGAAATCTGAAACTCTGCTGATTCGTTTCAGCTTTCTTTTCTCATGCATAAGGCCTCACCCACTTTGTAGTGACAAAACCATTTGGATAGTTGCGTTGTTATTCATCTATTCAAATGTAAACTAGGGAAAAATATTTTAAGGTCATAACAGTAGTTTATTGAAGTAACTTCAGAATAAAAATAAAATAAGGCTGTTTAAGAAGGAGGACAAAACCAGAGCTAATAAACTTATCACATGGCACTTAAGGAATGGGAAAAGGAACAGAATGGAACAGAATGGGGCAAAAACACATTTTATTGGATGGGAGAACGCCACTGATGCCGCCGGGGGTCCTCAAGGTGTTTCCCAGCCGTTCCTGGCAGCCGATGTTTGAAGGATGGTATCGGCTGTCAGGAATGCCTGGGGAACGTCCTGGGGACTCCCAGCATCAGTGGCATTCTCCCATCCAGTAAAATGTGTTTTTGCCCCATTCTGTTCTGTTTCGTTCCGTTTCATTCCTTAAGTGCCATGTGATAAGCTTATATATCTATTATATATAAGCTTATATATCTCAGAAATCTCATTACAGTAGTTGGTTTGCATCATCTTCAAAGACTAAACATTTTAGGATTTTCCCCCCTGGCCCATTTCTTTTTGGAGTCTGGAGAATTTGTTGTTCAGATTTGGGCATGGGACAACATTTAATATTTGGAGAAGAATTAAGAGAATCCCATTGAGGCTGGAAGTAGTTGCTTCTTCCCTGAGTGCCACCCCCATCCATTGGTGGCTGAAATTGGTAGAGTTGCACAAGCAAGCACTCTGACTTCTATTGGATATCCAGGGAGGAAGCCATCCAGTATAGATTTGTGTTATGCTTGCATGTTTATTGAATCTCAGCTTGAGTTGGATTTTGAAGGTTTTTTTTATTCAAGAATGTCCAGCTTGCCATCAGAAACAAAGTGCCTTGGCATACTGAAGTATCCATCCTCTATCATTTTTAATGATATTTCTGATGTTGAGTTTGTGTCTGTTCAAGTTTTTGTCTACAGAGACTGGTCTGTTTGTCCTATATAAAATGCAGTAAAGCAGGCGTTAGCAACTCCCGGCCCGTGGGCCAGGTGCGGCCAGTGGAGGCCTGGGGAACGGCCCATGGCCGGTCCCACCGCCGCTGCCGCCCTGTATGCACACAGCAGCGGGTGCCATTTTGGAAGGCCCCACAGCGGCTGCACCGTGCGAATTTGCACGGCGCAGCCACCGTGGAGCCTTCCTTAGCCGCTGTTGGGCCTTGCATGGGCATGTGATGCAGGGCACCATTTTGGCACCTTTGGGCCTTCCAAAATGGTGCCCCCCACGCATGCACACAGTTGACATTAACCTAGTATTGTTTTATCCTCTATCTAAACCAATAAAGAGCAACCCCGCTCCATTTCCCCCCCCCCCCGGCCCCCTGGCAAAAAAGGTTGCCAACCCCTGCAGTAAAGTATTGCAGACAAATGACAACAGATAGCATAACAGTCAAAGATGCAAATGTGTGTGAGCCCCAATGTTATAGACAACATTATTTGGACTTGAAATAGCATGCTTAAGAGCAGGTCTGGGGACATAGCTGATATCTGGGTCTGATTCTCCAATTTATCATTGCTGCTCTACAGCCCATCCTAAACAATGACACTTCTTTTTCACAAGTCCCAAGGGTGTAGGCCTATGGGTGCAGCCAGTGGAACACTGTTGGGAAGTTTATGCAAGAGTTTATCCACTCTTGATTTACTACCACTCTGCTTCAGCTACTCTAGGTTGGAAAAGTGTTTTGTTATTGCTGGACGTGGGAAAAGCTATGGGAGGAGTGGTGGTAGAATCAAGGGAACATTCACCACCCCTTCAGTAGCAAATCCACAGTCACTGGTACCTGTAATTTCTTGTGAGATGCTGGGGAAGGGAGGTGAATATAACGTGTCTTTTTGTGTTTTTTAAAAAGTGTGTGGGTGGAGGCATTGCTGGGGAGATACCAGGTTCTAAGGCTACCTGGAAACCCTATCATGAAACTCTCTAGAGTTGTCCTGACCTACTAAAAACCTTTCTTCATCAGCAGGATAAACCAGAATATAAATTATTGTAGTAGTTTCCAAGGAAGTAGCTGTGTTAGCCTCTAGCAGCATAAAAAGGAGGAAGAGAGGGGAGGGGGAAGAAATATGGCAGCACATTTAAGACTAAAATTGGTTTTTATTTTAGCATGAACTTTAAGACATAAACCCACTTCTTTGGATGCAGTACTAAATGGTATTAAGGCTTCATGTATAAACCATAATTATACAGTTGTGGGAGTGGGATAGAATGTAATAGGATCCAGAAAAATGCAAATCATGTCCCTTGGCCTAAATTTTCAAAGGGCTGGGTGAGGTGATCCAGGTCTTTCAGATCTTTACAGTGGTCAGTTAATGATGATATGTGAAAGCAATACATCTGCTTAGTTTCCTTGGGTTCAAAACTCTAAGAATATTTATTTTATTATATATGCAATACCTGAGGCTTTAATGCCACTCATCACTGTATCCAAAGAAGTGGGTTAATATCCATGAAACCTCTGCTAAAATAAAAGCCTGCTAGTCTTAAAGTTGCTGCTACATTTATTTATTTTTCCACTCCTCCTTCCTTCCTCCAGAATATAAATCAGTGACCAGTTTGTGAAATTTATTATGTTAAACAGTCTTAAGTTTAGTATGTGCATCACTCAAACCTTGGCATGTATTTGTCTCTGGGCAACAAAGCCAAGGAGCAGTGAGTGGTGCAGGAGAGCAAGAGACTCTATCCTGACACCCTGTCACAGCCAAAGCCATTTGTATTTCTTTTTTCCTGATGTTACAAAAATTCCAACTCCTGGACCTTTTGTAATCTGCATCTGTGGTGTGGATTGTGTTTGACCAACACAGTAAGAACTCAGTATATGTTCACACAGGTCCTCCTTCATCACTACTTCATACATGTTCAGGACCAGACTGAGAAAATGAAATGAGACATTGGGACTAAAGAGTGCATCTACACTGTAGAATTAAAGCAGTTTGATACCACTATAACTGCCATAGCTCCATCCTACCGAATCTTGGGATTTGTAGTTGACCTTGGGTAAGTCACATGCTCTCAGCCTCAGGGGAAGGCAATGGCAAACATGTGAAAAAATATTGTCAAGAAAACCGTGCAATAGGGTCGCTGTACATTGGAAACGACTTGAAGGCACACAGCAACATCATGGTATTCAGTCTGGTCTATCAGAGAGCTCTGGTGCTTCACCAAACTGCAGATCCCAGGATTCTGTGGTATGGAGTCATGGCAGTTAAAGTGGCATCAAACTGCTTAAATAATGCAGTGTGGATACACCCCCAGCCTAGGGATGACCTGGCTGCTAAATTTAGGAGCCTTTGGGGTAAGGAGACTTGGGCTGCATCTGCACTGAAGCAATAATGTAATTTGACACAGCTTTAACTACCATGGTTCAGTGTTGTGGAATCCTGGGATTTGTAGTTTGTTGTGGCACCAGAGCTATCTTCAGAGAAAGCTAAATGTCTCATAAAATGACCAATCCCAGAATCCCATAGGACGGAGCCGTGGCAGTTAAAGCTGTTATCAAACTGCCTTATCCCTGCAGTGCAAGTGCAGCCACTGGCCTCAGAAGAAATGGGTATGGGGGATTGTGCAATACTATGGCAGCAAGGGGAAGATTTTTTCTCTCTCTCTTTCACCTGTAGAAACAACTGAAGAGGATAGGAGGCTGATGAAGAACACTTTTCAGCTCTGATCCCAGGTGGCAACTATCTACTTTAATGAGGAAGGAGGAAACATAATTTCTTCCTCATGCTAGTTGATACATGTTTTGTTTTTGTTTTTGTTGTGGCATCCTCTCTTTGGTCAGACATTCATTCTCTGGGTTGTATATTGATTGATTAATTTATGTCTATATCTTTGTGTGCGTATGTTACAGGGCTCAAAGATGTCTAACCCTAAAAAGAAGCAGAGGTTAGGAATTGTAACTCCATGAGTACCTCTGGATTTTGGTCAAATGCCTGGAGAGGGCCAGCTGCCTAAAGCAGGTCTCCAACATCACCATCTCCTGTGATTCTGTCTTCTTCGCCTTCCAAACACACACAGCCTGGGTCCAACCATTTTATCATAACAGGTTGTGCCCCGAATGGCTACCCAGCGGAAGCATTTTGTGAAAGATTTCAATCCCTATATCACTTGTTGTATCTGTAAAGGATATCTTATCAAACCAACTACAGTAACTGAGTGCCTCCATACTTGTAAGTAGGATTTTTTGAGGCATCTTTGGAATATCTGCTATCTTCTATTTGTTTGCTGCCATAATGCTGCTAATGGTCCTGGGATCAAGGTGGATGGTGTGTAAATTGTTATGATAATGTTTTGCATTTATACAGCATACATTTCCAGTATTCAAAGAATTAAAAAAAATGACATTATTCCATAACATTGGAATCTGAAGGAAGTTTAAATATTGGGCTATATCATTGGCCACATTGACTGCATCTGCACTGCAGAAATAATCCAGTCTGACACCACTTTAACTGCCATAGTTCAATGCTGTGGAATCATAGGAACTGTAATTTGTTGTGGCTCCAGAGCCCTCTGACAGAGCAGACTAAATATTTCACAAAATGACAATTCCTAGCATTCTATAGCATTGAATCTTGACAGTGGTGTCCTCGCCCGAAGTGTCACCCAGTATGGGGAGGAGGAGCTTCTGGGGGCGGGACTTCCTGGCAGGACTTCCGGCGGGACATCCAGGGGTGGGGCCACGTGGAAAGTAGCCACACGGGCTGTAGAAATGGTCGTTGCCTGCCTGCCCACCCACCTGGAGACCCTCCCCCTGAGGCCCAGGAACACAGCCATATTGACTGGGAAACTGGCAGCATGGCTGGGAGAAACGGCCACCTGCCACCCAGCTGAGCTAGAGACCCTCCCCCTGAGGCCCGGAGACCCCCAAGGCCCAGGAAAACAGCAGTGCAGTTGGGAGAAATGGCCGCCGCCCAGGCCTGAGACCCTCTTCCTGAGGCTCAGGAAAACAGCAGTGTGCCGCAGCAAGGAGAAACAGCCACCCGCCCACCCGGACCAGAGACCCTCCCCCTGAGGTCTGGAGACACACACCCCTCCCCCAAGGCCCAGGATAACAGCGGCATGACACAGCCTGGAGAAACAACTGCCCACCACCCGCCAGGCCAGAGACCTGCGCCCCCGTGCCCAGGAAAACAAAGGCACGGGCGGGGGGGAAAGCCACTCGCCGTCCACCCAGGCTGAAGATCCCCAAGGAGTGCCTGCGGGGGACAGGAGGCTGACTGGGTGTCATCCCCCTCTTCTTTGGTGTCACCCCCTTCTGGGGTGTCACCCAGTGCATCTCGCATCCCCGCACTTCCCTAGGGATACTACTGAGACTTGACAGTTAAAGCAGTGTCAAACTAGATTATTTTTGCAGTGCAGATGCAAACAATTGTCATGGAATATCAGCATTGAGTACATTTTTTTTTTTTACTTTACATAGCTTGGATTTTATGCATGTTACCTCTTTTCTTGTATTTGCCTGCACATTGCTAAAGAGAGACAAAATCTATCACTTTTTAAAGAGCTTTACATAATTCTGACATTCAAGTCACTGTTGGAGGTTTACTAAAGGCAGAATGGCATAAGTAAGCATGACAGATGAAACTGGGGTAAAGTTAACTGTGATGGATTATTTTAATAACACATTTGGTTTTAATGATTCCTCTGGGAAGTTTTCATTCTCAAGTCCATCTGTTTTCCATTTAAGTAGAGCCAATATGGCATAGTGGTTTGAGTGTTAGGCTATGACTCTGAAGACCAGGGTTCGATTCCCCACTTGGCCATGAAACCCACTGGGTGACCTTTGGCAAGCTACACGCTCTTAGTGTCAGAAGGCAAAGGCAAATCTTCTCGGAACAAATCTTGACAAGAAAGACCCATGATGGCCTTAGGATTGCCATGTCAGAAATGACTTGAAGGCACACATCAACAACAATCTCCACTTCACTCAGAAAAATAGTGCCTTGATCTACAAATATATACTGTAGGGTTTTTTCCATGGTAATAATGTATACCAGTTTGTCAGCATAAAATTTGTAAATAAAATTGAGAGAGAAATTATGTATGTCAACTGCTAAATATTCATAGCATCGAAGCACACAGTCCAGAAGGAGCAGCCCCTGTCCGCTTTGGCCACGATCGCACTGGGACCGTAGCAACTGCACAGCTCACTTCCAAAGCGGGCTGTTGGCAGGAGCAGATGTAATCCACTCCTAAAAGATCCAGCTCTTGCCACCTTCGTGCAGCCTCAGAGCAGCCTCTGGATGCTTCCAGCCATACCCCCAAAGCGGTCAGAAACCGTTTTATTTGGCCCATGCATTTTGGGCCTTATAAGCTGCCTGGATGCATAGGAATTATGTTTAACCTTTTAAAAACTCTTTGGAGAAAGAATTGAATTTACATGCAATAAATGTCAAAGGGCAGTGTGTGTATATTAAAACTGTCAGCACATACTTGGCAGCTAAAACAAACAGCAGCTTTTCAGTCCATTTTTCCTGCAGATGTTCAAGTATTTAGAAAGAGATATCTCCCTTTCACATTTGATGGTATCCACTGCAGCAGACACATGAATTCCAATAGATATTCTTGCTAAATGCCTTGATGAAAGAAGCATAAAATGTTTACATTATTTATTTAAGTTTTTAAAAATAAATAATGTAGGTATAACTGCGCTATAATCTGTGTTTTTTCTGAATACAGAAATTACCATTTTTATCTTCCATGAATCAACTTGATAATCTTCCATATAGCTGTGAAACTTCAGTTGTACTGTGTTTTTGAACACACTCATCAGTTGACATTAACCTGGTATTGTTTTATCCTCTATCTAAACCAATAAAGAGCAACCAGCAGATTTTTCTATGGTGTTAGTGATAGGATGCTAGAAACTGGCAGAGTAAGATTTTCACTATTACATGTGTCAGGAAAAGAACTTGGGATATACATTTGAAAGACAGTTTCATTTTATATGCTCTTTTAAGTGGCAACATTTAGCAGTCATTCTTCTACTTTACATTTATACCTAAAATTCATTTCTTATCTGATTTTGCAGTTTGTAAAAGTTGTATTGTACAGCACTTTGAAGACAGCAATGACTGTCCCAGATGTGGCAATCAAGTCCATGAGACGAATCCATTAGAAATGTTACGGTAAGAGAATACCATATGCATATTGTTTCCGTCAGAGACAGTCTATTTTAGATTTATGGAAAGCAGTAATAAGAAAATAGATTGGATATTAAAATTTAAAAGTAATCATTATTTGTAAGTTTATATATAGACAAGATTACTAGATAACTAACATCATACAATTAAAATAGTTGTTTGCCATCTTAAGGAAATGTTCTTAGCTCAGTTTGCTGGTTAGTTACCTCTAGGTAGAAATCACATCTATGCTCTCTTTACTGAGAGCCACTGTGGTGTAGTGGTTTGAGCTTTGGACTAAGACTCTGGTAGACCAGGATTCAAATCCTCACTTAGCCATGGAAACTCATTGGGTGATCATAGGCAAGTCACAGTCTCTCAGCCTAAAAGGGAGGCAATGGCAAACCTCCTCTGAATAAATCTTGTAGAGAAAACTGCATAATAGAGTCACCATAAGTCAGAGTCAACCTGAACATAATAACAATAAACTAGAGAATCTTTATGTACAGGGATCTTGTAGCACCCAGTCTACTTCCTCAGATGCATTAGGTGAAGAGAATCTTTGTCTGCTTCAGTCCAAGTATATTAACAGAATTCAAAGTTATTTCTGTGGGTTTCAAATGTATCCAAACCTATCTTTCAATCAATATCGGAGAACATATTGCTTCACCTTTCTACCCCAAATGTTATCTCATAGTGCCTTGCAACTATTTGTTGTTATTAACTGACCTTGAGTTGACCCTGACTACCTGGATGCTATTCCATAATATGACCTATAAACTTTTCTATATTATTTGTAAAATAATTGTCTGTCTCAAGAAAGATTGCATAAACGTGTCAAAGTTTCTCTTCTAAGGAGTTTATCACATGGGGGAAATCCCGTGCAGAAATGGGGCTTTAAATTAAATTAAACAAAACCCGCAAAAGCAGGTGTTTTTCAGACGACGTCGCCGTTAAAAGGAGGTTAATCCGAATGGAAATTAGACAAAAACTGCTTCTTTTTACTTTTGAAAGATCCCGTTTTGAAAGATCTAATTTCTGTTTGGATTAACCTCCTTTTAAAAGCTCTGGAGTTTATCACATGGAGAAACCCCGTTGATAAATTGCTTCCACTTTTGCAGTTTTTTTCCTCTTTAAAGTACATTTCTGCATGGGGCTCTCTGTGTGATAAAACTCCTAGGTGTATCACTGCTTATGAATACGAGGGGGTATCGTAAAGTTTTAATTATCACCTTTAAAAAAATTGACAGAATGTTTGTTTTGATTTGTAGTTCTTATCTCGACATAGTCACAATTCAGATTTACACATTTCCCCCAGCATTTCTTGACCCTCCGAATATCGTTATTGTAGCAGTCTGCAGACTGTGCCTTAAACCACTCTTCCACTTCATGAATGACATGTTGTCAAATCGGCAGCTCTGCAATGGATTTTTCATTTTGGGGAAAAGAAAAAGTCACTTGGTGATGATGACACTGACAAATTTTAATCAATATGCCATAATAACTTCTGGGTGATAATTATTACTTTATGATACCCCCTCATACACACATATACACTGAAAGAAACAAACATCTTGAATGTGCTGAGGAAATGAAAGAAGATGCCTTTCATTGAGATCACCACTCCACTTCAGGAAGGTGCTATTGAACCTTTCCCTATACCATCGATTTCACTGAGATTCTTCCCCCCACTACTTCATTATGTTGAAAAAAGACAGTGGCCTTCTGATTTTGGTCCTTTGGGACATCAAATTATATATCCAACCCAAATGGTTCAGGATGGTCTTGCTCTGTTCTATCCTCCCCTATTGCGAAGATTGGTTTGTGATGTTGAATTTAAATGACACATATTTTCATACTGCAATCTAACCATCGCACAGACAATTCCATTATTTTACTGTGGGAAAAAGGACATATTGGTTTCACATCTTCTCTTTTGGACTGTCCACTGCCCCTCACATCTTCACAAAATATATGATGATGGTTGCAGCTTGGTTCAGACAAGTTGTTGTTTTCCCTTACATTGACTACTGGCTCCTTGTTGCAAATTCATTGGACAAGTTCCTCAATTACATCAGTTATATATTCCACCTTCTAGACTCTTCGGGTCTCATTGTTAACTTGAAGAAAAAAAATCTCAGTTAAGTTTATCAGGGATGTTCTAGATCAGGGGTAGGCAACCTTTTTGAGCTGGGGGCCGGGTTGCTGTCCCTCAGACAATGGGGGGCTGAAGCACCAAAAATAAATAAATAAATAAATAAATAAATATTTTTTTTAAAAAATTAAAAATAAAAAAATATGCATGCACACTCTCTCAGCCCCAGAAATGCCATGGCAAAACCCCTGTGGAGATTTTGCCAAGAAAACCCCAAGAACAAGTAATAACAACAATAATCAATATCATCATGGCAGGTGGTGGCGGGGGGCGGCGGCGGCGGGGGCAGGACTGACCTGGGGCCGGTCCAAAGGCCTCGGGGGGCCGCATCCGGCCCCCGGGCCTTAGGTTGCCTACCCCTGTTCTAGATTCTTGAATATCTACAGCCTACTTACCAGATGAATGGTACTGAGCCCTCTTGAGAGTTGCTTTGAAGTGCCAAGGAAATCACAGAGTGTCTGCAAAGACCATTTAGGTACTTCTTGGGTTTATGGCTTCCACAGTGTCAGTAACACTGCTAGCAATGCTTGGTTCCTGTCTTGTCCCTCCCTCCTTGACTTGATTGACAGACTCTCCCTGCCTTCATGTCATAATACCGAGGAGTGTTTATTGGTCCCTAGCTTGGTAGTTTGATCTTGACAATGACCAGGATGATATATACCTTTCCTTCCTCTGGAGCCCACAATAGCACTCACAATGGATGCTTGCTCTAGTGCAGGGGTAGGCAACCTTTCCCCTTTAAGGGCTGAGGGACTTCAGCTCCCAGAATCCCAGGAGCTATTGGCCAACATGGGACCATTGGCCAACATGGCTGAGGCTTCTGGGAGCTGAAGTCCCTCGGCCCTTAAAGGGGAAAGGTTGCCTACCCCTGCTCTAGTGGATGGGGAGCCCATATAGAAGGACTTTCAGTGAAGGGTTGATTCTCCTAAGCAAAGTGCATTCCACATCAGTGCCCTGAGGATGTTGACTGTGGAAAAAGCATTTGGCGCCATCAAGACTTTCCTGCATGGCAAGGTAATTCATATGATGTCCAACAATGCTGCAGTAATGTATTACCTGAACAAACAAAGGTGGAACAAAGTCCAGCACCCCACTTCATCATCTCCATCTTAGTGATCCATCTTCCAGAAGGGGATAATGGGCCTTTGCAGACTGCCAGAAATAGTGCAAATTGAGTCCACTTTAAGGGTTAGGGTTAGGGTTAGGGAATCATGGGAACTGTATTTTATTGTGGCATCAGAGCTCTCCGACAGAGAAGGCTCAATGTCTCAGAAAAAAACAACAATTCCCATGACTCCCTAGCACTAACCCTAACCCTTAAAGTGGACTCAATTTGCACTATTTCTGGCAGTCTGCAAAGGCCCAATGTTTTGGTGGATACTCTAAGCAGGTCCTTGGATTCATGCCATGAATGGATGCTTTGTCCTGACAGGCTGCTAACAGTCTTCTGAAAGTCAGTCACTACATAGGTGGATCTCTTTGTATTGCCTGAAAACAGTCAATGTTAGATGTGTAGCTCTAGGAATTGGAGGCAATCACGTGACAATGCTTTGCTGTTTCATTGGAGACTTTGGAGTCCTGTCATGTACACTTTGCCTCTGATTCCCCTCACCACCAAGGTGATATCTAAAATCTGGAGAGACAAAGTGAGGTGCATCCTGATCACGCAGTGGTGCTCCAGGCAGCTGTGGTTTGCTCCACTCCTGCATCTGTCTTGTGGCAACCATCTCAACCAGTCCTCCTCACCATATACAATGGACAGGTGAGGCAGTCAGACCTGGATACACTCAAGTTGACTGCCTGGAAAGTGTTCCCTTAGCATCTCTCCCTGATAGCATCCAGCAGATCACTGCAGCAGCACACAGGCACTATGCATACAAGTGGAGGAAGTTCCTGTCATTTCAAGAAATCTCTCCAAGGAATTCAGCATATGCTTGAATTCCTTCTGGCCCTCTCTGACAGAGGTCTTGCCTCCTCTTCTGTCCAGTGTTATCTGGCACCCATTATCAGAAAGTTTTCTTGCTCCCAGTACCCTTTGATAAAGAAGTTCCTTAAGGTTTATAAGAATGTCCATCCTCCAGTTTCAAAACCAATGCCACAATGGACTCTTGAACTAGTGCTGTCTCAACTTTCCAGCAAACCCTTTTTGCTGATGGTGTGCTTCAGCCTTACTTACCTGGAAAATGGCTTCCTTGGTGGTGATTACATCTGCCAAAAGAGCAGGAGAATTATATGCTCTCAGAGTGCAATCCAACTTAAGTTTTCATAGGGACAAAAGTCATCCTTTGACCAGACATTTCATTCTTACCTTCAGTTTTATGTATCTTCTGCAATCTCTTCCCCCATCACCATTTTGTTTTGTTTTACAAAATACAATTATCAGATCTCTCTCTGAAGAATGGTTGCATGAGTGAAGGGCGAAATATTAAAAATTTTCTTTTCCTTTGTGTTTTCTCCTTGAAACCACCTTACCCAAATGAGTTTTCCCCATTCTTGGGTAAGATGTGTAGATATATCTGGTAAAACAAATGCAATTTTTACCCGTGAACAAGAAAAAAAGCTATGTTGAGGGGAGGGTGGTATAGCATTAAAAAAATGCAGAAGGGGAAGAGTTTGTGTAACTTCCCTTTTCTCTCATATGGCTCTTTAGAGACAGAATGCAACCTTCTGGAATGCACTGTGTAAAACAACAACTGTGGGGTAAATTACATGTGACTTTGTGTCACATATAGTTTGATGCTAATATAATGGGTTTTACTTAAAGTGGCGTGCCTGTATGTTCTCTGTGAAAAAGAAGTAACAATTGCATAAAAAGCTGAATTCTTCAGCCCCCATAATGAAGTGAATTAAGCACATGTGTATAATTTCCCCTTTTTTATATACAATTCAGTCTGCCAGTTTTACTATTCCTGAAACTCTTAGGAAGCACGGGTTTTGCCGCCGATTACACATTCTCTGCTTTTGTTGTGGTCTGAACAGATTAATGTTGTAAATATTCAAGTAACATGGTAGTTTCACTCAATTTGCACTGATCAGGAAACAGTTGACAGATAGAATTAATAAAATTAATATATAGGGTCATGATCCATCCTACTGTAGGAACATTGTTTGCACATGATGACGTGGGTTGCATGCAAAAAGCCCCGTTTCACCTCTTATTTCTGTTTCTCTGGCCCCCAGTCATATCACCTGCCTGCCATGCAGTATTGAGAGGTCTGTGTGCAGATCACCATTTAGTTCTTCTTCTTTTTTGGTACAGTCAAGGACTTACAGCAGCTGCAGGTGATCTGTACTTTCAGAGGAAACTTCATTAGCTATGATCACATCTTAGACCAAGGGTGAGCAAATTGCAGTCCATGAGCCACATGTGTCCCTTAGTCCCCAGTCTTTTGGCTCCTGAAGCCCCCAACCCCACTTTTTAATAAAAATTTTCAGTGTGATTTGGGGGCAAGATTTCAGGCTCCTGAACTATATGCAAATAGCCCCATCACACCCCCACAAACTTCCCACTATCTCAGTGTTTTGCTACAATCCCTCTCAAAAAGGTGACAGAAAATAAATATTTCACTTCCTGTTGCCATTTTGAGAAGGACCTTCAGGGAAAACTGAAGTATTGAGTGGGGTTCCGTGGGATTCCATGTGGGCAGAGGAGGGAGGTCTGGGTGGGACATTGGTTCCTGGCCCCTGTACCTGCCCCACATGACAGACAGAAAAGAAGAAGCACCCAAATTGAGCCTTTGTAATTAGATGCAGGCTAACTAGAGACAAAATAAAGTCTCTACAAACAGTTTGAAACAGGTAGATTCTTTCTAGGGTTCCTGTGATAGGGCTGACGCAGATGGGTGAGAAAGTGCAGTTCGAGTCTGCTCCAGCCAGAAGTGGGTCTGAACCCTGCTCCAACCAGAAGCAGGTCTGAAACCTGCAGACTGCATGCACAGCGACCAACAGGAATTGGATTATCTGAGCTCCTTTTTTCTCTGGTCCAAAGAACCAGAGCATGGCTTTGGCACAGCCTCCAGGTGCTTTGGAAGCATGTGTTGTCTCATCAGCATGCTTCCAAAGCAGCCCAAGGCCACTTGACTCCACCCATCTGTTTCACCAAACAGTGTGTATTATAAAAGTTCAAATATATTATCACTTTGAATTAAAACAACAATATTGAATCATTGAATGAACATAATCTAGGAAGCCCCTTTGCCATGTGCACAGTCTGCATAAAAGGATGCAACTATAGCAACCTTGAGATGCTTGTCTCAGTAAACTCACTGCTTCCTGAGGTAATATTATCTCCACACAAACCCAGGTCTCACAGCAGTCACACTAGTAAAAATAAAATGGGAACATACCACTTGCAAGGCAGTCATCACTGCACCTATCTCACTCGTGTGACTGAAAAGCTCTCCCATCATGATCTCTTCCTGACCTCTCCCTTAACCATTCCTCCCTGCCTTGGGACCTACCCACATGCATTTAGGGGGTTCTCTTTGTTTTTGTTTTTTAACCTTTATATGCAGTTCCAGAGCTCTGCTGCCACAGTTGAAGTCTTTAAAAGTAAAAAGAGAGAGAGAAAATAAATAAATAAATAAATGTAATCAAAGTGCTTTGGAATAGCAAGGGGAGAGGAGATGGGGAGAGGAGGGTATACTGATACCACTTGACTGGCAATTGCACAACTATCCTGTGAGCAACATTTTGCACCTGGGGTCTTGCACAATTGCCAGGTCATTCATGAGTTTCCCCCATTAATGAAAAGTGATGGGTCAGGGACAGAGCAACTACAGGTTGGAGGCATTATTGTGCAATAAGTATTGCCAACGCCACTTCTTTGTGGTAATTGTGGTTGCCCAGTGTAAACCTTAGTTTTGAACAGCTTCTTTAATTAGGAACAAAAATTAAAATCAGAGTTGGGTAAAACTTTATTAGGGCCACTAAAATGTCATTAAAGTGGTGACGTGTTAAGAACTGTAGTACAGTAAGTGTAACCAAACTTGGAATGAGGGAGAAATGGAAGAGTGTCTTCCACTTCTCAGTTTTTTAACCCCAGCTTAATAAAAATTAGTCATACTCTTCAACTATTTCTTCTCAGAACTTGGTTTACAAACTTTACCACCCACATCATTCTTCTCTGAACATGCTCCAGTTTGTCAGTGCCCTCCTTAAAATAAGGCACACAGAACTCTACACAAGGTGCAACCTGACCAGCAGAAAGTGGAACAGGACTATTAATTCTCAACATGTCGATACTATTCTTTTGTTAATGCCACATGAGGTTGTTTTTCTGGTTTAACAGACATATCACACGGTTGGCTCATGCTCAGCTCATGATCCATTAAGACAGCTAGATCTAATCACAAGTATTACAAACACTTTAATGTGTGTGGTTTTTTAAAAAATTCTTTATTTTCAGATTTAAATTATTTTACAAATTTTCAGATTTAAATATTTTTACAAATATCAATAAGGCCTCTTACCCCCTTACAATTCACTGAAATAATACAGTCAGCTAACATTGTCTTAGGGCCATTGCAGACGGCCGCCTCAACCCCACCCTGATGCCATCCTGATTCTGCGCGGCTGTACACACAGCATACGCATCAGGATGCCCTTCTGGCGCAGCGTGCAGACACACTGCACCAAAAGGGCGTGGAAGAGCCACAGCGCCGACTCTTAGGGTGGCCATTTCCACTCTTTTAGGGACAGCAAAAGGAAGGATCAGGGCTGCGGCATGGGGTTGCCACGGCCCCGATCTGCTGCTTTCTGGGCCGGCTCTGTGCCACACCAAATGGGCTGTCTGCATCAGCCCTTAGATTAGAGACTGTTTTTATTCCGTTTCTATGCCTTTGGTATCGGGTTTAGTTCAGGATACCCAGTGAATACCAAAATCAATGGATGTTCAAATTCCATTAAATACAATGGATAATAAAATTGTGTCCCTTATATAAAATGGCAAAATCAAGGTTTGCTTTCAGAGAGAGAGAGAGAGTTTTCAAACCTTGGAGGGCTGGAATATTTGGAAATTTTAAAATAAAATTTATGACTGGGGAAAAACAATTTTTGAGCTGTAAATATTTCATGTAGTAGTTCTTGGAGATTGGAGAATTATTTCATGGGCTCCTACATGATAAAAAGATTCAAAAAGGCTGTTCTACACACTTACTTGGGAGGAAGTGCCAGTCATCTTTCTGGGGCATGCTTGCCTGAAACATGGGAAAATTCAGCTGCAGAAGCATGCAGATTTGAGTTGAGCACATACCGCAAATAGCACTCCCCCATCATTCCCTTGCATACCAATAATCCTCCATATTTCATCCCACATCTACACACACACACAGAGAGAGAGAGAGAGAGAGAGAGATACATACACAGACCTCTTACATACCTACCCAGTTATTTAAACATGCACACAGCCATTCCTAGAAACACCCACATTTTGGCAATCCCAGGCAGTTTTTTTCTGACTTTTCCTCTTCTCTTTTTCCTCTGTTCTCTCTTTAAATAATGCAGCCTCTCTTTATGTTGTGCAAGTGGGTATTGTTGTTATTGTGTGTTTTCAGGTTGTTTGCAACTTATGGTGAGCCTAACAGGGTTTTCATGGCAAGATTTGTTACCCTCACACTATTCTTCACCTCTCAAGCCTCTGTCTATAAACACAGAGTTTTCATGTCAGTTGTTTAGGTTCTTAGGATATGTCATCCTCATATTATCTATATAGGATCATGGTGGGATTCAAATATGAGCACAAACTAAATACCGGTAGCTTGAGTTTGAGGCTCTATGGTTTTTGATACTAAGAAATGGTCACATGTCAAATATAAAGAGTATTTTTTTAAAAAAAATAGTTCCTATTATGCAAATGTCTCTAAATATCAATCAACATTTTTCTTAAATAACTGTTGTTTGGTGTCTCTGGCTAGATGTGCTATATACTTCTTTCAGTGTTTCTCTTTTAAGTTCTGTTATGTTGTACAATGGGCTCTTGCTTTTCCGCTGGGCTTTGGTTCCAGACCCCCCTCCCATGGATACCAAAATCCATGGATGTCGAGACCCATTAAATACAATGGGGTACTAAGATGGGTGGCCCTTATATAAAATGGCAAAATCAAGGTTTACTTGTTGGAATTTATATTGTTTGGAATATTTTCAAGTTATGGATGGTTGAATCTGTGGATAATAAATCTGTGGATACGGAAGGCTGACTGTATGTCAATAATGCTTGTTAAAAACTAACTTAAAATAAATACATAAAGTATTGGCCCTAAGACTAGCCAAAGAATTAACACCAAATTATCTTCTCTCTCCAAGGCTGGATAACACGTTAGAGGAAATTATATTTAAATTGGTTCCAGGACTTCGAGAACGTAAGTTTTTTTTCTTTCATAACTAACACAATTGCTGCTTTTTTCTGCAATTCTGTTTATATTCCAGCATTAATGATCTAAAATGCCACACTGCTTTTTTGTTGTTGTTGCTAACTAGAGGAACTGCACCGTGAGGCTGAATTTTGGAAGAAAAACAAGCCTCAAGAAAACGGAGAAGGTAATTATGCTCTTCTGATACCATAACAACATTTTGTAACATCTAGTGTTGATCACAAAAAGGCATCTGAAATTTTCACATTTGCAATTTTCACGTCCATCGGCTAGTAAATGTTCAAATTATCCCTTGGAACAGTTGTTGTACATATCTTACATATACCTGGCTATTTGTATCAAGCATATAGTAATGTAAAACTTGTAGAGTTGGTTGTTTAATCCAGAGGTTTCACACATGCTTAACCAACACCATGGGATTAGCTAGTTATATTTATATCCCATGAGGTAGGTCAGGCTGATTGAGAGTGACTGGCCAACTTAGGGGCGTTGCAGACCGACCTAAAGTGCCAACCTGGGGGTGGAGTTGGGGCAGGGCAGCTGGCTGCCAGCCACCTCAACCCCACCCCAACGTTGTCCTGCAACCGCGTGCCCGTTTGCATGGCACACGGCATCAGGACAGCCTCCTGGCGCAGCGTGTAGACACACTGCGCAGAAGAGCCATGGCCCCCGCTCTTAGGGCAGCTTTTTGGGGCCCCTAAAAGAAGAGGCAAATGGAAGGATTGAGGCCATGGCGTGGGATTGCCACAGCCCCAATCCACCGCTAGCAGGGATGGCCCAGAGCCGCCTGTCTGCATAGCCCCTTACCCAGTGAGTTTCATGACTCAGGGACTCACCCAAGTTCCAGTCCTATACTATAAACACCAAATCATGCTGGTTTTCTTTATGCATTATATAACTATTTATTTATTTAATATATATCTTGGTTTTTACCCAATATGGAACCCAAGACAGCTTACAGTATAAGAGTAAAACAAAATATAATTAAAACAATATATGGTAAAAAGCATTTTTAAAATAAAATAAAATAAAATAAAATAAACAAACATATTAAAATGATTAAAACAGTTTAAAATTCATAAAGCATAAGATAAGGGTACAGAATACCTCATTAAAAGACTGCTCTACCACACCCAGTAAAAGACCAAAGACCAATTAAATTTTTTTAAAATATTTACTTGCCGTTGAAAAGACATCACTAGCCTAGTCTCTCATGTGAGGGCTTCCACAGAGAGGGAGCAGCCACCATGAAAGCTCTTTTCTCTGTCTTCACCATCCATACCCGGTGGTGGTGGTGATGGACAGACAGATAACGATCCTTTGAAGATCTTAAGGTTTGGGCAGGCTTGTACAGGGAGATGTAGTCTTACAGATTGTCTGGATCCAAACCATTTAGAACTTCATAGGACCAGTACTTTGAATTGTGTCCAGAAATGGACTGGTAACCAATGAAGCTGTTTCAACAAGGGAGGTTTCCTATAATCACAGCTGGTCAACAGTCTGGCCACACCAGTTTAGACCTGCTGAAGTTTCTGAACAGTTTCCAAAGACAGCTACCTGTAAAGTATGTTCCAAAAGCAACCACAAATCGAGTGTGTTGTACCCCAAGGCATGTGTTCCTGTGGTCAGATATGACATCTTACATTAGTTTTAACTGAATACATTTCTGGCCACCGCTGAGACCTGTCCTTCAAGGCACAGGGTTAAATCCAGAAGTACATCCAAGCTATGTACC
This sequence comes from Phrynosoma platyrhinos, assembly GCA_020142125.1. NCBI lineage: Eukaryota > Metazoa > Chordata > Lepidosauria > Squamata > Phrynosomatidae > Phrynosoma > Phrynosoma platyrhinos. The sequence goes on from JAIPUX010001880.1 coordinate 29,081,099, forward strand.
TGGGATTCCAGGGCCATTCAACTGAATCTCTAGTCCCTGATCTGACCAGGGGCACCTCTGTTTTGTCTGATTTAAACATCAGTTTGTTCATCCTCATCCAGTCCATTACTGACAGCAGACACTGGTTTAGCACTGAAACAACATTCTTAGAGTTAGATGGAAAGGAGAAACAGAGTTTAGGGAGTTTGCAGACTGGCCTAAAGGACCTGCCTGGGGGTGGAGTTGAGGTGGGGAAGCTTCACGCCAGCCACCCCAACTCCATCCCGACCCCGTCCTGATGCCCTCTTGGCACAGCATGCGCACATGCTGCACCAAAACAATGCAAAAAAGCCATCGCCGTGGCTGAAAGGGCGGCCTTTTGCCACTCTTTTGGGGGTGGCAAAAGGAGGATCGGGGTCACAGCATGCGATCGCCACGGCCCTGATCCGCCGCTCCCAGGGTCGGCTCTGTGCTGCCCCTTTAGGCTGGTCTGCGTCAGCCCTTAGTATCATAGGCATATTAGTGATGCTAAATCTCAGCAGCCTAGATAACCTATCCCAGCAATTTAATGTGCTTGCTGACTAAAGGGGATGCTAATAGACTAAAAAGTTTAGTGTTGGCAAGATTAACCTGAAACTAAGTTCAGCAAGGGGGAACAAAATCTCATCAAGAACAAGTTGATCACCACCTTTATGAACAAACAACTATCTACAGATAATACTTCCACATTTTTCACACGTATAGAAAAAACTTCATTTTGTTAGACTTCATCTAGTTATGATCTCAACTATTTATGCAGAATTTACCTGCCTCCCACATATATAAAATTAAAATAGAGTTGGATTAGGGTGTAACTTCAAATGTCCAAATAAACTTGCACAGCTCTTTCATGTGGGTATTGAACAGATATTGGATGCCATAGCACAAAAGTTGTTGTTCAGAGCAGGAATCCATGATCACCTCATTTAGGGACTCTACAGACTGCCCGAAAGGGGTGGCTCCATGCTGCCCCTGGGAGCACCGGATTGGGGCCATGGCAACCGCACGCTGCAGCCCCGATCTGGCACTTTGCCACTCTAAAAAGAGCTGGCAAATGCCACTCCTTTTTAAAACGGAAAAAAAATCACCCTTGCCGCTACTGCGGCAGCTTTTTGGTGCTCCTTTGGCACAGTGTGTGTGAACGCTGTACCAAGGGAGTGCTCTGACATCGCCTGCAGTCTGTTTGGGTGGGCGGCATGACAGCGGCATCGGGGCAGAGTCAGAGTGGCCAGCATGTGGTCGCCACACCCCGACTCCACTCCCAAGCCGGCCCTTTGGGCTGGTCTGTACAGCTCCTTAGTTATGTCTCACTGGTTTCAATTGAACTTTCATCCAAGGAAACATACCTTGGATTGATATCTGTAGGTCATTGAGTTGAATAATATGGTACTTTTGTAAATGGTACTTTTTTTCAGAAGAAAATTCAAAATCTGAAAATCCCAAAGATAATGAAGATGAAAATCAAGAGGATAAAGATTATCACAGGAGCGACCCACAGATTGCCATTTGTCTGGATTGTTTACGTAACAATGGACAGTCTGGAGATAATGTAGTAAAAGTGAGTTTTGAAACTATTTCCGATTCTTTAAATCAGCAAAATCGAATCAATATTTTAGTTGCTCTTTAGCAAAAGAGTATTGATAGCTGCTGCTCATTGTAATTTTCTATAACCATTTATTCTTCCAAAATTAGAAAAAAATCTGAACTCTTCCATATTTTCCTTCTAACCTTCTTGCTCAGGCTGTTTTTCCTCCCAATAGAATTCATTTTTGGTCTCTGGTCTGATTTTTTTTAAAGTGTGGTTAGCGGGGAAGGGCTTCAGGTTGCCACTCCTGTACCTCAGCTCAGCATAACACTTAAAAACATTCTGGCATGGCTTCTAGAAAATTCAGGTATGACCCAATCTTTCAAAACATGTGTTTGGTTAGATTTTTTTTTTTTTAAAAAAAAAGGTGACATATATAAGCATTTTAAAAACATATCTAAAAGTAATTGCCAATGCAGTGTTTATTATGGCTAGACAAATTCAGCAATTGGTCATATTCAAGAATTTAGTGTCTTTGAAGAGGGGAGAAGGTGAGCTTGTGTTTAGGGGGTGAACATTGGTTGTTTGCCTGCACTGTTTGGAGGCTTGTGTGGGTTTCTGAGCACACAGTCCAAGGAGGCAGAGCTTCTGTTGCAACACTACAAAGGGTGCATTCACACTGCAGGATGCACTCCAGGTTGACTCCACTTTAACTGCCATGGCTTAATTCTATGGAATTTTGGAAACCGTAGTTTTGTGAGACATTTAGCCTTCTCTGTCAGAGAGCTCTGGTGCCATAGCATACTACTTTGCCCACAGAGGAAGAAAAACTCGTGGTGGTAGATGGTTTCTTGTTGCAAGGAACAGAAGCAGTGGCTTGTGGGCCTGATAAGGTGTCTCGTGAAGTATGCTGTCTCCCAGGAGCAAAGATTTATGATGTTCAGAGGCTGACAAGACTCATCCAGTTCACAAACAGTTATCCCTTCCTTTATGGCCATCAAGATATTGCAAGGAACTAATAGGATCTGAGGAGGAAGCTAAAAGATCTTGGGCACAGGTTGCTGTTTCATCACTCCTTCCTGTTGCCGAACATGGCCCAGGAAGAGAGAGAGAAAAAGAAATAAACAACTGACTCCTCAGTTGGAGATGCATTATACCTCCCAGCAGCTGGGAAAAAAATTCTCCACAAAATCAGCATGGTGGTTCATAATAAGATTGAGTGAAAAACCTAGCTCTCTTGGTGTGGAGTTCCAGAACCTTGGAGCAGCCACTGGGAAAACATCTCTCACATCCTCTCCATGTATGTCTGTGAAGGTGGCAGGATTGAGATCTCAAAGCTCAGCCTTGGACTACAATTTATAATATATTATTAACTGAGATTACCTTTCACTTGTGATCAATTTTTTACATATACTTGGATGCAGCTTTCAAAATGCTTTCAAAAGCATTCCTGCAACTGAAATGTTAGGTGGAATTAAGCTATAATATTGTCAGACAAAATAATTTCATTGCCTGAAGCTATTTTAAACTTCTATATCGTAATGGTTCTCTACTCTCTACTCATCTTACAAATATTTTTAAAACCAACAAATTTGTCACCTGTTCTTTGATAGTTTTGGACCCCAACTAAGAGAGAATTAAATATCCAAGTTTACAGGTTTTGTCTCCTTTCTTTTAGGGACTGATGAAAAAATTTATCCGGTGTTCTACACGTGTGACTGTAGGAACTATAAAGAAGTTTCTAAGTTTAAAATTAAAGCTTCCAAGTTCTTACGAGGTATGAATGACAACAAGCAAAGGTTATAGGCATTCCCTAGTTTAAGATTAAGTAGATTTACAATATCAGAACTTCAGCTGTATATTTATTTTTAATGCCAGGCTTGGAATGGGATAGATTTATAATGTGATATTTTGCATTTTTACTTACAACTCAAGGCCTAAGCAGACTGCCAGAAATAGTGCACATTAAATTGAGGCACTGCCCTGGCTCAGTACTAGGAAATCATGAGAACTGTATTTTTTTCTGAGACATTGAGCCTTCTCTGTCAGAGAGCTCTGGTGCCACAATAAATTACAGTTCCCATGATTCCCTAGCACTGAGCCAGGGCAGTGCCTCAATTTAAAGTCCACTATTTCTGGCAGTCTGCTTAGGCCCTCAGTTGCTCTATGTTCAATGAAACTTATTAAGTAAGTATGTGCATAAGCTGACAGGTGACTTTATGGCACATTCACACATATGCATAACATTTCAATTCCATTATTATAATCCAGGGTAAGGTGTCTATTTGTGCTTAAGACTCCTGTTTAATGAGAAGAGTGGGCATATTATTGGAATAGGAAATACTTTCTGAAACAGTCAACAAAGCATTAATAGTCTTGACTGGCTCCAGTAGGCTTCAGAATATAGCAGATGGAAGATATTAAGAAAAGTTAAAACAGGCTGTTTACTAATGATTTGATCCCACCTTCATGCCTTGCTCCATAGTCTTAACTGACTGGCTGAAAGGTTATTTGGAGAGGCACAGTGAGTAGCCCCATCATTATCCTTGAGAGGTAATTACTGCAAGTGATGGAGTGGCAAATTTGCCACTGCCCACCCAGAATGGAGTGCCATTGGAAATTTACTCCTGATCCATACAGTTCTGCAGAGCCAGGATTATTTGACTCACAGCCTCCCCCTCTCCTGCAGGAATTAGGAGGAGATGGTGAAAACATCTGGAGGCCCGCTACACCACTAGCAACAGCTAGCTCTGTGCAGTGACAACTTCCTGAATGCCTGGTCTTCAGAGCCAGAGTGCGTGGAAGGGGCAAAGCTGACTAGCAAAATTGACTGTGTTGGGGCAAGGGTGACTTCCCACAGAGCCTGATTCTGAAGAACCAGAGCCAGGTGTTCAGGAAGCTGCTAGTTCACAGAGCCAATCACTGGTGGAGGTGTGGGAACTTCAGTTGTCACTTCCACACTCATCTTTTTAACTTGGGGGAAGCTCTGTTGCACTTCCCACCTGATACTGTTTCATCCACATCCTTCTGCCTGGGTGAATGGGCACTGAGCAGATGAGCAAGAGAGCACAGACAGGCAGTGAGCAGCCATTGCAGCTCTCCTCCATCTGGAGTGAGAGGTGACTGGCAGTGATAAGGGGCACCACTTCACTCCTGCTTCAGGCAGCAAAAGTGCTTTGATGGTCTCTGGTAGGTAGATCACTCAGGGCCTTTACAGACTGCCAGAAATAATGCAGCTTGAGACCACTTTAACTGCCCTGGCTTAATGCTAGGGAATCATGGGAATTGTAGATTTTTCTGAGTCATTGAGGCTTCTCTGACAGAGAGCTCTGGTGCCACAATAAACTACAGTTCCCATGATTCCCTAGCACCAAGCCAGGGCAGTTAAAGTGGACTCAAGCTGCATTATTTCTGGCAGTCTGTAAAGGCCCTCAGATTGCATGCAGAAGGTTCTAAATTCAGTCCCAGATGTCTCCATTTTAACAAACAAATCCAGCACCAGGAGATGTGCAAGAGGACTGCACCCTAGAAAACTGTTGCCAGAATAAATAATAAGGAAATAGAACAAAAGCAACTTCCTAAATCAGACTACACTTTTGTTTTGTTTTCTTTCATGAAGTAGCATGTGGACAATTTACTTTATTTATAGTTCACAAGTGCATAAGTTTACTGTATCTGTAAAAAAAAAAAGCCCTTTCTTAATTTGATATTGGGGCCAAATGGACTGCAGGTGTGTTGTGGCTGAGGAAGGAGTGAGATGCTGTTGACATTTTGCATATTTCAAGCCGCTTTAATAAATTTATTTAGTTTTAAGTAACATATTTAGCTGGAACACTTGAGAAAGTGAAAATACATATAAAAGGACCTTATTTTGTACATGGATAATGTGTTTGTTTCTCATAATTTTATTCCTTTATATGCTAATAATTTAGTTCTAGGAATCATTGCAAGAGTTTAAAAAAATGATTTCATTTTTATAACTCTTAAGGTTATGTTATTATTTATGGTATTTCCCATTTTCTTTTTTTAAGCTGGATGTACTATGCAATGGGGAAATCATGGGGAAGGATCACACTATGGAGTTCATCTACATGACAAGATGGAGACTACGAGGAGAAAATGTAAATAAAATCCAACTTCTGTTGTTTTTAGTTTACTGCTTTTGTGCATTTATAACAGGAGTGGGTAACTGTGGATCTCTAGAACTGCAGCTCCCATAATCCCATAACCATTGGTTATGCTGGTTATGGCTCATGGGATTTGTAAGCCAAAAAACTCTGCCCACCTGTGATTTATAGTTTTTTATGTATTTATGTTTAGGGACTTTCATAAGCTTCTTGTCATTTTTAGGTTTCTGCATTGTAATAGATATATCATTTGAATTCAAGACAAAACCTTGATTTTTAACAGATGTCTGAACATTGTACATTATCTCTCTGCAATCTGTGTTAGATGTCTTGCTCCAATCAAGCAGTCTCTCTGTGTTCCTGATTCCTTTTATTGTTAGAGTAATGGGAGTGCTTAGACATTCCAGGGCATCTTGCAGTGCTCTAATCATATTTCATACTGTGTTTTAAGCTTTACAGCTGATCCACTGCAGAAGGTAATGCATGGACATTGATGATCAATGTAACTAGGCAACCACGACTTGTAACTCCAGCAACTCTCAGGTGTCTGTAGTTACAGAGACTTCTTCTCACTCCCTTCTCTCTCTCTCTTTTTTTTTTTTTTTTAATGAAGATGATGATAGGTCACAATGCCATATAGTTCCTCTGCCTGAAGTTCCCTCCTATTTAGTGAGATGTAAAGAAACCTGGAGAAGGTCAGAACTACTGCATGCCAAAAGTGCAGAAAGAAAAGACCTAGGAAACTCAAGGAAGAAATTGTTAAACAACAATGTTTTTATTAAAGGTTTCTATACCTTAAAGATGTACAATTTCAAAAACGGGAGCAGGGAGGCTGGCTTACAGTGGTACTTCTGCATTTAACGTGGGTGCCATTGGTATTTTTTGTGGGAAATTATTCAGACAGGTTAAGGAACAATTAATTAACAGAATTTGGGCACAAGGAGGCATTGAATCAGATTACTGAAAGTTATCAGTCTGGATCTGTTCTCACTCATATATAGGATTAAATCCAGCACTAGTCCCAGCTAGTTTACATCCACTAAAAAGATAAGTGATTGATTTCAGCACCCTGCTCTAGTTAGGAGTAATGTTGGATTTAAGCCATATATGGCCACTTTGAAACACTTAACATATTTTGTTTTTTTAAAAAAATAAACCAATAGCAATCAAGTAGGAGAGTATTCATGGTGCCAATTTTAAAAGAATTTTGTAATAAAATAACTGCCTTGAATCCTGTGCTGGGGAAAAGGTAGATCATTAATTAATTAAAATAAGTTTAAATGTAAGACAAATAAAAGTTTCTAAACTAGGTAAGTGTTTTCTTTCTTCATTTATTAGCATTGAGGCAGAAAAAACATTATAGATGTTATATATGTCCAGTACATTTTTTTTAAAAAAAATCTCTCTAAACACATCTTGCCAAGGAAACCCTGTCATAGGGTCACCTTAGGGTTGCCATAAGTCAGAAATTACTTAAAGGCACAGAACAGCAACAACAAAAATTTACTAATTTCTACCATGTATCTTGACAGCTTAAAAATTAAGAAAATTGCACTGGCATTACTATAATTATTTATTTTAATTAAGTAGTATAGAATAGCCATAGGGGCTTTGGAACTTGCATACCTTCCACTTGAATTGAAAGGACATGATCCACCCAAAGGAAATCACCCCCCCCCCCCGGTTTTGTTAATGCAACAGATATGTATGTGTACATCCACATCTTCAAAGGATAATCAATAACTGAAAGGACCTAACTTTTCTGGTTCTCCAAAGGGAGATAGTTCTCTCTGATTACAAAGTTTTAGTAGTATCAGATTTTACTAAAGGGATTTTTTTTAATGTTAAGATTTCTGATCTGTTTTTGGCATAGTTTGTAATATAGCTAGAAACAAACCATTAGACTACTAATGCTTTTTATATGGCACAGGGAGAGCAAGATTACTGTATATACTCATGTATAAGTCTAGACATTTTGGTCAAAAAACTTACCCAAAAAACCTGAGCAACCTATCTACGGGTCAATGTTAAGTACTGTACTTTAACTCTTATTTTAAAAAGGAACCATCCTCTGGTGAAAGGCAAGAGGGTACTCTGTTCTGGAAGCACTGACCCTCATCCATCCAGCATTTAGGGTGAACACAAACAGTTGTGCTTGCTGGAATTTTGTAAGTTATTTGGAATAGCTTCCCTTTGTTTCATCCTTTAGATCCTTTGTTATATGCCCCTAAGTTTTGCCCTTGACTTATCCACAAGTCATATTAAAATCCATAATTTTTGGCCCCAACACCTGCTCTCATCTTATACATGAGGTCAACTTATAGTCAAGTATATACAGTAACTTGTAACAAGGTCTAGATTGAGTTAACGCTTAGAGTTAATCACAAGGTTTTGCTTCAATTGAATGTAAAATAAAAATATTAAATAAGCTTATATATTTTCTATTTGAATGCTAAGTTCTTTGCAATCTAAATGTGATTTGCAAGTTGTATAGTTAGCCCTGCTTTCTCTGGTTAGCTGTGGTCTCTCTGTCTGACACCAAAAAATACTATTAATAAAATCAGCTTTGTGGTTTATTATGATAGTTTTATATATTTCTATATATTTCTATTTTTGCTCTTAAAGTCCCCAAGAAAACGTATAACAGTTTTACTCAAGGGGTGAGGGAAGAGTCTCTAATCTCTCCTTCCATCTCCCCTCCACCTACTTGCAGTCCCCATAAACATATTCTGATGAGAATTAGAAATTTTTCAGAAGTACTCCCGATTCTTTGCAGACAGTTCTCAGTGGATGTGTATGTGATAGTTGTGTGGGAAAAGAACTGGCACAATTTTTTAAAACATATCTTCAAGCAGAGGTGTTTTTTATCCTTATATGTGGAAGCTTGGGATCGAACTCTATAAGTCTAAACATCTTGCTACCTTTCCAGCTCTCCTATTTTTTTTTTAAAGATATTGTCTCGGTCCAACAGAAGATGTACATTTTTCTGTTTATCTTTCATAGCAATACAATACCTGTTTTAATGTAAACTAATTACATTCTTAAATGTGAAACAAAAAAAATGAATGACTGATAATCATTGTCCAGTTGTGGATGCCTCTTATCTGATCAGAAAATCATCTCCTTCGCAGTTTCGGTGTCAGAACTGCTCATCTTCACAAGTCTGCTCACAGGATGGCTCTTTTTATCAGGTAAGAGGCACTCCCGACTGTACACATTATAGTCATTAAGATGACATCAGAATATCCATTGTAATTCAGAGCTGATGGGAGATGGGTGTCACTTGTAATCCCATACTAGAAAGTTGTTCTGGTTTACTCTGAAATTAGACTTGAGGCTCAATAGCCTCAGTTTGTATGTGTAATGCATATAGTGTTTATAAACATAAGGGAATTATATATTTAGTCATTTATTCATTTATTCATTCATTCAAATTTTTTCTTAAAGTTTCATACCTTTCCATTAGTTAATTATTTAAAATGCATAAAACAATTGCACTAAATTAATGTAAAATTTAAAAATAAGAATCTGATGATAAGCTGTAACAGTTAAAGACTTCCATCTTCCTCTGCTGTTGTAAATACATATTAACTGATAACCACAGAGACATCAAATGGAGGGTAGTCTTTGGCTCCTCTTTCTATTATGACAGTTGGTGATCTGGAAGCAACTTTTGTCACCCCTTATGCTATTTGTTAATTGTACAATTATCGTTTAAACCCAACAAATTGTTAGGATACTGGGGCCAGAGTGAACTTAGAGATTCACAGCTTTGTTTCTTTGAGATAATGAGTAAATAATTAACTACACTGTACATGTTAGCTGATAGCTGGTGGTCCAATTTCTCTTTGTTATATAATGTAGTAAATGAAAATGGTCCACCAAAAGGTAGCAATGTGATTTGCCATCCTATGGCTTTGCTGACTCCAGTCACTGTTTATGTAATTGAAGACATACTCTCATTGAATCATTCTATAATTATGAGATGATCATTGAAATAATTTAGTGTTTAAAAGCATCCAGTATGATGGCATATGAAATTACAGTACATTGGCAGTGAAACACCTATCTTGTTCAGGTCCAACTGAAAATCAGACTCAAAGCAGACTTTGGGCTGGGAGCTTATAAACACTCCAGTCACTAGGTAAATACTTTCCAGTTTGGCTTCTGACAACTTTATACATCATATAAAGTTCCCCTCCAGCACTGCTAACAGAAAGATTACCATGTTTCTCTTTACACCTGTTCTCTGTGTCACAAATAACGATTCCATTATGTCTAGGGTGTTAAATTGGATTCCATAACATGGTAGCCAGACAAAAGCATTTTACATGCAATTCTGGTGTTTTGTTGCTTCATGTGTCATCCATTCATTTTAAGGAACATTAACATTTCGCTTCTCAAGTTTAGATTTCATTGGAGTGAAACCTAAAATCTGAAAAAAAAATTGGGAAATTTAGTGACTGATTGTCAAAATGTTAAACTTTGTGCTCCACATTGTGCCCTTCCTATATGCAGGGAATCTGTTCGAGACCCCCCCACACACACATATATGGGAAAAACCTGTACGCTCAAACCCCATTAATTTCTATGGCAGTGTGCTTCTGTGTGCAGCGCCGCATATGCACCTGCAGCACAAATGCCATTTTATCCTTCTGGGCTTACTGAACATGTAAGCTCAAATCTGCATACGGCAAGCCCGCGTATGGTGCAGGCACACTGTAATTTTAATTTTAGAAAACAGAGGAGAGCTTTGTCTAGGAAGCATGAATGCAATGTATTTGTCTTATTGGGGCTCAAATCTTGTTGGACAAAAGGCAGGATAAAAATGAACTATATAAATAATGTGGCTGACATCCTGTTCAGTAATTACGAGATCATAAGCTTGGACTTTTGATCTTGTAATTGCTGGGGATACAGTGTTTATGGCCATTAACAACTGAGTGTGATCCCCAAAACTCATCTTTTCATCCTAGTATTTCCCCAAATGAAGGGTTTCTGAGGCGCTGCAGATCAGGGCACTGGGAAATAATGTTTGTAGTGCACTCCTGATCATGGGAATCATCAAGACAAGCGTTTGAGGCAGGACTCCAAGAGGTCTCTCCACTTGCCTGTTTTCAATCTACCCAGTGACTGGGAGAATGCTGCAGATGTTATTTCTCAGTGCCCCAATCTTCAGTGCATCAGAAACCCTTTGGCTGGGGTGTTTTGTTGTTTTTGTTGTTGTTGTGTGCTTTCAAGTCCTTTCTAACCTAAAGTAAACCTATTGGATTTTCTTAGCAAGTTTCTTCACCAGGGGTTTGTCATTGCCATCCTCTGAAAAGGTGGGTTTTTGGCGGGGGGCATCGTCAGTTGTAGCTACAACAAAGAAGCTCCTTCATTGTCTATCAATGTAGGATCTTGGTCATATTTCATTTTTATCCCTCCCTTCTTCCAGCAAGATTAGTGTACCATAAACAATGAACCCCACTCTATTTTATCTTTATAACAACATGTATATATTAAGTTACACTGTTTTTGCAGCACTCACTCACCCCACTTCTCATTGTCAGTAAAATCATGTTGCTAAATTTTGGAGCCACCACTTCGCGCTGTGTGGAAGTGCATACACACAAACATGCACGTGCACACACACACACACACACACACACAATCTTTCCTTCTAGAAAGGAAGGGGACACTCTCCCTTGCCAGTTTGTAGAGCTTTATGATGCTGAAGGGTTCTTTTTCACCCTTCTGTATCTTAGAGAACTGAATTTCATCAGCAACTGCAGAGGTGGGATCAATGGTGGGAGCAATATAGCTTGTGGTAGATTGAGGGTAGACTCCCATGCAGGCAGCCCACTGAAAGTAAGAAGTTGCCCACCCCCAGTCTGACTTATTTCCAAGCCAGTCTGACAGGAGGTGGAACAAACTTATCCATCTCTAAACTCTTCATTTATAGTGGCTCAACTTTTTACTTAGCTCCTTTTAATATGTGTAGGTTGATAAATCAGTGATACCTAATGTATTTTTAATAATCATATTGCTCATGTACTTGTGTCTACGTGCTGTCATTATTTCTGTTTGTTCTGTTTTCATTGTGGTTTTAGTCTTATCCCATGGTACTCCAGTATCGACCCAGAATTGACTTCGGTTAGACCAAAGGGCCAGATCCCACTGAGATTAATCCTGCACTATGTTTACCCATCGACAGATTGCACAATGAATGGATGTGCCTGGATTGGGGGGTAGAGGGACATAACCAGAATTTCAGCATGCAAATATGGACTTTTTCTTCAGCTGATCAACTATCTTTTCTCCCCCTATTATAGTAAGCCAAGTGCCATTCTGCTACTGAAACATTCATAAGATACTTGTGGCATCAAAGACTGAAAACTGTAGCCAAATTGTTAAATGTATAGTCAAGAGTATCAGTCTCTGAATATTTTCTTTGCCTGTTAGAAACCTTCACTGATCCATAACGTTAGTTATGTTAGCAGAGATAGCCATCTGCTCTTTCACATGTGGTGTTGCAATTGTTATTTTTCACTTGTATTATTTTACTGAAAAATGTTGTTAAAAGAAGTACTGTATAAAAGGCTATAGCTATACCTTAAAATATTTTGTATATAATATGTTTTAGAAATGTGGTTATTGTGCCACTACCTTTATCTTGTTCAGTTTTTCATAGATCCAGGTATAGCTCACTCATTAGTATGCAGCAATGTTTTTGAGCATCTGAAAATTTAAATTTGTGTCAACAAAGTTAAATACAACCCATCTGCATTGAACAGAAAGTTTATAATGTCTCATAGCCTCCATTCAATTGGGCATATGATTTTACCTAGAGTTTTGACTTGGAGAAGTACCAAATGAACAGGTAAGGTTATTTTGTCTTTTTTAAAAGTTTAGTACAAATACAAGGAAAAACAGGGATCATTGTAAACAATTTACTATAAATAGTGTTTATCTTTCCAACTGTTGTCTGCAAAGGCCTCCTTATGTGAAAAATCTTCATTCTGATTTTCTTATTTTCTTTTTCTTTTTCTTGGAAAATACTGGCAACAATGCAAGAGAGAGTTAAGCTGAAACTGGTGGTCTTTTGGTCAGTTAGGGCCACTGGGATTAAGTATGGTTCTCTTATACCATACTGAGTAATGCCCAACAACATACTGTAAAATGGAGCAATGTAATGTCTTTGACAACCACATACTATGGTTATTTGAACTCTAGCACTATTGTAGGTCTTGTTGTCATATCTGAAACTAAGGTGTATTTAATATGATTGCCGAAACTACCTGACCAAAACTACTGGCATTTTGGGGTTTTCTTTTTCACAGACATTAGTAGTGTCACAAAAATGTTGATGGTTGCCTTAGTATTGCATGTGCATTCCTTCTTGTTTGAAAAATGTTGTTTTCTGGATATCATTACAGAGATCACAATATACAGTTTATCCTTTCCTGTCTTCCAATATTCTTGCATATTTAAAAACTAAAATAACAATATAGTTCAATAATCTGTACACTGTCTAATAAATACACTTTTTTGTGTAGTAAATTACACACCCTAAGTAATGTAATTCACTTTAAAAAGCTATGGTATAATTAATGCCATTTAGGAAACTATGACAGAATAAATACTGAAGACTCAACTAGTAAAAGAAGGGGCTAAACTGTGAAAGATTGTAGGCTGTTGTATCTGGAGGAATACTGTGCAGTTCTTGCAAGACCAAATGGTCCCTTGAGACCATATATGACAGACATGAATTCCAATCTAGGGCAACCAAAAGAAGAGCAAACTACGTTTTCATTGCATTATTTGTGTAGTTTCTTTTTCCTGCACAGCATGCTCAAGGCTGCTAGATGCAGCAGATCAGAAGGGCTGCCTGGACGGAAGGCAGTGCCTGCTTCCTCAGTACTCATCACGTCTATGGGCATATTTCACAGGTACTGCGCTCCTGTGGTAGAGAACCTGTGGCTGTCCAGTGGCTGGGGTTAATGGGAGATGCTGTACCACAGGTTCTGTCAACCCTGGCTTTTGAGCAAGCTGTCTGGCTGATAGGATTTGGAATCAAACCACACATTCCCTATTTCTGGTCTCAGCTTGTTGAAAGGACTTGCCTACACAGTAAAATCTCATTGTTGTTATTATTTTCCTTTGGACAATGCCATGTCTAAAACTGCTTTTACAATTCTCTTCCATTTCCAAAATACATGTTTGTTATACTGTGTGTGAGACTGCTGCTTATAAACACCTAGTATACAGTTCTTTGGGGGCTTATAAAACTCAATATTTGGATCTTTGTCAGATGTTTACACATGCACACACAGAGAGAGAGACCAACTGGCAACAGATTTGACTATATTACAGAAATTGCTTCTATGTGCATATTAGCATTTATAGGATGGGGGAAAATTCCCATTAGTATCATGTTTCATAGGGATGATTTTGGACTTTACCTAGAAGCCTTGATAAAGGCTTATCTAGTCAAAGGATATGGAGTGATTTCGCATCTCATTCCATAATTCTGGACAACATCCAAAGCACCAGTTCCCATTTCTTCTTCAGGAAGAAGTACTTGCTAAATTCAAATCCTGAATCTTGTCATAAGGAATATATATGAGTCACCACTTGGGATGATACCCCAGAGCTTGAAAAATAGATACAACCACCATGCTGTATAGCACTTCTAAGTAATAGTGAAAGCTCCTATGCCTGTATTGAGGTTTCCCTTCATGTATGGCTTTTCTGTTAGTGTTGGGACTATTTCCCTCAATATTGATGCTGGGGAGGAGGAATTCTGTTGACTAATAGCAAGTATCAGTTCTAATCAGTGCTCTGCCAAGTTGAACATTGTTCAGCATTTCTACATGCATACAAATAGTACAACATTCTAATTTTCAAACTGAGGTATGTACAACTTATATCTGAACTATTTTCAGATTTCCTGTGCAAAATTAAAAGCTTTTGTTTGACTTATAAGAGGAAATGTAACATTTCAAAGCTTCACTCCAGTTCATTTGAAAACATTCTCAAACTAATATATTAATTTTTATACTATGTTTACTTTAATGTATTTTGTTCAGATCATCAAAAGTCCAATAATAAACCATGTACAATCTCATACATCAGTAGTTTTCCTTTTCACTGTATAGAAAAGATCATGTGAACATGAGCAGTCAAAATACAGACTTTCAATATCAGTTTTAGTCTAAAACCCAATTCATATTTCATTTTCATATTATTTTGTTACTTTGATTAATGAGAGCAATTTTTTTGTATTTGGAAAAAAAATGTAATTCCAAGACAGTTTTGTCAACTGTGAAACTAGGAGCCTTAAAAAGTTTCATGCACATGTAAATTCCTTGTGGCCTACAGCTTTTTGTTTCTGATACAGTTGTACAGTGCCTCTAACCAATTGCTTGGGGAAAAGGCCATCACCAGATGTCTTCTATAGAATTTTGTAAGTTCCTAGTATACCAATGAACAATTCAGCACTCCTAAAAATTTTCGTGTGTCCCAAGAAATATCTGAAGATGATTAATAGAACATAATCACAGGCTGTTGTGCCAGAGAACAATTACAAGTGAAGACATTAATAGTCCACCAAAATTGCATAGTGCATGCAGAGATTTGCATTGCAAAGTGTAAAACAACTGGGGGAGCACAGAGGTTTAACAAACTTGGTGATAGTAACATTATCTTTCTATGAGCTTAGGATGTCCTGAGGGCTTTGTATTCTAAATCATTTCTATCACTGAGATATGAAATAGGATCATAACTCAATGGTAGACCACAACCGTTGCACACAGAAGCCTCTCCAGTCAGTTGTTGACATCTTCAATTATAAGGATATTAGTTACCAGATGATGGAAAATGACAGTACTGGAGAACTGCTGAACAAGTAGACAATACTGGCCTTGGTGAAGAAAGAGTGTGAGCTGGTGTAAGGCATTTTTCTGCATTTAAAAAACCACTCTAAGTACATAGAGTTGTTTCCCTTATAGCAAGATGGGCATTTTCTCCTCATAGAAGGAAACTGAAAGTTTTGAATTTGAAGATAACTGTTTTGCATATGCAGTTCAAAAGTTGTTGTACCACTGTAGAGAAACTGACTAGACCAGCAAAGGATTCCAATAAAGCATAGGCTGTGTATGTAGACCACATTTGCTGAATAATTGAAGTAATGACCTTTAACTTAAATGCTACAAGTTTAGATTCATCTGATAGATTGGGCCTGTTTTTACTTCCCAGAAACAGAATTTCATCTTGGGCGTACTATGTTCAGTATCTTTCTTGTGCCAAATGATTTACTTTCTTTTCTCCCTGTTTTCTTTTTTCCTTTTTGGATGGTATCCACTGTCATACCCTTAGATAATGCAATTCTGTTAAATTAGAATATTAAAACATCAAATTTTCCATGTTCAAAAAGCCTGTCATTTCCAACCGTTTATTTAAGTCTTGGCTAGAAAAAGTGCTTCGAAGAATGTATAGCAAGGATCATCTTCTGAATCTTGTGGTGCAAATGGTCAGCTGCTGGTTAGTAATAGCCTCTTTAAGTCTCATTGGGGAGGAAAGCAGGATATAAATCAATAAATAAATAAGGAGAAGAAAAATAAAAAATATATATTTCCATGGGTGTTCTTGTCTCTTGCTGAAGAAAAAAGCATGACAATGTGCAATTTTATACTGTACTTTTTCATGTGATATATTTTATGTGTATATATGCTCTAGAAGTACAGCCATAGTACATGTTGAGAATAAATCCCAACAGGCAAGAAAAAGAGAGCATGCGTAGTTTATACATATATTTCCTTAAAAGAACAGGGAGAATAGACAGAGGGCAGAATCCTATTTGGCAGTTGCAAAAATGCGTAACTATTATAATTACTGAGCTATGCAGTACATTCTGGGAGAACTCCCATATTCCCACTTACTGGGAAGCAGCTGGTGTGATGAACAGGGATCCATTCCCCTGTCACTTGGGAAGCCGCTGACTGATGTTACCACCCCCTCCTGTGAGTGCTCTTCATTGTGATAGGCAGAAGTGGGGTCCCTGTGGTGAATCCCCCTTGCTCCAGAGATAGCTCATGGGAGAAGGATGGAAAAGTCGCTTCCTGAGTAACATAGGAATGGAGTCTTGACAATCGCAGCAGATTCTGGTAAGTGGGGACTGGGAGACTTTTACTGGGGGACTAAACTAGGGCAGGGTTGCTACTTATCCCAGAAAACCTGGAAAATAACGGAATGAAGGGACTAAAAAAAGTCTCGGCCAGTTGAAGCAGTAAATCCAGGATTTCCCCTTCGTTGCAGAAAGATGGGTAGGTTAAAATGTGACAGTGGCAATGAAGCAAGAAACTGTGCAAGAGGACTGGCACTGGTGGGAGTCTCATCCCACTCTGGTGGCTCCAGTTGCTACTGCAAAGGTGTAGCATTGCCACCTTATTCTTTGATTCCCTCCCCCCTTCCCCTGACAGGCCCAGTAAATGGGAAAGGAAAGGAGACAAGCAGAGATGGTCTTGTATTGTGTGGTTATTGTATTGGTAGCTTGAGCCTAAGTTAAGCAGCGAAGGGGGGTTGCAGACTGCCAGAAATAGTGCAAATTGAGTCCATTTTTAGGGTTAGAGTTAGGGTTAGGAAATCATGGGAACTGTATTTTATTGTGGCACCAGAGCTCACTGACAGAGAAGGCTATATGTCTCGGGGGGGGGGGGGGGGAACAATTCCCATTATTCCCTAGCACTAACCCTAACCCTAAAAGTGGACTCAATTTGCACTTTTTTGGCAGCCTGCAACCCCCCATAGTGGAACTTCCCTTCCAAACAGCCTTGAGAGCGTAAAGGGGCTGTTTGGAAGCCTCCCTCTCTTAATATCAGTTAGTTACAAATGCATGGGGGAAAGAAGGAAAATAGAGATTATATTCAAGGGTAGCCATGTTGACCAATATAGCAAGTACAGTAACATCCAAAATCTACAGAACAGCAATGCCTTTTTTCAGACAACCAAAATGCACAAAATACATACTGGGGTTGAAACATAATGGTAGAAAAAGTGCTGTGATTAACACACTGAATTTGCATGATCAGAATGCAAATAATATGGGTAATAATAATAATAAGCATAATATGCAAATTAGATGTTTGGATAGGGACTGGAATATGGCAACCCTATATTCCAGTTTTTGGAGCTGTGTAGGGTTTTCGAATACCACACAGTTTTGGATACATAACTCCAGGTTATGTGTTTGTAACTCTCCAACAGGATTCTGGTCACGATTAGTAATTTGAGAGACAAAACGGAATGCTAGCTTCAGACTGAGGTTCAAATTGAAAAGTGTCTGTGTGTTTTTAAGATGACACTTAAAAGTTTACTTAAATAAAGCCCTTAGGGGTTTATTTCCCCTAGGAATGGAATACATCTGTCTGGAATCAGATTTCTGTTTCTGTTTATGATTTCATTTAAACATTATCTTAGATATTAGATTATGACTGAATTATTTAGATTTAGAATTGATCCTGCAACTTTTTTTTAAAAAAAGTATATATTTTACAGAAATCACTTTTTCTTCTGTTTCCTATATTTATATGGATGTCCTATTGGTTGCCTCCTATCTAAGGGTGTTCTCTGATACTAGAAGACAGCCAGCCAGAGAATATCATGAAATACAAAGCAGCAAAGAAGTTCTGAATAAGGCTCACTTTAAATAGATAAATAAATGAAAAGTTTTTTCTTTTAGTACTGACGAGTCTCCTATACCCAGCCAAGGAACCAAAAATTCAGTGCACTATCTAAATTGTAAATGTGTAAAGCACAAAATTGTGACCAAACAAACTCCAGCCTTTTAAAAATAACTATGAGTTTTAATTTAATTATCTTTTCAAAATATATGACCAGGTATTAACATCCACTTTATAGACACTTGTAGGTTTTGGTTTGGTTTGGTTTAGTGTTTTTTTATGCACTACTTCCAACAGTGTCTGCCCTTTAGATTAACAAATGAGGCAACAGCATGTTATGCATTATATATAATCCAGTTCATTTCTTACTCTTTTCCATACTAGTGACTAACTTTAAAAAAAAACCTTTAAAACTACAGAATTTTAAAACTTCCCTCTTAAATGAACAATAGATCTGTTTGTTAGCTTTCTAGAAAACAACAACAACAAAGAATACTTAGATTCTCCCACAGTACACCTTTCATTGAAATACACACACGTCAGGTAAATTCTGGAGTAGAGGCATTCATATACATAGGAGTTTATCACATGGGAGGAATAGGAAGTATAAACTTGTGATTAACCTGCAATTGCATGAATGGTTTTCACACACAAAATGCTGTTATCCTGTGCAGAATCCATGATTAACCTGCACTTGTGCCCAAATGTGCGAATGGTTTTCACACAACATTGAGACGAAACATGATTAAAGTGCCATTATCCCGTGAAGAACCAGGCAAGAAACAACAGTAACTCATTCACGGAATTTTCCCATGAATTATTTTTTGCTGTTTCTTGACTGGTTGTTCCCTGGTTCTTCTTGGGATAATGGCACTTGCTTTTTATTTTGTTGTTTTAGACATGTTTTAATGTCAATTGCACAATTTTCACGGGTTAATCATTGTTTAAACTCCCAATTTCCCCCATGTGATAAACTCCATACTTAACGAAGAAGTAAGTACCACTGCACTCAGTGGGATAGACTTCTGAGTAAGCATACATAGAATGGACTTAAGTGCCCTTATACAAAGTAGTCAAAGTAGTAACAAGAAGAGAATAATGTTGGTAGGATTTCTGTATTTCCTTGTATCTGGTTGGTGATTATCAGTTTGTATCACAACAAATTTTGCAATTGGTGTAGTTTTTGCCGTGTTATATCCCATTGCTAATTTTCTTTTAAAGTATGAAATATTTTAAGCTTTTTGTCAAAAGTGGTAACATCTTATAAGAAACCTTTTTGTGGTTGTACAATTTAGCTTATAAATCATTCAAATTGAAGTGAAAAAAAATACCAAGTCATTATTAATGACATAGTCTATCCTACTTATTAAAAATATATGTATTTTTGTAAAGGAAATGCACTTGTAAATATTTGATTTGTTTGTTATCAATGTTTTGTTCTGGGGAAAATGCTGCTGTTTAGGGGAATCACCTTAATATTTTTAGTTTTGTGCTTAAATGTGTTTTTGTTCCTTTGCATTTGTGACATGCTCATTCTGTACACAGCTGAATAGTTATAACTGGGCTAAATGTATTTTGTACCTGGACGTAACTAAGTATGTCTTGATTATGATGAGTCTCTCATTAAATCCTACCTGAAGACAGAATATACATTGGTGCTGTTTTCATCTTTAATATTAGCTTCCTTCTACTTAACAACATTCATGCCACCCTGTTATAGCAAAGCTCTAATTTCATTATGAAGCTCACATTCCAGAATGATGTATCAAAGAGTATTTAAGTTTCCACTTGAAATTTATAACTGGGTCATTAGCTTTTCATAGAAAAAAATGTTGGACTCTCTTGCAGGGGTGAAAGTAACAGCTAGGGCAGCCAGTGACAAATCCAAGTCTGGTGAATTGGTGTACAATGTAGAGGAATCTGGCAGGGCAGAAAAGAACCAATGTAAGACATTAAGAGAGAAGACCAGTGGATCATCATTCACTGGCAGCTAGCAGGGGCAACTGGCTTTTTTTGTCTCCCATATGGATGACTTTGCCAAACTTACTGGTTGGCCAGCTAAAATACTGGCCACTTGGTAACTTAGGGGCTTGATAGACTGGCAAGAAATGTTGGCCTTGGGGTGGAGTGGGGGCGATGTGACCACACACTGTGCAAGCGACTCTGCCCCGATGCCTGCATCACAATGCCCGAGCAACCTCATGGCAGGTGGCGTTTCTGCGCCACAAAAACCCAAAATAAATCTTGCCACTGCAGCAAAGGTACCCTTTCTCTGTTTTAAAAAGGAGCGCATTTTGCTGCTTCTTTTTTGCACTAAAAAAATGCCAGATTGGGACCACGACCCCAATCTGCCAAGCAAAAGGGCCATTTGCCGCCTCCCCTTTCAGGCGGTCTGTTCAGCCCTCTAGTCTACAAATACGTTCTCATATCCATAGCATGATAGGCAGATAGACAGCTATTCATATTCCAGGTGTAAGGAAAAGTGTGGGTTTTTATATCTGTCTATTTTGAACCCTAGGAAACTGCTATTGGAACACACACAGTTTCAGCTGTAATTTGTGTGTGGCTTTATACAAAGTGGGGTTTCTTCCAGTTGTTCTCTTAAAAGGGGGGGGGGGAAGAAGCAGCTTCAGTTAAAATAATAAGACTAGAACTAACCATTGGAAATTATGCAGTAGGTGAATTTCTTTCTTAACTTTTCTTTCTTGAGGCTGCTGTTGGCAACTAAATACAGTCGTCCCTATAGATTCGTGGGAGATAGGTTCACCCCCCATTCCAAAATTTTGTGAATACTCAAGTTCCCATTTGTCCCCAATTGCAAATACCCAAGTTCTCCCTCTCTTCCTTCCTTCCTTCCTTCCTTCCTTCCTTCCTTCCTTCCTTCCTTCCTTCCTTCCTTCCTTCCTTCCTTCCTCCCTCCCTCCTTACCTTGGCTAGTGTGGCCTCCTTCCAGCCGGTACAGCCTTCTCCCGGCTGGCATGGCCTTGCCTCAGCCAGAGCAAGGCTGCACCAACTGGGAAAACAGCTGGGCCAACTGGAAGAAGGCCTTGGCCCTGCCAGTACAGCCTTGCCTTGGCCAAAGCAAGGGCTTGCTGGCCAGGAAAACAGCTGTGCCAGCCAAAGCAAGGCCCCGCTAACTGGAAGAAAGCTTTGCCTTTTCCAGCTAGCACAGCCTTGCATCGGCTGGAGCAAGGCTGAGCCAGCCTGGAAAACAACCGCATGGGCCAGAGGAAGAATGCACTGGCCGGGGCAATGCTGTGCTAGCTGAGGCCTTGCCTCAGTATGGTAAGGAGGGAGAGAGGGAGGGGCTGTCCTGCAGGCTTTCCATTCGAGAATAATCGAAACCCCAAATGGCAAGTCTGCAGATACAGAGGGACAACTGTACTCTAAAGCAGGGGTTCCCAACCTTTTTGACTTGCAGAGCTCTAAGAGCTCCACAGGGCACTGGTTGGGAACCGCTGACCTAAATTGTGGAAAGACCATAGAAATGTATCTGGAATTGAATCTGGTGGTTAAAAGCTGATTTCCAGTAACTTTGTAATTCTAGGATCTTATTTGACCTGGATCCTTTTAGGCCCACAGTATAGAATATAAACATATCAGCATATTATAGTGGAGATGGAGCCATGTGGCTGACCTAAAGTTCCTATTTTTGTTCTAAGCACTGTCTCTTCTATATTTTAATACTGTTTGTTAATCTAAATTCCCTTTAAAATCTAATTTGTACCTGAAGGTAGATACCATTAAACTGCCTGGTACCATGTCTTGTTCTCTCACATTTGCTGAAGCATGTTATTATAACCAGTTCAAAAGAAGTCCAAAGGTAGCAACCAAAGCTAAGTTTGCTGAGTAAAAAACAGAACAATGTTATTTTATCTTTAATAGTTGTAAGTAGGAAATTTCAGCAGGCATAGCTTGCATTGCAAAAAAAGACACATGTTGAAAATCAACACCTTGAGCCTCTATATTGGGAGAAAGGCAGGATATAAGTAAATAAATAAATAATCCCTCTTCTGTACAGCTACTGAAGGTGTAGAAGTCTTGTTCTATTTTTCCATGTGGCAGCACTAACTGACATACATGTATGTATTGGTCCTCTTGTCCATAACTACCTATGTTAATTAATAATTTTAGGAAGCATATAACTCATAATTACATGTTGCTTCTTAGATATAGTGTATGTTTTTGCAAATGCTGCATTCAGTGCTAATATCAATGGTGTCCACAGCATCACTGTAACCAGCTGACAGAACCACATCCTGTACAGTCCATATGCTGCAATATGCTTCTAGCCCAGTTGAAGAAAAACCTTTAAAAATCAAGTTGAGCAAGTTGTGTAACTAATTTGCTTGTTAGCACTGAATTGCTATTTTCTGAAAGCAATAAATATATTCATGTTGTAACCTCTATTTGTGCAACCTATGTGGAGAGGCATTTTGTTGCACTTTTGTTTTCTATATAATTTATTTTGTGCTATAAAAAGAATGATTTGGTTCATCTGGAAATTTGTCTCATTTGTAATGAATGTTTTCTGGGATCAGATTATGAAACGTGTGTACTCAATTTCATGTTAATGATGTCAACTTTAACACAGAGTTCATCTGACTGGAGGTCGGGGTAATTGTGAAGCTGTGCCCATGCTTTACGCTAGTCATTTTTTAATTGCAGTTCAAATCATCTTTGCACATAGAATTGTATGTTTAGGGCACAATGCAAAAGGTTTGTACACATGCATAATGGCTTTACAGATCATCTGAGGAAACTGTTCCTATACCCCAAAATCTACTCCTGAGAGCCAGGGCACATTTGAGACCAGCATTCCAGAAGGGTTTGCTGCTAGAAAGAAACACATGTATTGCACCCCACTGAAATGTCCCATGGTTTACTTCTTTCAATTAGTCTTCTCAACCACTTTTAAGCAGTCTGTTGAACTTGGCCAGTTCTAGAACAACAATGTAGCTATGGTGACTTATCTATTACTCTTGATACTTTGTTGTCATTTCCAACTTATGGCAACCCTAAGGGGTTTTCTTGGCAAGTTTCTTCAGAGAGGGTTTGCCATTGCCTTCCTCTGAGTCTGAGAGAGTGTGATTTGCCCAAGGTGACCCAGTGGGTTTCATGGCCAAGCAGGGAATCGAACCCTGGTTTCCAGAGTCACAGTCCAACACTCAAAGCACTACACCACAGTGCTATCCCCCCAAAACCCTACAGTTGAACCCATGCAGCTCACCCTATCCAGATAAATATTCAAGGCACTGGAGAATGGGATGAAGAGCAATGATCCATCCAGCTGCTCTGGGTAGTGGGACGCAATGCAACAAATAAACTCATGCCCTGCTACCGGGAGAGAGCTGGACATGTCATTGTTCAGTGTCCTACTCTTCAGCTCCTTGGAAATTCCTCTGTTGGGATGGTCTGCATGACTTAAGAGGTAGGTTTGGAGGGCACTTAAGGTTGCTGCAATGGTACAAGTGCATTCATATAATTACACTATTATACGTCAGGCTCACAATGTCATAATGACTGAACAGGATGCCAGTGCTGTGTTTTAGGCATATTGGTGTTACAGATTCAATTTAGAAAAAAGGAAGGGGAAACAGGTGGTACAAAGGGCTGCCAGAAGTATAACAATACAAAACTGGTTCCGCTTCTGTTATAGTAAATGACATGTGTTATGCATATGATTTATTCCAAAAAAAGAGAAGCTGTGTTGATCCATAAGGATAAAACCAAATCCACAGATGACAATACTTTTATTAGAATTGATTATATATTCACAAAATCTGTAAGGTGATGTAAAATAGTGGGGGAGGTATAAAAGTTTTTAAAAGAGGGCTAGATGAGTTGGACTGTTGAGGCCTGCAGTTAAGATGGTGCACAGGGGCTTGAAGGAAGAGAGAGCTACACAGATAAACATTTATTTATTTATTTAATTTTTATACCGCTTTTCTCCCAAAGTGAGACCCAAGGCTCTCCACCTGTCCCACTGCTATTGTACCAAATGTGGGGACTTTTTAGATGACCCCATGGTGCCTATGCGGGACTTTATTTGTATGATCCAAGCTCTGGGCACCACCACTCTTGAACCACTACAACCAGCACAGTTACGATGTACACACCAGTGACACTGTTATAGTGTTCTCAGAGGCCCAAATGTGTAATAGAAAAATTAAAGTATTAAGCAGAAGTTCAACATACAATCAAAGATTACTGGTACTTCTTTTACACATTTAACTCCTGGCGAATCCTAACTAATTAACTCACATTTTATGTTTCTAACTTTGACAGATTCAGATCTCTCCCTTCTGACTCTGGAGATCAGGATTTGAATCCTCACTCAGCCATGGAAACCCACTGGATGACCTTGGGCAAGTCACACACTCTCAACCTCAGAAACCCCCATGATAGGTTTACCTTAGAGTTGCCATAAGTCGGAAGTGACTTGAAAACACACAATACAACAAAAATCCCATTCAGTCATTCAGCCAATCACCAACATTCTCGCTTGTTCTCTTCCAACAGATCACTTAACATATTACACCATACTGTACCTCACATATATAACCATAATTTACCTTAATTTTTCAAGTAAACAAAACATTTTATTTTATTTTTGGCAAAAATTTATAACATCACAGAAACTTCCTTGCAGCCAAAGCAAGCATCCTATAGCCTTGAGGAGTAGCACATTCTCCTTTGCCTCTGTCCTAGCAAGAGTCCCGAAAGCAGTGATGCTTCTTCACTCACATGGAAGCTGTGAAATATCACCACCAGATATGGCCAGAAACCTGTATCCAAGGATTCTTAACTAAGTATACTTAAGTGGGTTTACATATATCTAGGGCAGTCAGCATGGTGTAGTGTAGTCTGGGAGTTGGACAACAATTCTGGAGACGAGTTTGAATCCTCAGTCAGCCATGGAAACCCATTGAGTGAGCTTGGGGACATCACACTCTCTCAGCCTCAGAGGAAGGCAAAGGCTCTGAACAAATCTTGCCAAGAAAACCAACTTTATGTTTTTAATGCAGCAAGGTTGTCCTCAGATGGGAATCTCTTTCTAAAGGTGGTGCCATTATTTCATATCAATCAGGACATTGTATTGCCTGCATTAATACAGAATCCTTCTACGGACTTGGAATGGACCTTTCATTGCCTGGATGTCAGAAGGATCTTAGCTGATAGGACTGCAGGTTCTGCAAGTCTCTGAAACTACCAGTATCAAAGCAGCATTTTTCAAAGTGAGTGGTTTTGACCATTCACCTGGCTTATGTTCTGGCCAAGAAGGACCCTCCATTTGTGTTCATAGCCATTCTACAAAGGTTATGGCTGTAGCATTGCCTTCTTAAGGGGTGTGCCTTTGGAGGACATGTGCAGAGCAGCTATGTGGTCACAGCCTT
This sequence comes from Phrynosoma platyrhinos, assembly GCA_020142125.1. NCBI lineage: Eukaryota > Metazoa > Chordata > Lepidosauria > Squamata > Phrynosomatidae > Phrynosoma > Phrynosoma platyrhinos. The sequence continues at coordinate 29,106,828 of JAIPUX010001880.1, forward strand.
TGGCCTTCATTTTTCATCGTAGAATAGATGCAAGTCCAGGATGCAGTGACTCAAGTGGTCAAGATGCTGACTGTTAATTGCAAGATCAGCAGGTTGGCTGGTCGAGGACCAAGTGCTGCATGATGGGGTGAGCTCTTGTCACTACTCCCAGCTTCTGCCAGTCTCACAGTTTGAAAGCATGCAAATGCAAGTAGATAAATAGATATCACTTTGGAGGGAAGGTAACAGCATTCTGTGCAATCCTGCTGGCCACATGATCACAGAGTAGTCTCTGACAATGCTGGCTCTTTGGCTTAGTAACAGAGATGAGCACCGACCCCTATGATCGGACACAACTTGACAACCTTGTAAACGGGGAATACCTTTACCTTTTACCAGGGCTGATGCCACCTTTGGAAAAGTCATATTTTTATCCTTGTTTAATATGACATCTGGGAGACATGCCCATTTATCTGACACTCCCACCACCTATGGTTAGTAACTTGCTAGTCTCCGGTATAGTCACAGAGACCATGCAGAAGAAAGACAGGTTGCATACCGATAATTGTAGAACTCACACAACCCCACCCATCCTCTCCCCATCTTGTCATGCCATTCCTTAGATCCATGGATGCTACGCCATCCACTGAACTGAGGGTTTATGCAGGAACTGCCCCTACCCAGAGAGTGGGCAAAGTTGCCACCAAAATGCTTATATAATAGTTCCAGAAGGTTCAAAATGATGCCCTACGCAGGTGCAAATAACCCTTTTCTTTGAGTTCACAGATGACCACTAAAAGCACTACAGTTACTGGTATACAACCTGTTCTTCTCTCTCTTCCTAGGAACATTTTTATCAAAGCATCTTGGTACAAAAAGCTTGAATGTCTGTGTGTGTGAAAGAAATACCACCACCAGTAAGGGCCCCCCAGCCCCTGGGGTCTGGGGGGCATTTGTACCAACCACATTTTGCATAATCCAGCCTTGCCCTAGTGCCCTCTAATTTGAGACATTTAACTCCTGCCTCAGTGGTTTAAATACTTTAAAAAAAAAAAACTTCCATACTGATTTTTCTAGTTCTCTGACTTCATAAAGTGTATGATTTATATGAGAGAACCAGAAAGGAACACTAACAGATGATTCATAAGAAGCAGGATGAATGAATGGGTTATTTGATTTCTTGTACAAGTAAGAGTGGCAGATTTCATAAAAATTGCCAGGTGCAGACATAAGCTCCATTACATGCCCCTGATCTCATGTTCATGGCAGTATCGTAGCATATGCTCAGATTTATATGGAGAGCATGCACATATTTCATCCCAGACAAGGGATTTTTGTTCCACACAAGATATTTTCCTAGACATTGATGATCTGCTTCTCTTGCTTTACACTGGCTTGCACAGCAAAACTTCATTCCTACATTCCATATACCCCCCATCAGCCCTGCAGCTTTGTGCTTTCTTGGCTCTGTGACATCTGCCACATACACATTACACACTGTCCTTGGTATATCACTCCTATAGATTGATTGATTTATCAAACTGGAAGTACACATCCTCTATTTCATGTAGCAGCTTTTGTGTTCCATCCAGTCTTTTTCTTCTGCTCAAATTAATGCAAAGTGCACTTTCTTTAATCAGCTCAGATATTGCTGGCTAGAGCCCTGTTGCTATATCTAGCAACTATTATTAAACCTGACAAATATGCAGGGCATCTTTTTATTCATGTACAAGAGGTTTTGCCTGTTTCTTCTTCACTTTCAGTGAGTGATAATTACATATTTGAAAAATGTCTGATGATCACAAATAGTTCTCCAGGACACTTTTGTAAAAAGCCTGTTAAATTTCTACTCCTCCACATATCTCTATATATATATGCATTGTTGTTATATGTTTTAATTTAGAAAATGAGAGGCCTTTGTATAAATAATTCCAACAAGCTGGGGAAGAGTGTTTTTGAATGTAAGAATATTTTCTCTTCCTCTGTTATTTTAATGGGACACATGCCAACCTTTTTATGAATTATGAATGTAGAAGGCTTCTTTCCAAATGAAGTTGCTGGATGCTTGCCACATGAATGAGGCATTTACATTACAGGATGCCAGCTCTTTTTTTGTTTGTTTAAATTACAACTGAATGATTAAATCACTTTTTTCCCATCAAAGGGAAAATTCCATGTGAGAAAAGAGGGACAGAAAGAACTATTGCACAGGAAAACCACCTGCAGAGCTCTGAAACAGTTTGATCAACTGGCAAAGGTAACATTTAAAAAGAGCCTTTTCTAGATAGATTTTGAACTTTGGAACAACAAAGAGATAATAACTAAGGAAGGGGGGAAGGAAGAGAAAGTTATATATTCCAAGTAAAAATTGTTAGACTGTGGCTTACAGTCTAAGATACAGACACAATAGTCATAGAAAAATGACTACCAAGTCAGATTCTTCATTCACTTCATCCAGTCTGTGTCCCTCCAGTGCCTCCTTACTACAGTTCCTATTAGCACTGCCCATCAGCCATAGTAGTAAAGAAAGGACTTAGAGAGGTATCCTCCATATGTTTTATGCTGTGACTTCCAGTGTCCCTTACCAGTGACCATACTGTGTAGCTGAAGTCCAAAAACAACTGGAGGGCACCAAGTGAGGGAAGGGTGGTCAAGATTCAGATGTTTTCTGTTAATGACCCTTGCAATCACTCCATGCAATTTGGTCCATGGATAGCAACCAATGAATAAGGAGGACAAATAAAAACATTTGCAACGTCTACAGTCAATAGTTTGGGCAACAGTGTCAGCCCTCTGAATACAGCTCCACGTGACCCCAGCTACTATGACATAGCCACAAATTACGGCTTTCTTATAAGTGGATGACTAGTGTCCCAAACAAGGGAATATCTCTAAATTATAAACTTTCACTACAGCTCTTCCTAGTAATTCAACCAAAATTAGATAGTTACATGTTATGAAAAAATGCAGTTGGCCCTCCATATTCACAATTTTTTTATCCATGGATTCAATCATCCACAACTTGAAAATTTTCAAAGGACACATACATATGTATATTCCCAAAAGCAAACCTTGATTTTGCCATTTTATATAAGGGACACCATTTTACTACACCTTGTAGTAAATGTAGTATTTAATAGGACTTGAGCACCCATGGATTTTTGTATCCACAGGATGGGGGGGGGGGGTTTCCTGGAACCAAACCCCAGAAGATACTCAATGTATAACAGAATAATACTGTTTTAAAAAAAACAACCCCAGCAGTTTGCAGTGAAAAGTTCAGAGCAAAAAGAGATAAGTCTACTGCTAAATCCTGTTCCCCAGCCACAGTTTTTCTCATCTGGTTTTTCCCAGACTGCTTCCACACAAAAATTATACCTGGGCCCTTTCACACTACACAGTATAGTAGTATGATTCTACATTAACTACCATGACCTTATCCTAGGGCAGGGGTCAGCAACATTTTTTGCTAACGGGCCGGGGGGGAGAATGGTGCCGGGGGGCGGTGCACATTAAAAAACAAAATGCTGCCCCCCTGTGTTGCACACGCATGCACACGACGGCAGGAGCCCCCCAGGAGGCCTCGCTCGGCCACGCTGGGCCTCCGAGCGGCCCAGGAGGCTTCCCTCAACAGTGCTGGGCCTCCAAGAGGCCCAGCGCTGCCATGGGGCCCCCCAGAAGGCTTCCCTTGGCCAGCACCGCCGCGGGGCCCCCCAGGAGGATTCCCTCGCCAGTGCCGGGCCTCTGAGAGGACCCCTGCTGCCGCGAAAGGCGGCAGCGGCGGCAAGGCCTCTGCGGGCCACATCTGGCCCACGGGCCATAGGTTGGTGACCCCTGTCCTAGGGGATCCTGTGATCTGCTATTTGGGGGGGGCATTTAAAATTCTCATCTAGAGAGCTCTAGTGCCTCACCATACCAGAAATCTCATTATTTTGTAGGATACAGCCATTGCAGCTAAAGTGGGATCATAGTGCTATATATGTGTAGTGTGAACAGGCCCCTGCAGGTTTCTATTCATACACTTGCAATTCCTCTTCCCTTCCATATGCACTTTCCCCACATTAGAACTACACAGGAGAAGAGCCAATTTGGAGGAGGGCTCAAGTATTCAAGTCACATTTCTTGAGACATAGCTCATCACAATACAAAGTACAGACTAGCTTTGTATTGTGAAGCCTATTGGAATCAATGGTGGACATGCTTGACAGGCTATCAGCCAACATACGTTGAAAATCAGCAGAGCAGGTAAGCAAAATACCTATATGCATCAGCTAGGTCCCAACCAGCAAGGTGGAGTGGTTTGAGTATTGAACTACGACTCTGGAGAGTAGGATTGAGCCTCTGAAAACCCACTGGGTGACCTTAGGTGAATTACACACTCTCAGTCCCAGAAAACCCCATGATAGCTTCATCTTAGAGTTGCCATAAGTCTGAAATGACTTGAAGGCACACAACAATAAAGTCCCAATAACTAGTATTTCTGTGACTATTAAAAGGTTAAATATTGCTCCATGATAAGCTGAACTCTTCCAGGAAGAGACTGGAAGCATCAATAGACTATAGACTTAAATTGGTATATCATTTACTCATCTGGGGGACTCAACCAGGGAACTGTAGTCCTGTGAAGAAGTCAGGGTCCTCCAACAGAGAATTCTTAACTATCATTCTATGCTCCAAGAATTCCTTTCAAGGAGGTCATAACTGTTGTAATGTAACTGATATTCCAACAGTGTGCAGTCTTATAAATGTTGACCCAGGATCACAATCATCCGATTATTTTTATGTCACTTTCTCAATACAACTGCATCTAAAGCCACTCACAGCAGATCAAACTTTATCACTATTACATGTGTTGCCAAAATATGTGAAACCCTATCTATGCCATGCCAATAGGGCTACTTGTCCCTGGGTCTTCTCCAGGATAGGTGTACTTACTCCTGTTTTGCGGAGCTCAGCTCTAGACATCATGAAAGGGCTGGGAGCAAATTTCCAGTTCAGTTAGTAGAGCAACACCTTGCTAGAATTTTGCAAGGCTTCATTGATTTGTTGCTACTATTTGCAAAGACTCTCAGGGGGGTATTTACTTATTTAGATTCCTCCTGCTTGTTATGACACCAGGGAGTCATAGCCTCCACTCAGAGTCACCCTCCACTCTGTTCTACATCCAACTTCTGGCTAGAAGGAAATACAGTCAGTCCTCTGCATCCATGGATTTCCCCCCCCCCCCCATGGATTCAACCATCCACTGCTTGAAAATGTTCAAAAATGATATAAATTCCGAAAAGCAAACCTTGATTTTGCCATTTTATATAAGGGACACCATTTTACTTCCATTGTATTTAATGGGACTTAAACATCCACAGATTTTTGGTATTCACAGGGGGTTCTACCATTAAACCCCAGCAGATACCAAGGGCCCACTGTAAGCAAAATTAAATGTTCCTTATCCTGTGTACATAAGTAAGTGAGGAGGAATAACCTTCTCATTTCACCTTGATCCAGGACCAACCACATTAGCTAAGATTTCTATTTTACTTTCCAAATAGGAAATATATCCTATGTCTGTCTGTCTGTTTGAATGATAAGCTGTGAGCAACCGTGGTTGGTACATTTGACTTGGAAGCAACCCTACCCACCAAATGTTATGAAGGTACAACCAATAAAACTGTGGCCTATTTTCACCCAGCTGCTGTACAAGTTTGGTTCTTTCTCTCTTTCCCTGCTCTGACTCACTCACTCCCTACTCAATATCCAGTTCCCCATCTTGATGGCCCAGCCTTGGAGTTGGTGAGGGCATGCCAAGTGAATGGCATGGTCATCTAGTTGTGCCTCATTGTACAACCATTCCTTTACTGCCTGAAATACACATGCACATACACACACATTCACATACACACAATGGATAGTTGGCTAAGGAACTACTAGAATTCTTCAGCCAGTATGGCCATGCTGAAAATGGCAGCATATAAAAAAGGAACTTTTCCAAGCCCTTCATGAAGGCCCAATCAATGTTGGATCGCTGTCTGCACCTAAGCAAGCCAATAATGTTTCTACTGAGTACTTGGGTTATACATTCTTACTAGCCCCAGTAATCGCATGGGTGCACTTTTGAGTTTAAAAAATTAATATTCATTGGCCCACAGAACTAATTAATTAATCAATTAATTGACTGCATTTTACATGGCCTCATCTACCATGTGGATGACACTTTCTCACACTATATGCAAACTTTTAATAAGACAATCTATTACAAAATGAAACCTGATTATGAAGGGGAGGGTGTGTGATAAAAGCAGTGAATATATTTACTGCCTTTCCCTCCCTTTCAGCACCCCACAAAGATAAACATGCTTTATGATTTGAAATGATAGTCAAATGGCAGCCAAAGTTATTCTGGCTCATATTTGTATGTGTTATTTTTGCTTCTCTTTGAGTTGTGATTTGTTCATTTTTATATATAGAAACAATATTAGAGTGAAAGCTGGCATCCAAAAAAATCTATGCAAATGCTTTGAAAAGTCTCTATTGTGACATCTAAATAAAGACGAGAACAGAATTTGCAACGCAAATAATTAGGCTTTTGGAATGACTAGAATAAGCAAAGCGAATAAGCAATGTGTAAGATGTAGACGTAAACTTTCTAAAGGATAATTTGTCGCATTCTGTGATGTTGTCATAAATTATGAACTTCAGCCACTCATCATGATCTTTACTATAGCTACACCTCCAAGAGAAGTCTAAAAAGCTACATTGATCCCTATCTATACAAGTCACAACAGCTTTCATCTTCCAGTGGAAGCAGATCTGTAAACCTAACAGATCTTAATTTCCTGTTGCAATTTGCATTACAGTATGTTATAGCTCAATATATTGTATGCTGCACTACAAAAATCCATGTCCCTACCACAGCTACACTGAGCACTGAAACTAAACTAGAGGGAACAAGGAATGGGGGTGCGGGGAGGATAGCAGATGATATTATCCCTATTCATCACAAAAAGAAAAAAACCTTATTGTTTTGACTCTGTGACCCTTGAATCATTTTCCATCACTTATTTTGTTTTTGGGATCTTTGTTCAGAAAATTTAAGTGATCACTTATTCTGTTGAATCAAGTTCAGGTATGCAGTTGCTCCTCAGTATCCAGAGATGCTTTGTCCATGGCTTGAAAATATTCAAATACACACACACTCCAAACTAAACCTTGTTTTTGCTATTTTATATAAGGGACATCATTTAATGGGACGCAAGCATCCATGGATTTTGGTATCCATGGGGGGTCCTGGAACCAAACCCCAGTGGATACCAAGGGCCCACTGTATAAGTCTGTAAACTTTCAACAATAACTAGGGAAATGCATACCTGAGAGGCAAAGTATTACATAAAAACTGTCTCTAAGAAATTGATGTTCATCCATCCAAAAAGCTGGATCTCAAACTTCAGTTAAAATCCTGTCTTGCAATCCTAACTCAAAGATGTGCCGGCTGTAGTGGGTTGTGGTTAGGCACAAACCCTGCTAACAGAAGATGCTCAGAGGTCTGCTGACAGGGCAATGTGCCAACAGAACAGCTACTGACTAAAATTTGCTCACAGAGGAACTACAAAAATTGTCAGAGAAGGGATAAGATAAGAGAGAAGCCAAGTTATACCAGATCCCAGTCACCTCCACCCAGGAACATAATCACATGTCAAACCAGGGGGAAATTTCTTCTATAATTTCCAACACTCTTAAAGTGGGATGTGTTTGGCTTCAGCATTGCTTCAACTAGCCTTGCCCAGTTCACCAATCCTATGCAATTTTTCCTTAGAGTAATTCAATTAAATTCAGTAGGACTTGTGTAGTAGACATGTATAGAATTGTGTGTGTGTGTGTGTGTGTGCGTGTGTGCCTCAAGAAGCTACTTATGGTAACTGCATTAATGTCATAGGGTTTTCTTAGGCAAGGAATACTCAGAAATGGTTTTGTATAGGATTACCCAGCTGGATTCTCCCCTCCTCTATTTGGCCTTCAGTAACCACATCCCATCACATCCTTCTAACACAGCCCTAATAAATGTTCAGGAGAGAAGAGAGATGGTCCTTAAATCAGCTGATACAAATGATGTGAAACTGGAAGTGACATATTTAAATGCTTGAGGTAACTTAATGCCAGAAGATGCATGAGCCTTTCAACCAAGATCTCATAGCAACTCTTAGTGATTACATTTCCGAGAGAGAGAGAGAAAGAAAAGACTGGAAGAAGAAAAGAGTTATTAAATATTGGTCAGTTAATACATAAATGCTGAAAGAAGATTAGAGCCTTATCACACCATGATGGCATCATGTCAGCATACCAAAATAACAGCACCAACACCTGCAAGCTCACTGTACTGCATGATGCTGTAGGTGTCCCGGTGTCATACCATGGTACTACCACTGCAAATGTGCATTTTTGCATTTTGAAAATAATCCATTGCTGACGTTCTCAACCTTGGTCATGCCACTGGTTACCAGATGAAGCGTAAGATTGAGCTTCACCCAGGGCTTGGGAAAGTTACTTTTGGGATGTTAGCACCCAGGATTTCTGAGCCAGCATGATCACCACTATGTTTGCAATGTTCCGGGAGATGTCATCCAAAAGGTTGCTTCTCCAAATTCTAGAGCTTCACCTTTTGATGCATTGGTGTCCAGGCTCATTCTTTCACACATGATGAAGGAAAAAGATGAGTGAAATTTTCTCAGACTCTTTCCAGAGTCAGCCACCTGAGTCCCAAGGTTTCCGGCAGGCCTCAGCTGGCACCTGCATCCACCAGCTAAAACTGACCAGCTTTGCTCTTCCTCCTATTTCTCTGTTGAAGAATACCAAAAGCCTCTCAGACAATGAATGCAGGAGCTGTCTGAGAACACAGAAGGAAAGACCCACAGTTTCCAGTCATTAGATAAAGATTGCAGGAACTCTGCTCCTAGCTAGCTGAGAGGGGAAAGGGCTTTGAGGAAGAGAGAGGGGCTATAAGGAGGGGTTCTACGCGGAACCTTTACATAATGGATGGGGATCCCCACCTCCACTCCTAATCAGAGAGACCCATGGGATAGAGTTTCTCCTCCTTCTCTATTTGAAGAATTCTCAGAGGATAGTCTTGTCTTCTTTCCTCTGTTTGAAGAACTGGCCAGCCTTAGAACTATCAGATGTCAAATCCCTTGATGTAACTCCTTAGCTATTTGCTACTGGACAGCAGACTGAGTAAGCACACAGGTCACCTGGCTACAGTTTTGCACACCTAGTGAGAAATGCTATGTTTCTGTTCGAAAATATGTGAGACAACGGTGGATATCTAATGCAAAGTTAGCAATTGGCAGGGCAGAGCTGAACATCAACTGGTCTCTCACCCATCCACCACATGAAAAGGTGTAGCAAAGAAAGAAAACAAGTTTAGTCTGCTTTGTAAAGCATATAAAAATAGCTTAACTTACAATACTTTTTCATACTCAAATACTTAGTTTAATGAGGCAGGGAAGCGAGAGAAGAGAAAATTGCTGCAGGTTAGAATGGTGCAATAAGAGACAGGGTAAAACCAACACGAAGCGGCTAATAATAATAATAATATCCTGCCCCTCTGCAGAGCAATCGGGACGGCTTACAACATTAAAATTTCCATACAGCTATATTAATACAATCTAAATAGAACATAAAAATCCCGAATCCCACCCATCCTTTAAGACGTAAGGATTCGTCTTCTTCTTCTATATGTTGTGCCTAAATTCCTGTAAGGTAACCTGCAAACTAGCAGTTAGGGAGTACAGGCACACAAAGGTTGGTAACTCTAACATTTAGATCATAATAGTTATTTCCAAATTTGCATACGCAAATGTGACACAAATCTCTGTCCCCTATATATAAATGACTATGCTAACTTCTTGTCATTCCTCATCTGTGCTTCTTCACTATTTGAACTTCTCATTGTCAGTGTCCTCAATTTCAACAACTATCCTAGGACAATTTTCTCTTCTTCTCCCCCCCCCCCACTTGCTATGTCACTATGGAAATTCCAAAAACTAACCTGTCATGGGGTTTTCTTGGCAAGATTTGTTCAGAGGAGGTTTACCTTTCCCTTCCTCAGAGGCTGAGAGCATGTAACTTGCTCAAGGTCTCCCAGTGGGTTTCATGGCCAAGCAGGGAATTGAACCCTGCTTTCCAGAGTCATGGTCCAACACTCAAACCACTACACCACACCTGAGTCCCAGGAATGCCAGTACCATAATTATTTTAAATTATTTTTATGAACAATGAAAACATAAAACAAAAACATCATTTAATGATGATGGCCTTGAGTTCCAGGCTGAATCTACACAAGGGCTGTTATCCCAGCTCCACAACATAGTATCCCTGCCCCAGTTTGACCCCTTTACTTCCACACATACTCATTTTAATCCAAACCGAAATCAGCTTGGAAAGCCACATGGGACTCCAAATACATAGCCACATTGGTGCAAGGGCGTGTTTTTATTTTGTGTATGTATTTGCTGTATTGGTTTATATCTGATCACAGGATGTGGCAGCTGTGGGGGGATTATTTCTGCAACTCATGTGGATATTTTTATGTTTGGTTTTAATCAAATAGCCTTTGTTTTCCCTTTGTTCTGACTGCCCACCTTCACTTCTATAACTATATTCTATATAACACCTAGAAGAGAGACAGAGGCCCACAGGGTCTGTCTGGAGGCTACAGGGAGAAAGAGGCTTCTGTTTCTGCTGCCTTGGACCTCTGCTTCCCTCACTGGACTGGGCTTTTACAGGACTGAAGCCTTGACTTGCAGGACTGAGGCCTTTTTGAAACTCCAGCTTCCTGCTTGCTGCTAGTCTCCATGGATTGAGCAACCGGAGGTTACCGCCAAACCTACCTTTTCTTTCCCAATGTTATCTGGGCCATGGGCCATCCATGTAACGCGGGTGAAGCATAGGGGCAAGTTTAAACTGCTGACTCAATGCCCTCCCAGATTATTGGAGGCTCCTGTGGTGCAGCAGAGATCTAAGAGAAGTGGGAAGGTTTTATGAACAAGGGACAACTATGTGTAGCCGGGAATGATCAGGGAGCGGAAATTGAGGTTGTATGGGGGAAAGGAAGGTATAGTGGGAACAGAGTGAAGGGTTGTTACAAAAGAAGGAGGGATTGATGTCTGAAAGCTATCCTGCCTTCAGTTCACTCTGTTTCCCAGAATGGACTGGAGAGCGTACCAATCATTCCACAGAACCTTACCTTACTCCTTTGCAATGCCAGGTTGGTCAAAAATAAGACCTGTATTATCTATTACCTCCTTTTAGATGAGGATGCGACCTGGCTTGCTTTACAGAGACCTGGCTGGGAGAAGATAGCACTATAACCTGGACACAGGCCCTCCCAGCTGGGTACTCTGTTAGTGAGCAGGTAAGAGGAAGTGGGGGGGAGGGCAGCGTGGCTCTGGTTCACAAGAACAACCTGACCTTGACCAGGATACCTGTCTGGAACACCGTCCACTTCGAGTGTATGTACCTAAGCCTGAGGACTAAGGATAGTTTGGGGATTTTGTTATTCTACCGTCCACCCTGTTGTCTAACAGACTCCCTAACCAAGCTGACATAACTGGTCTCAGAGTTGTTGGAGTCACCCAGACTTTTAGTCTTGAGTGACTTCAACATTTCACTCAAGACCAGTTTGTTGAATCTAACTCAACTCTTATCTGACAAGACTTGTCATAGGAAATTTCTTTGTTCCTATAGAGAGGCAATACATGCAGCGCAGAAGTCCTTCTCCTCTGCACGTATTGCGTCTGCAGAGTCCCATCCAGCAGAGCTGTTTAGGGTGGTAAGGGAAAAGACACAGGTTCCACTTGTGCAGAACCCATTACTTAACCCTACAACGGCCTGCTGTGATGTGCTTAACAACATCTTTGCAGATAAAATGTCTCAGATAAGAGCCGATTTAGACAGCAATGTTGTAACAGAATCAATTGATGAGGTGTCCAGCAACTCTGTTGATGAAATTATACTGGTTCAGTTTCAATCTATGAGTACTGGTGACATGGACAATCTTCTTGGTAGAGTGAGGAAAACAACCTGCCCTCTTGATCCTTGCCCTCCATGGCTGGCCATCCAGGGGGGAGATACCATGAGGATCTTTCTTAGAAACATCATCAGTGCATCCCTTAGGGAAGTTCATATTCCATCCTGTTTGAAGGAAGTGGCAGTTAGGCCGCTCCTGAAAAGACCTTCCCAGGACCCTGTGGACATGAATAGCTATAGGCCAGTTTTGCTACTACCTTTTTTTGAGCAAAGGGATTGAGAGGGCAGTTGCTCTTCAACTCCAAGATGTCTTAGGGAAAATTGATTATCTAGATCCATTTCAAACTGGCTTTAGGACAGGATATGGAGTTGAGACTGCCATGGTCACCTTAGCCTTCGTCTGGACATCAACAGCGTAGTGTGACTCAGTTGGTGCTACTGGACCTCTCAGCGGCCTTTGATACAATAGATCATAACATCCTCTTGGATCTCCTAGGAAGGTTAGGAATTGGAGAAATTGCATTGCAATGGTTCCATTCCTCCCTCTCAGGCAAATCCCAGATGGTGATGCTCGGGGACAGTCGCTCTGCAAGGAAAGAGCTAAATTGTGGCATCCCAGAAGGTGCCATCCCATCCCCGATGCTATTTAATATATATATGAAGCCGTTGGGAAAAATTATCCAGAGCAGGGGTCGGCAGTCTGTGGAGGCCTTGGGACCGGCCCGTGGCCGATCCTGCCGCCGCCGCTGCCGCTGCCACCCCACACACTTGCACTCGCATGCCATTTTGGATGCCAAAATGGCACCCGCGCTCATGCATGCATGCGCACAACAGCAACTGCCATTTTGGCAGGCTCCATGATGCCTACACCATGCGAATTTGCACGGTGCAGTCGCCATGGGGCCTTCCAAAATGGCGCTCCTCACGCTGCACACATGTGCACGAAGGCAGGCATCGTGCACATGCACGCGTCCCCAGCCTCCGCACCATTCCCCCCCCCCAGCCCCCCGGCAACAAAGGTTGCTGACCCCTGATCCAGAGACATGGGGTGGGGTGTTATCAGTACTCTGATGACACCCAGATATATTTCTTCATGTCTTGGTCTTCAGCTTTGACTTCAGATGGCATCTCTCCTTTCAATGACTGTCTTAAGGCAGTAATGGACTGGATGAGGAAAAACAGACTGAGACTGAATCCAGACAAAATGGAGGTACTTATAGTAGCAGCCGCAAACCCAGGTATTGGGATGCAACCTCCAGTCCTGGATGAAGTCACACTCTCCGCTAAGGACTGTGTTCGCAGTCTGGGGGTGCTCCTGGATCCATCGCTTCAGATGATAAATCAGGTAAATGCGACGGTCAGGAGCACCTGTTATCAGCTTTGGCTGATACACCAGCTGCACCCTTTCCTGGAAGCCGAGGACCTCGAAACTGTGGTGCACACGCTGGTAACCTCTAGTCTTGATTTCTGTAATGTGCTCTACATGGGGCTACCCTTGTACTTGGTCAGGAAACTTCAACTAGTACAGAATATGGCAGCCAGGCTGGTCTAAGGAGAAGAGACCACATAACACCATTCTTAAGATTACTTCACTGGCTGCCCATTCATTTCCAGGCCCAGTACAAGGTGTTGGTTATCACCTTTAAAGCCCTAAATGGCTTGGGTCCATCCTGTCTTCGGGACCACCTCCTTCCATATAATCCTCCCCACACTCTCAGGTCCTCTGGGAGGAATCTGCTGCAGCCTATTAAAACTAGACTGTCTGCAGCTGCCCAGAGGAACTTTTCGGCAACCGCTCCCAGATCAGGGAATGGCCTGCCAGATGAGATCCGTCATATTACCATCTTAAACAGCTTTAAAAAGCCTATTAAGATGGATCTCTTCCAGCAGGCCTTTCCTGAACAGATATCCTGGCCACCAAAAGATAGCCCAACCTGCTTATCCCTGATTCTGCTTCAGTTATTGTTTATTTGTGTTATCATTTTAGTGTGTTTTAAATTGTCAACTGTTTAATAGTATTTTAAGGGATGGGTGGGATTGTGGGATATGGAATGTATATTTTAATGTTGTAAGCTGCCCCAGTTGCATTACACAGAGGGGCTGGATAAAAATATGATGATGATGATGATGATGATGCCTGTAGAGAAGGGGGAGGTGAAATGCCAACTTGCAAATGTATGCATACAAACACCAGGTGTTTGTTTGTTTGTTAGCTGCGTTGGAGTCAATCTCATGGTGACCCTGTGAATGAGATGCCTCCAAGCCTCCCTATCCTCTACTTCCCTGCTCAGGTCCTGTAGGCTCAGGACAGTGGTCTCCCTGATTGAGTCAAACCATCTGGCATGTGGTCTTCCTCTCTTTCTACTGTCCTCTACCTTATCCAGCATCATTGTCTTTTCTAGTGAGTCATGCCTTATTATATGGCCAAAGTACGACAGCCTCGATTTAGTCATCTTGGGTTCCAGGGACAGTTCTGGCTTGATCTGTTGTAGAACTCATTTGTTTGTTGTTTTAGCTGTCCATGGTAACCTCAACACTCTTCTCCAGCACCACATCTCAAATGAAATAATTTTTTTTTCCTATCTGCTTTCTTCACTGTCCAGCTCTCACAGTCATACATGGTAATGGGGAATACAATGGCTTGGGTGAATCTAACTTTACTGTTCATCTGTATATCTTTCCATTTTAAGATTTTGTCTAGTTCTTTCATAGCTGCCCTTCCCATTCCTATTCTTCTGATTTCTTGACTGCAGTCTCCATTCTAATCTATGTTTGATCCAAGGTATGGGAAATCTTTAACTATTTTGATTTCCTCATTATCTAGGTTGAATTTATGTAAATCCTCTGTGGTCATTATTTTTGCTTTCTTTATGTTAACATTAGGCCTGCCTTTGCACTTTCTTCTTTGACTTTCTTTAGTGGTTGTTCCAAGTCTGTGATGTTTTCTGTTAGTAGTATGCATATCTTAGGTTGTTGATATTTCTACCTCCTATCTTCACTCCTTCTTCTGAGTCCAAACATGCTCTTTGTATGATATTTTCTGCATACAAGTTAGGAGATAAAATGCAGCCTTGCCTGACCCATTTGCTAACTGGGAACCATTCTGTTTCTCCATATTCTGTGACCTAGGTGACCACCCACCGATCTGGGAGCCCCTTCCCACCCACCCCCTATTCCATTGAAGTCCCAATTCAGGGATCAAACCACACATTTTAAAAATTTGATTCCTCCCAAAATCAGAGTAAAGATTAGGGTTTTTAAAATTGCCTTAAAGCCCTCAAGCATTGGAAAGAAGTGTTTTCACGTCAGATGGAGAGGAAGATCTTGTGTTCCAACAGGACTGGGATTGAGATAAGGGATGCATTATTTAGCTTGTGTAGATTCAGCTCCAGATAAGGCACCATTAATAAAAAAAACATTGTTCTTCAGGAGGATCCAGACCCCATAAGGCTGCTTCCCACAAGGAAACTAGATAAATGTTTTGCAGCAGCAGAATCTTCCAAGTCAAGAGGAGTGTTCATTTCATTCACTTCTGGACTGGTTTTGCATGTTCTGGACATTTTACAAGATCTTAGATGCAGATTTGTTTTTATGAAAGGTTTGTTGGATGGTAGAGACAAATTGACTTGGGCTCAGTATATTGTCCTGTTAGTCACCCGATCACTGTTATTAGAAATCCTTTTTTGCTATTGCACTCTAAAAAAGGTGAAACAATCCCAGAGGGAACTTTAACTTTTTCTCACAGAGGGCGTTTTCACACGGGGCTTTAGGCGGACACAATCCTACCTCCGTCC
>JAIPUX010001880.1:29151507-29170406 GCA_020142125.1 Phrynosoma platyrhinos
TAAACCTGAACTGTAAAGTACCTTTTATTTTAAGCCTATTAGAGTTTGAGAGGAGAAACCCTTTTTTCCCTCCTTTAATAAATTTTCCTCTTTTTGGACTTTACACTCAGCTTTGGAGCCTTTTTTGGGTTAGAGGTTGATCTCACCAGGGTATTGGCATTGCACACCCATATTTGCCACCACCTTTAGTTGGGTGTGTCTTCACACATCTGAATTGGGTTGCCTAGATCTTGGGCCCAGTGAACCATACATTCTTTAACCTGTTCGTCCTCTGTCTCCCATTTCAGCAAAATCTTATATAATTTTGAAACAAGACTTTCATTTTCTTTTAATAATTTTTTTTATTTCTGTTTCCTGAATTGTTATACTCTGGTCTCTCTTCAGATCAAATAAATCTTTCACCTTTTATACATGAACATATCTGATATCACTATTACATTGCGTATTTACCAATATGACTTCCTTACATTTTCCTCTTCTACACACGGTACTCTCCCCCAAGCCCATTTCATCTCACTTATCAGTTTAACTTACTTCCTATGTTATTTTCATATATCTCCTTTTTAACACTGAGTAAAGCTAACTTCTCAAGTTCCCTCCCTTGACATGTTCCACTCAATCTGCCTTATCCTTATTCACCTTTATTTCCCTGAAATAGGGTCCTTTGAGGGATCCTTCCTTTTGTTATCTTTGATCCCCCCCTTTTGTGTTGTTTGTCTTTCCATATTTGTTCTGGCCTCCTACCTAATACTTTATATGTTTTCACTCAAAAAGTCTTATCTCTACAACTCTACATAATATTAATTCTGAAACAGTTCTTTGTTCATATCCCATAGTTCCTTCCAGTGCTCCAAGATTGGAAGCCAGTGTTTATAATTGCTAATCATGTTTGCTAACCAACAGTGAACAATGCAAATAAAAGATGTATCTGCACTACAGAAATAATGCAGTTTGACACCACTTTAACTGCCATGGCTCCATCCTATGGAATTCTGGAATCTGTAGTTTTTTTGAGGCACCAGCACTGACAGAGAAGACTAAGGGGATTATCACAACGCTAATTAAAGCGGCTTACCTGAGCTGGCTTAAAATGTAAAATGTGTGGCATCCTGATCTTATCACAAGGATTTTGCTGCTGAAATCACCGCCCGGGTGCAGCCTAGGTCCATCCCCGCTCCCAGGGCTGCTCCGGTGGCCATTTCCTTAAGCCGGAAAACTCACGGCTTTGAAAAAAGCCACGCTGAGCAGCCCTGGGAGTAGGGATGGACCCGGGCGGCAATTTCAGCAGCAAAATCCTTGTGATAAGATCAGGTAAGCTGCTTTAATTAGTGCTGCAATAATCTCTTAAATATCTCACAAAACTGCAAATTTCAGAATCCCACAGCATTGAGCCATGACAGTTAAAGTGGTGTCAAACTGCTTTATTTCTGCAATGCAGACAAGACCAAAGCTATCCGTTCAAGTTTCAAATTCAGCCTAAAGCCTCCCTTCCAAAGCAACAGAAATCAAGGCAGCCA
Organism: Phrynosoma platyrhinos; assembly: GCA_020142125.1. Lineage (NCBI taxonomy): Eukaryota > Metazoa > Chordata > Lepidosauria > Squamata > Phrynosomatidae > Phrynosoma > Phrynosoma platyrhinos. The sequence goes on from JAIPUX010001880.1 coordinate 29,153,025, forward strand.
CAATTGTCTTAGCCCCAATATAGACTCACAGCAATAGAGTGGGCTCTGTCCCATAAAGGTTTAAGCCCAAATGAATTAGTTAAACCTTAAGATGCCACAAAGTATTTATAGTGAAAAAGTAAACTTATTCAAACAGATCTGTAACCACAAATTATATGACTGAACAAAATGTTGCTTGCTACATTAGAACAACAGGTGCCTGCGGCCTGGACTATACAAGCAGCAAAATTAGATGGTTAGTGTCTAGAAATAGCACAAAGGAGTGTGCCAGACTCTTGAGTCTTGAATAAAAGGGAATGTCTGAATTTTGATCAACAGAAGCCTAAAGGGCATTCTGCTTCATGTGAATTCTCTATGCACAAGAGAGGTCAAAATAGTTCCCAAGAGTCATTACAGTCAGGAACTCAAGTAGGGATCCCAGATCTCAGAGCATCATCATGAGGGGAGGAATCTCAGAATGAGAGTGGTGCCTTGAAAATAAAAGTTTGTTTTTGTTTTTATGGGGTGGGGCGAAGAATCCTATGTGTAGTTACTAAAGAATAGTCCATTAAAATAAATGAGATTTCTGAGAATGTTTCTCATACTTGCAGTGTATGATACCCAAGCCAGGAGATTTTACTGCAGCAGTTTGTATTTACAAGTTCAGCAATAGTTAAGCATAACCTTAAAAAAAATAGTTCCAATATTTTCTAATTCCAGTTCTTATTGGCTGCGTCTGCACTGCAGAAATAATCCAGTTTCATACCACTTTAACTGTGTTGACTCAACAATATGGAATTCTGGATATTGTACCTTTGTGAGACATTTAGCCTTCACCGCCAGAGAGCTCTGGTGCAACAATGCACCACAATACCCAGGATTCCATAGCATTAAGCCATGTTATTTAAAGTGGTGTCAAACTGCTTCATTTCTGCAGCATGTATGCAGCTATTATTTTTCAGATGAGCTCTGTTCTTGTAATAGGCTCCTAAACTCTTGGACAGCATTATCCCTAAATACCTAAATAAAGCTTGCATAGACAGCTTCTAGGCTGCATCTGCACTGCAGAAGTAACGTTGTTCAACACCACTTTAACTGTTCAACACCACTGTAACTGCCATTCTGCAATGTATGGAATTCTGGGGTTTGTAGTTTTGTGAGAGCCTTCCCTGAGCCTTCCCTGTCAAAGAGCTCTGGTGCCTCATCAAACTACAAATCCCAAAATTTCATAGCATTGAGCCATGGAGGTTAAAGTGGTGTCAAACCGCATTATTTCTGCAGTGTGGCAGCAGCTTGTCTATGTCAGTACTGTGACTAGCCAGATGTTAGACTCTAGTTCCCATCAGCCCCAGCCATTGCTGTCAGCAAAGAGTTTGTTTCATTCTGTATTTTTGTGGATCAAAACTCCATAGCATTGAGCCATGTTAGTTAAATTGGTGTCGAACTGCTTTATTTCAGCAGTGCAGATGCACTCTCTCTCTCTCTCTCTCTCACACACACACACACACTCAATTTTGCTTTTTTTCCCTCTCTACTGCAAAACAGAATGAGGGCAATGATAAAAATTCAGACCATTTTTATAACTGTACTTTTAATGCCCATGTACAGAATACTATCCATCCCATTTTCCCCAAGCGTTAGAAAGGTAATTCACATGCCTTTCAAAGCATATGCAATTTCTCTTCCCTACTTAAGACTCCATCTAGTGGTGCTTTTAAAAAATAATTCATAGAAAGGATGAAAGAAAGGGAAAAAGTCGGAAAGCAACAATGTACTGGAACATTACACTTATCCACCAGATCAATGGCTCTCTTTGGCACAAACAGAAAATTATCCACAGGCACAAATGCTGTATATTATATTAAAGTAATTTTTTTATTAAATATCCATGGCAACACTTAAACACTGAATGTCAGAATTCTGCCTCTCCCCCTTCTTTCATTGTTTTATAGATGGATTTTATAAATGTTTTGTTTGCAATGAATCAGAGTAGGATGAAACTACTTAAGATGGAATATACACTTTAGTATGTAGGTCAAACTGCAATGGAATTAGCCACAGAGGAGCAATTACTTATTGAATGAGATATTGCCATTGAAAGGAAATAGTACAGCATAATCACTGAGTTTTCATACAGTGGAGTGGGTAATGCAGAGTGATAAGACTCCTGGAGAAGGGCAAAATATTCTGATTCTGCAGCCATCAGGGCAAGATACACCCAGTTGCAAAAGATTAGCAGCATTTACCATCATCCAAACTGCGTGTTTCCTGTGGAAGAGGCAAAGAACCCATGCATGGTGTTCCTCTCCTCTCTTTCCCTCGCAGACTTTAAGAGGGCTTTTCAAATACCATCTTTCCCAGTGCCATTTTTAGAATAAGGTCCCAATCCATAAATTATTATGCAAAGAGGTGCAGCTGTGTGGGAGGATTCTCTGGGTTCAAAACACATGCCTACAAATTGGTTTGGAGCCCAGGCTAGAGTATGTTTGGAAGGGAGCCAGGTTTCTGATTTGTTTTTGTTTTTAAATCACAACTACTGAGAAACAATCAGAGCTTGGAAACATTACTTTTCAAATAACAGCTCCAAGGATCCCCCATCAGTACTTAAGTACTGTATATACTACGTCTAGAAATTTTAGTCAAAAAATTAACCCCCAAAACCTGAATCAACCTATCTACGGGTCAATGTGACTACTGTACTTTAACTCTTATTAAAAAGAAAAAAGCAACCATCCCTTGTTGAAAGTAAAAAGTGTAATCTGTCCTGCGAGCACTGACTCCCCCCCCATCTCTCATCCATCCAGTATTTAATGTAAACACAAACAGTTATGTCTGCTGGAATTTTGTACGTTCTTTGGCATTGTTTTCCTTTGCTTCATCCTTTAGATCCTTTGTTACATTCTCCCTAAGTTTTATCCTTGATTTATCCAGGGATCACATCAAAATCCATAATTTTGGCCTCAGAACCTACCCTCAACTCATACATGACGCCGATTTATAATCGATTATATATGGTAATTCTTGCCAAAGGTTAAATGTTACTATTCACTAGCAAAATTCTTCTCATTGTGACACATGCCTTTTGTACAGAGACAAAACTTGTGTATTGCAAGGATTCATGGCGATCAGGTTATAATCATTTACCCTGGTGGCACAGTGGTTAAATGCCGGTACTGCAGCCACAATATTGATCCCACAGGGCTCCAGGTTGACTCAGTCTTTCATCCTTTCGTAAGTTGGTAAAATGAGTACCCAGCCTTGCACATTGTAAACCACTTAGGGGCTTTGCAGACCAGCCCAAAGGGCCGGCCTGGGAGTAGAGTTGGGGTGAGGCAACCACACACTGGCCGCCCCAACTCCATCCCAATGCTGTCCTGATGCAGCATGTAGACACGCTGCACTGAAAGGGCACAGAAGAGGCTCTTAGGGCAGCCTTTTGCTGCCCGCAAAAGGAGCAGCATTTTGCCACTCCATTGGCGGCGGCAAAAGGGAGGATCAGGGCCACAGCGTGGGGTTGCTGCAGCCCCGATCCACTGCTCACAGGGGCAGCCCACAGCCACCCAAAATGGGCTGTCTGTAGAGGCTCTTTGAGAGTGCTGAGGTCACTATGAAGCAGTATAGAAATGTAAATGCTATTGTTATTGTTATTTGCAGGATCTCTTTAACAGTGGGATGTGCTTCCTAAAGGTAGGAGTGGTGCCTGATTGCTACAATATAATCTCTAAGGTGTTGTCTGCACAGGCCAGAATAATCCAGGAGCAGCTGTTTTGACGTTCCCCACTTACTTGGGCACTCTGGAGCAATAGTGGGTGGTTGTTCACACGTATGCTGGAAACTATCGCTTTCAAGGAAACCTTTAGATGTTTGCTTGGCCCTTTGATATGCAGCTATCAATCTTCCCCCGGGGCTATTTTCAGCCTATAAATAGTCTACCAAAATTCTGGTTAAGTGTGTCTGGTTAGGATTCCTGGTGACACTAATAAGCTTATTGCACGGCACTTACAAGAACGGGAATGGAACGGAATGAAATGGAACGGAGCAAAAATGCATTTTACTGGATGGGAGAATGCCACTGATGCTTCCGGGAGTCCTCAAAGCATTCCCCAGCTGTTTCTGGCAACCGATTTTTGAAGGATGAATCGTCCTTCAAAAACTGAATCATCCTTCAAAAATTGCCTGCCAGGAATGGCTGGAGAATGCCTTGGGGACTCCTGGCAGCATTGGTGGTGTTCTCTTGTTTAGTAGAATGTGTTTTTGTTCCATTCCGTTCCCATTCCTTAAGTGCCGTGTGATAAGCTTATAAGTCACTTTGAATTCTGATTCATCTCCGGCTTGATCTGTGTCCCCCTCCTTCCTCTCAGTTGAGTCTATTTTCCCATCCGCTCATTTGGAGCACTCTAGACAGGTAATTATCACCATTAGAAAACCTTCTATCTATCCCACGCTAACTTGCTTTATTCCTGAGATCGTGTGTGAGTGAACATATGTCTTTGTATGCTTGATCCCTTAATAAAATTACAAATTAATTCATAAACATATATCTCTATATGTTTCTATATATCTAGTCCCTCAGCCACCTCTGTAAATGCTGGGTTTGCCTCCTGCTAACTATTTGAGCTAATATTAAAAATTCCCCAAGGTCAAGTTCCTTATTACACTACTTTACAGAATGTATCTTTCTCACCTTGTGTGTTATGTGCCTTCAGGTCGTTTCCAACTTATGGTGACCCTAAGGTAAAAGTATCATGAGGTTTTCTTGGCAAGATTTATTCAGAGGAAGTTTGCCATGGCCTTTCCCTGAGGCTGAGAGCATGTGACTTGCCCAAGGTCACCTAGTGGATTTCATGGCTGAGCTGGGAATCAAACCCTGATCTCCAGAGTTGTAGTCCAACACTCAAACCACTATGCCACACTGGCTACTTTCTGACCTTATCAGTTGCTTTTTAAGAATGGTTTCCCTTCCATTGGTTCTGATAGCAGGAAAATGTTAGGGACATGTCCCTTCAATCTGTCCTTGACATGCCCCCAAAACACTTCCTTTGGGCTCTTACCACTGTTGGGTCACCAGTAGCAAGATGAGCAATGATCAGAGTCTCCTTGTGTGTGGAGAGGGAAGTCTACTATATCCTGTGACCTCTAGTATGCATCCCAAAGACTTTGAGATAGCAGACTTAAGAATGTCTTTATCCTGCTGACCAGAAAATTAATGTCCACCCATAGAGACTCTAACATTGTTTTTATTGCTTTTGCTTCATCTTTTTATCAATGCTTTCTCTTTAAACACATTTGCAAAAGAAAGTGGTGATATTAAAAAGTCACCCTCAACAAAATAAAGGCAATATAACTAACTAATAGGCAAAATGTACATTATGTGTTGCAATAAAAACAGCATTTTATATAGTGATAATGTCACACTTGGTACCTGTGACTCATTTCTAAATATAGATCCATTTTCATTAGGGGAGGGACAGCAGGGAATTTGAACCAAGCACTGGTATGTTTGCTATCTTTTAAATTTTTAAATCTAAGATTTCAATTCTTGCGCCTGTCTGTGGCAACTGACACCCAGTCTTTCCACACCACACAGGATAACATTCTTATTTCAATGTGCCCATCAAAGAGTATTTTTAGGCACACATTCAAGCTCCCTTAGATGGGAGTCAAAACCATAACACAGAGGTATAATTTTTAACCACTGCCATTCAAATGACACATAAGTCATGTGTCCTTAGTTGATGCATCACACATAAGACGAGGAGACATTGCCCTTGAAGGTTAGCATGGCAGGCTGCATTTCAGTTCAAATGTAAGATGCTCGACGTGTATATTTTTTCTTTCTTTTTGATTGAAATGAGAAATCAAAACAACATTTATTGGACTAACCAAGCTAATGTATGGGGCATTTTGTGAAAAGTGTTGGTTCTATAAGAGATTTTCAAGCTCTTTTAAAAAAGTTTTCTTATTCCCACCCAGCAACCCGCCTTTCCTTCTCATCCTCATTAAAACTCACCTCAGAAGGAGTGAGTTCTTAACCCTTTGGGGAGGTTGTGAATCCTTTGAGAATCTGATTAATGCTATGTACTCTCTCCACAGAGAATTTCACTTAAAAGACAATTGTCTAAGTAACCAAAGGGAAGTTAAAGGTTTGGTTTTTTTAATGCTTGCACCCAGTTATTGAGCCCCCTGACGTCATCCATAGATGGCTAGGACTCAGGGAGGCCATAGTTCAAATCCCAGGTCAGCCATGGAAACCCACTGGGTTATTTTGGGCAAATTATGTTCTCTCAGCATAAGAGAAAAGCAGTGGATAATCCCCACTGAATAAATCTTACCAAGATAGGGATGCCATAAATTGGAGTTGATTTGAAGGCACATAACAACAAACCATCATTCAACAATATATCATGCTCTGGATGCAAACCCAATTCTGTAAGCATGAGGAGGTAGGGGAACTATTGCCTTCTAGAGACCAAAGTTGTTAATGACCCCAAATGTGGCACTCTGTAGAATCATAGAATCATAGAGTTGAAAGAGACCACAAGGGCCTTCCAGTCCAACCCCCTGCCATGCAGGAACTCCCAATCAAAGCATCCCCGACAGATGGCCATCCAGAAGTGAGTTCAGTTTCTTTAACAAATCAAAGTATCATGACATTGCTACTTTTTCACAATCACACATTCCCCCCACTGTTTAAGCAAATGTCTTGAGTGGGAAATGTCTTTCCAACATACTTCTAAGGATGCTAACTGACATGCACCCACTTGTTGGAATGATTGCTGGTTGATAAGCCAGCTTTGTTTCTTCAACAGGTGCTAATGATAAGAGATGCTCTCTTGATAGCTGGTAATCTGAACACAAAAGTTAGAATCATACAAACCAGGGGTAGGCAACCTTTCCCCTTTAAGGGCCGAGGGACTTCAGCTCCCAGAATCCCAGGGGCTATTGGCCAACATGGGACTATTGGCCAACATGGCTGAGGCTTCTGGGAGCTGAAGTCCCTCAGCCCTTAAAGGGGAAAGGTTGCCTACCCCTGATACAAACCATTGTTTTTCCTATTACCATGTATGGATGTGAGAGCTAGACCAGGGGTAGGCAACCTTTCCCCTTTAAGGGCCGAGGGACTTCAGCTCCCAGAATCCCAGGAACTATTGGCCAACAGGGGACTATATTGGCCAACATGGCTGAGGCTTCTGGAAGCTGAAGTCCCTCGGCCCTTAAAGGGGAAAGGTTGCCTACCCCTGAGCTAGACAATTAAGAAAGATTCCTCTAAGATGTGGTGCTGTAGAAGAGTGCTGAGGATCCTGCGGACAGCTAAAAGATAAACAAATGGATGCTAGAACAGATCAAGCCAGAACTCTCCCTGGAAGCCATGACAACTAAACTCAGGCTGTCACACTTCGGGCACATCATGAGAAGGCATAATTTATTGGAATAATGACAGGAAAGGTGGAGGGAAGTAGAAAGAGAGGAAGGCCGCATGCTAGATGGATGGGCTCTATTAAGGAGGTCACAGGTATGACTGCAGGAACTAAATAGAACAATGGAGGACAGGGAGTCTTGGAGATGTCTCATCCACAGGGTCGCCATGGGTCAAAATCGTGGAGAGCAGTTAACAACAACAACAAATCTTTCTTGACCTTTTGGAATGTGATATCTCTGAGAACTTTAAAGGAGGCTCTACATGAAGAACACAGAAACAGCTGTAAACACAGTTTGTGGTTTTAGTGCAGGGGTAGGCAATCTTTATGAGCCGGGGGCCGGGTTGCTGTCCCTCAGACAATTGGGGGGCTGAAGCACCAAAAATAAATAAATATAAAAATAAATTTTAAAAAATTAAAAAAAAATATGCATGTACACTTTCTCAGCCCCAGAAAAGCCATGGCAAAACCCCTGTGGAGATTTTGCCAAAAAACCCCCCCAAGAACAAGTAATAACAACAATAATTAATATCATCATGGCAGGCGGCAGCAGGACCAGCCTGGGGCCGGTCCAAAGGCCTCTGGGGGCCGCATCCAGCCCCTGGGCCTTAGGTTGCCTACCCCTGTTTTAGTGTGTGCAAAGAGAGAGGAAGAGAAAGAGAAAGAGAGCAGGTTTTAACCAGAAATGCTTTTTTGAAATTATGTACCCTCTTTGCAATTTTAAAAGATCAGTTGTGCTTATCTCTAGTTGAAATTTTGTATCATCTTTGTGAGACCCTGTATTGTGTAGTGGTTTAAACTGGACCAGGACAGGGTTCAAATACCTGCTCAGCCATGGGATTGCTCACTGGACAACCTTCGGTGAGCCATGCTGTCTATCAATCTTAGAGGAAGGAAGCAGCAAAGGGTCTCTGTAAGTCAACTTGGAGGTACATAATGACAACAAGCCCTCTTTGTGGGCAGAAAAATAAGCAGAGAGAGGATTTTACCAAGTTTCTTCAGGATTAAGATAATTTTTCAAAGGGGGAAGCAGACTGGCGGCTCTGGGCTGCCATGGGAAGGAGCGCCGCAGGACCGAGGCATCCCCACACCTCGATCCTGCGGCGCTCCTTCCCCATCCCTGAAAGGAGTGCTAAAATAGTGTTCCTTTCACAAGTCAGCGAAAGTGCGCCTCAAAAGCGTGAGGCTTACTTTCGCTGACTTATCCGCCGCAGCGTGTGCGGACACTGCGGCGGGATGTTGCCCCCGGAGCACCAGCCGTGCGGAGGGCCGGCGGCTCCAAGGGCAACCTCGGGAGGAGGAAGGGGCGCCGAGCGTGCGGCTGCCCCTCCTCTTCCCTGCCTCAAGGACAGCTTAATAAGCCGTCTGCCGAGGCCCTAAGTAATCTTTGGGAGTGGCACTCATAAATGTGTGGCAGTAGTACAACTTCTCTTCTTTTCTCTTTCTTTCTTTTGTTCCTTAAAAACAAACCTGGTGCAAGTCATAACAGTAAGAACCATACTGGCTGTTTGATCACCATTTTGCATCCTTTACAAGGCATTCTGAGGCATTATGGGAAGGAAAACAGTGGAAAATATTCAAAGAGGATGGCCTCTTTTTGAGAAGTATCATAAATATCATAAATCATAAATTTTCTCAGTAAAATTATTTTGAGAAAGTAAGAATCAGCTCTATTTCTAACAGAAGTTAGCTGAAAGTGTGAGTACTGGTGGTGGAGGATTTTCTCATTTTTTGAACTATAATCCATCAGCCAGCATGAAAGTTGTAGTCAAGAATTTTTTCCAAGCTCTGTTCGGAAGTGGGGACCACATAATAATACTATGAACTAGCATATGGCAGGCTATATATAGAGCTATTCTAGAATAGCTCAGTGATGTGGGAGCAGGACAGGAAGTAAATTTAAGCAGTGTCAGTACAGGAAATTTGCTGTCAACACTGTTCTCTTAGTACTGGGGGTTCAACTTATAACAATGAACCAGGATTTAACTTGTACTCAGTGCAGATGTTTTTACATAAGTTTTTTTGTATTAAAAGACAAATTTGTTTTCGTATGAAAATGAGTTATGCCTGGGGACTTCTAAAGTCCATGACTGAGATGGAAAACATATTTTCTAGTTATCCTGGATAGCTGTTGGTAGAGGCAAATCCATACAATTACAGTCTGCCCTCCTTATCCATAGACTTGCCATCTGCGGATTCAATCATCCATGGACGCCAAGCCTATGTTGTCACCAATGGCAGCGCGTGCACATGGACACACTGCCATTAGAGACAGTCTCATTATCCCCAGTGGTGGCCCGTGCACATGATTGCACCGCCATTAGGGACGAGACCTGTTGTCCCTAATTCCAGCATGGCTGCATGCATGCGCCACCACTGGGGCCAATAGGGGCTGTCCCTAATGGCAGTGCATCCATGTGCAGGTGCCAACACTGAAGTTCTGTTGTCCCCAATGGTGGCGCAGCCGCCATTGGGGACAATATGGACTTGAGCATCTGCAGATTTTGGTATCCAGATTCACCACGGATACCGAGGGCTGAATGTATTAACTAGGAGGAAGATGTTGACTTTTTGAAGGAGAATGAAGCTGTTCCAAATAGTATTTTTGCAGTGCTAGTGGTGAGAAAATAATGCAAGGCAGAAGCAGTCTTGAACAAACCATACATACAAGCAAGGATATGGAAGTAAACAAAACTGCAACTTTATTACTTTACTTGTACAGCTGTGCAGGTTGGCCTGGCATGAAGCAGAGATCCAGTGAATTGATTATTTAATCAAAGGACCTGACTGAAACCCATCCTCTTGTCACGATGCCAGAAGGCAGCAAGGGGGGACTGCTGAGGGAGCCACTTGGCTGCAATGCCTCTGTAGATTTCTCTGCCACTAAGGGACAATCAGGTCTCTCTCTGTCCCAGAGCTGGGCATAACTTGTATGCCTCCACCCCCTAAGTCCCATACATGGAAACACTTTCCCTCATAACACTGGCTCTTGCCCCAAGACATACTACCCCAAGTTGTAACAAAAGAGCAAAGAATATTACAAACTAATAATCAAAGGGTGGGCGAGCAGGGAGGTAGATCAAACTGTAGCCAAGAGTGTTATTAAGGGGAACTTATGACTAGCTCAAATTACGAGAGGGGCCAGCTACAACAGCCCTGCGGATATTGCCTCCCGATATGTATACCAAGTAGACCAGGCAGTTTGAGAAATGGAGCAGAGACAGACTTCTCCAATTCATATCCTAATTTATTAATAACAATGGCAACTGCACAATACACAAACATACACACACTCATACAAGGCTCAGGAAGGTCAGGGGTTTGCTTGGGAAAGATTTTGAGGCAAAACTATGGGTGATACTCACTATGAATGTAGCCTTCTCCGGGGTCCAGTTGGGTGAAGTGGCATGAGACATAACTGTTCTGAGAGCGCGGGATGAACGGAGGTGCTGGTAACTAGATCAGAGAACAAAGTGACGCAGGGTCCCTCTGAATTCAGACTGGTGACCATGAGTGGAAGAACTCAGGGGTTTTTAAGGAAGAAATGTGGCCTCTGGCAAGGTAGCTGATGGCTTGCCTAACAGTTTAGAGAAAAGAAGTTTGATTGCTCAGATTGTTTGGCTAAGGTTTAGACAAAGGTGTTAGATTGCCTAGCTGAGGTAATCTGGTCTGGCAATATTCAAGGAGAAATGAGAGGGGATATCAAGTGAGATATCTTGGCCATTATTACTCATCCTTCTTATTATGGAGGTGATGATCGTCCATTTGCGACTCCCACACCATCTGCCTGACTCAGAGGTTGGGGATTTTCCAGTCTTCCAGGTGACCTGGACATGACCTCTTTACCATGCCATGGAGGCATCTGGAGTTCACTGCACAGTGCATCTGGGGCCATGTGGAATTCATACACACACCAAAATTCAGAAAAATGCACTTATGGTAACAAAACCTGAATGCCTGGAGGAGTCTGGAGTATGGAAATAATAGGTACATGGAGCAAACTGGAGTGAAAAAAGACATTTTCACGTCAGCCTCCAGGAAGACTTTGGCTGCTTCCTCCAAGCCCATGAAAACACAAAGATGCCCCTAGCAAAAAGACAGAGTGCTGGCAAGGAGAAATGGCAGCTTCATGTTGCCCCACATCAATCACAACAGTCTGCAAATGTTCCCCTGGTAAGTTGGCAGGGGCTGTTTTCTGGAACTGATCAAGCCATATAGGCAAACAGCAGCAGAGAAGAAGACAGTATGCATTGGAGAGAAAGTGGCAATCATGGGGATGGCTCTTTTCTTCTCACATAAGGAAGCCAGAGAACCCTAACTGTTCCTAATAAAATGGAACTTGACTCTCTCTCTCTCTCTCTCTTTTTTTTTTGACATCTGCCAAAATGTGTAATATTTCAGTATCAAGCAAGTAATGAAAAGCAACACAAAGCCTTAAAATTAACCACTGTGTTGCAGCTTTTACCTTGCTTTGTTGGATCCATCCTCCTTCACTTCAATAGCTCAATTACTTTCTGTACTGTCTTTGTTAGGAGCACTGCAAAACAGCTAAACTTTCATCCAAAAGCTAGACTTTCCTGAAGAGTTCTAATATTGGATGGGTTTCAAATATCTGTCACAGGTGTGATACTTCACTTATTAGCGAAACACACTCATAGTGGGAGAGTTGGTCTTTTTGTTTGGAAAACAATTGCACTGAAGAGTGAGTGCACATTTCCTTCCATAACTCCATTCCTTCAAGGACTAGAAACTCACAATTTTAAATGAAAGCTTGGCATCCAGGCCAGATAATTTTCCAAAAAGGCACTAGATACCATGCCTACAGAGCAGGTTAGACTCAGCCATCCAAGTGCAAAGGATGTGTGTGTGTGTGGTGTGCCTTCAAATCATTTCCGACTTATGACCACCCTAAGGCAAACCTATGGTGAAGTTTTCTTGGCATGATTTGTTCAGAGGAGGTTTTGCCATTCCCTTTCCCTGAGGATTAGAGCGTGTGACTTGCCCTAAATCACCCAGTGGGTTTCATGACCCAGCTGGGAATCAAACCCTGGTCTCCATAATCCAACACTCAAACCACTACACTACACTCTCTCAACCCAGGTGCAATGCCACCCTAAAATTAGGCAAGGCAAGGTAATTGCCTCAGACAGGAGATCATAGGCAGCAGCAATGTCAGCCTCTTGGTGGTTACTCCTTGACTTTGCAACTGTTTCCATCAGCCATACCAGAATTTACCCTAATGCCTTAAGTATAGTGGATGCATTGCCAGTGCTGAAGTAAGACTGAACCATAAACATAGCAGACTTTAGTATGTGAAATTGTGAGGGGACAACATATTTTCCTTTGCCGCAGGCAGCAAATTGTCTTGGGCCAACTTTAGTAATTTTCTGCTCCCTGATGTGGTTCCTTGGGATTAAACATTTTTATTGCAACCATATAAAATAAATTTTTCCCAGGTTTCATATTACATTCTTAACAGGTTTTGCTCACCTTGCCTATAGAAAGGAGGGTCAATCTGTTTATCTGCTTTGAAGGTTTAAAAATATCTTCCTGTGTGAACCTCTTGGGTGCCTAAAAGAAAAGCAAGGTATGATACCAGTTCTATTGTTAATGCAAAAGAGTTAGCCATCCTTCCTTTCTCCATATTACCCAGACTAGAATAACTTTCCTTATTTCACCTGAGAGTATCTGCAGGACAAGGGCATTTGTTAGCTGTAAGAAACTAATACACTCATGATCCTAAGTAAAGACTGCTTACCTGGGAGTAGCGGATTGTCTTGAGTCCTCATGTTACCTTATTTATATACGGTACATGAAAAGTGGGGAAGTTGTGGCTCTCCAAATGTTTTTGGACTACAACGCCTACCATCTGTTATCATTGGTCATACTGACTGAGGTTGATGGAAGTGGCTGCAGGTTCCCCATCTTGATATTTTCCCATGCATTCCCCATTTCCCATATACAGACTAAAACTAAACAGCAACTTTTTTTTAACCTGCATTATTTACTATCCAGGCTAACATAAGAGTTCAAAGCACTATTATCCACATTTTAATAGCTCTATCACAATTACTTCTTGCAATACAGGAAGTTATCTGACAGTCACATGTTCCACCTGACTTTTAAAAACACTGTTAAAATGTAACAATTTATGTAACAATACATGTTCATCTATCTGGCATATAATATCTAAACACACTCACACATACACACTTCTTTTTCAATGAATAAATACAAGGTAATAATTTGTCTTACATGGGGTGTGGGGGTGGTTGGGGAATCAATCCATGTACTCAGATATTTGGACTCAGGCTCTCCTTCTCTCTTGAATTCACTGTAAGATCTTAGGCTTGCGATCTTCATCTGGTCTTCATCCATCATCTTTCTGTGTAGCTCCCAAACTGGACCTAAGGACAAAGCCTCTTTCCCCCCTCATTGCTTGTGCCCAACTTCTATCTTTACATAGGACCTTATCACACGCTGGCCACGAAGCGAAAAATAACTGAAATAAGAATAAATTCAGTTCTATACCGACTGAATTTCGCCTGTGCGGCCATTGCGCAATGATTCCGAAATCTCCCTTGTACTTCCCCGAAAAACCGAATGTCAAAAGATCTCAATTCGTTACGGATTAGCTCCGGGTTCTGTTGAGTTTCGGTGCAACGCTGTGTGTAAAAACGGAGAAACAATACGGATTAGCTCCGGGTTCTGTCGAGTTTTGGTGTAACGTCGTGTGTAAACACGGGGAAATAATATGTATTAGCTACGGATACCCTTTGGATTAGGTCTGCTTTAGACCCCGTGTGATAAGGTCCATAGCCTTTCCCCAACCCACACTGTTCCAGATAGTAAACTACAAATCCCATCAGTACCATCCAGCATGACAACTACACTGGTTGGCTGCAGATTGTGAGATCTGCCAACGGGTGAGTGCGTTTTGGGAAGGCTGCTTTAGAACAATGTTTCTTAAGCCATCTGATATGGCAGACTGGCAGATTTTTTTCTGCAGTGTGCCAGGTACAGCTACCATATTTGTGCTCATTGGCTACAACTGTTTCTCTCTTTCTTTGAAACTCTCCTGGGATCAGCAGCTGATGGTTTGTGGACTGGAACTGGCCCATGGACTACCACTTTCACTTGCATCTCTTGGTTGTTGTTATTTGCCTTCAAGTCGACTCCAACCTCTTATATTCCTATCCTAGTGTTTTCTTGGCAAGATTTATTCAGAGAAGGTTTGCCATTCCCTTCCTCTAAGACTGAGGGAGTGTGACTTACTCAAGATCACCCATGCCATGGATCTCCCTGTCTGAGCATGTATCTGAATCTTGGTTCTTGAAGCCCTAATCCAGGGGTCGGCAACTTTTTTTGCCGGAGGGCCGGTGTGTGTGCTTGTGCATGCATGCGCTTGCGCATGCATGTGCACGACTCCCGCCATCGTGCGCATGTGCGCGCGCATGGGGGCAGCATTTTGGAAACCAAAAATGTACACATGTACACAACGGCGGGACGCCATTTTGGAACACCCAACAGCGATGGTGCCGTGTGCATGTGCACGACGCCGGCACTGTTGGGCGTTCCAAAATGGTGCCAGCCATCGTGCGCATGCATGCGCAAGCGCAGGTGCCATTTTGGACACCAAAATGGCCCTTGCGCGTGGCCCGGCACTCGCGTGCAGCCCGGTGCAGCAGCGGCAGGACTGGGCAGGGGCCGGTCAGAAGGCCTTGGCGGGCCAGGTGCAGCCCACAGGCCATAGGTTGCTGACCCCTGCCCTAATCCAACAAACTGCTGCACTACTTTGTCTCTCTAATACTGCTTTAGAGGGTATATTTCATCCAAAGATGGTGGCTTCATTTATGGTAGAAGGGGGATTTTATTTGACAAGAAGTAAATAAGATGATGTGTGTAACACTTCATTTTCTGCATGCATCTGTGACTTCAGTGGGGAGAAGGGACAAGAAGGGATATGGAGATTTAAGTGCTATAGGAATGGCAAGTGAAGGATTGAGAAGGAAGGAAGGGAGGGAGGGAAGGAGTCTAAAGCAAGATGAGAGATGAAAGCTGTAGTAAGAATTCAGAATAGAGGTTAACAGGTGGGGGAGCAGGAGTGAAAGAGAAGTGGACAAAGAGGCAAAAGAGAAGTGGACAAAGAGAGGCAAAGAATTTTTCATCGTCTTTTTTTCCAACACGTCTCTTTCACCCCAACAGGAATATACACCGTCCCTGTTTGTCTCCCAATGATTGCAGATAAAGCTTTTTTTCATGTTGCCTCTCTGATTCTTTCATCTGTTTTTTATAGGTCAACAACGTCCTCCATACATCCTTCTCTTGTGTTTCCACCAACTTGCATTTTCCCCCTCTTATGATAGAATACTGTTGCACAGAAAATTAGAATAAATGCATGATGCCTGTTATTGCTTCTGTAAGGAGCCCCCTGTCTGGAAACTCCCCCTGAATGTAATTATGTTCTGATTGGAAAGATTCTTCTGTATATATGGCTTCAAACGCTGCCAATCCAAAGACACTGTACAGCTAGTCTATCTTTTCCTTAACAGATGTGTGTGTTTGTGTCTTTATGTGTGCGTGAAAGGGGGGGGGGAGATGTGAAAGAACACAGGAGTGACACAAGTGTAAGTTGTTGTTGGGACTCCTTGTAAAATTCTATGGATGAAGCAGAATTACAGACCAAAACCCTCACCACAAAATTAAAATAAACAGAAAACATTCCAGTATTACTTGCAATAGTACTATGGGAAGAAAATTCACTATTACAATATCATGACTGTCTCCTTACTGCCCACCCTCCAATATTCTTGACTGATTGATTGAGGATAATTCCTGTCAGAAAGTGAAATACAGCATTTTGATCTTCATTTGTGATTCCTTAGTATGCTTAGAGCTGCTCCAGTAATAATGAGATCTACATAAACAAACCACTTGATTCTTGAAAAAATATACTGAGCAGAGGAGGGAGCTAACATCCTATTTATAGTACAAAGCTGGGATGACAGGTATGGTGCCTGCATTCAGCTTATTATATAAATTTTAAATAACTAGGGTTTTTAAAAGTCCTATTCAGACTCAGAGAAACATGATTGTGATTGACACATGGTATGTAACAGTTGTGATGCCTCAAACCCAGGCAAGATCTAAGTGGCGTCAATAACAAAAATAAACATTGGTCATCTGAAAGGTTATTATAAATATTATAAATAGAGCTTCTTAACTCAGTCTGAATAGAAAGGATATAATAATTTGACAGCCTTAGTGACTCTGAAAGAAAGTACTCTGCCAAATCAACCAGTTTCAGACTCTAGTATGAAACATAAAGGCTGCAATCCTTACCTGAGTGTAAGCTCCCCTGAACACATTGGCACCTATTTCTGGGTAAAAATGCATATTATTCCTGTTACTGGCAAATCTTTTTCATATTTTTCTATGTCAATGGGAACTACTGTCAAACAAATGTACTTTGAAATAGTCCTGGACCACAATCCTCTGGAGAATTAATATGCAATTAATCTTATTGAGTTCAATGGGACTTATTCTAAGTAAAATTGGTAAGACTGCACTGCTCAATACCTCTGTATGTAAAAAAAAAAAATGTTTTCCCTACCATCAGCTGAAAGTACTGGAATTTATTTAGTATGAGAGATACAAGCCCCTAGATATGGTTGTCCCCTTAACAGCAAGAAAAGAAACAGGAAAGTTGCCCATAATGCCAATTATATGCTTTGAGATTGAACCACTTGTCTAACATCACCATTTCTAAAATGTACAAGAATAAATATCATAGTTGTCTGGGATGCAACAGGAGTTGGCAATCTCCTCCCAGAGGAGTTTCACAGGGTTTTCTTAGGCAAGGAATGCATAGTTTTAAAACCTAAGGGAAAACTCACATACAGTTTTGCACACATTAATTGTTATAATAAAATGGCTTTTGAAAAAACAAAATGAGAAATAGGAAACAGAGGGGACTAGCTAAGCC
>JAIPUX010001880.1:29174036-29186750 GCA_020142125.1 Phrynosoma platyrhinos
TTCCTTTTTAAATAAGAGTTCAAGTATAGTACATACATTGATCCATGGATAAGTCAACTGGGGTTTTTTGGTCAATTTTTTCACTAAAATTTCTTGACTTATACATGAGTATATACAGTAATTAATTCTAATGGTTTTTATGGGGACCCTCTTTACTTGAAATCTAAAGCATTCAGTGATTCCCACCATCTTTACAGATAAATACACGTGTGGCATGTGCTATAACTTGATCATATGTATCTCTGTTCAGAGGTACAACCCACTGAATTCAATAGACTTTACTCTATAGTAAGTACTTCTATAAAATTTAGATACATCTTATAAGATGAGATATATCTTATGTGATGCAGTCAGGATTTGGTTAATCATATTCCACATCAGTTTTAACTTAACTCTAAGCCATTTACTTTCTGGCTTTATTTATTTTATTATTTTAATAGGCAGGAGTACAGAGCTATACAGAACAAGAAAGCCCTGCCTCCTGGAAATACTGCTCAATATCTGTGTCATTTTGAATGGTTTGGGGGAAGAGAGGGCTGTCCCTGGCCCTGAAGAACAGCATGCATGGAAAAGACTAGATTAATCTCTCCTTCTTGACTGACTGGTTTTCTGTATTCAGATAGAGTCTGTTTTGTTCTATATTAACATTAACAATAATTCGAAAATGCTGTTTTTCTCCATCAGATGTGTATGATAAATGCAGCCCAGAAAAACATTATCACTTCATTAAGCTTAACATATAAACTGATCATCAGAGTGATGAATCCTGAGAGTGATTGTGATCTGCATGGGCAGCATGGTTGTTCTGAAGATTGACAGTGGGTTAAATTGCCCATTGTCAACTAAAAAAATATATACAGTATATCCTTTTGGATTATGTGCATGCCATACCATTTATGGCACATAAAAACCTGTACCTTCACATAATCTGTTCTTAAATATTTAAACATCCCTCTCTCTATGGAATGGGGGGAAAGGTTCTGTCTTTCCCTGAAGTTGTCATGAAGGAGAAAGTAGTTTTTGTACCCTCCAGCTGTCCCAAACCATCCAGGAATGTCCTTACGGTTATTAAATGATAAGCTTGGGTCAACTACCACCTTGTGAAAATGTGTGTGTGTGTGTGTGTGTGTGTGTGTGCAGCAGAGTCACCCATGATGCTTTATGAAAGCCAAATAAGCATACTGAAAAATTGACAAAATTTATGTGCTGCTTTGCCCCTTAAGAGATATTTGAAGTTATTGTCTTGACATAACATACCTATTTAATGGCATCAACCATCAATAGAGAAGAGATTTTTGCTAGCTATAATAGCTGAAGATTTGGAGAACAACAGATCTCAGTTCCATAAGGCACTGTGAAAGCAGTTTCAGTATGTGTGACTTCTAAATATATGAGCATAAATGTCTGATTAAATGGGGTGAAAGCATGCCAGGAGGCAGAATGAGCAGTGTTGGTTCCTGTCGATTTCCTTTCCCATCTGATTCATTCTCAAAGGAAGTAGGAAAGGAACATCTCTGTTTTCAAACAATTCTGTTTTTCAAACAACAGCCAGCCACTCAGCCTGCCCATATATCTCTCAGCATGGCCACAGCTTGGAGGTGAGGCCTGAATTTTAAAGTGCATTTTAAACTGCTCCAAGCTGTGAGTCAAAAGTGATGGTTTTCAGAAAGAGCATCAGGCCAGGCTATGCCAGGTTCAGTTGGGGAAGGAATTAAAACCCAAGGCAACTTGTTTGGAGGCCAGTATTGCCCACAAGTAATAAATGGTCCAAGATTTCTGTTCCAAGGCCATACAATAGCTTGGTAGAATGAAAGGTGGCAAAGTCCTTTATTAATGAAACAAGGATTTCACTGCACATATTCAGTACAACTCTACTGAAGCTCAAAGCAACAGGGGTTGTAAGGAGTATTTTGAAAGAGTACCAACTCCTGGGGAAGTGGTTATATTTTAATCTACTACTTACCATGTCAATAAAACATACATATAAATATTAATGGCATATATTTCCAGTTGGAGTATATTAATCCACTGTGTATAACGCTCCTCGTCATTTAACATTAATTTCTAGCCATCATTTCTTCCATAGTTTAATAGCTCAGCTGATTCGGCAGTTTTGTAGAATCATATTTTTTCCAAGTCAGCAGGAAAGTAAAGGATAAGATACTACAACTGTCTTCTATAAGCTAATATAATGTATAATGATCTACATAGTCAGTTAAATAAAAGGATGGCCAGCCTTGGGATGCTGCAAATCAGGGCTAGCAATCCCAGCAAAGCCAAAGTTAAAAGATGTTGGGAGTGCAAGATCAACAACTTCTGGAGGGCCACATTATCTATACTCCTGTCCTAAACAAGAGGATTGATGGATTTGGAATATATCTCAGCATGTTCTAATCTACCTCATTTCTCTTGCATAAATTAAATGCCATCTATGTCAAATTTTAATGTCCATTAACCTGGTTGATCATACTATATCACAGACTGAAAGATTGCATGAGGTTCCCCCTGCTTGCGAGTCAAGTAAAACATTTCTGAAGAGTACAGAATGTATAGCCTTCAAAAACTTAAATTGAGCATACACAAAAAGAAAAAGGGTAATGAAATGCTGGTAACATTGTTGTGGAAGGAAAGGCTTGCTGTTGTGCACCACATGTTTTTGTTAAAGACTATATAAGCATGCTCCCACACTTGAAGAGGGCAGTGGGAGGAGTGCTCAGCATGTAAAAACATTATATGAATGCCTAGAACAAAAACTTCGTAAAATTAGAAAAGTGCATGAAGCAGAGGCATTCACTAACTGTGTCTTGAGGATTGACATCAGACAAGCTAATTTTATGTAGCGCATATGTGCACAAGAGCTGTGTTAGGTAAGGGAACAAAATCTGTCACAGGTGTCAAAATATTCTGGTTTATTGCTGTGAATGCCCTATTAAATGTCCTAGCAGAGGAAAGGGCATTTACATCTTTGCAACAATTTGAATAAAACTGTGCATTTGCCACATCTAAGCACAATGATAATACTGGTGTAAACCCATTTCCTAAGATCTTAATGAACTGTGAGGTCAAATGAGGAACAATTTAAAACCTATCTTTTATTTTTTTTTTTGTGCTTACTATTGAATGATAGTACTAAGTTCCATTTTACTTCCTGTCATTCGTTTTGTGTGTGTGTGTTTTTGCTGCTAGTGGAAAGTTCAGTTTGCCATCTGGAGGAAAAAAGCAGCAGGGGTTGAGAATCATTAATCAGCCTTTCAGCTAATCCTGAGCATCTTTTCACTATTAGGCAAATAATTCTTCATTTTGAAATCTTTAGCTTTCAAAATTCACCAGTGTAGACAAAGGGAGAAAATTATAATCATTCGTATTTGTGAAAATGATAACTCTTTATCATTTAGTGAAAACCTTTTGTTCATTCATATTGAGTAAGGTACCAAACATTCCCTAAAATCAGCATAAAAAGGGAGGAAGGGAAGGGGGAGTCTTGTAGCACATTTAAGATTAACTATTTTATTTTAATAGTTAAAATAAACTATTATTTTAGTTTATTTGTGCTTTCAGTCCCCTTATTCATTGATGAAGTACAGTACTCAAGCTATAAGTATTTAAACACAGTTGCATATTTGTAGGGGATAAATCAGAATTAAATGTGATACAAAATTACAAAATTGTGACACTTGTCATAAGTGTCCAAGTGGTGGGTGAAACAATATAGCTGTGCCCTCTGAAGAAGTACTGAAGCCAAATATCTTGGACATGTGATCAGGACAAGTTGTGGGTTAAAGCTGTTTAAAAAAAAACCTACATGATAAATAGGATTTTTAGAAATGTGATCACTATATAATTTTGAGTGTCAAATTATATAAGATAATGGAGAGCTGTGAAATCAAATCAAAATCAGGATTGTTGTTCAGGGGTAGGCAACCTTTCCCCTTTAAGGGCCGAGGGACTTCAGCTCCCAGAATCCCAGGAGCTATTGGCCAACATGGGACTATTGGCCAACATGGCTGAGGCTTCTGGGAGCTGAAGTCCCTTGGCCCTTAAAGGGGAAAGGTTGCCTACCCCTAGTTGTAATTATGCAGTCAGCCCTCCAAATCCACAGATTCTGCACTCAAGGATTCAACCAACCACAGTTCAAAAATATTCACACGCCAAAATAATCCAAACATAGATTTTGCCATTTTATATAATGGGCACCATTTTAAGGTGCCATTGTATGTAATGTAACTTGAGCACCCATGGATTTTGTATCCACAGGGGGTCCTGGAACCAAACCCCACAGAGCATACTGAGGTCCCACTGCATTTGGCATTCTTTTTTCTAAAATATGAGAAATGTAATTGCAGATCTCCCACTTAAGATTTATTGCAACAGGCAGAAGTTAGTATTGAATTATGGACAGATGTGAATGTTCATTTTAAAGAGGAGTTAGTTTTATCTATGGCTGCAAATGTATTTAAAATTGAATCCACTTATAGGTTCTCTTATAGGTAATCAGAGACCTGTAACAGACGGGCAAGATAGACCAGCGTGAGGCCATGTTGACACCATCCATGCTGGGACTGTGGCAACCAAACACGTCCTGTCCCGATCTGGGCCGCTGGAAGGAGAAGATTTTATCCGCTCCTTAGCCCATTTTGTTCCAGATGATATGGGCTCAGCTCGGCTTCTGGCCATGTTCAGGTGTGCGTCATCTGAACACTACACCCTGAATGTGGCCAGAATCCGCGTCATTTGGCCCATGTGTTTCGGACCAGAGAGATATCTATAATAGGTTGAAAGCCAATTTATGTGTTTTAGTAGAAGCCTAAGATGTTCATCTATAATATATTTACCTGAATGATTTAAGTGACGTTGGCAAAAGAGGTAATCAAAATATATATAAATATTAGGACCATGTAAGAGAAGTGCTTCATTGGGTCTGGAAGGAACAGACAGAGATACAGGAACACCATGATATTTTGGTAATAAATGTCAATGCTGATAAAACATATTAAAACATAAAGTAAAAGGAACTATTGCACTGGGCCTCATTTAACCCAATAGATTTTGGAGCAGGCAACAGACATATATGGTCCCAGTAAAGATTTTAATTGTGTGGTGTTTTTTTTAAAATATTATAAATTTTAAAAGTGTTTTTCTCTTGTGAGAGGTTCCTTTCTAGGAGAGAGGTGGCATAAAAATGAAATAAATTAAATAAAAATAAAAAATTAAATAAAGGGAATGTTGTCTATGCTAGGTTATCTCAGGAGTTGGGGTTCCAAGCTCAAGAACTCTCTCTCTCCATCTTAGAGTCACTGTGAAAGATAACACCAGCTATTTGTCTTTTGCATCAGAACTCCCAAGAGATTTTATTTGGAGATCTCAAGCCTTTCTGGTCCCCCAAATGTACAGTACTCCCAAACTAGGTACAGATATACACTACCCCTGAGGCTGGTGTAGATTGTTCCTTCCAGCAAGAAAAAAAGTGTTCTGTAAGGAGGTGCCTCTGAAAGGAGATGGGGAGCCATCTTTCTACCCCCTTTCCCCCAAATCCTGTTGTTGTTTTTTTTAAAACAAAACATTTTATTCAATACTTGCAGCAGTAGGAAAAGTGTGATCTGTATAAAATCAAGAGGAAATATGGGGGGAGGGGTCAGTGTGCCTGTTAGCAGCTAGGGCAGGGGTAGGCAACCTTTCCCCTTTAAGGGCCGAGGGACTTCAGCTCCCAGAAGCCTCAGCCATGTTGGCCAATAGCTCCTGGGATTCTGGGAGCTGAAGTCCCTCGGCCCTTAAAGGGGAAAGGTTGCCTAGCCCTGAGCTAGGGTCAGGACACTTGAGATCTTGGGGAGATTTTATGTTGTGTATTTCTCTTTAGATATTTTCCAAGTAGAGAATATCCAAGGAGCTGTTTTAACTGTAGGCAGCTCCTATACAGGCTTATACGACTACCTTGTTGGGCAGGTTAGCACTGCATCAGGAGTAACAAATACTGACTTCATGAGAGGAGTTCATGGGACTGAGCCCTGTTAATGTGTTCATGTCATTTAGGAATCCCCATCTTTCACTGCCTTGCCCAGATCCTGCAAGCCCTTCCCCATAACCCTCCTTCTTGAGGGTTCATCTGGTTTGTGGTCTTCCTCTCTTTCTTCTACCCTCTTCCTTTCCTAGCATTATTGTTTTTTTCTAGTGATCTGTGCCTTCTTATTATGTGGCCAAAGTACGATGGTCTCAACTTGGATCATCTTAGTACCTTACTACTGGTACCTTAAGGACTTCAAAATTGTTTTGAAGGAGGATATTTATATGGGAATGCAGTGTTCTTAGTATTTGTCACTAATAACTCCTTTGCCTGTACACTCTAGCTAACAGCAAATTCAGCTCCAATTAATGCATACTGTTTTGTAGAACCTGAGTAGCTTTCATTATCAAAAATATACTATACATTCTGTGTACTGAGCTGTACCCACGTGCATTTCATTTTCCCACATTGTTTTGTTTACTTCAGAGGCAGTGAATTCAGAGTGCAAAGGCCTGTCATTTGGGAGTTTTCCAGCAGAGTGGGGAGGCAGCCTTAAATTGGGTCTTGTTCCTCCCACACACTTCTTAGGTAGGGCTTCTTAACTGTCTATCAGCTTCCCTACCCTAAGTGTGAGAGTTAGTCCATCCCCCAGTCCAGGGGTAGGCAACCTAAGGCCCGGGGGCCGGATGCGGCCCCCTGAGGCCTTTGGACCGGCCCCAGGTCGGTCCTGCCACCACTGCCGCCACCTGCTATGATGATATTGATTATTGTTGTTATTATTTGTTCTTGGGGTTTTCTTGGCAAAATCTCCACAGGGGTTTTGCCATGGCTTTTCTGGGGCTGAGAGAGTGTGCATGTATATATTTTTTTAATTTTTAATTTTCATTTATTTATTTATTTATTTATGGTGCTTCGGCCCCCCAATTGTCTGAGGGACAGCAACCCGGGCCCCGGCTCAAAAAGGTTGCCTACCCCTGCCCTAGTCCATCATCATTTGTCTCTCACCAAACAGGGCAGGGCTTTGCATTGCTCTGGCTTTTGACAGGATTTAAAAGAGAATTTGAAGGATTTATTGGAGAACCCCCCCCCCCCTTTCTCCACTGCTTTTCTGCTCTAATGGGGATGTTGGCTTTAGGGGGTGGATTGTGCTTGCAGCCCCAAACTCTCCTTTGATGATGAGTCAGGAGGTGGCTGGACAGTGGCTGAGATGCCATCTGGAGTTGGGGGATCCCAACTTTTTTTGAGCCATGGAGGTATGTGGCAATGCTTTGTGTGGCAGAGTTGAGTACACACAAGTGCCAGAAAGCATGGTTTTGGTTATGCAGGCAAGTGAGTCCAACACTCCCATTTCCCTTCTGCCCCTTGTAATTGAGGGATAAGCCCTATCCCTGCAGTTGTGCTATTAGATCTCCTTAATTGGTTGTCAGGGGGTGGGCACCTGGGGATGGGGAAATGGTGCCAGTTTCAGAGGCCAAACAAAATGGCAAGCAGAGTGCTAGGCACAAAAGTACCAATGTAGGCCCATAAGAAATTGTCCAGTGAACAGAGGCCCTCTAGAGGCTGCAATCACAAAAGGCATCATTCATCTGAGTGCTCTTTCTCCTCTTGGTATTGCAAAAGGGGATCTGCGGTAGCAAAGAAGAAAAATAGTCACATTCCTCCTGCTCCGTGCCTGTTGAAATCTGTGAGTTCAGTATCTCCCATTGCTTTGGATAGGAAGAGGGGGAGTTATCTCTAAATGAGGGTGATATTTCCCCAGAGTAAGCTTCTGTAGGCTTGTTTGATTTTGATGAGTTTCCTATTTTTCTCAGGAAGATAGAAAAGTTTCCAAATTTAACTCCTACCTGTCAATTTTCTTGTAGTACAACTGAAGGGGTGCCAGAAATCAGATCTAAGGCAAAGCAGGAGGCTTGTGTAGTACCTTTCCCAGAGGTGATGGGAGGGGGCTGGTCTCTCCCAGGCTCCACGAGGGTAGCACCAGTTTATACCAGACACCTTTACCTTCATGAGATTATGGAAAAATTAAATAATCTCATGAGATTATGGAAAAATTAAAGCTAGCTTTTATTGATCCTCCTGTGGCTGGCTGGATTTCAGGAACACCCCCCCTCCCAAGATGGAGATTACACACGCACCTTGCCCAAAATCCAGAGGATAGGAAATTGAGGGGGTTTTGTGTAGGTCTCACAAGGTAGCTTCTCTTGCTGTCCGAGTTGCTTCAGTGACATCCCTGTTTTCTAGGGCCACAGTCAAGTGGCCCAAGGATTTGCATCCTCAGATCCCTAGTGATGAGACTAGGCTTAGACAAAGTGTTAATAAATTGGCCAAGGCTTTTGCTTTTAGGGTGGGTGCCTTTGGAAGGGATGGAGGATGGAGATTATTTGGCATCCCTTGATCTCCAAGAGGTACATAGAACCATAGAATTGGAAGAGACCTCAAGACCATCCAGTCCAACCCCTGCCATGCAGGAATACACAATCAAACACCCCAGACAGATGGCTAAAAACCTCCAAAGAAGGAGATTCCACCACACTCCAAGGGAGTGTGTTCCACTATCGAACAGCTCTTACTGTCAGGAAATTCTTCCTGATGTTTAGGAGGAATCTCTTTTCCTGTAGTTTGCATCCATTGTTCTGTTCCTAGTCTCTGGCACAGCAGAAAACAAGCTTGCTCCATCCTCAACATGACATCCCTTCAAATGTTTAAATAGAACTATCATCTCTTAACCTTCTCTTCTCCAGGCTAAACATACCCAGCTCCCTAAGTCGTTTCTCATAAGGCATGGTTTCCAGACCTTTCACCATTCCTCTGGAGATGCATATCCTGGTGCTCCCAGTTCACAGGAAGCACATCAGATTTATTTACCTGGAGGAACATTACCAGTACAAGGACCTTCCATTCGGCTTGTCAGTCTCCCCTCAGGTGTTTACGAAGGTGTTGGTGACCTTGGTGGTGCATCTGAGGGTTTCTGGTGTTTACCCATATCTGGATGACCTGCTTGTCTGATCACGCTCCCTGATGATGGGCAGGAAGGATGTGTTGTCTAGAGATTCATGAGTTTGCCATCAGCAGAGAAAAGAGTTGAGACTTTGCACTGAGTTAACCTATATTCACAGTTCTTTTATGGTTCCTGAGGAGACTATGGACCTTATCACACTGGGGATATCCCATGCAGAAATGGGATTTAAAAGCTGGGGGAAACCCACAAAAGCGGGTTGATTTTTCACTTACATTGCTATTAAACTGTTATTAACCTGAACAGAAAGTAGTCAATAGCTACTCCTTTTTACTTTCAGGATTTTCCAAAAGTAGAAAGAAGTAGCTTTTGACTAGTTTCCATTCGGGTTAACAATAGTTTAACATCAACGTTGTCTGAAAATCTACCTGCTTTTGTAGGGTGTGTGTGTGTTTCTGTTTAAAACCCCATTTCTGCATGGGATTTCCCTCGTGTGATAAAGTTCTAAGGCACATTCTACTCATTGTGCTGCTATGATTGCAGCCTTGGGTAGGGTGGCATCTTTGCTGCGTGGCCACTTGGGATTGCCCTTCATCCTTTATTAGGCATTATAAGTTTGACAAATTTGCTTTGCAGGTGCATCCTTTGGGAGGTGTGTTCTGCAGCAGCTTGTGTCTTTGCAGTTTGGATTTGTGGAGATTCTGCCTGCCCAGGGAGTAGGTCCCAACATAAGGGTTGGCTCCCTACACTGCGGGAAAATGAAATATTGGTACTTACTGTGAAGGTTACTGTAGAATTGGAAAGGGAATTCTCCCCATCCTGTTTTGGTATGTGTTTGTATTTTGGAGTTGATGGCAGTGATTTTGTGTTTGTCTGAGCTTCTTATTCCATCGCTTACGGGGGGGTGGGGGGAGGAGACCAGCTCTCCCACTTAGGGTGGGAAAGTTGATTAACAGTAAAGAAGCCCTGCCTTGGAAGTGCATGGGGGAAGCAAGACCCAATTTAAGGATTCCTCCCCACTACTACAGAAAGGAACCTTCACGGTAAGCAGAGTATAAGTTCCCTTCCTAATTCTTCTGAAGAAGCAGATTCTCGTACGTGCTGTACAAATCTATCTTGAAACTATAGCAGCCTTTGTATGATTAGTTTATAAGAATTCATCCTACTAAGGTCTAAATGGCACTTAATTTGTAATGCAATCAAATCAGTGGGTGTTACGCTGTGATTTTTGAGAAGGAAAGCAGATCAGCTTTATTTCCTTAGCTATTTTTAATAGTGTGTCACATTGTAGTGTACTTCTTAAAAGAATTCCTCCCCCCCCCCAAAGAAACACTTTGTTATCCTACCTCAGAAAGGCTACCTGGAGAGTATTCAATCCCTGTTCCATCATTAATCATCACTACATTAATCATCTGTCTTAATTCTTAAGCACTACTTGCTTATAGCAAATGCTGTGGTTATGGCCTGTACAGAATCCTTGCTGGCAAAAGGAAAAAGAGTTCATGACTACTGTTAGAAAATCAAAGGAGAAATTACGGGGTGTAGCCTTATATTTTTGATTGTCAGCTATGAGGAGAAATGACTCATTGGCTATTTATTATGTAGTGATTTAATATTGCCATCAAAAGCCGACACAGTATTCTTGGTCACATGGAAAATCTTTAAAGCAAGGTGGGAATCATGCAGTCCTCCAGATGTTGATGATTTGCAAGTGACAGCAGTCCTGCCTAGCATAGCCAATAGTGAAGTTGCAGTCCATCATTACTTAGAGAGCCTCCTTTAAAGTGTTACCCTTTTCTACTACAAAAACTCATGTTGAAACATGAGTTATTTCTGTTCATTGAAACATGAGATATTTATGCCAAGTTTTATACCAAAATATACCAAAATTGTTAAAATGTAAGCTATTACTGAACTGCATACTGTTTCTGGGTGCTAAACTTTTTAAATTATTTTGTCGTTGTGTGCCTTCAAGTTATTTCTGAAGTGTGGTGACCCTGAGGTGAACCCATCACAGGGTTTTCTTGGCAAGATCTGTTTAGAGGGAGTTTGCCTTTGTCTTCTTTTGTTAGGCCCATGGGGGATGGTGGTGGTTCCAATCACCCATCTGCTTTTGATATCAGAAACTCAATAAAGCATAGGCTAGGTGACCCTTCCACAATCCTTATGCAGACACCATTATTATACAGCAACCTCAGCATGTAAACTAGCATAAGGAGTTGCATGAAGGCCCCTGGCTTTGATTGATTGATTCCGAACATTTGGAGGAGGTGGGGAGATCCAAGAGACTATAGATCAGTGAGCTGCAGATTTGATATAAACAAAGCACCAGCAATCTTGCACGCGAATCCTCTCTGCCTTGAAATGTTACCCATTTACACTTCAGTGTCACCACCTTGGAAAACTACTTCAAAGTATTTCCTGAGTACTTCAAACCCATTTCAAAAAACTTCAAGACTATTTGGTCTTTCAACCCCTCGGAGGCATCTATTTGGTATAAACATCAGGACTTTTTAGCCAGTCTTTGGCTTAGTCCAGTAAGCAGGCACAATATCTTGTCAGCTTACTGGACTAGCGCCTCTATCGCTCGCCACCCCCTGTTTGTCCTAGGAGCAATCAAGTCCTCTTTCTGTTTCCATACCATCTGCATTGGAGTCAAGATCTGTTCAGGTGCAGTATCACCATTAGTAAAGCCTTACTCTATTCCAACTTAACACCTTGATTTCTCTAGTCCTTGTGTGTGTGCATGGTTGTGTTCTTATGTGCATGTGTTAAAAGTAAAGGTATTCACCGTTGACAAGGTTGTCAAGTTGTATCTGGCCATAGGGGGCGGTGCTCATCTCCGTTTCTAAGCCAAAGAGCCAGCATTGTCAGAGACTAGGCTGTGATCATGTGGCCAGCATAACTGCAATTTCCCCTTTTAAATAAAACCCATTACTATTGGAAACCTGCCTCTAGAGTTCTATATACCTCTGGACTTGGTATACATAGGGATCGGTCTACTAGGCTAAGTTACCCAGCCACTGAATATTACTACATTGAGCTAACATAATTCCCCTAAATAAGCATATTGTTTTGGACTGTCCTCCCCAGGACAGGTCTGCATCCAGGGTAACTTGTTAGAGGCTGAGAATGGGTGACTTGTTCAAGGTCATCCAGTGGGTTCCCATGACTGAGTGGGGATTTGAACCCTGGTCTCCAGAGTCATAGTCCAATGCTCAAACCACTGCACCATGCTGGCTCTTACTG
This sequence comes from Phrynosoma platyrhinos, assembly GCA_020142125.1. NCBI lineage: Eukaryota > Metazoa > Chordata > Lepidosauria > Squamata > Phrynosomatidae > Phrynosoma > Phrynosoma platyrhinos. Next base: position 29,186,240 of record JAIPUX010001880.1, read on the forward strand.
GTTTTATTTAAAGAATGTTCAAGTTGGGAAATTATCACCTATGAAAACATCACTTCCATGCAAGATAAAAAGTATTTTCACATGCAGGGTTCGTATGTCTTTTCTGAAAGGACCACACACAGATTAAAGAATTCAACGATCTAGCCATGTTAGTCTACAGAATCAGTATGTAGAGAGATCTTGTAGCATCTTAGAAACTAATTGAAAGAAAGAAGTTGGTAGCACGAGCTTTCCTAGACTTCAGTCTACTTCCTAAGATGCCTAATTCATCTGAGGAAGTAGACTTAAGTCTACGGAAGCTCATGCTGCCAACTTTTCTTTCAGTTAGTCTCTAAAGTGCTACAAGATTTCTCTACACACAGATTAAAGAGTTTATCAGCAAAGTGTTCAAGTCTCAAGAGCACGTTGTGGCTTTTATCTCCTTTTCCTGATATCCTTGATTGGGAACAGCTTAATTCTGACAGTATAAGCCAGGGGTAGGCAACCTAAGGCCCGGGGGCCGGATGCGGCC
>JAIPUX010001880.1:29206282-29221790 GCA_020142125.1 Phrynosoma platyrhinos
CTGTCCTTAGGGAGATGAGTTTTCAACTTGTTTTTATATCACTGATTCCTATCTTATTGTTTTATCATTTATTGTTTTGCGGTATTTTAATTTTTCTTAGTTTAATTCTGTTTTAAGCGGATGGGAGGGTTGGACTGTGGGATGAGGGAATGTTTTAACTTTGTCTGTTTAAAATGTTGTAACTTACCCCAATTGCCGCGCAGAGGGGCAGGCTATAAATAAATATTTATTATTATTATTATTATTATGCTCGGAGACAGTTGCTTGTCCAAAAATAGAGCTTAATTGTGGTATCCCTCAGGGCGCCATCCTGTCCCCGATGCTCTTTAATATCTATATGAAGCTGCTGGGAGAAATCATCCGGAGACATGGGGCGGGGTGTTATCAGTACACTGATGACACCCAAATATATTTCTCCATGTCTCTGTCATCAGTCATGATGACAGATAGTACTTCTCTCCTCAGTCACTGTCTTATAGCGGTAATGGACTGGATGAGGAAAAATTGACTCAAACTGAATCCAGAGAAAATGGAGGTGCTTACAGTAGGGCCCCCTAAATCTGGTATTGGGTTGCAACCTCCAGTCCTGGGCGGGGTTACACTCTCCACTAAGGACTGTGTTTGCAGTTTGGGGGTGCTCCTAGACTCATCGCTTCACATGACAGCTCAGGTGAACGCGACAGTCAGGGGTGCCTGTTATCAGCTTCGGCAGATACGTCAACTGTGCCCTTACCTCGAGACAAAGGACCTAGAAACTGTAGTGCATGCACTGGTAACCTCACAACTCGATTTCTGCAACTCACTCTACATGGGGCTACCCTTATATCTAGTTTGGAAACTACAACTGGTACAAAATATGGCAGCCAGGTTAGTCACCAGGAAATCGAGAAGGGAGCATATCACTCCAATCTTGAAATCCCTTCACTGGCTGCCTATCAGTTTCCAAGCACAGTATAAGGTGTTGGTAATGACCTATAAAGCCCTACATGGCCTAGGTCCAACCTTTTATATTTTACATTTCTATGCTTTTATGTTACAGATTTAAGTTTTAGGGTAGGGTACCTATTATATGCATCCTTCCATATAATCCGCCCTGCACCCTTAGATGCTCTGGGAGGGGTTTATTGCAACCAATGAGATCTAGATTAACAACAACCTCCAAGATATCTTTTTCTGTCACTGCTCCCAGACTATGAAATGCCCTGCCAGAGGAGATCCGTCAAGCAATCAGCTTGGAGAATTTCAAAAAGCCATCAAAACGGATCTCTTCCGGCAGGCGCTCCTTGAATAGAACAGACCACATTCGTGGATGCTTTTCCCTCTTTTTATATGCCTATGTTTATATTTTACGTTTCTATGCTTTTATGTTATAGATTTAAGTTTTAGGGTATTTATTTTATATCACTGGTGTGAATTCGCCAGCTATTTTAAACAGACGTACTATTATATGTAATTTTAAGGGGGGTAAATTGTTTTTATGTTATCACTGTTTATTATGGATTTGTCTATTTTATATGCAACTGTTGTGAGCTGCTTTGATTGCCTCAGGGCAAGAGGCAGGGTACAAAAATAAAATTGTTGTTGTTGCTGTTGGATTAAAGTCCATGTCTGATACTAAGATTAAATTCCAGAACCGTCTTTCATTCCTTTCCAAAGCTGACAACCCCAGTTCCTTTCACTAGCAATCGTCTTTCTTTCTTTCTTTCTAAATCCTTATAAATTAGGCAGCAGGAAACCAGTGTTTCCAAATCAACTTTCAGTTGTATCAGCCTTAATATTGTTATAAGTCCATGACCTTGCCAGAGGGTTTGTGTCAAATCACAAACTTCCTATGAAATTTTCATCACTAATAAAAGCATTTTGCTGTAAAGCATGGAAAATGTTTATTCTAGAAATACAAATTTCCCGTAGATAGATGATAGATGCTTAATCAATTGTGCAGTTCTTTGGATCCTAGCCTATTTTTATTCCACAATTAATGCTTAACCAAAAGTTAACAAAAAAATTGAATTTAAATCTCTTTGTTTAGACTGCTTATTCAAATGCAGTTATGCATATTTTAATATAATTCAGAGTTTTAAAAGTTTAGCAAAAGAAATTTACTACATGTGTAGGATATAATTTAGTATTTTGCACTTTTGGATGTCTTAAATTTGTTGAACTCTGTCAAATGTTCCAATACTGTATAAATTGGGTGTGTTTTATATCTTCTATTTAGGGAAGACATAGAAAAAGCTAAATTAACTGGAGAATGGAAAATAGTGTATGATTTTTATTCAACAACATTTGATTCTTTTTTGGAAATCAATGCTACATTCAAGGTAAATATATATATATCTTTCACCTTCTCTTACTTTCCTCCCTCTTTCTTTCTTTCATGAGTGAAACAGTTAATAACAATAATGCAAATATGTGTTAATATATGCATTAATGAAATCCAAACAACCAGAAATAGAAGCTAGATTAAGTAAAGAAAATTGGATATTTTAAGAAAAGCATCTTTCTTAGACATCTGTTTTTGTATGAGAAAATACTGTATTTGTATGTACCAATTTTATGTACTGTGTGTGTAACTCAAGCACCTCTTCTGAAATTTTGCATTAGTCCTACCAGTGGATAAAGGAAACCCCTCAAATGCTGCAGTCCTGATGAATGTATATGCAAAAAAACAACATGCACCCTAATACACATAAGAGTGAAAACTGCACTGTCACTGTACCCACACCACCAAAGAGAAGATTAGCATTGTCAGAGCTGCCAACATCAGTCTTCTTTTCAGCAGATGAGGGGTTGATTCAAGTAACCCTCTTGTATACATGATCATTGCTATGCACAACAGTCTTGTCAGTTGCCTTAAAAAAATGAAGTACACTTACGAGTAACTGCTCAGTCTAAGTTTCAGCAAAAACATATTGTATTAGTGTGGTTTATTAGCATGGACCACTACAGAGTTACTGCTGGTGGCATCCTGTATCATTAAAAATATGAAGACCAAGTTAAAAATACATCTGCTATAGCTGATCTCTGTTCTTTAATGTATTATCTCACTTTGCAGAAATGCATGGATGGTCCTTTTAACTCCATTGAAGACTGTGGAGTGGATGCTAAATTTGTGAATGAGGTTTATGACACCTTATTCAGTGCAGTAAGTAAAATGACAGTGTGACTTCTTTGCCTCTTTTATATCAATTATAGAGGTGCATTCGTTTGAAAATTATACGTATTATAATGCAGCTACGACAATGTCATACTACTAATTTATAGTTCAAATATTTTCATTTCAATAATTCATGCATTACAAATGATGGCTGGAATTCAGATGGGAATATAAGCATGTATGAGTGTTCCTTATGTGTGTGGATGTCCTTTTTCAGGACACTACATGGGTTGGTATTTAATTTCTATCTCTGCAATTCCCAAAAGCCCCCGCCCAAGTTTACTGTAAAGCCCCAAAATGACCTTGCACAGCCATTCCATCCTTCATGGCAAGCAGGCAGGGTCAAAGAAACATCTGGCTACCTCCCCTATATATGCTCTTGATCGTGTGTGTGTGTGTGTGTGTGTGTGTGTGTGTGTGATAGATACTGGAAATTTGTTATATGTTTTCAAGAGATAATAAAAATGTATGGTAATCCCTCTTAAAAAGGTTTAGCATACTGTTACTCCAAGATTTGCCCCCCCACCAACTCTCATGTTTAATATCAAATTAATATTACAAGGGACATGGGGGTAGGTGACCTGGATTTGGTCCCACTGTGGACACTTGACCTTTGTTCACATGACAAACTTGGTTACAGCTAGCCAGAGCCTAGAAGGCACCTACCTTGATGAGATCATCGGATTTGCCAGCACAATCCTTTTGTACCTGTAGAGGGTGAGGGAATCATAGCTAAAATATGGGACTGGAACCACAGTCAGTGGGCTAATCCCTTTTGTCTGAGGTATTCATAGCTATCACCCATTACATGCAAACCAGTTTCAGACTATTCTTTCCCTGCCTGGGAAACATTCTAATGCAATTTAATCCTTTCAAACTTTGGTTTCTGCCCCCAAGACACAATTCGGGTTATATATAGCTAACAAAACAGCCAGTCTTTGTCCTTGGTCTAATAGCAGGCAGACACTCTGTCAGTTTACTAAGCTAAGCCCCTCAATATGCCGGCTAGCCCCTTTTTCTGCCTCAGTGGCTATTGAGCCTTCTCCCTCTCAGATGCTTATTGATTCAACTCAAGATCTATGTTAAGTGAGTATTACCATTAGCAAAGCTTTAACTCTGTTCACCTCTCCCACCTTTGGTTTCATTAACTCTTGTGAGTGTATGTGAACTCTGTGTGTGTGTGTGTGTGTGTGTGTGTGTGTTGCTTTACCCTTTAATAACCTACAAATCCCATTTGGAAACCTGCCTCTGGAATTCTTTGTGATTCGGACCGGGTATATTTGGGCTGATCCCGAGGCTGCTGTTTCCCTGGCTGAACTACAGATCCCATTTGAGCTAAGTAACAAAATTCCACGACAAAATATTAATTTGAGGGTGTCCTCCCCAGACCCCAGCAATTAGGGTAACAGTATATTTTCCAGCGGGTGGCACCTTCACCTACAGTACTTCAGTAAATGCTGTTAATGATCAGGACATGTAGTCATCTTACTCTTTGAATTTGTTAATTCCTTGTTAAATCATAGGTGAGTCAGGGTAGTCTTGAAAAGGAGATATTAGTTTAAGAGTCCCAACATTATTATAGCAAACTTTAAAAAGTAAAACACTCTTTGCATATTTCAAATTGTTATGTATCAATAAGTGTTAAGCTGTTTAGGTTTATCTGAGACAGAAGAAAAATATTATATCTTAGATAGTATGGTTGCACCCACATTGCAAAAATAATCCAGTTTGACACCACTTTAACTGCCATGGCACGATTTTATGGAATCCTGGGATTTGTAGTTTGCTGAGCCACCAGAGCTGTCTGACCGAGAAGGGTAAATGTCTCACAAAACTACAAATCCCAGAATTCCATAACAGTGAACCAGTTAAAGCTGTGTCAAACTGGATTATTTTTGCAGTACAGATGCTGCCTATATCAGAGTTGTGATGGAACAGAGAGAACACAAAGGGAATCATATCTCCAAACACTACATGTATGTTTGTTTGTTTTTAACTTTGATAATAGATACTCAGGAGGAATATATATTGCAGTTTGAAAAAGTACTCATAGTGGTACCATCAAAGAGTACCATCAAGGAGGATGCTAGCATGCTTAATTGACAAAGTCAAGGAAACTATAGATGTCAACTAAAGCTGTGTTTTAAAGTTGGTGTCTTGTAAAGAGGTTTACTTCATTTCTTTGAACTGTAGCCCATTTGTTTTCATGATTCCAACAAACTTGTTTACTTTAGAATAATATTATTTGCATATATTACATTATTTAAACCTATTACTCTTTAAAAGGTTTACATAATTAAAACTGCTTCAGTTGGTACGTAAATTGTAGATAGTAATTAGGCTATAGAACAGCCTGTTCTGGTCCCCTTTGTGTGGTTGTGATAAAATATTGACATTTGAGAGGGGGGGTATCAAAATAAATTGTTCCTTGTCATTGTATATAAGAACTGGTCTAAAACTACCCTTTACTAAGCCTACTAAAATCATTGTATTCCCAACATCCATAATAACAGGTCAGTTGTTTTGAAAGCTAAAGTGTTTATACACAGCAGAGTTATAAAAGAGAAGCAAGTGAAAGATAACCCCATGTGCAACCCCATGTGAAAACTAAGTATCAGTCTCAATGATAGCAACATATTGTTTATTTCCCCCATTCTTTTCAAAAATAATATACTTACCCTGTTTGTAAAGTTTCACGTGACCTCAAAAACCTAAGACAAATAGTAAGCCAGAGTCAGATTTTGTTCACTTTCCTGTCATAAATTGACAAATCTTTTCTAGTCTCCATTAACACAAGAGTTCCTTGTCTGTCTAATCTGCTGCACTTAATTTGTATTAAATAGTGAGTTATTTTGTATTTTTTATTCTGTCTGGCAACAACTGAGTAGGTTCCTGCCAATTCATTCCTATCAGTTGTCTTTTTTCTTTTCTTTCTTTGCAAGAACATGTTTGCTCACTTCCTTACAAGCTGTCAAGGTGGAAACATGATAAGGATGACCGCAATATGAATTTGCAAATATAGTAATTTTGTTTTAGAAACATCCTTTTGCTGATGGCTAGTGAATGCAAATACATGCAAGAGTAACTAATAGTTCTTTTCACCCTGAAAATTCTTTTCAAGCATGACTAAAAGTTAATCTTTCCATGCCCACCATTTTCTCTATTCCAAATAATGTCCACTGAGTTATTTCCAAATGCGTATTTAAGAACACTATTGAGCAACAGTTGCATGTGTTTGTATGAAACATGCAGTTTGGTCTTTTACTTGAATGCTACTGGTTATCTGGAAGGTTTATTAGTACCTCCCAAGTCTAATTCTGGCTGATAGCTGCAAAATTCAAGACACTGTTTTCTGAAGCCATCAATCAAGTCCTTTAGCTGGGCCTTTACAGGGATGCAGTGGCTCAAATGGTTAAGACGCTGACTCTGTTGCTTGCAAGATCGGCAGGTTGGCAGTTTGAGACCCGAGTGCTGCATGATGGGGTGAGCTCCTGTCACTAGTCCCAGCTTCTGCCAATCTAGCAGTTCAAAAGCATGCAAATGCAAGTTGATAAATAGGTACCACTTCAGTTGGAAGGCAAACAGCATTCTGTGCAATCATGCTGGCCACATGATCACAGAGTAGTCTCCGACAATGCCGGCTCTTCAGCTTAGTAATGGAGATGAGCAGCACCTCCTATGGTCGGAGACAACTTAACTTTGTCAACAGGGAATACCTTTACCTTTTTTACCTAGTTGGACTTTTAGTAACTACTAGTGTCCTTCAATTCAAAAAGATTTAGCATATTTTTAATTTAAATTAATGTACATGTATGGTGGACCCTCCATATCAGTGGAGGTTCAGTTTTGGGTGCCATTGCAGATTAAAAAAAAACAAAAAAACGTGGCCAGCCACACCCCACATTATTCAGTGGCGGTGATGTGAACACACATAATGCAGCATGTGCATGTTCACATCACTACCATGGAATAATAAGTTATCTGGCAATTTGTGGGTGGTCAAAATCACAAATCAGAAGTTGTCCGATAGGGCAGGCCAACAGTATAAGGTTGTTGTTATTCTTTATTCCAGGGGTAGGCAACCTTTTTGAGCCTGGGGCCGGGTTGCTGTCCCTCAGACAATTGGGGGGTCGAAGCACCAAAAATAAATAAATAAATAAATAAATAAATATTTTAAAAAATGCATGCACACTCTCTCAGCCCAAGAAAAGCCATGGCAAAACCCCTGTGGAGATTTTGCCAAGAAAACCCCAAGAACAATAACAACAATAATCAATACCATTGCAGGGGGTGGGGTGGTGGCAGCGGCAGGACTGGCCTGGGGCCAGTCCAAAGGCCTCAGGGGGCCGCATCCGGCCCCCGGGCCTTAGGTTGCCTACCCCTGCTTTATTCTCTTGATAATCTCCCCCCCTTCTTTGTCCTCCTTTTTTTGAAAAATAGTCAAAGAGAATAAATCACATATGGTTAAGTTTGATAAGTCACTGTGCCAATCACAAAGATGAGGAGAAGGATTGATTGTGAAGATCACATCTTATTTTTTATTTATTTATTTAAGATGATTCATAATGCTAAAGCCAATTATAGATAGAGTTCATAACAATGATAAGTGCTTGAAAGCAGCCTCCCCTGGTCACTTGAAAAACCTTGTCTTTATAAAAACCTTGCAAGTTGACAAGAAAGAAGCAATGTACTCCTGACAGGTGGATGGAGAGGAGTATGCAAAAATGCAGCATTTTCAAATCTATTGTTATGAGTTGAGCAGAAAAGCTCTGTATGTCTTGTGAACAAACAATTTTAGATAGAAAGCTTAAGAAATGTGTAATGAAATTCTAAATACCATAGCCATTTTGAAATCAGTAGAGAACCTATGCTTTCCAAGTAGTGCTAATTTTCATCCAAGTGTGTAGAATAAACTTTGGAGTAGCAGGATCAAAGCTATCCTTTTTGTCCCTCTTTCCCAGCCACTATGTTTTCTCTATTCAAATGTTGCAAGTGGGCCCAGAATGCCTTGTTCATGCTGCACAAAGGTAGGGAGGGTAAAAAATTATATGTTGCTGTTGTTCACGTACTGTAGCAGAAGCATGGATGACCAGGAATTCCATTGCTTGGCTGTACACTTGGACAAGCACTAACATCAAATGTGTACTTCTGATTATTCCACTAAAGCTAGAAAAGGAAATGAAGCAATATGATAGTGGAGAGATTTAGATTGCAGGTTTTTAGAAGAGACTCTACAAGGAGATTTAAGAAAAACATGAATGGCTTGAAAATATTAAGGTTTCCTCTGAATGTTTGAATCACATTAATTTTTTTTAATCATGATCCAACCACATGGTGATAATGATAACTGTAGAGGTTGAATTGTTCATTAAATGCTTATTGCAAATTTTTCTTTCTCCATTTGCTCTAGCCTCAGGATATCCAGAAATGTGTCCTAAAAGGAGTAATTAATGGATTATTACAGGAATGGAAAGGGTAACTAGCTTGTACATATGTTTTACCATGCCAGTAATTTTTAAAGTTTCTGTTGGGAGGAAATTCTGAAAAGTGTGTAACATGTAGCACAAGCAACAGTTTAAAGTCATACACCAAATTCCACTATCTGTCAACAAGAAGAGCTTGTTCTCATCTGGTGTATACATTATCATGGAGACAGGGTACAAAAAAGTTTGCAAACAGTGAGTCGCTGCTCCCTTTGCACTTAGTCACCTTGGGAGCAGCAACTGAGCAGCTGGCTGAGTAGCAGCCGAGAAGCCTCTTGCCCATGCTGTCCTTAGAGCAAAGTCCAGCATAGGTGAGAGGCAGGCTTTTTGGTCATTGCTCTACCAGTTACCCAATTGCTGCTTGCTTTGCATCCAGTCATCCTAGGAACAGCAACCAAGCAACTGGCTGAGCAGTGACCAAGAAGCTTCTCACCTATGTCAGCCTTGTGGCAAAGGACAGTGTGGGCAAGAAGCTCTTGGTCACTGCTCAGCCAGCTGCTTGGTTGCTGCTCCCAGATCAGGTGCAAAGGGAGAAGCTTCTCCTCAGCAAGGAAAGACTCTCAATCCTTCTTTGTTGGGATGGAGAGGGAGCAGCTAGTGTTTGTGTGTATGCAGGGGGTTTACAGAGGTCACAAGCTCTGGAGTGGAGACTGGTGTGGATGAAGAAACAAAGAGATTTTAGCTACAGGAGCCACTCCAAGACAAAGGACACTTTCCAAGAGTCAACCCCATATACTCCTGCCCCGCTTCCCGAGACACATTTTCCCACACAGCTTCATGTTGCTCCCCCCACATAAAAACATTATTTCTTCTGCTACCGCTTCTCTCAGTCTGTTCAGTGAAAGAAAGCAGGATAGCAACACAGCTCCAACTTGCCAGCCAAGTCCTGGTAAAGCTTAATCAGGATCCCAAATTCCAAAGCTTAAGCAGGATCCCAAATTTGCCACCATTTCACTTGCACCGCCACATGCTGTAACGCCTTGCTCCAGTCAATCTGTCCCAGAATGGTATCGTACGGAGCCATAGAAATGATGCCCTGGGCCCAAGGCTCACAAGAGTTTCCCAACCACCACTGCCACAACTAGCGATAGACGTGGCTAATGGAGCGGGCTTATGTGGGCAGGCAAAGAATGGGAGACATCACTACACAGAGTGGTCAGTGAGGCCATATGGTGGTTTTAAGGGACCACAAAAAGAAGTTTCATGCAACCGTCATTCCCACCATACTCCTAAAGGCAGTTGGTTCCCCTTAGCTTTCTTATGCACCAATACAATGACTGAAGGTTCTTTTCCCTCGCTGCCCTCCTGCTGCCCCTTTCTCCATCATCATCCCCCCACACACACCAGATCTTTCCACCACCCTCACTTTGGGAATCATTAATCTAGAGAATGTAGAATGAGAGGAGACTTAGAAAGAAAAGAGATTCAAAACAAAATCTTCAAATGGAGGGTACAGTGTGAAAATCAACTGTAATTTATCAGTAAAATCTATTCTTTTTTTCTGGGCTTAATTAAGATCAAGATATTTTTGTATCACAGAAGGGCACTGGCTCTCCTGGGATATTAAATTAAGAAATTAAAATAGTATTGTGAAGTCAAAGGCTTTCATGGCTGGCAACCATAGTTTTTTGTGGGATTTTTTGGGCTATGTGGCCATGTTCTGGAATAATTTATTCCTGACATTTTACCTGCATCTGTGGCTGGCACCTTCAGAGGTTGGGGCATGGAAGTGAGTGGGATATATATCCAGTGTGACCCTTGGTTGGGAGGAAGTGATTTACATGTTAATCTATGTGTTGGTCTGTTGTTGAATGGCAAGGCCGTGAATCTACCCTCCACCATCTCCCAAAGGAGGAAGCAGAAGAGGTAAGAGGAGAAATAGCAAGGATTCTGTGTAAGGCAAAACCACCACCCAGCAACATAACCAAAAAAGAAAGAAAAGCCATTAAGGATTTCAATTCGGACCCAAAAATCATCATTCTCCCAGCAGACAAAGGTAATGCCACAATAACCATGGAAACAGAACAATACAAACAAAAAAATAAGGAATTCCTGGATCCTGCAATATACAAAAAAATTGAAACAAGATCTGATCAACAAAATCAAGGAAAGTGAACACCTTGGTCCAGAACTCCTCAATTCAGCCAACTACATGCCAAAGTTTATGCTAATCTGAGGCTCTCCCACCAAGACTGTATGGACTTCCCAAGATCCATAAGGATTCCATTCCACTCCAACCCATAGTGAGCACCATTGGATCCCCACATATGACTTGGCCAAGTTTCTGGCCACACAATTACAAGCCCAAATAGGGCAACCCCCCCCCCCCCCACTACATTAAGGACTCAGCTAACTTCATAGAAAAAATCAACAACCTTGAACTCAAATTCGGAGGCAAATTAATCAGCTTTGATGTGGTCTCCCTGTTCACAAAGGTCCCCATAATGGACATTATGGCACTCATCCAACTAATTTTTCTGGAAGACATCACAGCTCTGTTTGAACATTGCCTCACCACAAGCTACTTCCAGTGGGACAATGGATTCTACAAGCAGAGAGATGAGGTAGCTATGGAAAGCCCTCTGAGCCCCGTGATAGCTAAATTTTACATGGAACACTTTGAAAAGCAAGTCCTGGAAACAGCACCAAAAAGGCCCACAACTTGATTCTGATATGTGGATGACACTTTCACCATTTGGAGCCAAGGAGGAGAAGATCTGACCATGTTTTTGAACCATCTGAACAACATCCACCTGAAAATCCAATTCACAATGGAAAAAGAAAAGGAAGGAACATTACCATTCTAGGATGTCCTGGTCATCCGCAAACTGAACCAATGATTGGGCAACACGGTATACAGAAACCCTACACACACAGATAGATACCTACACAAGAATTCCAACCATCACCTGGGACAAAAAAACACTGGCAAAAAGGATCTGCGAACCCCACTTTCTGGAAGATGAATTGTAACACCTAAACTGGGCTCTACAGTCTAATGGTTACTCCAGCTCAGACATCAAAAGAGGTGCAAGACCCAGAAAAAAGTACAAGAGTGAAGACAAACAACCACCCAAAGGGAAAATATTTTTACCATACATCAAAGGAGTCACAGACAGAATAGGGAAACTGATAGGGAAACACAACCTCCAAATGATCTACAGACTGACCCAAGAAAATCCAGCAAATGCTGCGCTCAGCAAAGGACAGGAGAGACCCTCTCACAGCTGCAGGGATCTACCATATACCATGCAGCTGCAGACAAGTCTACATAGAAACCACCAAACGCAGCATTCAAACACAAATCAAGGAACATGAGAGACACTGCATACTATGCCAGTCAGAAGAAATCAGCAGTAGCAGAACATATTATAAACCAACCTAGGCATAAAATGCTATTTGAAAACACTGAAATTCTGGACCATGCCAATAGCTATCAGGTCAGAATGCACAGGGATGCCATTGAAATCTACAAACACCTGGACAACTTCAACAGGAAAGAAGAAACCCTGAAAGTAAACAAAGTTTGGCTACCAATCCTGAAAAACACCAAAATCATGACTCAGCACATGCAAATGAACATCACCCAAGATCAAGGGGTTTCCTTGCAGACAGTGGATCACTAATTCAATAGACACAAATCCTCTTCACATAGCTTCCCACCCTGAGGCCTTGCCATTCATCAACAGACCAACACACAGATTAATATGTAAATAACTCTTCTCAATCAAGGGTCACACAGTATATATACCCCACTCACTTCCATGCCACCAACATCTGAAGATGCCAGCCACAGATGCAGGTAAAACATCAGGAATAAATTCTTCTAGAATACGGCCAAATAGCCTGAAAAACCCACAAAAAATTATAAAATAGTATTATTGACTAATGTGAGCCGGCAATTCTGTTGTAACTTTCTTAAGAAAAGAAGCTCCTAAGTAGCCTCAGAATATTCATTTTATGCATAGGGGTGAGTGGTGAAGTGGCCAGGTTTGCTAATGACACAATATTATTTAGTGTAGTGATAACAGAAATTGATTATGAAGAGCTTCAAAAAGATTTTTTTTTCCAAACTGGGAGAAAGAATGTTAAAATAGCAAATGTGATTCAAATAAGCAGGGTTAATTTGCACATACTGGGGCAATAAATAAAGAAATCCCAATTTCATGCATATAGTGATGGGGCTCTGAGCTAGACATAACTGAGGCTGCATCTGCACTGCAGAAATAATCCAATTTGATACCACTTTAATTGCCATGGTTCAACAAATTGTAGTTTGTTGTGGCACCAGAGCTCTCTGATGGAGAAAGCTAAATGTCTCACAAAACTACAGTTCCCAGAATTTCATAGCACTGAGCCATGCCAGTTAAAGTGGTGTCAAACTATTATTTCTGCAGTACAGATGCAGCTTGAGTGAAAGATCTTGTGATTAATAGCTCAATGAAAATGTGCAGTTTCTGTAAAAGTCAGATTCCACATTGGGCATAATTGATCTTCCACAGTGAAGTCAGATACAGAGAATTCATTAAGCATCTTATTAGTCTATCTAATTCTTCTTTGGCATTTACTGCATTCTTTTTTCATAGGATCTGGCCACTTCAGTGATTCTGACACATTTAAATTTTTAGTCTTAATTTTAATAGCAATAGACTTCTTTGTGAATATGAACATTAAGGTTGCATACAAAAATGTGACCCAGTAAATTCCTAATTATTTATATTTAACCAACCGAAACATTTTTCTAAGATAATAAAAAAAATTGCTAACTATTTTGAAGTAAGCTCTTGTATGTAGTTTGAAGATAAATAAAGAGATTATATAGCTTTTGTAATAGATGCACATTCATTCTGACTGGTAAAGAAGGAGTTGGAATTATATATCAAATGTGTTTATGGTGTGCATATGCTCTTTTAAATTGTACCTTTCATCTTCTATCCGTTAATTTGCTTTCAGACCACGAACAAAAGATGATCTTAGAGCATATTTTATACTTCTACAGGTAGGTAAAATGTATGTTTACTTATTATAAGGGAATAAATTTGTCATCCAGAGCCTTTATGCCGCAATTGGTTTTATTTATACTGGTCTTTGTAATTGCTAAGCTGGTCTCAGTATCTCATATAAAGAACAGCACAGCAGCTATGAAGTACATGAGATCAAAAACAGAAAAGCCAGATTAGTTTTTCATATTGGCTCTGTGAACATAAGCGTGTTCATTTGTGGGTTAGACAGTTTATTGCTTTATACAACTTCTTTCTTTTAGTTAGTCTCAAAGGTTCTACAAAATCTCTCTACACAATGGTGAATGTTACAGTACAAAATCAACTTACATAAATATGTCTCAGAGTTGCTTACCTGAAGGAGGGTTGAGTACATCTTGTTACACTGTCTTTTGCAAATTTTAGCTAAAAGGGTGATATACACCAGAGATAATTAACTTCCACCCAACTTCCTAAATTGTTATGTATTCCCAAGATACCCCCATCTTTGGGCAAATCATTAAGGAGGGTTTACAACAGATACAAGGTTTATTACTTTCACTGTCTAGATATGTATGGACTTTTCAACTTTATCCAGTACGTTTTTTTTTTTTAACAGACAAGGCCACTAGTGTTCCTTGCATTTGTAGTTATACAGTAACTTGAAGACATACTCATCTCCTTTTGACAGTTCCACTTTTGTTTTCTTACAGCCTAGGATAGAAATTGATATAATTGGCTTCGTTTCCACTTGTACAGAAGACACTAAGCATTGTGAGGGTGCAAAATAGTTTCATTGTGGTACAAAAGTTAAATAAACAAAAACTAGCTAACTTGTGTTGGTTGCATATGTATTCACCTCCCTACAACTTTGGCAGAAATGCCAGCTCCCTGTCTTCTTGGGTAAGATTCTGTCGGAACCTCTTCTCACAAGTTCTCAATGAGACAGAAGGGTCTTTGCAGACTGCCAGAAATAGTGCACATTAAATTGAGGCACTGCCCTGGCTCAGTGCTAGGGAGTCATGGGAATTGTATTTTTTTCTGAGACATTGAGCCTTCTCTGTCAGAGAGCTCTGGTGCCACAATAAATTACAGTTCCCATGATTCCCTAGCACTGAGCCAGGGCAGTGCCTCAATTTAATGTGCACTATTTCTTTGAAAACTCCCAATGGACTTTGATATACTGTAGGTCTTTTTCAGCAATAGCTTTCTTCTCCCCACCTTTCCATAAAGCCTTTCTTTTTGGAGTGTCTTGGTGATAGTTGTCCCATGAACAGTTTCTCAACTACAAATCAGCTGCTTCAGACTTAGTATTGGTCTTGGTTGTTTATCTAACTAGTGCCTTCGTTACACTATTCAGCCTTATTCTTTTGTAATAATGGATTTTATGTTTATATTCTAATCGAACCCCAATTAATGGTTCTGCACAACTTTATCCTAGACTTGTTTTGATAGCTCCTTGATCCTTATTATGCTTTTTGTTTAGATAAGCTCTCCAACAAACTCTAGGGCTTCCAGCAAGCGGTTTCTTAATCAGAGATAATGTGGCACTCAAACTGCATATAGGGGGACTTCATTCAACCCCTTATATGACTCCTAGAGGCAGTGGGTTGTACCACAACTTATGCAGCCATGTTAGAATAAGATGGGTAAATACTTATGGAACCAACAAGTAAGATGTGATATGGGATTTTATTTGTATATGTATAGTTACACCTACTTAAAGCCTTTAGGAAATGATGTTCCTTATTAGCAGAATGGAGGAGAGAAGAAAAGAAATGCTAGTTTTTTTTTAAAAAAAGCAAAAAAATGAGATAATTACCTATTCTGGCTTGGCAGTGTTGGTTGTTTGCTGAGCTATGCTAGGGATAGAATTAATGTGCCTATTT
>JAIPUX010001880.1:29221900-29232190 GCA_020142125.1 Phrynosoma platyrhinos
CCCCCCCCATGGTGAATTCTCATGAAATCCTATAAAAAAAATTGTGCAAGGGAAGGGGAAAGCTTTGAGCAATAAGACAAGAATATTGTATAGTAAAAGTTGTTATGCTGCGTAGGAGTTATTATATCCCAAAAGCTTATAAAATTTTGTAATGATATTTTTATTAGAAATATATAATTTATTTTTGTACTGACAAAGGGTTTTTAATCTTTTTCAGAATCCTCTGTTTAGCAACACATCAACGTATGTCATTCATGCTCATTTGCTAAGACAGATTGCTGCCTTAACAGAAGGCGATCATCACTTCCTAATTCACTGGTTTAAAAAGTAAACTATTTTCTGTTGTCTAGGATGACAAATTTAAATGATAATTGTAGGGAGGGGAGGGGAGGGAAGGGGAACTGACTTATTTGGAGAAGAAGTAATAGTGTAAAGCAGGGACAGGCAACCATTTTGAGACCTGGGTCTCCCGTAGCCCAGGTCTCGGCTGGGCCGAGGGCGGGGGAATGGCGGCACGCGAGCTCATGCGCGCATGCGCACCCTCCTCCGCTGCGCACAAACCCCCCATGCACGCTGCCGCTGCAGCCGCTACCGTGGCCGCAGCCGCCACGGCGCATGTTGCGGCCGCCATTTTGGAAGTCCAAATCACGGCCGTGATGCATTTGCGCATGCGCAAGAGTACTGCACATGCGCAAACGCATCGCGACCATCATTTTGACTTCCAAAATGGTGATTGCAGCGAGCGCGGCCGAAAACGCGCCCCAATGGCGGCGTGCAGCGGCAGCGGCGGCAACCTTCGGCCTGGACCATAGGTTGCCGGTCCCTGGTGTAAAGAATAGAATTTGCAAAGTAGCATACCATATATGCTCATGTATAAGTCTAGAAATTTTAGTGTAAAAATGTACCCCAAAATCCTTGGTCGACTCATCCCCGGGTCAGTGTAAGCGATGGACTCTAATCAAAAAAGGAACCATCCCCTTCTCTGAATAGAGTGGCAAAAGGTGAACCTAAAGAAAAACCAACCATTCTACTCTCTCTGCCACAATGCCACCTCTGACCTTTTTGAATGCTTGGGCAGGAAAATGGCAGCAGTAGCAGCTCTTTGGCACTTCTCCTCAAAGGAATGCCAAGTAGAATCTAGCTTTGAAGGTTTTGAATAAAATATTTGTGTATGTTTGTCAGCCTTTCTGCATTAAAATCAGGCAGAATTATCACATTAAAATTAAAGGCTGTAATCACTGCTAATGTAGTCTCCATTTTCTTTGCTTTGCCTTTTCATCCTTTTTGACATGTGTGCATTCTCTTAGCCCTGCCTGTAACTGTTCGCCTCCCACACACATTGCATATAGCAATAGCGAGTACATTTCTATGCCACTTATCAGTGCACTTAAGTACTCCCTAAGTGGTTTAAAATGTGTAAGCCAATTGCCCCCAACCCTGAGCCCCTAGCTGATATTGAACTCACAACCTTGTGTTTTGTGAGTGAGTGGTTGCAGTACAAGCATTTAACCACTGCACCACCAGGACTTTTCACCACTTGCATAACCAACATTTAGGAGCTTATTGCACTGCTAAAAAAAGTGTCTTACCTCTCCTGAACTCAATTCTAATTTGGACTGCATCTGGATACTATCACAGGGATTTTGCAGCCAAATCCACCACCCAAGTCCAGCCTGGTCCCAGGCATGCTCACACGCTTCTCTTCGAAACTGAGAGTTTTCTGGCTTTAAAAAATGGCTGCTAGAATGCTCCTGGGACCTGGGCTGGACTCGGGCAGTGGATTTGGCAGCAAAATCCCTGTGATAGTATCCAGTTGCAACCTGAATTAGAACTGAATTCGGGAGAGGTAAGACACTTTTTTTAACAGTGTGATAAGCTCCTTACTGTAGTTCCCTTCCTCTTCATACATCCAGCCTTTAGGGTGAGCACAAAGAGTTTTGCCTGCTGGAATTTGGTAATTTCTTTGGCATCATTTTCCTTTGCTTCAACTTTTCTATTCTTTGTTACATGCCCCTATATTTTACCTTCAACTTATCCATGAGTCATATCAAAATCCATAATTTTGGTGCCAAAATCTGCCCTCACCTTATACTTAAGGTCGATTTATAGTTGAGTGTATACTTATTCCACTTTATGCACAGTTATGTAAATCTTACCTCTTTCTTTTAAAGTAAAAATTGGACAAGCAATTCTGAGCAGAAATAGGTTGGACTGGGATCGATTACTAACTGTTTTCTCCTTAGATTTTTTTTTCTAGCTCAAAAACTGTCCCCCCAAAAGATGCTTTTTCACATTTGGGGAAGAATAGGGAGAAGTTATGGAGATAATGTAAGAAACTTCTCCTCCCCTTCTCTCCATCTCCCATCACTTTCACACTCACATTCCCAAAAGAACAGAACTAAAAGGTTTGAGCAGACCTCCTCTCTCTCTCTCTCTCTCTCTCTCTGTACTCTTATTCCTTTCAATATTTCACTCTGTCCTAGGTGCAATTAATTTTTTTCCCAAAAGGGATATGAAGGAATTGTAATGTGTACCTTTCAGTCTCAGAATAAGGGCAGTGATTAAAATTGCATTGGTAAATTTTACTCATTAAAATATCGAATTGAAATAGGTTGAGTTAGACCCTCACTTATTCAATATTTAATTTTAAAAATTTATGATGCCACATTTCTCAGTTTCTTTAATTCCCAGTTTTCAGAAATATATACACACACACACACACACACACACACACAGTATTTCCTTATATGACAAGGAAAGAGGGAGTCAAGAATGGGGGACGCTTGTCATGTGACACTACACTATAAAAATTTGTATTCCTTACATGTTATGATATATATGCTATTTTCTACATATATGAAATGACCTTGAGTGACCTTGAGTTTGCCAAAGTAACAAAGGCAGACTGTGGCTAAAGTGGAATGTCTAACAATGTCTCCCTTGATCAAGACTCATCTTCTGTCATTGTACCATGTTGGTTCTAATGATGTAAATTCATCAGTACCTGCTTGTTCTAAAACAATATTGTTGACACTATCTTGACAGTAGTCATTCAGAACTGGTCCATAAGAGACCAGTGAGTCCTTGATATCCACTGGGGTCTGGTTGCAGAACCTCCTATTGATACCAAAATCTGTGGATGCTTAGGTCCCATTAAATAAAATGGCATATTAAAATGGTGTCCCTTATAAAAATGACAAAATCAAGGTTTGCTTTTTGGAATTATTATTTGGAGGGAGAATATTTTCAAGCCGTGGATGAGGAAATACATGGATGTAGAATCCATGGTAATTAGAATCAACTGTATTGTCAACCATTTAATGGTATTCTGAGATATATTCATTCTTCATGAAGACTGTGGCACAATTTTTATGGAATGTTTTGAACTCTTAAATACTTTTAGAAAGACTAATGACTTCCAATGATATTCTATGGATGACATACTATAAACAAAATAACATCAGATTATTTCTTCTAGGATGTCACAGAAGAGATTCAAGCAGGTGATAGAGAGGCTCCTCCAGTTTATTTCCTTACGTCTGTTTCCTGCAAAACCTGAAGAATTACCTCTTATGGAGAAATGTACTTGGTGGATTCCATCAGCAGCCAAAGTCTTGTCTTTATTTAGTAGGTTTTCCCAGGTCAATTAGTTTTTGTTCCTTCTTCAATTATGATGCTTTTCTCACTGGAGTTACTTATTATTATAGACTGTATATCGATACCTGCAGCCAGTGACCTAGCTAGTAGGTCAAATCTATACTTCTCAGAGCTTGGAAAGGTTACTTTTTTTTTTTGCTAGAAATCCCACAATTCCACAGCTGGAATGCCCAGCTTTTCCAAGCTCTGATATTAGTCAGCATGTCCCTCCCTCTCATCTTTTTTGGCCTCCCTTGCATGACTGGATGTACTCTCAGTCTCTTTTCCTATGAATATATATTTGTTTATTAAAATAGTTATATCAAGCCTAGTTATCATGGGATATCAGGACAACATACAATAATATTAATTAAATGAATTTAAATCAATTTTTAAAAAGTTAAAAATGATTTCAAAGGTATTTAGCATTATCCACAACAGCTCTGTCAGTCATGAGTCCAGTGTAAAATGTTTTTATTGCATGCATTCAGATTTTAAAAAAAACACTGCTTTTTCCATTTTCAAAGATCTGCACTTTGGGTAAATATTCTATTGCTGATACCTTCTGCCTCAACAACATATTTCTGAACTATTCTTCTTCATGGTCTCTGCGAATCACACAAATGGGTTACATCTGCGCCTGCGCAGCTAGCTTGGAAAGTTCTGGGCAAATTTCCAATTACAACTTTTTGGCAGTAGCTCCACCCTCCTCTATATAGCCCCTGGCGTTCCCACTCTTTCCTCAGTTCCTTTCATCCGCCGCATTTGCAGCTAGCGAGGAACTTCACTCGTCAGAGTCACTCATTTCTTAGTGAAATAGTATTAATCTACGGGTTTTTGACAAATTTTTCTGGCTTGACTATTCTTCTGGTGTTGTTTGCTGATAGATTGACTTCAGGATGTTTTTGACTTTGAATTTGCCTTGCGGTTTCTACTTGTCGCTGGAAGTGGCTTCCTTCAAGTTCTGTGGTCAGTGCAACTAAAATTTCTACAACTGACCGGCATGACCACTGTGTTCTTTGCCTAAGGGAGGCTCACAATCCCAAGGCTTGCCAGCTTTACAAAGGGATGACAGCCCAGGACTTGAAGAACCGTGACCTTAAACTGAAGGCTGCCCTTTGAGAAAAGGCTCTCAGACCACCCTCGGCTCTGACTCAGGCCGCTCCATCAGATCTACCCTCCACCTCCAGCAAGGAGAGGAAAAAAGAACGAGGAAGATCCAAGGAGAGATCTTCGGGCAAGTCCTCCAGAGACAAAAAGGCCTCTCATTCTGACAAGGACCGGGGTGAATCTTCAGGCAAGAAATCCTCCAAAAGGAAGCATTTGGAGCCGGGAGCGGGAGATTCTTCCCACAAAATGACCCGATCGGACTCTCCAAAGAGGTCTGTATGGGAAAGGACCGTGGAAGTCATCAAAACTCCTCCTCCTACATTTCTCGCTGCTCAGGTACCAATCGACCAGGCCGTAGAACCGCTCATTCTGATTGTTCAGGTCGATTCGGAGTCTGAGGGTGAGATTGAGGAGCCCATTCCATCCTTGACTCCATACGGTACTGAGAAGCCGGTTCCAAGCACTTCTCGGGTTCAAGAGTGCTCTCTTGGGCTCGAAGCTGATGAGGCAAGAGTACAAGTTGGGCAGCCTCCCCAGGATTTATTGATGTGACAGTACCTAGACCTATTCTTTAACTCTGAGACAGGTTGGTACTATCTCCCTGTGGAACCTGAGCAGTTGCAACAGGGTTGGCATCAGACCGAGATTCAGGAGTCCTTGATTTTGACCACTTGTCCTCCTCTTGTTCCACCACGATATGCCTCTCTGTTTGTGGACAGGCTGCTCCCGTGATCACCTGTGGAGTCCCATGCTTCTAGCTTCTTGATGTCTCGGTCCCGGTCCCGATCTCCTGAATCCGAGATAGAGACATCACCAAGCCCTCCGGAATTTCCTGCCCAAGCGTCTGCTTCTCCCATGGATGATGTTCGGTCTTTCACAGACCAGATTGTGATGATGGCCAGCACCTTGGGCATTGAGATGGCTCGATCCAATGAGGAGGCTACAGATCCTATTGAGGAGAGGTTGCATGGGAAGGTGTCCACACCACTGGCAATTGCTTACTTACCTTCCTTGGAGAAGATTGCCAAGCAATCCTGGAGAGCTCCCACCACCATCCAGTCCACTTTGAGGAAGATTGAAGATCTCTATAGAATCTCTTCCTTGAGTCCTTTGTGCCTTTTTCAACACCCCAGACAGAACTTGGCCATCGTGGTCAGCTCTCAAACCACCTTTACTCCACGGTCATCCAGAGAAGGGGAAAAATTGGATGCAGTTGCCAAAAAGATTTATGCTGCGGCCGTCCTCAATCTGAAAGTGGCCAATTATACAGCCTGTATGGGTGTGTATGTGCAGCACTTGATGGAGTGCTTGGAACCATTGCTCCAATCAGTTTCGGATGACAAAAAAAGTGTTGGCCATGGCCATACAAGGAGAAGCCCATGCACCTGGAGGCCAGCAAATTATTTCTGCGAGGCACTCTATGGATTGTGCAGCCAAAATCTTGGCCGGGTCTGTAGCCCTCCACCGCCATGCCTGGCTTCGGTCATCGAACATTATTTTCCAGGCCAAGACCACTATTGAGGACATGCACTTTGATGACTCTGGCCTCTTTAACAAAGAAGCTGTGTTGATTTAGGCTGAGAGTGTGCAGAGTGTGTGCGGGACTGCCATTCACCAGCTCCATACATCTCTGGATCTGTAGCTCCCTGCAGCTTGCAACATTTCATGAAACCAGACCAGAGATCAAATTCTCTTCAAATGAAGGTTCTTTATTCTTCACTTGCATAATTAACATAACTATTTACATTGTAGAAAAGCCATTAGCAGGCAATGTCCGAAACAAGAACAGAAGCAAGAACAAAGAAAACTTCATGCCAAGCCCAGCAATCCATTCAAAGCAAGAAAAACTTCACCCCCAGGATGATACCTTTATAGACATTTGCTAAACAGCCTCTAAACCCAGCCTTCTTCCTGTGTCTTGTGTCATGTGACCAGTGGTTCTCACACACTCTGATGATCTAATCTGTTTTCTTCTTGCATCCTGTGTTCTCAGACACACACTGACCTTGGCTATATTGTTTACGTGTAATCCACCTTCAGGCTAAAACTTTCACAGCTAGAATTTTCCCACATCTGTACGTTTCTACTCTTACTACAGAACCCAACAATCTGAACTTTAGATATCGAATGAAGGCTGCTGCCAGGAAACATGGAATGTCCTCATCCACATTCCTATCCCCCAGGCATCGTTTTGGAATCCACAGACCATGGTTCCAGCACTACCAACAGCAGGCCTACCAACAGCCAGACCAACAGGCACAACCCAAAGTCAGTCTCGCCAGCGCCGTCCCTCTCAATCCTCTGCCTCGTCATCGGGTTGCTGTCAACACCAGTCTCGGTACCGACAAGACTTTGGGAAGAGGGCCTCTGTTTCCAGCAAAAGGAGGTCATGATATGGGGTGGCGCACTTCGCCGAACTTCCATTCAGGGACAGGCTAGAAGCTTTTTATTCCACCTGGGCCTCAATCACCTCTGACTCCTGGGTCTTAGATATTATTTGTAGGGGCTATGCCCTCGAGTTTGAGGAGTTCCTGGCCACCGGAGCCTTTCTGTCCACTAATCCCTCAAACACCCTATTCGACAAAGTGTGCGCCTTGATGGACAAAGGTGCTATCGAGCCCGTAGATCCCTCTCGGGCCCGGCACTGTTTTTTCTCTCATTACTATACTGCTTCAAAAAAGGACTCGGGCCTTAGCCTTGAGAGGTCTTAATTCACATATTCAGTACCAACGGTTTCAAATGGTAACCCTTGTCTCTATTTTATCACTTTTACAGAGAGGCCACTGGTTCGCGACCATCGATCTCAAGGACGCTTACTTTCACATCAGCATTCAAAGAGATCACAGGAGGTTTCTCATCTTTGCGGTCGGCACCGAGATCTTCCAGTACAGGGTTCTGCCATTCGGCCTGTCTTTGGCATCGAGAGTCTTCACAAAGTGTATGGCTCCGGTTGCGGCCTATCTCCATCAGAAGGGAATCACAGTTTTCCCTTATCTGGATGACTGGCCCAGCAACCGACCAGCCAGCAGCTTCAACTAGATGTCCACTTTGCCCTCACTCTTCTGAACTCCCTTGGTCAGAGGGTCAATGCAGAGAAGTCCAGATTGACTCCATCCAGAAGGGTGAAGTTCATAGGGGCGATACTCGACTCCGAGGAGTTCAAGGCCTTTCTCCCACGGGACAGATTCCAAGTCCTGTCCGTTGCCATCAGGGACTGCCTTCAACACAGATGCGTGAGGACCCATACCATTCAAGTAGCCTTGGGACACTTGGCATCAACTACCTTCATGACTCCCTGGGCAAGACTTTGACTTTGGCCCTTTCAGTCCTGGTTCCTGTCTGTGTTTGATCCCATGTGCGATCGACTTTTCAAGTGGCTGATGGTACCGAGGCCTGTAGCCAGGTCATTATGTTGGTGTCTCAATCCAAGCAACATTTGCACCGGGATGCCCTTTCTGACCCCTCAACCAGAGGTCAACTTGACAACGGATGCATCTCTGGAAGGATGGGGAGCGCACACACAGGAGCTGACTGTCAAGGGTCGATGGTCCACATCAGAGAGAGGGCTCCACATCAATGCCCTCGAAATGCTGGCTGTGGAGAAGGCCCTTTGGGCCTTTCCGACTGTCTTGTCAGGCAGGGTAGTGCTCCTTCTCATGGACAACAGCACTGTGATGTTCTACATGAACAACCAGGGAGGCACACGGACCCAGACACTCTTGCAGATTACAATCTGCATCTGCAATTGGTGTATCGACAACAACATACTCCTACAGTCGGTGCACCTGCCTGGAGAGGACAACGACCTTGCGAACAAGCTGAGCAGATCGTCCAACCCGTGTCACGAGTGACGCCTCCACCCGCAAACAGTCTCTGATCTCTTCTCCACCTGGGGCTGCTCAGAGACCGACCTCTTCGTGACCAGAGAGAACACTCATTGTACAGAGTTCTGCTCTCAGATTTCAGCTCCAAGGTCGCGAGGAGATGCTTTCCAGTACAGGTGGTCCGGGAGGATGTTCTACGCCTTTCCCCCGTTTCCACTGATAACGAAGGTCATCGCCAAGATGAGAACGGAAAGGACAGATGCCATTCTCATCACGCCTTGGTGGCCGAGGCAACATGATTCGCCCCATTACTACAACTTGCTCAAGGGCGTTACCAGCACCTCGAGTTCCATCCCGATCTACTCTCAATGCATGGTGGTTGGGTTCGACACCTGGACCTGGACTCTCTCCCACTGGTAGCCTGGAGAATTCATCCTTGACATCGTTGCTTGCTTCTGTACAGACTGTGATTCAGGCTGCACAGAAGCCCTCTACCATCCTATGCAGTTAAGTGGAGCAAATTTCTGGAGTTTTTGTCTGCTAAGGACCTCCATCCCGAGTCTTGGTACCGATAGTCCTGGAATTCTTAATGTCTTTGGCTGATTCCTACCTATGCCTTAACTCTGTGAAGTGCTATCTTTCTGCCATCTGTTCACACTGCCAGCTTCAAGGCGGACCATCTTTCTTTGTGGATCCCTTGGTAAAGAGATTCTTCAAGGGTCTGAACAACATACATCCTCTCCCCTCGTTACGGACCTTGGCTTGGAGTCTTGACTTGGTGCTTTCCTATCTCTCCACCAAACCATTTGAACTCTTAGCAACCTTGGACTTAAGATTGCTGACCTGGAAGACAGCATTCTTAGTGGCCATTACCTCAGCCCAGCATGCAGGCGAACTGTGTGCCTTGTGGATGGACCAACCATTTCTCCGCTTCCACAGGGACAAAGTTGTCCTCCGTACCAACATCACTTTTCTTCCCAAGGTGGTGTCGGCTTTTTACATGAACCAGGACACTGTGTTGCCCACCCTGGCCCCCAACCCAACTACTGATACTGAATGTAGACTGAATTCCTTAGACCAGGGACTGGCAACTTTTGTTGCCAGGGGGGCAAGGGAGGGAATGGTGCAGGGGGCTGGGCAGGCATGCGCGCGCACTTGCCCCCCCGTGCGTGCATGCGTATGATGTGGGGGGGGACTTCCCTGGGCCTTGGGCTCATGCGCGGAGCAGCGGTGGCGGGACTGGCCACGGGGCATAGTTTGCCAACCCCTGCCTTAGATGTTCAGAGAGCCTTGGCATTCTAATTGGAAAGGACATTGAGTTTGAGGCGCGCTGAGAGACTTTTTGTATACTACTTAGAGGCTAAGAAGGGCTGCCTGTTACATTCCAGAGACTGTCCAAATGGGTTTCATCAACCATTTATCTTTCTTATGAACTGGCAGGCAAAACTCCACCGGGCTGGGTGTGTGCACATTCAACCAGGGCGGTAGCTACATCCTCTGCATTTTTGGCTGGGGTGTCTCTTTGTAGGGCTGCTATCTGGTCACAGCCAATGACTTTTGTTAAGCACTATAGCAGGGGTAGGCAACCTTTTTAAGCCAGGGGCTGGGTTGCTATCCCTCAGACAATTGGGAGGCCGAAGCACAATAAATAAATAAATAAATATCAATAAAAATATTTTTAATAATTTTTTTTAAAAAATATGCATGCACACACACTCTC
>JAIPUX010001880.1:29255863-29270505 GCA_020142125.1 Phrynosoma platyrhinos
GCTGGCTGGCTGGCTGGCTGGCTGGCTGGCTGGCTGTCAGTTCTGCTTTCACTTGGCTGCTCAGTGCATCTCTTCCCTGCACCAGAGCAGCCACATCACAGACAATACACAGGCCCAGCCAGTCAGCCAACCTTTACCTTGGCTCCTGTCATATGGCCATTCTGCTACTGGGAGTAGATGAGCTGAGCAGTCTTCATGTCTTCATGGACCCCCTATGAAGACATCATGGCCCCCTGGGGTTCTGCAGACTACTTTGCTTTGACACAGAAACAAAGAGCAAAACACAGTATGAGTTGTGAATATAAGGGTAAATATCAGAATACTTTTTTTGTTTGGTTTTAAAGGACATGGAAGCATAACTTTTAAAAAAAGGATTGGGACCAGTTAGCCTATGTTTTAAAGGAAAAAGGAAAAATTTATACACACATTTACCCCTCACATTTGATGCACAATGAGTATAGCTTAGTGTTTGTAATGTGAGTTGCTTATCCCTTCCCAACTGAACTCCTATATTGTGTGATTTAAATGAAATGAAGAACATTTTGTGAATTACGTTATAAACTCTTCTTACAGGAGCTGGCTCATGGACTGAATGAGCTTCTGTCTTATGAAGGGAATGTTGAAGAAGACTTTTATTCAACTTTCCAGGTATAATAGGTATACAGTTATTGAAAAATAAAACATACAATCCTATTATGGTCGATTTTTCTATGTTGCTTTTCTAAGAAAAGCAAAAGGAAAAGGAAACTAGCTTTATTTTTAAAAATAATAATTTGGATAATTAGAAATTAGGTTTTACTGCTCAGTTGGAAAGATTGATGTCCAAGGGGAATTAGTGTTTTTAGATCATAAATGAAAATGATACTGATGTGGCTGAAGCCAGGAGGAAAGCCCAATCGGTATTGTCAGGGCAGGTAGAGGTCTTTTTGACAATGAGGACCAAATATAAGCTCCCATAACAGGTATGGTCAGAACTGTAGTTTATATAGAACACAGAGACAGAATAACAGTAGACTAGTAAATAAAGAATATTCCTTCCTTGTTTTATCTCTGCAATAATCCTGTGAGGGAAGCAAGGCAGAGTGATGCCCAATGATCTTCATTGCTGGTGGAATTTCAACCTGGGTCTTCCCTGTCTTAATGTAACATTCTAATCTGTACATCACACTAATTTTACCTTTTCTTATCAGGTTTTTCAAGAAGAATTTGGAGTCATAAAATGTTACAACCTAAAGCCCAGTGGTGATAAAATTCCAGTTACCAATCAGAATAGAAAAGGTACATTTTCTCCCACATTAAATGTTCTATCTCATTCAGTTTGCAAAAGTAGATCTTTATTTTTAAAAATCAATTTCTTATTTTTGAACTAGTTTGTAAAAATTCACTTGGTAATAATAAGGGAATGCTAAAGAATCTTTATCATAATAGTATTCAAGATAAGATAAAGTATACAGTAATGATTAATATTTCCAAAAAGAAAATCACAACTATTTTATTTGCAGAATATGTGCAGCTTTATGTGGATTTCCTTCTCAACAAATCAATCTACAAGCAGTTTGCAGCTTTTTATTATGGATTTCACAGTGTCTGTGCGTCATATGCATTGATGGTAAGAATTTAAAAAATGTTTACTTAATCTCCCTCCAAAAATAGTTTTTAAAATTTGATATACTAGAAATTGTTTATGTGCTCCTAGGGGTTGTAGGGATTGTGCATGTATAATTACAATTTGTGATGAAGTCTTTGAAAAAGACTTGTATCTCCCAAAGACACAAGTAATGATAATACAGCACCTATTGATGAATGACTAGGCCACATACTAAATTTCCAACATTTACTTAAGATATGGTTGCCATACCACCAAGATAGCCTACACCACTCAGTGTCTGTTTGGCTTAGTTTCCAAGCTTTCATCGGGGGGGGGGGGGGGGGGGGGGGGGGGGGGATTCTCTATCCCTTGTTGAAACCAATGTATGGGGCAAAACATGGAGGCACTCTTCTGTCAAATTAATCTGCAAAAAAAAAAAAAAAGCAAAAGGAAGTGGTACAAGTGGTGGCATTCAGAAAGTTATGAAGCAAGGCAGTGGAAGGGTAGGAGAGGTGGGAGTGGTGGAGTGCACGGAGCAAGGGAGGGGTGCAAAGAAAGGATGCATTGCACTCCACCATGAGCACCAAGCAGAAAAAGAGTGAAACCAAAAGGAGAGCAAGTAGTGTGAGTGGCCATGTTCAAGAAGTAAGGTGAGGATGAAAGGCAAGAAAGGGAGGGAGTAGGAGACAAGGGAGCAGTAGAGTATAGCTACTGCAAATGGCAGAGTGCCAGAAGCAAGAGGAGCAAACAGGGCATGCATTGTGAGGGTAGAAGTAGAGGTGAGGCTGGCAGTAGGAGAGAGGAGGAAGCAAGGGGTATGAGCAGCACAATGCAAGATGCAAGAGAGGGTTACACCAAAAGGAGCACCGTGAGACAATGAAGGGAGTTTTGAGAGAGGAATATGTGTTGGAAATGTCTGAGTGCAAGTGGGAGGTGGGCACAAGAGAATGATGCATTCAAGCATGGAAGCAGAGGTAATGGGGAAAGAGTTATAATGGCAAAATACAAGAGGTAAGGGAAGGGAGCACAGAGGAGAGTGAACAGTGTAAGCAGCAAAGTTCAAGAAACAAGAGGGTCATATTGTGAGATTCAGTTGTTGAAGGGAATAGGAGACACTAAGGAGCAAAGAGAGTGCAAGAAACTAGGGAAAGGCATAAGGGATGCACTGCAAGTGTGTGAGAACAAGTGATGTAGGAATTACAGGAGTACAAGTGGTGTGCAAGAAGAAAAAGAGGGATGTGCTCAGGGTGACCAGACATTGTACTTTTCTAGGACATGCCCTACATTTCAACCTTCCATCCAGGAGGAATTTCAAAATGTCCTCCATTTTGAGCATGACTAAGAAGCATGAATTTATGTTAGTGTTTTTAACTTTTATTTTGTAACATCCTAAATTTTGAGGTGCCTTGTTCTCCTTTACGGCTATGACATCTGGTCATTCTGGATGTGTTGTAGTGGTGGAAAAAGAGGTGTGGGGAACAGGAGCACAGCAAAGTCATGTGGTGGGAGCAAAGAAGTAAATGAAGAATGGGAGAAGTGCATTGAGGGCATGAGCAAAGGCAAGGGAGGGAGTAGAAGAAATGGAAAGCAAGTGGTGCGAATGGCAGAGTGCAAGATGCAAGGAAGCGGCACACTGAAAGGCATCAACATCAGGTGAGAGAGGGTGTAGGAGACATGGAAGAATAAACTATGCATGGAAGGAGTAGGAGAGTGGCCAAGCGAGCAATGCAAGCCATGACATGCAAAAAGAGGTATCCATTGCAAGGGCACTTGGAGTGGCAATGGAGGGGTAGGAGACATGTGAGAGCAAGTGTTGCAAATGGTGGAGTGCAAGAATTGTATTGGAAGGTCACAACATGAGGCAAAAGCCGATTAGGAAGGACAGGAGATTGAGCAGTGGAAGGGACTAAGTGGAAGAAGCAAGGGAGGAATGAAAGGAAGGATCATATTTTGAGATTACAGGGAGAGGCAAGGCAAGATGCCTCAAACAACAAAGAGTGTGTCCTGTGAGTGCAAAAGAGAAAGCAGGAGCACATTGCTAGGACACAGACTGAGGTGAGACACTAAACAAAAGAGAAGAGAGAACGAGGTGGGGAAAGGTATGGGAGAGTGAGTGGTGCATGGGCAAGGTGCAAGGGGGAGTGGGGTGGCATCACAAGGTGAGGGAAAGGGTAGCAAGTGCAAATAGTATAGTGCAAATAACAAGAGAAGGTAGCATGGCAGAAGTATACAGTGGGTACAGGGAAGGGAAAGAATAGGTGTGGAGTGGTTTAGGAGCAGAGCAAAGGTTCTCCAGCAGGAAGGGAAGAGTGCAATCCATTCTTCCAGTGCCCTGAGTTGGTCACCTCATTCATTAAGATTTTCAAAAATGCTTCCTTTTAAAAAGAAGACTGGAGCTTCTTGGGAGGACATAAGAACTGAATATTGACTGGATATGGTTTCTACTGCCTTGTGCAGGAACAAAAATTAGTTTGGACAGTGACATGAAGAGAAACAAATCAGTATTCAGCTTGGTGCTCTGTTGCAAGAGCTGTTATTTCTTTGCAGTGATCTGTAAGAATCCCAAGCCTTTTTTGATGGACTAATTCCACATTTCTCTATTTAGGGAGTTTGGTATGGGCATTTGAACTGTTTACTCACACATGTATCCTATTAAGTAAAATGTGTGTAAGAGAGGAATATCATTTACCTTATGTTGTAATGTACACTTTATAAGGGAAATAAAACAGCAGCTACTGGGATTAAGATATAGAAAGGCTCTGTGTTGAGGAGCAGTACAAGAATGGTATCAAAGGTGGGACACTTCTGCCATATTGGATTGGTATTTATTTTGAAGTACTTTTTTTCTTACAGAAAGAACACTTTTCAAAAAAATTCAAGGGGGTAGCTGTGCTAGATACCTGTGGTTTGCAGCATAAATAACCCAATTTATTATCTGCCTTTATCCAGACAACCAAAGCTATCCTTAAAGACTAACGAGTCATATTTGTGATAAGCTTTTGTGGACTGCAGCTTCTTCATCATATGCAAGGAGTAGTGCCTCAATTGGCAGATGTTTATAGGGTTTGGTTGGGAGAACAGAAATCCTAGTATAGATTAACTGTTTAATATTTCCATTGTAATAAAAAGTTGAATGTATCAAGTAAAGCTAAATTAGGCTGTTTTCTGTTTATAATACAATATTTACCTGCATCTCTGAACAAAATCATACCATATGTTTTCCTTCAATGACTGCACTTTGCCACTCTGTTCTGCATCTTGCCTTGTGAATCAAATCACTGTCACTCTTGGGCCTCCTATTGCATTTTCATGTTAATTGTTTTTTTATTTGTCATGCTTTAGGCATGTACATGTCCACTTTACATAGTTATCCTCTTCCTATTAATTCCCTCAGCAATCTTGTAAGGTAGGTTTGCTGAAAGGCAGTCATGGCCCAAGGTCACATGGTAAATTCCATGAGACAGCCCCAGCATTTTAAATATTACTCTCTACAGGTATTCTTTGGTCTGTTGTAACTGTAAAAATGATAAGAGGGTTGAAACATAATGGAACAAAATGATTGCAATAATTAATATTTCTAATTTGCATATTAGAATGCAAATGAGAATAATTTGCATAATGTGGCAATTAGATGCCTAGATTTGAGGAAGTGGAATATGTCAACCCTAGCTTAAAGTGTCCTGTGTACTCACTTTGTTGTTTCTCTGATTCAGTGTACTTTTTCACCCAGTTTTTAAACTGGTCATCCCTTAAGATTAGGGAGAAGTATTGGCAAGAGATGTACCTGAGAGATAAATGGATGGTTTAACAATTGTACTTTGCCTTGTTGCCTCTTAACCTAGGCTTCTTAAATATATGATTTCCTCCAAAATCTATTAAATGCATCTTGTTTGTGTGGATGTAGTTTGATGAACTCTGTAGAAGTTAGGATGGTGTAACAGCTGATGTGCTCTGTTCATACATAGGAGAACCTGGCTAAATTGCTGATCTTGCCTACTGAAAAAGTCCATGGTTGCACAAAGTGCTGAATTTTAGGTTAGATGCTTTTTTTTCATTCTTGTATTGTGTAGGATAGTAACAATGTGGTTTCTTTTCTTAACATCTTAGCAGTACCATATACTAATACTCACATGCTACTCTACACACCATCAATTTGAATTTGTATTAATTCCATAATCAAAGTGAAACTAAATAAATTTAAATACAGTACTTCCTGATTAATAATTTTGCTTTCAAATTTACTTATTTGGCAGCTGCTTCGTCCTGAAGAGGTTGAAATTCTAGTTTGTGGAAGTCCTGAACTGGACATGCATGCTCTCCAAAAGCACACACAGTATGATGGCTATCAGAAAACTGATGTCACAATCCGGTACACATATTTTGTCCTTAATTCTTAATGCTAATTTATATTGAAATGCAGTTAAAAACTAATACTGAATGGAAGCAAACATTGCACTTATGCTTTCTATAGGTACTTTTGGGAAGTAGTCCTTGAATTTCCACTTGAGCTTCAAAAGAAGCTCTTACATTTTGCTACGGGAAGTGACAGAGTACCTGTAGGGGGACTGGCTGACTTGAATTTCAAGATTTCAAAGAGTGAAGCATCCACAAACTGGTAAATAAATTATAAGTAAATAAATAAATAAATATTGTTTCCATGTTAGTTATTCTTACTTTAAAAACATTATTTTCGGTCTTTCCAAATTGCATGTGGTTTGTGGGAAAAGATTTTTAAAATTAATGTCTTTATAATTAATATTTTTCCTGATTTACTTTTAACCTCCTGTTTGGGGTTTTAAAAAGAAAGGCAAAATCCAACCACATATGGTCAGGTTGAGCTATTTTGAAATAAGGCACATCAAACTTCCTAAAGGCAATAGACCATACTATGAAGAACAGTGGGTCTTTGTATTGTGGAAAAAATGGGAAGTGGTGTTCTGGACAGAAGGAAAGCCATGTAGCATAAAATGGCATTTCTGTGCCAAGAACAGATAGCTTGGATGTGTTACATAAGTATTACTTTCAGAACATCATCAGCACAGGAGAAAGCTGAAATCTATAGTAGCCCCACCCAGAAAATGGAGCTCAGTATTGGGACCTTATGATCAATAGCTGCTACTCTCTCAATACTGCAGGTTTCATTTTTTTTTTCAACAGTAGGTTCACAGTATTCCTTCTGCTCTGAATACTACTCCCATATAGAGAGTATTTGCTTCATCCTTTATATCCTTTGCTCTATGCCCCAAAGTTTTACCCTGGACTTATCCACAGGTCATAGAAAAATCCATAATTTCAGTCCCAAAACTTGTCCTCGACTTATACATGAGGTCGATTTATAGTCAAGTATATACAGTATTTTTTTTTTAAAAAAAAATCATTCATTTGAAAGTAATGGAATACATCCAGAGCTTGGATAAGTTACTTATTTGGAAGTGGTCACACAGGCCGGAGGATTCTAAGAGTGGTGGTCCAGAAAGGAAACATCTCCAAGCTCTAGACTCACCTCACTCACAACCCAAAAAACTCTTCTGCACATAAAACACTGTATTTTAGCAATTATGTAATTTAGTCAACTGCATTATTTCTGATTAATAATGAGTTTGTTCTTTACAATAATTCAGGTTACCTGTTGCCCACACTTGCTTCAATCAACTCTGCCTGCCTCCTTACAAGACCAAAAAGGAGCTGAAGCAAAAGTTGACAATTGGAATTTCAAATGCAGAAGGCTTTGGTTTAGAATGAGAAGACCAGAAAAGCATAGCACATGTAGCAATCACTTTCTTCTGATTGTGCCTTTAAAGCTTTTCATGTTTCTGTCTCTTAATATTATGACAGTATTACCTAGAACAGTGGTTCTTAACCTTTTCTTTATCAGAGACTCCCTGGTAAATATCTTCTGTTGGTGTGGACCCCTAAGACTTAACTCAAGATTTAAAACCATCATCATCATACCTGAACACCTCCCCTCAGAGGCCCCGGAGAGGAAGGGAAAACTTTTCTCCTGTTTCTTCCCTCCAGTTTGTGGCTGGGGCAAATTGAACTGCAACACACAAGCTCAGCCAACCAGCTTTTCCCTTGGCTTCTGTCACATGAACACTCTGTTGCAGGGAAGAGGTGGGCTGAATAGCCTTCAAGCCTTCACAGACCCTCTGTGAGGACATTGCAGCCCCCTGAGGGTCCACAGAGCACAGGTTAAAAAACACTGACCTAGAAATATGTGGAACTGTTGTTGACTTTTTTAATGCACTCATTTTTCTGTGTAGAAATAAATTTACTGTTTCTTACAGAATTTTTGTACAATATTCATAATAAGGAGAGCTGCCAAGGCTATCAAATCTGTTTGTATATATTTGCCAAGTATAGCTAAAGAAAACTGCCTTGATCTCTTGGTAAGGAGAAGGCTGCTTGGGTACAGCCCTGTGCTGCATAAAGTCACCCAACCTTTAGGTGAGAGATGTAGAGAATTTTACTATTGATCATAACTGACTTTGCACATGTTTATTCCCCTGCAAAGTGCAATATAGATAATATATTTCTCAATTAGTTAAGCCCACTGTAAGATTAACTTCAGTCAGCACACACTATAGCAAAACTTCTAACTGTCATTAACCCAAGGCATATGCCTTTGTTTTCAGGCAGAGGTCAATAACTCTTTTGAAATAGATTGAATATTCTTTCAGTTTTCATTCTAAAAAATCAAATGTTGATTTAAAAGCCTGTAAATAACTGCCTGTGCAACAATATGATTTTGATGGTGCCATTTACAGCTAAAGATTTATTTTTACAAAGTGTAGGGTTTCAGATGTTACTGCTGAACAGAGTTGATTGTACAAAAATGTAAATGTTGCTATTTTAAATTTATCTGGATTTATGGACCAACTTTTAATTATTTAATTGTTTGCATGGTTATGATATTTGAATCAGCAGTAACTTGGACAATTTGGCTGTTGTTATTGTACTTTTGTAATAGTAATTTAAAGAAGGAAATGTAATGTTTAATAACACATTGGAATTTGTTTATTTAATGGAAAACAACCACCTCTCAGCACAGTAAGAGGTGTAATTTTGATATTTTAAATTATGCATCTTTTAATTAGGAACTTCATACTATAGTCTTTTGCACAAGGTTTAAAATAAATTGAGCAAGTTTTTATATAAAAGTGAATTTATTATATGATCAACTTTTTATTTAACTCTCTGTCACAGGATATTGTGGTAGACATTAGCCTAGATCAGTAGTTCCCATCCTTTGGTCCTCTAGATCATTTGGACTTCAGCTTCCATAATTCCTGCCTGTTGGCTAAATTGACTGGAGATTCTGGGAGGTGAAGTTCCAAAACAAATGAAGTGCCAAAGGTTGGGAACCATTGGCCTAGATGGATTCATAAACAGCTTAGACAAATCTATGATGACTGTAATAGCCATGATAGCTAGATGGACCTTCATCTTCCTGGCAGGGCTGTGGAGCTGGAGCCATGGAAGCAATTTTGGGTGGACATAGAATCATTATAAGTGTAACAACTCCAGCTTCAAAATAAAACTTATAATATTTTATACTTTTTTATTTTTTAGGAAAAATATTTCTAATTTTGATTAACAATTTTTTGATTCACAGTGTCAAAGAAACTTCTTTGAAGTCAGCTGTATTTGAGTACTTCACTGTAACTCAAGATGGGGAGGAAAATGTGTGTCAGTGCATGACATGGCCCAGATGAAGACAAGTACTATAATGCCAAGAAGTTGGAATTGGAGAGTAGAAAAATAGAGGAGCTGAAACTGAAGATTTGGTATACTGACTCCACACCTGTACTTCCCAGACAGCTTACCTCTAATTACCAGTTGCTAGAGGCAAACAAAGCCATTGAGTTAAGCAGTTGTCTTCATTTTATACATTTTCTGGAGGTATTTGAATGGCAACTATTGAAAAGAGGCTACTAGAATAAATGGGCTCATTACTTTTTAGCTTCAGACCAGTCACATGTGAGGTTTCTGTACATTTAGAATGCCTCAATCACTTCTGTGGTGGGAAGGGAATTATGATATTACAGCCCCCTTTAGAGAGTGATTTTTGGAAAACTGACTCAACTGTTCCACATAAGAAAAAAAAATCATCAACCCATCATCCAATAGACAGAGTTCTAGTATCCTCCCGTTTTCATCAGTAGCCTTACTAGGACTACAGTTTAGCATACTGGGAGATTTTATTTGAAAAGATCCAACTAATAAACCACAAATTAGATTTTCTTTTCAGTGAGTAGACAGAGTTATTAACTTCTGGGCAGCCTAGTAGCCCAATAAAGTCACAATCTTTAGGACTGCTTTTTCACCCAAGCTTCTCTTTGAGGTTTCTGGCTCACATCCAGTGTCTAATTAAAAACCAACATATGTTGATTTTAGTTTTGATCAATTACTCTCTTGGCAATGGTGAAAAGCTAAAAGATGCAAGGGACTTTGAATGTTAGAAATGCAGAAGTTCATATTGACAGTTTATGACAGTCTGAAAAGAAGGGAAAGCCTCTCCAGCAAAAATGTCACCGAATCAATATTCAGTAAAAATTTTAAAAAGAACTTAATGAAAAGAAGTGACTGTCAATCTGTATGGCATGCATTTTTTTTCTAAATATAATTCAGAGTTGTGTGGAGAGTCTTGCTTCAGACAGCTGTGGACCAGTGCCTTGGATTAATATGTTAAGGCAGTACTTCTCAAATAGTGGGGCGCGCCCCCAAGGGGGGCGCGAGGCTCCGTAAAGGGGGGGTGTGAGGCTCCTTTGAATCTTTTCAGCTACAGTTAATAAAGCTATTCTTTGTTGTAAATTGATCCACATTTCTTTCCTTTTTTATTCTCATATACGTTAATAAGAATACAGTGTTATGCAGAGGTGTACTTATAACAATTTTATAGACAAATGATACTATTTACAGTCGTGCGGGGGGCGCAAAATGTTTTCTTCTTCCTAGGGGGGGCATGACAGAAATAATTGAGAAGCACTGTGTTAAGGGGACATTTCATTTCAAGCATAAATGGAAATAAGGCAATTCTAATGTTTAGTGATCCATTGTCGGAGCAAGAATGCCTCATCTTGTCACTTTGGGGTGAACAGTGAAGTGAACACCCTCCCCCTTGCTCATGTGCCATCAATGCTGGTCACCCTCTACTTGCAACAATACAACCTTGAATTATGGAGAAGGACAGATAATCTTTAAATGGAATCTGAATTTTAATTCTCTATTTTGTTTCTTAGATTTCTATCCCATCTTTTTGCCAAAGATCTCAGAGCAGTGTTACATTGTTGTCTCCTTTATTCTCAGGATTGCTTGTGAATGTAGAACTTTATTCCATATGACTAGTTAGAGTTAGTAATTTCTTTGTAGCTTCTTTATCCAGAAAAGTAAGGGAAGAAATGCAGGAAAAATACTTTTCCTAACAACAACAAAAACCTGTTGTTTGAATAACCCTACCTGAAATGTTCAGTGTCAGAGTAAGTAGGGAAAGTTATTTGGTGTTCAGCTCTGGATAAAAGGAAATGCAGTCGCCCCTCCTGCTCATGGACTTGAAGTCCGCAGTTTTGCATATTCATGGAGGGGCAACCTCTGCTAAAATCAATGATGCACACCCCGCGAGTGCACTCCTTCAAGCCTATGGGGCTTGAATATTGGCGAATCCCCATTTTCACGGGGGGGTCCGGTATGGATCCCCCACGAAAACGAAGGGCCAACTGTATACTTTCCATAGGTACAGAGGCATGCTGGAAAACAAGAAGAAAGGCACAAGGAAAGGCTGTAGTTGCTTGGGAATAACAAAAAGCTTTTCTTTGAACCTAAATATGAAATTGCTTCTACAGGAATCAAATGGAGAAATTACTTTTATAATTTTGATAACACAAAATATAGGCTTGTGTCAATCTCAGCCATGGAAGACAATTTCCCTAACTGGCATGAAAAGATCACATATCCATATCCATGCTGTTGAGTTGTTAGACTTTGATTACAATCTTTAAGACAGTACTTTGCTGCAGTCTTTAAGAGAGTAGAAAGGAAATTAAATGGGGGGGGGG
Source organism: Phrynosoma platyrhinos (assembly GCA_020142125.1). Taxonomy (NCBI): domain Eukaryota; kingdom Metazoa; phylum Chordata; class Lepidosauria; order Squamata; family Phrynosomatidae; genus Phrynosoma; species Phrynosoma platyrhinos. The sequence goes on from JAIPUX010001880.1 coordinate 29,267,507, forward strand.
GGGGGGGTGAAGCTGAAAAAAGATGAGCAGAAAGTAAAAGAATTTACATCTGAATAATCTTTAACTGTTGTATTAATACAACCCAAATAAAAATATGAACCAATATTTAAAGTGGAGCCAGCAGTAACAGTAGAGAAGGCTGGCACTATGCATTGCAAACCAGAATTGGGCTGAATATTGAACAAATAATGAGTCAACCAGGGATGTTGGTTGCAAGATCAGCAGGTTGGCAATTCGAGGATGCAGCATGATGGGGTGAACTCCTGTCACTAGTCCCAGCTTCTGCCAACCTAGCAGTTTGGAAGCATGCAAATGCAAGTAAAATAGGTATAAATAGGTACCACTTCAGTGGGAAGGTAAACAGCATTCGGTGCAGTCAAGCTGGCCACATGATCACAGAGTAGTCTCTGACAACGCTGGCTCTTTGGCTTAGTAACAGAGATGAGCACTGCCCCCTGTGGTCAGACACGACCTGACAATCTTGTCCATGAGGAATACCTTTACCTTAATGAGTCAACCAGCAGAGAAATTTCTGGATTCATGCGTAGGAATAATTCTGCCACTTCTTTTGTAAGACCTCTCAGCAATACCTTATCCAACTAAAAAGCATTGTACCATTTTTAAACCTGAGAGAAAATCAGGCTTCCAAAAGTATCATTCATTACTATTCCAATAATATAAATGGACAGTTGATGGGTCAATCTCCAAGACACATACAGGTACTGAAAACCATCCAGAAGCAAGGGAAGAGAAGAGGCTCGATGTGCTTATTGATGGTGTATTCTGTAGAGATCTTGGGGAATTTCTGATTTTGGAAAAGCCCAATATGTTTTGGTCTTTATATTGCACTGAATGACCACCTTCGGGGACTACACATTCGCTATATCAACTGCAGAAATTTCTGGAGTTGTCAAAAAGAAATTTCTATATAACTAGAGTGTTAAAACAAATATTATGATGTGACATAATTTCGAGCGTCCCCAGACATGCATAGTGTAGCCTATTGACAGACAGGGGGAATGCTGCAAAGATATAATTGTCCAGCTCTGGTATAAAGAAAGAAAAAAGAGGTAGGTAAGTAAGTAACAGGGTGTGTGTGTGAGAGAGAGAGAGTACTGTTAAGTAAAAGGACATTTTATATATTGTTTTTCATTCCTTTGCCACCCTGGTTACAATATTTCCTGTCTCCTGGAGGCTCAAGTCCATGTCTGCTGACCCTTTAGTCTTTTATTGCAATCACATTTATTGCACCAGTCCCAGAGTCAATTCATGGAAGCATCAACAAGTTTTATATGTTTAGGTTTCTTAGGGTGCATCTACACTAGAAATAATACAGTTTGACACTTCTTTAAGTGCTGTAGCGCCACCCTATGGAAACCTGGGATTTGTAGTTTTACAAGGTCTTTTTCCTTCTCTGCCAAAGAGTGCTGTTACCTCAAAAAATTATAAATCCCTGGATTCTGTAGGAATTGAACAGCTGAAGTCATGTCAAACTACAGTTGCCCCTCCGACTTCGCGGAGGATCCTTTCTGGAGATCCCCCCCCCCATGAAAATGGCGGCTTGCAAATATTCAAGCCCCATTGAAAATAATGGCATGTTCACCCACACACTGCCATTTTGTCTATAGCAGCTTGTCCCTCCCATGAAGAGTAACACCGTGGATTCAAAGTCCGCAAAGGGGGAGAGACAACTGTACATTATTTCTACAGTGCAGATGCATCCATAGTCTAGGACAGGGGTCTGCAACTTTTTCTTGCCTGGGGCTGGTCTGCTGGTCCCCAGGTCTTCTGCGGGCCGGGGGGGGAAATGGCGCCCTGCGCGCTCTCTCACTCACTCACTCGCTCATGCGCAGTACTTCCAGCATACTGTGCATGTGTGAGCAAGTCACGGCCGCCATTTTGTTTTCCCAAATGGTGGCCGCGACTCGTTCGCGCATGTGCCACAGTACTTGGCGCATGCGCAAACGAGTCGCGGCCGCCATTTTGGAAAACAAAATGGTGGCCACAATGAGCATGGCGGCGCGCGTGCGCAGTGGCGGGCAGCAGCAGGACCGGCCTGGGACCGGTCCAAAGGCCTCGGGGGGGCAGATCCGGCCCCGGGGCCGGAGGTTGCTGACCCCTGGTCTAGGAACTATAATCCAACCAGCCAGTCTCTCTCCTTCTCCCTCCCTGATGATGACAAAGCCATGCATATAGGCATTTTGAAGTCCTTCTGTTCTCACACCTAGCCAATAATTGCTAATAAATCTGTACAACTTTGCCCTTGTCTGATGACTAAGCTAATACTAAGACATCCAGGAAATTTCTGCATTCAAAGACATGGGCTACAGTTTATTGTAGTTTGTTGTGACACCAGAGCAGTTCTCAGAATTCCATAGCATTGAGCCATGGTAGTTAAAGTGGAGTCAAGCCAAATATTTCTGCAGTGTGGATGCAGCCATGGTTCTTTCTATATCTTTACAAGCCTGAGGTGGGACTCATGCAGCCCTTCCAAGTCTCAGCCAACATAAGCCAACATAAGCATGAGGTACGCTAGAAGCTGCAATCCAACAACATCTGGAGGACTGCATGATTCTCAATCCAGCTCTAAGGCTGCATCTGCACTGCAGAAACAATGCAGTTTGGCACTTCTTTAACTGCCATGGCTCAATGCTGTGGAATCCTGGGATTTGTAGTTTGTTGTGGCACCAGAACCACAGCAGCAGAAAAGCTTAAATATCTGTCAGAGCCTTCTGAGAAATGGCTAAATATTTCAAAGAACTACAGATCCCAGGATTCCATAGCAATGAACCATGGCAGTTAAAGCAGTGTCAAACTGCATTATTTCTGCAGTGCAGATGCAGCCCCAGTCATGTCTCATTCTAGTTACTTAATTGCAAATTTAAAGTATGGTCAATTAAAACAAACCAAGATATTTCATCTAACTGCATTACACTGCAAACACAATAAAACTGTGATGGATTGTAATCCATAATGAAAGTCCTTGAACCAATATTAAA
>JAIPUX010001880.1:29273107-29283329 GCA_020142125.1 Phrynosoma platyrhinos
CATCTGATAATCTCCAACAACAGCAACAACATCACCCACTCGATTCTAGCCTTACTCCTTGTCTTTCAATTTGTCCTGGTGTTTAGAAGATTGTTGTTGCTCAGGTTGTGGCTGTTGTGTTGACTTAGGAATGTCAACTTTATGCACCTGGATGTGAGAGGTGTCCCTAGGTGGAAAGAGATGCTCTGTCTTGATCTATCTGGACTTCCTGCATTTGGTACTGTTAACTACTCTCCATTGGTCTCCAGATAGCAATCAGCTGCTGCAACTGCCTCTTGCAGTGTTTTGGGATCCTTGGCCAGGACATGGCAGACAAGATCTGAAGGCATATGTGCCACAAACAGTTCTAGGTCAAAGCGGAAGCAGATGTCTTCCACCAAAGTTGCTTTAGGCACCTGCAACTAAATTTCTCTCCTACGTTGAACCATATATGGTAGGTCAAGTGTAGGAGGTGCATGTTTCTTGGTTGTTGCTCTGTAGCATTTCCTTGCTGCCTCTGAGGTGAGACCAAGATGCTGTCAAGCTCTCTTCAAGAAGAGTTGAAAATCCAACATCTCTTCACATGTCATGCTGGCTTCCACCTCTCGAAGGACTCCTGAGAGTTGTGGGAGAAGTTCATGCATGTACCGGTCCTTAAGGACCCCCTGATGTACACAGGCTCTCTGAAAACTCTCGATGAAAGACTCGAAGTCATCTCCATCCTTGTAGATGGGGTATTGGTGAAGTTGATGGACATATTGTCTTCCTCCTTCCCCTACAGGTGGAATTTGAAACTGGAGCTGTTGCACTTTTCTATCCCTGTCAATCAGTTGTGTATCCCATTCAGCCGGTTGTCTGTATTTCTCACACAGCTTTTTGTCCCACTCACTCAATTGGCACTGAATGTCAGTGAACATTGTCATAATCTGGGTCCACATGTCCTGGGGCAGCACCATGCCAGATGGGGTGGCAAAACAGGTGATGTAGGTGGGGGGGGGGCTCTTCTCCAACACCTGTGCCATCTGAGGGAGGCTGAGTGCTGTCTTCCTGCATGGCAATGAATTTGCCATTCTGGAGATACATACACTAACTAGCCTAACTGTAAGAAGACCTGTGTGAGCTATGAAAGTAAACAAACAAACAGTTTGGGTGAAATGACTGAGCAGAACATGCTGCTTCACTTCTCAGTGAGAAAAGAAATGAGATGTATAGGATAGTGTTCAGAAAAATCCTGAACGAACTTGCCTTCCACCTTTCCCCAAATCAATCACCCGGTGGCTAGCCACTAGCTCCTTCGGGTAGTCTGGAGAAGAGAAAGCCCCCTCCATCTTCAGAGCCCACTGGCCCCCCCTTCCAGTTAAGGAGAAAAAGACAGAGCACAAAGAGCGAATTCCTTTCTTTTATAGCTTTTGCCAGGCAGGCAAAGGTATCACCAGATTTAAATGGTCCCAGCAGAGAGGTCCAGATCAAAGCAACAGGCAATCAGTTGCTCTGACAACCAGTCTCTTCTCCTGCCAGAAACCAGAAAAGCAATTTTTGGTCCTTAGCAACCCAACTCTTCCCCCCAGTCCACTAGCCTAGGGAGAGAGAAAAAGAGAGAGAGAGAGAGAGAGAGAGAGATACTTCCCCAGTCTCCTGTCCCCAAACTCAGGTAGGACAAAGAGGAAAATCATTTTTCACTTTCCATTATCTGTACCAAGCTAAACCAAAACTCCAAGGTTCAACACCGCTACCACCATGTTATGATCTTCTGTGGCTCAGAGCCAAATACTCAACTTTGCACTCAGAAAATCATTATTGCAGGTCTCCTGGATCCCCCTTCTCACCCGCTGAGCTGAATGGGACCCCTTGAGACCATCCTTTTCCAAAGCTGCCACCACTTGGTGAATTAGACTGAGTTCCCTTAGCAACAGATCAGGAATTTGCTAAGTGATTTATAGAGTTCCTTTCCCCTTACCAACTTAGGCGAACACCTAGCCGAGCCACAGGCACATGAAGAAGGAATGTGAGAGAGGCAAGGCACTTTTAAAAAAAGCTTTATTCTAGAGCAAAAGATAGCATTATATGCAGGACCCCTTGTCCTGCAGGCACAGAGAAATGTAAGTTACAGAATACAGTCATTTCAGCCAAGCCAGTAAAGTAATCAAAAAGACCTAATGCCATTACAGTCAGATGGGATTTGTAGTTCTTGATATTTCTGGACAGCAGGGAGCTTGGACTCCACTGTCCAGCTTGACCAGCATCTAAAGATCTTTCCCAAGGCACATGGTCTGAAAGGGAGACAAAAGAAGAGAGAGACACCTCATGGTCCAAAAGGCTTTTAAAACCTTTGCTTAGAAGAATCTCAAAGGTTCTCAGTTCTGCCCAGATGATTGGTCAGTTTGCATTTCATCAGCTGTGATTTAAACCCTAATTAGAATGCATCTCTGCCAACATTTAACCCTTTGTTGTCTTGGAGAAGTCCTCAGATGAATGGGGGGGGGACCCCATTCATCACAGGACCCTTCCACACTATGGCCACATCCTATGGAATCCTGCTATTTATGGTTTGGTGAGGCACTAGAGCTCTCTGACTTAGGGCCTATGCACACAGCCCATTTGGGGCAGCAGAGAGCCCCAGGCCGGTCCTGCCGCCGCCTCCGCCACCCGCCATGATGATATTGATTATTGTTGTTATTACTTGTTCTTGGGGTTTTCTTGGCAAAATCTCCACAGGGCTTTTCTGGGGCTGAGAGAGTGTGCATGCATATTTTTATTTATTTATTTATTTATTTATTTATTTATTTATTTTTGGTGCTTCGGCCCCCCCAATTGTCTGAGGGACAGCAACCCGGCCCTCCGCTCAAAAAGGTTGCCTACCCCTGGATTAGAGCCTCCTTCTGGTTTCACATCATAATCAATTTATCTCTCTTTTAAGACTAGGAGTCAAACCAAGACATATTGCTGATTGAGGCTGAGTAGCAAATGGTGCTTCTACCATAACCCAGGAGTGGTGCCTTTTTATTTTGAAGAGTAGGAACTGTGCAGCCTTCCATATTTTGTCAAAGTGCAGCTCCAAGCATTCATCATCATGGACTATGCTAGTGATGGTGATCACTGAATGGCCAGGTGACTGCCCTGAAGTCATGGTACATAATACCTGAGACCAACCAAGTTATTCTGGCAGAAAATCTCACAAGCATCTCTCTCCATATCCCAGACATAAAGTTTATAGTGTTTCAACTACAGCTCCCAAAATCTCTGGCTGGGGATGGTGGTTGGGGGATTCTGGAAATTGTAGTGAATTTTTTCCCCCATACTCTGTCCTTTCAGTAAAAAATATAATACTGTAATACTAAATAACTAGCATTTTAATGCCTTTTCATTAGAGTCCAAATCTGCTGCCTGCAGGAACTGCTTCACTCTGCTTATTGCAAGGGTGGGAATCATGATGTATTCGGATTACAACCCCAACCATTCTTCACAAATAGCTATACTAGCTAGGGCAGATAGGACTTTCAGAACAGTATCTGGATGGCCACAAGTTCTCAATTCTTTGACTGATAATCGTCAGGCCATCCCCCTTAAAATCCCAAGATTATCAAATACTTACACTGAGTAATTTATTTCATAGTACAGGAACTGCATTGTTTTCCCCTGTAATATCGCAGGTTTTACAGGGAAATTACATCTCTAAGAAATAATTGTAACAGCTAGATGTAATCAATGCATTGCATGTTGCATGGAGAAACCGATACTTGGAGGTAGTTTTGAACAGCCTTTGGAAAGAAACTGCAGAGTTGAAAATTTGGGGAAATGCACGTTCCATGTTAGTGCAAATTGATTTCATCTTGACATCAAATAATGAGATGTAATCAGTGTAATGGAAAGGTTTTAGAATCATTATCAGAGTCTCCCATGGGAAATGTGTGCGTGTGTATACAATCAGCCCCCTGATTCCATTACAATGTCAGAATTGCAAATCTCTCTAAAGTTCTTTTTTTTAAAAAAAAATCACATAAACTCTGGAGATTGCTGTCGAATCACCAGCCGCCATTAAACCTTGGGAGCATTTCGTTTTCAAAAAAGGGCCAGCTGAGTGTGGTTGGGACCTGGGCTGCGGTCACCTAGCCATTCGGTGATGAATTACAATGCGATAATTCCCACCTCCATGCCATGTCCCAATTTTGAATTAAAAGGCAATGCAATAAGCTCCTTAGTCAAACCTTCCACAAATCTTGCAGAATTGATTTACCTCATTATCATAAGATGTCTGCTCTTCCTCTAATCAGAACCCACAAGTCTCTCATGTTTAGGGAATAGAAATCACAATCTCATTTTTGAGCTTCACCCTGTGTCTTAAACATGTGTTTAGCTTCTCTAGGATTGTTTTCATGCCTAGCTAGATTTCCCCCCCACACACACACACACAAAAACACAGAGACACTATAGCAAACAAGTTCTGAAAGAGAATATAAGTATCTTAAGGCCTAGGCTGGAAAGAATCAATAACAAAGCCAGAAAACTATGCAGCATACAGAAAGAAATCTGTAGGTTTTTAAAGGTCTGGTGCTTTGAATTACCATGCCAGAAGGGATTGGCAGGAGAAGGAACAATGCCAATTCTTCCAGCCCCCCTCCCCCCCCGCCTCTTCCAGTTATGAATTCTAATGTACCACTGTCATCAATAAGTTTAGAGAGAGGGGAGTGTCATGTTTTTGGCCTGGATAAATACCATAAATGCACCAGATCCCATCCAATCTTGGAAGCTAAGCTTGGAAGCTAGTTAATACTTTGCTGATAGACTGCCACCAAATACCAGGTGCTGTAGGCTATATTTCAAAGGAAGGAATTTGCAAGCCACCTTTGAGTATGCGTAGCCTAAGAAAACCCTATGAAATTCATGGGGTTCCCTAAGGCAGCAGGCAACATGAAAGCACATACAAACACATCATTTCTCCCCTATGTCTCTATTAGCAGCAGATACATAAGAAGTAGAGATGCAACATATCTGTTCCACAGCACAGAAATGAGTGGGAAAAGCAGGATTGACTTCCACTTCTCCAATCCAAAAGTAGATCATTAACCATTAACTCTGCTGAGATTTACAGCCATGTAAACAGACATAGGGTGTATCTACACTGTAGAAATAATGCAGTTTGATACCACTTTGTGCTGTAGCTCCAGCCTGAGATTTTACAGGGTCTTTAGCCTTATCTGCCAAAGAGTGCTGGTGCCTCACAAAACTACCAATCTCAGGATTCTGTAGATGGAGCTATGGCTGTTAAAGAGGTGTCAAACTACATTATTTCTACAGTGGAGATGCATGCATAGAATTAGACAATTAGATGGGTAACAGTGGGATCTGCTACAAAATGTGTGGAATAGCAATAGCAATTGCATTTATATACCACTTATCAGTGCACTTAAGCACTCCCTAAGCCAGGGGTAGGCAACCTTTCTCCTTTAAGGGCCGAGGGAGTTCAGCTCCCAGAATCCCAGGAGCTATTGGCCAACATGGGACTATTGGCCAACATGGCTGAGGCTTCTGGGAGCTGAAGTCCCTTGGCCCTTAAAGGGGAAAGGTTGCCTACCCCCTACCCTAAGCAGTTTACAACATGTAAGCTAATTGCCCCCAACAAGCTGGGTACTCATTTTAGTGACCTCAGAAGGTTGCAAGCCTGAGTCGAGCCTGAGCCCCTGTCTGGGACTGAACTCACAACCTTGTGGTATGTGAGTGAGTGGCTGCAGTACAGGCATTTAACCACTGTGTCATGATAATAAGAATGCTTCCTTTAGCTATTCAGCCATGTCCTTTTCTATGACACCTTATTCCAGACTCCTGCCTTTCACCACAGTTGGTCAGCCTTCCATGGCAACTGGGCGAAATCAGTACTCATCAGACTCCCTAACACCCTCCCTCCCCCAAGATGTGTTGTACTACAAACCATATGATTCTCCTAAGCCTGGTGATGTCTCCTTCCATGTGAGTGATGCCAACTTTGGCTACATAAGGCCCCACATTTCAAGAAAGTACTTGCTATCAGTATAAATGATTGGCACAGGAGTCTTCCCCTATGGTAATAATATAAAGTTCTTGAGTGCAATAAGTACTGTTGCTCACTCCCTGGTTCCTCAAAGGTGAGAGGTTCCCCAGGGAAGTTCAAATAAGTTCAACTTTCCCTTTGCTAGAGATCACATGATATTTACAGTATCTTTGTAATGTTTACTTCATTTACAAATATAGAAGTGGAGCATGGCAAACAAGCATCCTCACAAGGCAGAAAATCCCCCAGGTAGTAACTTGCTCAGCCACCAGGCTCCATGCCCAGTTGTAGCTAACTTCATCTAGATTAGAAGGTCTCTGCTCATGTGCTGATAATAAGAAAGTTTTCCCAATAAAGTGTACAGATACAGAAGCTTATCACATTGTTAAATAAAGTGACTTACCTGATCTGGCTTAAAATTTAAATTGGGTGACATCCTGATATTATCACAAGGATTTAGCTGCTGAATTTGCTGCCCAGGTCCCTCCTGGGTCCATCCCTGCTCCCAGGGGTGCTCAGCACAGCTCTTTTCGAAGGTGGGAATTTTCCGGCTCGAGAAAATGGCCACCGGAGCAGACCTGGGCTGCATTCAGGCGGCAAATTCAGTAGCTAAATCCTTGTGATAATATCAGGATGCTGCCTTATTTAAATTTTAAGCTGGAATAGGTAAGTTGCTTTATTTAACTATGCGATAAGCTTCACAGAGAGGCTCAGCCAAAATGGCTTTACCTATGTGTATAGTTTGTATTGTATAGTTGCTGGCATTTCTTGGCTAATGTGTCCAATTGTTCTGAAAAAAGAAGCAAAAGTAAGAAGTTTGATGATTGCCAAGGACATAAGTATGTGCCTAGACAGTAGCATTAATTACCTGTGTGTGCTTATTGACCAAATTAAAGAAATTATCATGTCCTTATTTGCTTACTAATAAAATCAAAAGGAGTTGGCCCTATGGGAACTTTGGACACATGCAAATTGCATTCTGCATCACACAACCCACAAGAATAACTTTAAATTATCTGGTCCAGCGCTTGGCAGGAAAAAAAAAACCAGGACAAATTCTAAATATTCTCACTACAAAATAAGTCAGATGGTTGAAACATCAACTGGGCATTTTTCATAATATTCTGCTGTTTTGTTTAATCTCATGCAGCATAAAAAGGAGGAAGGGGGGAGGAAAAAAAGAAATGTGGTAGCAACTTTAACACTAACCGGTTTTTATGTTAGCATGAGCTTTCTTTGATATAAACTCATTTCTCCGCATACAGTACCGAGTGTTTTTTCTGTATAGCTCTCCCTGTTCCCCAGTTTCATAATAGAAACACAAAATGGTGCCCCGCATCGTGTGTGCAGCGGCAACAGCAACAGGAACACCTGTGGGCCGGTTGAAAGGCCTCGACGGGCCGGGTTCGGCCTGCCGGCTGTAGTTTGAGGACCCCTGTGTTAGGCAATGGTCTGCTTGAGGACACAATACAAAGGATTTTTTCCCTTAATTTCAACACAAAGCAAAAATGAAAGGAATAATTTAAATGTAAATTTAAATTCAATCATGATTCAATTGTGGGTTTGTTGCTAATAAAGTTCAGTTTTAAGCATTTATCTTGCTCAGAGTTCCGTAAGTATATTGCAAGTCAACAAAGCATTTTAAAGAACATAAGTTCATCAAAAAATATGATTGAGTACATAATTAAATACAGTATGTGTAATATATCTGTAAATAAACCATATAAATAGAATTTATATTTATATTAGTGTTTTTAACTTTTATTCTGTAGTATCCTGTTTTTCTTGAATGTGCTACATTTTGTAGTGCCTTGTCTTCTTTTGTGATTATGACATCTAGTCCCCTGTTCTTGCTGTATACCTTAACAACCATGTGCATATTCACTTCATTATTTTTAAACATTCAGTTAAAGCTCACTCAATTAATCAAGTGATTGCACTAAATAAGATGACAGATCTTGTTTAAATGGAAACTGGTGAAGAACTTCTTGTCTTTGAAATTTTGCATTGGTTCCATAAGGAAACAATTGTTGGATTCACCTTTATCCTGTAACTGTATGTAATTCCTATGGGGCTTTTTCCCCCGACTGTAATTTTTAAAAATGTTATTTGCTGGTACTCTGGGAGATGACGGGATTGTAATTCTCTCTCAAAGAGTGCACACAACCTAGAATCAAGGCCTCATTCCCACTACATAATAAATCAGTTTTCAAACTGATCTGAACTAGTTTAAATGGCCCTTGTTTGCATTTCTGGCACGGTTTGCCAAGGGGGGCACAATGCTAAACCCATTTAAACCAGTTCTTCCAGATCTGCAACATTCCCCACTTCTTTTGAAATGAATCAATTCAGCACAAGATTCGGTTCCTGTGGTACGGTCACCCCTGTGAGGTGACTCCATGTTGAATCAATCCATTGCTGAATGTGAACGCAAAGTGGATTAAATTGAAATGGGTAGGTTCAATCATGGTTCAAATAATGTGAACGTCTATTCGGCACTAAATCACTCCATCAGTTTGACTCAAAAAATGATTTATTTTGTAGTGGGAACGAGGCCCAATATGTGCTGGTTTTATTCCTTGAAGCTTTGGTTGTAAAATGAGAACATCCCCTCTGGTGTTGGAGGAAAGTGCAGGGATGTAAGGATAATTTTACAGTCTTGGTAAAACTCAGGAGGTATGATGAGAACCCATAGAGTATATCCTCAGGGGAAAATGAATAGCTCTTTCCTTACACATATTGAAAACTTTAGCATAAAATAGACTTATTTTAACCAAATGCAGTCATGAGAGCAGCCTTGGATTTGGCACAGAAGCAGAAGCTGGGGCATATTAATTTATTTAAGGTTTTTCTATAAACATTTCTGAAGCCAACCAAGGCAGATAATTCAAATAAATGAACAAGTAATCAGATAAAAACATAATAAAACACAAAAATAAACATTTTAAAAACATGATAGCTATTCTAAAAGAGATGTCTTATCGCACTCTTTCTGGGCATAGAAAGAATAAAGGGCTAATCACAATTCCAAAGGAATTTTGAGTTTGAAAGAAAAGCAGAAAAAAATGTTCCCAAGCAACTTTGTATGAAGTTGCTTGGCAGGTAACTGCATACAGAGAAAACAGGTGGAATACAGTAGCTGGAAGCTATGAGACAGCATGAGGGTTTGTAGAATAAGAGGACATGAGGATCTGGTTTTGGCTGACATGCTGCTTTGCCTCCCCCTCATTAGTTTTTATGATTTTAGACCACCATCCTCCTTTCCATACGAGTCCAGTATCACTCAATATATCACTATCCCTTAGTGAATCCCTTCGATGGTCCATTTTTAACTCTCCAAACGTCCAACATATCCAGTTCATCAAGTAAGCTATAAGACGATCCAGGTAACTTTCCTTGATTGATCCCATATTTTTCTTTAATTTCAGTTCTCTATCTAATCTTGGTTCTATTACTGCATTAAAGTTGCCCATTAGCAAGATGTTTCCTTTATTTCTGTTGTTATTTGAGTAAAGAGCTTTTCTCTTCTCCAGAGGTACATATATTCCCACCACGTAATTTCATATTCTTCAAAGTCACCCCTACTGCCACATAAGACGCTTTATTATCATTGAAAATTTCCTTTGAACCAATATAGCAGTATCCCAACTTTGGGTTCCTCATGTATTTTATATCTTTCTCTCTTATTCTTGTCTTATGACACTTTCTATCATGTATGGCGGAAGTGCCAGAAAGCAAAAGAATACTAGAAGAGGATTAGGGACCACATTTTAGAAATTCTGCACATAGCAGTTCCACCAGAACCAGAAATTCTGTTGCTGAATGTGACACACTTAATAGGGAATACAATAAATAATAATAATAATAATAATAATAATAATAATAATAATAATAATAATAATTTTTATTTGTATACTGCCCTGTGGCAAGCCAATCTGGGCAGTGTACAACAGTAAAACAACATACAACTAAAATAGTATAATTCCCTCCTCCCCCCTTAAAAAGTTATTAAATCGCATCTCAGTTAAAACAGTTTACAAATTAAAACAATAACAATTTAAAATAGAAATACAATAAAAATACAAGTATAAATGCAGACCAACAATCCCCTGAAACTTCAAAGTTCTGAACAGGGACATAAGACATTCCTAAGGGGGGGAGGTCACCGAAGTCCCAAGGCCAGGTAATTTAGTCTGGAAAGGCCTGCCGAAAGAGATC
>JAIPUX010001880.1:29305320-29319669 GCA_020142125.1 Phrynosoma platyrhinos
TTTCAGGGGTGGCAAAAGGGCGCCCTAAGAGCCAGCGCACAGCTCTTCTTCACCCCTTCTGGCGCAGCGCATCAGGACGCTACCAGTGTGGGGTTGGGGCGGCTGGCATGCGACTGCCCAGCCCCATCCCTGCCTCCAGGCTGGCCCTTTGGGTCGGTCTGCAGAGGCCATAGGTATTCCTAGTCTTAGGACTTTTTCGCACAGCTAAAAAACCTGGCTTATCATTCCCGGTTTGAATCCTCTTCCGGGATGCAGCTAGACATTATCACACCAATAGTCGCCGCCGATTCTGCTGGCTGAGTGCAGCCCAGCTGCACCCCGGGTCCCATGCGCTACTTTTCAAAGCTGGAAAACTCCCAGCTTGGAAAAATAGCCGTCAAAGCACACCTGGGACCCGGGATGCAGCCAGGCTGTACTCGGCTGGCAGAATCAGCAATGAGTATTGGTGTGATAATACCTGGCTACATCCCAGAAGAGGATTCAAACTGGGAAAGGTAAGCCGAGAGTATTAGTAGTGCAAAAAACTCCTTAGAAACCATTATTAAATTCATGGGATTGCCATAAAATGAAGCCTCTCTCCCCATAAATAGTACCTTTATTTGCCTAGCCATGTGATTATTTTGATGACCAAATGCTATTCTTGCAAATTGTCAATCTCCTGTTACATAAAACTTGTTCATACATTCTATGGAGATAAAGATAAGAAATTAAAAATGAAATTGCATTTGAATACATTTTCCAAGTCCTGTTTTATGCAAAAATGAAAATGAAATAGAGCTTTTTGCTCATACCAATTTCTTGCACATGCAGTCCCACACATAGATTTAACATTTAATTATACATCTTTGGAGTAAAACCAGCTAAAAAAACTGTAATTAGATCCCATGTACAGCAGAGATATTTCTGGAGATAATCATGTGTTACAAGAAAACCTAATTCAAGCAAGACCTTGCCCAAATGTAGGTTTGTTAAACAGATTTTAAGAGCAGAGGGAAGTATGTTATTTTCTGCCATCTTAATGTGAGGATATTTCTTCTTGTAAGGATATTTCCTCAATATGCATTCTGCTCTGTAGCACCAAATACATTCAGAAATGTAGCATCTCTAAGTGCTTTAAATTTTAACCTATTACTTCTCCCATTACAAAGGAATTTCCTAACACCAAACTCAAGAATGTATGGTCACATTTCTGTCTGCAACACACCAACACCGTGAGGTTTTGCAGGAAGAGCATAATATATCCTTTTATGGTAATATAGGTTGGGAAATTAGGTAAGTCTCCAGGCCTGGCCCCTCACCTCCACTTTTCTGGGCAAGGAGGAGGAATCTCAGGGTGAAAATGTTGCCTTGAAAAGTATCTGTGTCAAGTTAGATTCTCGCACATGCCTTATCCCATATTTTTTCCAACGGGATACATGTGCGTTTAACTTCAGAGAGGGTCTTATTGTATTCTCCCATATGCAGCCAGTATGTAGCCCATATGCAGCCTGTATGGGATTTTCCCATCCTTGAAAAGCTGTGGGATAAGCCTGGGTCCCATATTGGCTGTATACGGGAGAATGCTATAAGACCTGTTTTTGAAGTTAAATGTGCATGTATCCCATCAGAAAAAGATGGGATAAAGCATAATCTCCTATGTCTGTGTCTCTGTGTCGCTGGACTTTATCTCACAGGTAATAAAATCGGCTTATCTGAGCCAGCTTAAAATTTTAAACGGGTGGCATCCTGATGTTATCAGAAGGCTCTAGTTGCTGAATCCGCCGCCCGGGTCCAACCCAGGTCCATCTCATGCTCCGGCAGCCATTTCCTTAAGCCAGAAAACTTCCGGCTTTAAAAAGAGGCACACTGAGTGCTCCTGCGAGCAGAGATGGACTTGGGTGGCATATTTGGCGGCTAGAGCCTTCTGATAACATCAGGATGCCACCCATTTTAAATTTTAAGCTGGCTCAGGTAAGCCGGTTTTATTATCTGTGCAATAAGGTCCTCTCTGTGTTTTCCTCACTACTTATACTTGGCAGTTTTTATTTGATCAATTAACTCTGTGTAACCATGGCTGTTGTTTAATTTATCATACTTAATGTCATCATCAGCACTCACCTGCTGTTATCCTTAGGTCTCCGGTTTTGGGTTTAAAATCTCAGGTCCTGGGATGGTCCTGACCTGGCAACCCTGAATGGAGGATGAACAGCAGTATGAATTGTTCTCTTTTGCCAAATCTTTATTTTTAGTCAGATGGAAAACTCCTGATTTACATAATAAGTTCTACACAGGTGGGCAAATGGTGGCCTTGGCACAGGGTGACCAGACATCTTCCTGTTCCAAGACATGTCCTACATTTCAACCTCCTGCCCAGGATGAATTTCAAAATGTCCTCTGTTTTGAGCATGACTAAGAAGCATCAAATTACATTTATATCAGTGTTTTTAGCTTTTATTTTGTAATGTCTTACAAAAAATGTCTTGGATGTCCTACATTTTACAGTGCCTTATCATCCTTTGCAGTCATGACATCTGGCAACCCTTTTCTTGGGGCAGCCTGCAGACCCTCTACACCAAGGGTAGGCAACCTTTTTCGGTCCTGGACCGGTCCCCTGAAGTCCTCGTCTCCGCTGGGCCGAGGAGGGGGAATGGCGGCGCACATGCCCACGCGTGCATGCACCCCCGCCACCGCGAGCGCCCCCCCGCGCTGCCGCCACCGCCACACATGTCGCGGCCACCATTTTGAATTCCAAAATGGTGTCCGCACGGACGAGAAAACGCGTGGCGGTGGCGGTGGCAGCAGGGGTCCACCTGGGCCGGTAAGTCCAGCAACCTGGGCCGGAACCGGCTCGGGGGCCGTAGGTTGCCGCCCCCTGCTTTACATGTCCAAACTCCTTGGACTGACCTTTTTCTGCTCCCAGAGGGTGAACAGCCTCTCTTGGAGCCCTTGAGACTACATAATTATAGTGCTGTGATTCCACTTTAACTGCTATGACAACATCCTGTGTATTCCTAGGATTTGTAGTTTGGTGAGACACTAGTGCTTTCTGACTGATGATTCTAAATACTCTGACTAAACTGGAAATCCCAGGATTCCACAGGATGTTGCCTTGGCCGTTGAAGTGGAATTATAGTGCCATAGTATGAAAAGGCCTCAGGAAACCTCCAGGACGTCTCTTAAGAATAGGGCTGCATCCACACTGCAGAAATAATTCAGTTTGGCACCACTTTAACAGCCATGGCTCAATGCTATGGAATTCTGGGATTTTGTAGTTTTGTGAGAGATTCAGCCTTACCAGTAAAAGAGCTCTGGTGCCACAACAAACAATAGTTCCCAGGATTAAATAGCACTGAGCCATGGCAGTTAAAGTGGTGTCAAACTGGATTATTTCTGCAGTGCAGATGCAGCCTAAGTTGCAGGTTTATCTTGCAATCAGAAGTAGATTTTCAAAACTAGAATTTCTGGCCTCGTCTTTCTTTTTTGAGGCCCTCACAGGGACCCTGGAGTAGAAAATTATCCCTCACACCCACTGGAGTTGCCCATCTCTGAACTACTATCTCTTCTTCATCATAATTTGTTCAGTATACCTGTCAAGTATCTTCCACACTGGAATTAAATGTGAGAAATGTTTGTCAAATTAAAGAGCATCACATTTCCATGGTAATACATTACATTTTAAAACCATCCATAGTGTCACTTTCCTGCAGAGTTTATAAACACATTCTAATTTTTTTATAGCCTTGATTTATAGAAAGTGATATAATGTTTGTGCCAAATATAGGCTCATTAGTGGGGGCTGACATTTTTATTCCTCTGCCTGTGGCAACAGCTATTATCAGCATAGATTACATTCAACTAACCATTTCAAATCTGGAGCCCATTCCCACCACACGATTATAGATTAAAGATTTAACTGCCATGGTAACATCCTATGGAATCCTGGGATTTCTAGTTTGGGGAAGGATTGGAGTGCTCTACCTGCAAATTTTAAATGTTCCTCCCTCAACTGCAAGTCCCAGGATTTCATAGTATAGAGTCATGGCAATTAAAGTGGAATAATAGTGTATGTAGTGTGAATAGGCCTCTGAAATGAAAAGCAGTAAGCAATCTTGCAAAGATGGTTCATTTTGTAGTGGAACAATTAACCCTCATTGCAGAGATTTCCTTTGTAAAAAAAAAAAAAGTGAATGAATTTTGGAGTATTATCCTGGCACCAATAAGAATTCCAGCATATGATTAAAACTAGGGCCAGCAATGTGTTGGAGAGAACATTACACAGAACCTTTACAGACTGCTAGAAATAGTGCAAATTGAGTCCACTTTAAGGGTTAGGGTTAGGGTTAGGGTTAAGGAATCATGGGAACTGTACTTTATTGTGGCACCAGAGCTCTCTGATAGAGAAGGCTCAATGTCTCAGGGGAAAAAAAACAATTCCCATGATTCCCTAGCACTAACCCTAATCCTAAAAGTGGACTCAATTTGCACTATTTTTGGCAGTCTGCAACCCCCCACAGTTAGTGTTTCATATCCCACACACCTCTTATATTTTCTGACCCCAATTTAAATCCCAGTGTATCGTCTTTCATGCATAGGTCCAGTCTTCTGATAAGCAAGGTACATCCCTCAGCATCTTAATACTTTGGCCAGCGTTTTTAAAAGTACAATAGTAGCCCGGGGGGGTCAATATATTTATTGGGATTTTTGTTGATCCAAGACATTACTTTAGCTAGGTCATTAAAGGGCAAAATGGCAAAAATTAATAGATTTGTGGGACATTTTTTTTGTCCCAGGTGTTTTTTGATAATTTAAAACCTTATATATGGCAAGAAGCTAAATCTTGGGGACACTGATTACAAATTGCAGATGAAAATGTCGTATAAGGCCTATATTGCTGGATGGGGTGTATCTGGGCGGACCCCAAAATAAGAACTCTGCCCTCTCCCATTAAATTTTCATTCACTCCCTAAATTTCTAGCATTGTTGTAATTTAAAAGTTCAGTTGAGCATTTGGAAGTACAGTTTAGGCATCTGGGGGAAAAAATGAGGAAGACAAAATTACTAAGGGAATGTGAACACCGCAAATAGAGGTGTGAAATTTTTTTCAGTGTCTCACTCTCTGCAGTGCTAGACATTTTGGAGCCTTATAGCTTGAGAAAAGATAAAAGAAATGGAGCCAGAGAGTAGTAGCTTTCTTTGTGTCTTATCCACATGATGTCATTGTGCTTCAGTTCTCTTGTCACAGGAGATGGCGGTCAAAGCATGTCTTTTTTCTAGCTGGAAAAACCTGTTCTACAAAAAACACGCTTTGATGGCCATCTCCCACAGGAATTGAGCTTAAGTGCTACAACATCATGTGGTAAGGCAGGGAGAAAGACACTCTCATTGGACGTTTTCAAACGGGGCTTTAGGAGGACGCAATCCTACCTCCGTCCGGCCCCACTCTGGCTGTTCTGCAAATTTTTCACACAACGTCGCAGCAAGCCCTGCCCCCGCCCCGCCCCATCCAGCACCATCCCCGGTGCTGGCCAGCATCATCCCCGGTCTTTGTAATTCCTTTTTTTAAAAGGAATTAGAGTTGCTGCTGCCGGAAGCAATCAGGAGCCATTCCGGCGGCTGTTGCTTTCACCGCCGGAATGGCTCTTCATTGCTTCCAGGCGGCTTTAGACCCATGCATTTGAAAACGTCCTCTGGCTCTGATTCTACTTTGTCTTTGCAATGGCCAGTGGCCAAAAGCAATAAAGATTGATGATTCTACTTTGTTTTCTCATGCAATAAATCTCTTGGGAACTGGGAAAAAAATTAATTGCAAGGAAAATTCTTAGGGGAGGCAAAGCCCTCATGTTGCCCCCCATAGCTACACCCTTGACTAGTTCTGTGCGGATACTGCAAAAAACACTTTAGAGGATCAAAATGTCTCATCCTAGTACATGAGAAATAAGATCATTCACTTGCCATGTACTCAGAATATCTTTATTGAGGGAATAAAGCAACCATCACTAGCAGAATGTATATGGGGAAGAACAATGTATATTACAATTTACTCTACAGCTTACATTCCAATACAGGAACACATAACAATGGCATAAGCCAGTGTTGCTCAGGCTATCTATTGTAGGGGATTAGCAATATTCCACCCCCCTAATGTACCAAGGAATGGTACTTTATTTGTGCCTATTTGCTAGAACCATTTGTTTCTTCCCCTGAAGCTTACTGAGGAGTATCAACCAAGGCTTTGTAGACCAGCATTGGTCCATGAACCACCATTTTGAGTAGCAACACTTGATGATAATATCAACAAATATAAAATATAGATAATAAGCAACAAAGAACTGGATATGTTCCACACAGATTATGAGGAGGCATAGAGTTGTAGATCTCGGGAGGGCACTCTTATTTTATTTCTTGATTTAAATCATTTGTTTATGGCCTCAGCCTGCCATAAACATTGGCTGGTATCCTGTTTAATATTTATGTGATTATAAACCAGATTTACAATCTTGTAAATTTTGTGATTCACATTTACCATCATTAATGATCCAGAGTGAGCCGAAAAGCCTACTTCTTAAGCCAAGCAGCACACAGCCAAAGGGTTTCTGAGGCCCTACAGATCAGGGGTCTGGGAAAGATGAATGTAGTGTTCTCCAAGTCATGGGACACTGAAACAGGCAGCTGCTGCAGAACCCCAAGTGGTCTCTCTGGCTGCCTGTCTCAGTGCAACCTGTGACTTTTGTGGAGGGGTTGCACTAGCAGAAGTAGCTACAACAACAGAGTTCTGACATCGTATGTCTCTGCCATTTTAAAAAACATAACCAAAACAGCTATTTTTAAAAAAAAAAAAACTTTTGAAAACTGGTTCCTTTAGGGTATGGGGGGGGGGGGGTTGTTGATGTTTACCAGCACTGAAATATTAGCAGTCATTTTAAATGCTCCGTAATGTTTTCCTGCATTCAGTACATTGCACAACCTAATTTTGTTGAAAAATAGAACCATACAATATTGGTAAGTACTGCTTGAGAGATGGCAAGGCCATTAAACCCAGAACATTGTAATACAATTTGGAAATGTACAACAGAAATCCTTCCATTAATGCAGGCAAGGCACAAGCATATGGCCATGTTATTAAACAGGCATGTTCTTTCTGGGCTGAATATATTTCGCAATAATAAGTGCTGCAATAATAGGGAGGCAGGTGCCCTCATACACTAACATCCATTTGAAGCATAAAGGAACAATATGTTGATCAACAACAAGTTGATTATATGTTGACATAAGCACATTAGAAAATAGAAATGATACATCAATCACCAGGGAACATAAAATATAACAGAATACATCATAGGAAAGCTTTCTTTGTGGCCGCTCCAGGAGCAATCCAGACGGTTCACTATAAAATGTTGATTTATGCTTTCTTCCAGTTAATTGTTTACATTTCTGCTGCTTTAATGTATTTCATAACATTTCCCCTCCGCAAGCTATACTGTGGTGTAGTGGTTTGAGCATAGGACTAGGACCCTGGAGATTGGGATTTAATTCCTGTCCAGCCATGAACATCCACTGGGTGACCTTGGATGAGCCATACTCTCTCAGCCCCAGAAAATCCCATTATAAGTTTGCCTTAGGGTTGCCAAAAGTCTGAAACAACTTGAAGGCACACAACAACAAGAAGCCTATGTACTTTTCATAGGGATTCATGTTTTTTATTAATTGTTTGCTTTTAATCTCATTTTGCTGGCTCCAGCAGACCTCCCCATGTCCCAGTTGCCCTGGCCCTTTGTTTTTATTCATAAACTGACATGCTAACCATCAGTGGTGACTGATGGCTCCCACATCAGTGTGGCAGTGAATCTATTCCAAGTTTTGGTGGTTTTTAACTCTCCATGGTTCTGAACCCTATTTTTCAATGTGGGAGCCACCACCGCTAACCACCCATCCATTCCCATATCTGCAGGAGCAACAAAGCAATCTGAAGTCCAGGAGATAACATCTGAATTTCATTAGCAATGCTTTATTTATAATGTTTATTTAAAACTGTCTTTTCTCCAAAGGGTGGGACATCAACATATACAATCAAAACAAGGACAATAAAACATAACACTATAAATATACACGAAGTGAAATCCCCAACACCAGTAACTATCCATCTCAGAAACATCAGGCATAACTCAGCAGCTTAATCTGGCAAAGCAAAGAGGAAAGTCTTCAACTCCTTATGAAAATGGGTGCGATCCTCCTCCAGTCGGAGGTCCAAAGGAAGACCATCCCACAGGTGTGGAACCAGATCTTGAAAGGCTTGCAGCCATGGAAGGGTTGCGTAAGTCAGTGGAACAGGCAATAATCCTTTGCCTTCAGATCTTAGATTCCCAGATGGTGCATACCATGCTAGCCAAGCTGTCAGGTACTGCAGGAGATCAGAGCACAGAGCCTTAAATACTAGAAGCAAAACTTTGAAATGAGACCTGGCTCAAACTGTTAGTCAAAGAAGAGGTCTATGGGGAGAAAAGATATGTGAATATTTAGGGAGATTTAAAACAATCCAGGCAGCACTGTTCTGATGAAAGCCAGAGGGTGAAGAGAGTAGGAGGGCATACCTGCCAGCTGGTTATTACATACCCAAGGCCTGGACAAGCAGATGGGCACTCTCAGTGGTCAAAAGTCTACAGGTCTTATGAGGGTTCAGAAGATGGAAATTATATGCTGTTGCTGATACTCCAATAAAAGGGTGCAGGGACAAATTATCATCCAGCAGACAGTGGCATCAGCTAGTGCATGGGGGGGCAGCAGGGGGGTGAACTGCCCTCTCTCCCTCCCTCTCTCCCTCAACTTTGTTTGCCCCCCAACCAGCTGGCCCCTGCTCAGAAAGATCACTGCTTGTGTGGGCAGTGCTGTGGCTCCAGATGGCCATTTCTTGGATCCGGCATGGCTGCTCAGGGGAGCAGCCACGCCAGACTCCAAACAAAAGGCACATCCCAATACTGTGGCCTCCTGACAGCCATTTGGGATATGGCACAGCCACTTAGGGGAAAGGCATTGCCCCCCTGAGCAGTGGTGTTGCAGCTCTGTATAGCCATTTGGGGTCTCATGCAGCTGCTGAGCAAGTGAGAAAAGGGACGTGACACCTTTTCTCATTCATCTAGCAACTGCACCATCCCCACCAAGAGTATCAACCCATTGGGTGTACACACACACACCTGGGTGTCACCTCCCTCCCATGCCCTAATGATGCCACTGCCAGCAGGACTCCAAGGTGGCCAGCAATGAAGAACCACTGTGCAACCACTTTACAGGGGTAAAGACAATGGAGGGAATGAAAGAGGGGCTATTGGACAGTCAGGCTGTGACACCAAGATCTCCATTTTATCCATATCCAGCTTAAGATGTTGGGTGGTCATTCCCAAAAAAAAATCACTCAACAGGCAGCCCATTATGGACTTCCACACAAAAGCATCAACTGATTTAAAACTCTGGAAAATCTGAGTATCATGTCCATAAATGTGATACTGAAAAGTCAATTCTGAAATAAGAAATCCAAGAGGGAGACTATATAATGGGGGGGGGACCCCATCCTTGTGGCACTCCTACATTTACAGGTAAAACTTTTGATGTAGATCACTACACCTTAAGGGGGGGGGGACACCTTAAACTCCACAGAAAAGATTGTTTTTACCAGAGTATCTATGAGGATGCAAATTATCAAATGTGTGGCCATATGTTGGAAACGTTTTGCATGGATTCGCATGACGACACATTTTTGGCAGTGAGAGGCTGAATAGATATGAATTTGTGCAAGAAAGTGAAGACAATTAAGTGTTGATGCAAATGTGCAAAAATCCCCAGCAATTCACATAATACACTTATGTGTAGACTAGCCTTTAGATCTTTGGATAAAGGGCAAAGTATGAGCAACCATGTGGTGTAGTGGTCTGAGCATTGGAGACCATGGTCTGAATCCCTGTTCAGCCATGGAAACCCACTGGGTGACATTGGACAAGTCACACACTCTAAGCCCCATAAAACCCCATAATAGAGTCACCTTAGGGTTGCCATATGTTTGAAACATTTTGAACACACACAACAGGAACAAATAAAATAATAATAAATAAGTCTGCCCTTTGAAATACCATAGTTCTTCAGCATAGATTCTCTGTGCACCTGAAGACTTGCTATCAAAGGAGATAAGATGGCCCTCTCCCTCTTGTTCCTCTGGTAGCAGGCAGAGACTTATTTATTCCAACAGGCTTTTGGTTACTGTCCAGTTGCAGAGGAAGGGGCCTTTTACCAGTACTGTGAATGTTGCACTTCCCTTCTTGATGTGTTTTAAACTGTGCTTTTAATTTAATCAAACTTGAATTTGTTTTGTGTTTTAATTTTATTTTTAATTTGATCTGACTGTGAGCCATCTAAAATCCCATCAGTGGGAGAAAAGCAGACTTTAAATCTAATAAATCATTAATTAATGACTTCATTAACAATCCAAGAAGAGTATACAATACTTAACATATATGCAAGATGCATTCTGCCCAAGTTTCAATCATCAGGGCTCTTTAAATCATCAGAAGTCTTATATTAATTGCTAAACTTTAAAAATAGCTATTGCACAGGATGTTTATCTTCTTCCTTCATACAAAACTAATAATTACCATAAAGAAGAGTCTCTTCAAGTAGTGTTTGAATGTTGACTGTGACTCTGGAGACCAGGGTTGAATTCCCAGCTTGGCCATGAAACCCACTGGGTGATTTTGGACAAGTCACACTCTCTAAGCCTTGGGGGCAGGCAATTGCAAACCTTCTCTGAAAAAAATTTGCCAAGAAAACTCCCTGATAGGGTTACCTTAGGGTTGTTATAAGTCAGAAATGACTTGCATGCACACAACATCAACCCTCCTCCTCCACCACAAATCATTTACAGGTAGAAACTGCTCCTGAGAGCAGACACTGTTGTGGGAATGTGGCCGGCCAGCCTGCCACTCAGCATCCATCTTGTTCTGTTCTGGTTAAACTATTACGAATTTTGTAGAAGGATATAGGGACAACCCTTGTTCCATGCATGTAGGAGCTCAATGGAAGTTGGTTTACTTCTCCCCTCCTAGGCTGCCTCAATGTTTGGATGCCACTCTTCTCACATGTCACATCATAACCTGAGAATTTATTTTAAGACAAATATTATTACCTTGCCTTGGGCTGAAGCACTCTGTGACCTGCTCTGCCCTGGTACTTCAGCTATGGCTGGCAGGAGAAGGAATAGTGTTGCATATCCCAGAGGAAACTCTACTAGCCTCAAGAAGAGTTCTGCACAAAATATGCTGGCTATGGGAAGCTGCTGTTCATCAACAACATCTAGAAAGCTTCATTTTGCCTACCCCTGTTTTGTTGGTTTCAGGTGCAGCCCTGCTTATTCCAGGCAGAGAGAAGAGGGCATTAAGTCCAACATTCAAACAATCCAACATTCAAACAGTCCAACATTCAAACAAGCCAACATTCAAACACTTAATGCCCTCTTCTCTCTGCCTAGAATAAGCAGGGCTGCACCTGAAACCAACAAAACAGGGGTGGGCAAAATGAAGCTTTCTAGATGTTGTTGATGAACAGTAGCTTCCCATAGCCAGCATATTTTGTGCAGAACTTTATTAATGAGTGAAATTCTGGGATGAAGTCAACTGGTTGCAACACTATTAAATCTTGAATGAAGGGATAAGCTCTCTAAGGCTGCATCTACACTAGAGAAATGATCCAGGTTGATCCCACTTTAAGTGCTGTAGCTCCATCCTATGGAATCCTGGGATTTGTAGGGTTTTTGGGTTTTTTTAGACTTTTAGCCTTCTCTGTCAGAGAGCATTGGCACCATAACAAACTACAATTCCCAGGATTCCATAGCATTGAGCCATGGCAGTTAAAGTAGGGTCAACCTGGATTATTTCTGCAGTGCAGATGCAGCCCAGGAGAAGACATTTACCTTTCAGAGGCAGACTCCCTGCTGTTGATTGTTATTGTTAACACAGTTGGCTGCAGTTAATTTTAATTCATGCTAAAGTATACAGCATAACTTACTTTCTAAGGGGTTGTCTCTGTTCTTAGTGAAAATCAACCAGTCAATCTTAATCACAATAAAGCTTGGGAAAGTTACTTTTTGGGAGTTCAACTCCCAGAATGCAACTTGGCTACTCCCACTGTAGGATTTAGGGAGCTATACTTCAGCTCCTCAAATCCAAGATTCAATTTTCCATGCTTTGATCATAACAAGGCACAGGTTCACGTGAGCATGCTATGTATACACATGTGTTCATTATTTACAAAATCTGAACAACTGATTGAATAGAGCTTCCTCACTCTTAAATCGGATCAGGTTGTTAGAATCAATTCTGGTAATGTTCCCAGTGAAGTCTGGCATTTCACCCAAGTTATTTCTTAGTTGTTGATACTTACAAATCATAGATATAGATGCTATAGATATGAATATGGACACACACACACACACACACACACACACACACACACACACAGTGTATATAGAAAGGGATTTGCTGCAGCAAATAGCTGTAGCAGAAGGAAGACATTAGCATTTCATCAATATTGCATAATCTCACTGGAATGGCATCATTTTGGGGGAGGGTTAAGGTGTAATGTTTGCAGCACAGCCATTCTTTGATCCAAGCCAGCTTTGTTGGAATGAGATTTTCTATTAGTGGTCTTGGGAAGCTAGAACTTGTCTTTTGGACAAGGAAGGAACCACAAAACAATAAAGCCTTTACCCTTTCAACTTGGAATGAATTATTGCTCCGAAAAACTCCAGGTCTCCCAATGCAAAAGGTGACCATGGTGATGGATGGCTCCCATGTCAGCGAAGCAGTGAATCTGTTCCAGGTTTAATCTGAACTTTATAGGAGTTTTCCAAGGTACTCAGTCCTATCCTACCACATAGGTTTAGCACCATGGAGAATTTCTTTAAAATTCAGTCTAAAACTGTAGTAGTTTCACTAACCTACTGACATGGCATCCAACTGCTGTTGGTGGAAGTGCTATTCTGCTAGACAAGAAGGGAGATGTAGGGCCTTTGCAGACTGCCAGAAATAGTGCACATTAAATTAAGGCACTGCCCTGGCTCAGTGCTAGGGAATCATGGGAACTGTAATTTATTGTGGCACCAGAGCTCTCTGACAGAGAAGGCTCAATGTCCCAGAAAAAAATACAATTCCCATGACTCCCTAGCACTGAGCCAGGGCAGTGCCTCAATTTAATGTGCACTATTTCTGGCAGTCTGCAAAGGCCCGTAGATAGCTTTTTTGTTGCCCGCTGTGACATGGCACCAAGGGGTGGCGGCACCCATGTGGAGCTGGCAAAAAGGCCCTGGGAGGCTACATGTGGCTCACAGGCTCTGTATTGCTCACGTTGTTTTCATTCAATGGAATTAACCAAATGCTAAATTCATAGCACTCATAATTCCACTAATGCTTTCATTAAAACCTGTGTAACCCAAAGCTATGAAAGTATGTATTTGCTTTATTGGTGGCTTGGGGCTCATAATTTGAATTCACTACCTGCATTCTGCTACTGTTAGCTGTGACTGAAATTAACCACAGTGAAATAAAAAGGTTGTTTAGGCCAGTATTCTCCCCTTCCATCTCAGCATTTGGGGGGTGGGGGAGGGAGGAAAGAAAAGGAGCTGGAAATGAAGTCACCCAAGTCTCAACAGGCAGAGAACAGTTTAACTGCTCACACACACCCATACACAGAAGGTTGTTTTTTAAAAAGGAAGGAAAGGAGACACCCAGCCTCCCAAGTTTTAATGAATGCTGGATTTATTCTCAGTCCAGAGCAGAATGCCTATGAGAAAGAGTCAGAGGGTTCATTCCCACTATGATTTAAAGCGATTTGCTGATCGCTTTATATGTGCCTCGTTCACACTAGAAACGGTTTCAGATACGACTGCGATTGGTCTGACTTGCATTGAAGCAAGGCAAATGCAAAAAAAATCACTCTTTTCAGACACTAGCTTTTCGGTGGTTGTTTTGAAAAAAAAAATCGAATCGGAAGAGTGTTCAACAAGTGTGAACGACAGATCTGATTTTCATCTTGCCAAAGGCCAGCTCCCTGAAGTTGAGGGTGGTGAGCCAGGCTCCTTTGGCATCACAAGCCCTCACCAGGCAGTGCAGGGCCCCGCTTTCAGGGCTCCTGGACCTGGCTTTGGTGGTCTCTCTTAGCCAGCATTCTTTTCCTGGCCCCTCTCCACCCTCCCTCTTTCCCTGGCGGAAGTAGTGTCTCTTTTCCTTCTTCTTTTCCTTCTCCTCCTCTTCCCTCGCTTCCCCCTCCGCTGCAAGGCAAAGCCCATCCGAGGCGGAAGGAACTGGTCTTTCTGCCTGGGTCCAAAGTGAGGGG
>JAIPUX010001880.1:29319769-29332221 GCA_020142125.1 Phrynosoma platyrhinos
AACATTAGGAGGAACTTCCTGACAGTGAGAGCTGTTTGAATGTGGAACACACTCATTTGGAGTGTGGTGGAGTCTCCTTCTTTGGAGGTCTTTAAGCAGAGGCTAGATGGCTATCTGCTGGGGATGCTTTGATTTTGAGTTCCTGCATGGCAGGGGGTTGGACTGGATGGCCCTTGTGGTCTCTTCTAACTCTATGATTCTATGATTTTATGATCCTCTTCTGTGGACCTAGGTTCCTTTGGCACATGGGGAAAGTTTACACTGCCGCCAGCACCAGACACACCTTTGATGCAAAGCAATTGGGATCCCTGAAGGTCTTTTCCTGGTTCCTGAGCAGAAGATTTTAAGGAAATCCTTCTGGTGGCGGTGGCTAATCTCACATAAACACAAACACACACACCACTGCTATCCTCACCTGACAAAAGAAGCAAACCTGATTTCCCCCCCCCCCCCCCCCCCCCGAGCTGGGGTGCAAAGGCCACTTGGGACTCATTCCCACTAGTGGGAATGACATGGAATAAGGGAATAATTCACTTCCATAGTGGGAATAACCATCAGCCTGAATTGAATCCGTGACCCGGAGTCAATGCAATTTGCAAACTGGTTTAAAAGTAAGTAGGAATGAACCCAGAGAGGAATCTAGAGGCCCTTTCTAGCCAAGTTCTTAGCAGAGCATAGAACTGTAGCAATAGAGAGGGAAGGCACTTGGACCAGGTCCAGTTACTATAAGTAGAAAACAATGTCATGAGAGCAGGAGCTCATTAGCTCTCTAAAGTTTCATGAGCTCGGCAACTTTCACTTCTGGCTTGAGCTCAAAGTTCCTATCTCTGAAATTTACCTAACAAGTCTGAAGCTTGGAGGCTTAAACAGTTAACAGCCTGATTTCACATGACCCAGAAACTGATAGGAGTTAATTCCTCTGATTGTCTCTATCAAGTTCTCTTCCTGAAGTGATAATGGAAATATAGAGAAAAGGAGAGTCAATTATATTGAGAGTCATCACCATCACCATTGCCGCCACTGTACTGCTCTTTCAAGGCATCAGAGAGATTTACATGCACAATCCTTTATGAGCCTATTACAGCTTTCAGATATTCTGGAGAGGCCCATCTTTGTGTCCTGTCACTTTCACAGGCTCATTTCATGGGAACAAGAAAGAAGACCTTCTTGGTGGCTACTCCCAGACCTTGAAATTCCCTACCCCGTAGAGGCCAGGATGGCTCCATCCTTGCTCTCCTTCTGTCAGCAAGTTAAAAGGCTTTTATGCTGGTAGAATTCAAAGACATAGCCATGTTAGTCTGGAAAATTAGTATGCTAAGGGATCTTGTAGCATCTTTTGAGACTGAAAGAGAGAAGTTGCATGGGGTGATCTGAGGAAGTAGGCTCAAGTCTATGGGGCATTGCAGACAGGCCTAAAGGGCCGGCCTGAAGGTGGAGTTGAGTGGGGCAGCCACACGCCGGCTGCCCGACCCCCACCCTGATGCCGTCCTGATGCCGTGCACCCGTTTGCACGGCACACGGCGTCAGGATGCCGTCCCGGCACAGCGTGTAGACATGCTGCACTAAAAGGCCGTGGAAAAGCCATGGCACTGGCTCTTAGGGCAGCCTTTTCCTGCCCCTAAAAGGAGTGGCATTTTGCTGCTCTTTTAGGGGCAGCAAAAGGAAGAATTGGGGCTGTGCCGTGGGGTTGCAGCAGCCTCAATCCACCGCTCCCCCGGGCAGTTCTCTGCCACCCCAAGCGGGCTGTGTGCATCAGCCCTTAGTCTCAAATGTGCTACAAGATCCTTTTGCACACATTTTTATGCTGTCAGGCTTTTAGAAACTTATTAGGCTACTGAGTTTTAAATGCTGTTTTAATGCTTTGTATACTTTTAAAATATTTTTGATGTTTTTAACACTGTAAATTGCTTAATGCTTTTAAAGTAACTTTTATATTTATACGTCTATTGAAGTTACAGTGTCAGTATTAATGTGTATTATTTTTAAATATGTTGTTAGCTGCCTTGAGTCTCATTCTTGGGAGAAAATCAGAATATAAAGGAATATGATATTAATACGGTAATATTAATCCTTATGAGAAGAGTGGGCAGTACACAGTATCTGGGCCACATAAAGCCTCCCAATGCCTTTCTTCAGGCCCAGCAAGGGTGCCATGGGGCACTTCGACCCCTTCATGGCTTCCACAGGGTGCAAGAGAAGAGCTGTCACTGCATGATTTGCTTCCTAGCAGAATAGGGCTTCTGCCAACAGTGGTTATCTGCCAGCTCTGGCGCCAACGGAGTGATGAATCTGCTCCAGGTTTTAGGCTGCTAAACCTACTTGGGGATGGGACTGATGAAACAGCACTAGTTTCATCAAAACTGTCTGCAGTTCCAGACATTATTCTAATAGGCACCCGGACACAATTTGTGCAGTAGGAAAATAAAATGTGCAGTAGGAAATAGATTTGTGTGCAATTGGCAATATGAGCTTTAAATCAGGATCAAGATTATTTCTTAAAGCAAATAGATGAGAGAAAACTGAAAAGACTATAGCTGGTATTCAGTATTGCAGTTATGGATTGGTAGCCTAGGAGTTTATCACACATGCTTTTCCCTGGCCCCAGTGCAGACCAAAAATTTTTGGGGAAATTTTTAAGATCGGGTTTTATCATATAACTCCGTCCTTAGACCGTAGGCATCGCAACCCAATTTTAGCTAGATCAGTCCCCAAGCTGTCCTAATCCCATCCATCCAAGATGTTGTTTTCCACAGCAACCCTCTTTTATTATGACGTCTACAAAAACTTATGCTACAACCTATAACTTTCCTTCTCAGTCTCAAAGGTGCTACAATACCCCTTTGCATACTGATCCAGACACACAGCTATGCCTTTGAATTCTTGCTGTTGTGTGCCTTTAAGTTGTTTCTGTCTTATGATGACCCTAAAGCTAACCTATCATGGGGTTTTCTTGGCAAGATTTGTTCAGAAGGGGTTTGCTTTTGCCTTCCTGTGAGGCTGAACAAGTGTAGCTTGTCCAAGATCACCCAGTGGGTTTCCATAGCTGAATAGGGATTTGAACCTTGGTCTTCAGTGTCCTAGTCCAACATTCAAACCACTACACCATGATAACTGTCTACTACCCTTTAATGGCAATGTAATGGAAACTTTTCCAACTGAGCACTGGAAGCTCTTATCACTATGAGAGTGTAAATGTGGAGATAATGATATACACATTCCAAGCACTTAAAGCAAGCACAGATATATAGACCAGTTTGGAAGGCCTAATGTGTTTCCTCTTGTTATCGTGCTACTAACTTGATCTATCCTGTCACATGGAGAGAGGAAGGAACAAAGGTTATGTCTTTTGTCCCAACAGTCTCCTAGCGTGAGACTTTAAGGCCAGCCTGTGAATTAATTCCAAGACAAGCAGGACTCCTTCCAAACAGAAGAACGTTGCAACTCAAACTAGGATGCAACATCCCCTTACAATAGAAGTAGGAATCATGTAGTCTGCCAGATATTGTTGGATGGCAATTCCCAGGACTCACCATTGGCCCATGCTGGCTAGGACTGCTTGGAATTGCATTCCAGCAATATCTGTAAGACTGCAGGGTTCCCACGTCTGCCTTGGAACAATGGTGGTCTACCTGCAACAACAACAACAACAAACAACCTCACCAGAAATGGAAGACCAAAAGAGCTTAGAAAAGTTGCTTTTGTGGCCAGGGTAGCCAGGATTCATGGAGTTGTAGTCATCATTCTCCCCCTCAAAATGTTTCCAAGCTCACTCAATGAAAATATTGAACCTGAGTTTCTGTATAGGGGCATAGCAATGCTATGATAAAGTGGCTCTACTACATATATATCCCGCTTTTCCATAAAAAAAAAAAATCTAAGGCACTTGAAAGTCATGTAAGTTTTTTTTAAAGTGTGTGTTAATTATTTACTAGTAAAATGCCAACCTTTGTAGTGGATGGTATAAATGCAAAGAGGAGTCTAGCAGTATCTTTGAAGAAAAGGGGATAGCAAGAGATGAGACATGGAGCCTTAGATGTGTGGAGCACGTTGTTGAAAGGGGGCACAGCATGAGAAGGCTTAAAAGTTCTCCTCGCAGCTGCTAATGCTTTGTGAAACTAGTTATCTGAGCGCCAGGAAGAGCTGGCTGGGAAGAAAGACAGGGTGCTTAGAACATTTTATGCTTTGCTTATTTGGGACATGCCTGCCAGGAAAAACTCACCAGGGACTATTTAAAGGTACTGGCCTTGAAAGAAGAGAAATACACTCATGATAAAGATCATTCTGGACATTGGAGTCCATGCTTAGTGAGAGACTGGATCAGGAAACACAAGTTGAGACTGAATAAAATGGAAATACTCTTGGTAGGAAGATATTATACACAACATGGCCCTTTTGGGCAACATATGAAAGGAGCACTATTTTAGCGCTCCTTTCCAGGGGCGACGACGGTGCGCCACAGGATCGAGGCATGGGGATGCCTCGGTCCCGCGCTGCACCTTCCCAAGGCGGCCCACGGCCGCCCGTCTGCTTAGGCCCTTACATGCTACCTGTGGGAGATTTTTTTGCTTTTACTTCTTATTCCTATTTCACATCTAAATGTTAAAATTATCTTTGACCCTCATCTTCTAATAAAAAAAGCCCAGGTATTGTCAGGTCTATTTTGGTTAC
This sequence comes from Phrynosoma platyrhinos, assembly GCA_020142125.1. Classification (NCBI taxonomy): domain Eukaryota; kingdom Metazoa; phylum Chordata; class Lepidosauria; order Squamata; family Phrynosomatidae; genus Phrynosoma; species Phrynosoma platyrhinos. The sequence goes on from JAIPUX010001880.1 coordinate 29,324,438, forward strand.
TGTGCACACCGCTTGTTTAATTCCATTTGAGTCATGAGGTAAATTTGATGCTGGAGGATAATTTGTTTAAAAGCAGTGGGGCTTCACGTTCCTTCATCCCAATGCGGCAGAGTCTTGGCCTCAAGCCTCCAAGGTCCCTTCCTTGATTTGTGTTCTTCAAACAACCACCTTTAATGCCGCAAAGCCATAATGATTCCTGCCACACACCCCCCTCTTCATTCCCTTTGTCCCTAAGTGGGAGATTCAATCATGCAATGGTTTAAATTAAGTGTCTTTGTACTGTTATAAATTGGCAATGCGTAGAGCATGAGACAGAACAATGAGGGAGTGGCAGACAGGAGTCCCTGGATGGTTTCCACAGTGCTGTATTTAATACTCACCACCAGTTCCACTCTTCCCACGCTGATTGCCAAGCATCTTCGCTCTCATTCTCTCTCACACACACACAAACGCACACACATACCTGGAGGAGCTAGGGGAAGAATGGGGAAGGATACAGCAGGCAGGAGTGCAAAAGCTAATGAAGAAAAGTCTGGCCTGCAGAGAAAACAATAATTCCGTTCACCTCCTTGGTGCAATGGGCACTCTGTTAACAATGGGCATGCATAAATTGGAACCACTTTCCATGTGCTCCTCTTTTGGTCTAGAAGTAACTCCCCATTGATCCTAATAGAATTTCCGTCCATGAAGGCATGCTTAGGGTTGCAAGCAACGTGCAGCTATAGTCTCAAGCAGATGACTTGGAGGTTAAGTTGCATTGTGGTGCCAGAAAGAAAAACCAGGCTTTGGTCCATCTAGCAGTAGTTTAACTTCCTCCTCACCATCCTTTCCTAACTAAAATCAGGGATGTGCTTTAAATCTTGTATGTAGTGTGTGGAATGGGAGGGAGACAGGTGATAAATTTTGCTGGCTTTAGACTGAATCTTGAACAGCAAACACCATAGTTAGAAAAACATTCACGATGTTCAAGAATTACAGTGGTACAGTGCCATCATAATCACAATTCACTTTTACAGTCATTGCACAGCTCAGAAGTTCTTTACAGTCATTGCACAGCTCCAACCATGCAACTATAACTCTCCCCCCCCCCCACCAATCTTTTAAGCAGTGCAGCCTCCCATCAACCCTGTAGCCATTTTTGTGTTGCCAGAAAGTGGCAAGATGAGTGGGGATGTGTCCAGCTCTTTTCCAGAAGCTGGATGCACTGTGATAGGCATCTGCAGGGGGTTCCCCTAGTCTCTGAAAATATGGAAATGGCCACAAGAACCAATGCACTTCTTAAAAGGTAGGTTTGGGGGAGCAGCACCAAGAGATGTAGCTACAGAGATGGATTAAAATCTGGAATAGATTCACTACTTCTGCTTAATAGATAGCAGCAGTGGCATTACCAACAGGGTGCAAGGTGTGCAGACTGCACTGGGTAACACCCCAGAGAGGAGCGTCACATGGTGGAGAGGTACATCTGGAGGGACTAGCATGACTATTGGGCAGTCAAGAAAGGGCATTTTCCCACTTGCCCAGCAGCTGCACCAGACCCTAAATGGGCCCTCCAGAGGCTGCAGCACTGTCCCCTGAGAAAGCAGACACCCTGGACCTGGATGGCCTTTCTGGGGTGCTGCCTTCAGGGTCCCACACCAGATTCTGAAGGACTTGCAGCTGCCTTCAGGGTCCAGCAGAGCTGCAGCCATGCTGGAGCCTGAAATCCTTAGGAGTGGCTGCAGTGCTCTGGGCAGGAGGGTGGCAGAGGGAGGGTAAGGCAGTACCCACACACACACACACACACACATATACTCCAAGTGATACCAACCCCAGGGACAGTTAGCAGCATACGTACTGATGACCAGTTGATATTACTAGAACATGACATGCACATCACCATTTGTTGCTAGAATTTAGGTTAAAACTAGTATAGCGAAAAAAGCTGGAAAAATAAGTTTTACAGTTTGTATCTAGCTAGGGGGAAAAAAGCAACCAGAAACAGAATAAAGACCGGATGCTATTTTTAAGATTAGCACTGCTTGTCCATGCCTGGTAGGTATGCTGCAATTTGTAGGTCCTGGGTTTCAGGTCTACCAGCCATAAATAGCAACACATCATATGGCTCAGGATGAGGGGAGTGTTTTATCATGGCCAAGTTGGGGCTGGGTCTCAGGGGCTGCATTCTGGTAATAGTCAAACCAAGAGTTCAGAGGTGAGCTAAAGGTAGAGTAAGTAGTGCCAGGTGTCATTTTCCCTGTTTATCAGAGAAAGTGTTGCTAAATTCTATATTTGTTTATTCAGGAGTAAGGTCCAGGGAAATGGGCTTCAGGCCTACAAAGCACAGTTCAGTTTGGCTCTTGTCTACTCAGAGGATATTTATATACGTTCTTGTCACTGTGTGCCCTCAAGTCATTTCTGACTTATAGCAACCCTAAAGCAAACCTATCATAGTTTTTTTTCTTGGCAAGCTTTGTTTGGAGGGGGTTTGCCATTGCCTTTCTTTGTGGCTGAGAGAGTGTGACTTGCCCATTGTCAACATTGGGTTTCCATAGCCAAGCAAGGATTCAAACCTTGGTCTTCTGGAGTCCTAGTCCAACACGCAAACTACTATACCACACTGGCTCTCTTTAAATATGTTCCAAAAGACTTCTGATCAGAGAAGGGGTCTCTGCACTGTGCTACATCATCTTCATGATGATCTCCAAGGCTTGGAGATTCTCTATAATTGATACACCTCATGTGACCAAGTCATATGTTAAAAGAGGGATACTTTAGAAATATCCTCTCCTATTCCTCAGAGGCTATTGCCACTGTCTTCCAGTCCTGACAGGCATATTAGAGAATCTGTCCTTCCCTGTGTTTGGCAATGTGGTGAATCTTTTGTCATCTCAACAAACAAGCTTGTGTTTCCCCAACATAAGCAAAGCTACACTGGGTCTTTTGAGGACACAATGTCACTTCTGTCATCTCTTCCATTCTAAAATTCTGGATGGCTGACTCACATGGTCTCTCCCCTTTCCCTTCTCCATTTAGGCAAATACAGAAACACCAATTACTACGTCCAGATCAGGAAATCAACACAATGTCACCTATAGAATGGGGGGAAATAGACAGTTAAGATGGTATTTACCTTTAAATACCTTTGTGAGTTTGGCGCAGGCCATGATTCTTAACTTTTGGTCCTCCAGATGTCTAGGACCTAATACCATCAGCACAACCCAGCATGATCAACTGTTAAAGGTTCTGGGAGTTGGAAATATTTGAAAGTCCAAATAATCATTTAATAGCATCTAGTCTGTGAGATTTAGGCCAGTTTCAAACTTCAAATCAGCCATAAAATTTATCTCACAAGAAACATTTTTAAATACTCTAGTATTGTAAAGTTAGAAATACACATTTGTTCAATCTGCTAAATATAAGCATGACAAAATTTCCACTTATTAAAGGGGGGCAAACTTAATCATACACAGACATTGAAAAGACAAATCTGGAACATATTTTTTATGAAAGAGTGGAGATCATTTTACATAGGGAGCAGTGCTCTCCTCAGTCCCCTTCCCCCATTAGCCTCTGGGCTTGGTGCATTTCAACAATCACATGAAGATTTATAGTATGAAGGAACTGTATCCGATACTGCCCAGATTTAGGGTGGAATCAGTCAAATTCATCTCTGGAACTACTATTTCTAGCTCTTTTCTATTGCTGTAGTTAACAGCTACATCCATTAATCTGTCTTTGCTTTCATTGCATAAATTGGTTGGAATTCCCACAAATAACATTGCCTAAACACATCCCCTCAAAACTATGCAAAGAGAAGAGAGAGAGAGAATTACAAGGGGGAGATGAACACATCAAGGTCTGTGCAAGTCTTCATCCGACTCCCGGCCATCTCTGTCTTTCAATGTAAGACCTGCCACAAGTGTATTTTAGTTCTGCGAAAATGGCCCTGCAAATCCAAAGCCACAAGACAGGCACAGACGAATACCATCCCTCTTTCTCTTTCAGCACCAAAATAAAATGAAAACTCTGGAAGATTATTTTTGTCTGAGGGGCCCCCTCGAAGAAAACCTTATGCCTTTGCAATTTTTTTTTAAACCCACAAGGGCAATTTAACTTTGCTTTACTTTGCTTTGCTTCAAGGCATGGGGTGTAAACAAGCAAAAATAGGGGAAGGGATATAAAGGCACAATGGGCACTGAGAGAGCTGATAGAGCATCATAGAAAGTGACATGTCATGGCTGTTAACAACTTTCCATTACAGTACAAGGAAAGCACATATTGTAGCTTGGAGTCTTTTAATCAGTTTTCAACAAAAGAGCACTTTAGTTTTGTCCATTTGGAATCAGGCAAATGGAAAGCACTACACTGTCAATGTAACAATACATTTGCTAGCAGCAAATGTAATTGTGAAATCAAGGTACCTTGAGTGAAGGCATTATTTTACAGATGTTTAGTAGATTTGTCCATCAAATAATACCAGAATGATGAACCCAGATCAAGCAAGTCCACGATTGTCTCATGGAAAGCAATTAACCTGAGTCAAGAGAGTTTCTGCAGGATCCAGGAACATGCTGAGTTCCAGAGCTGGGTGAAAACCAAGCTTTGAGTAATCCATTGAGGAAGACTGTTCTCAATAGAGTTTGGATTAGTTTGTTTTTATAACTGGTTTCTGTGGGATTCTGAAAGTGGTAGTCCAATAAGGAATGGTTCTAGTGAATGATGATTCACCCTGCCAAAGCTTTCATCTGTATCTGGAATTTTGAACTTTTGTTCTTAGGTGTATCCACACTGCACAATTATAGCAGTCTGATACCAATTTAACTTCCATAGCTCCTTCTTACGGAATACCGGGATATACAGTTTAGTGAGAGACTTCTGTTAAAGAGCTCTGTAGCAGATAATTCTTAAGTACTACTTCAAATGACAAATTCCAGGATTCCATAGGAAGGGACCACAGAATTTTAAGTGGTATCTGACCATTATAACTGTGCAGTGTGAATACATCTCTTAGTTTGAAATATGAAACTAGGTTTACCCAGCCCTGCCACCAACGTTGCCACCACCACAGAGGGTTCTTGCAAACAATATCCATCTGCTTCCTCTTATATACAGATGAGATGGGGTGCCAATACTATTTTTTCATCTACATACAATATGGTTTGTGGTCTGTAAGTATACAGTGAGCCTTTGGTATCTGCTGGGGTTTGGTTCCAGGACCCCCTGTGGATACCAAAATCTGTGGCTGCCCAAGTGCTATTAAGTGCAATGGCATAGTAAAATGGGCCCCCTTATATAAAATGGCAAAAATCAAGGTTTGCTTTTTGGAATTTAAATATATTTTAATATTTCCAAGCTGTGGATGGTTGATAAGGAATCCATGGATATGGAGGTCTGACTATATTTAGTGTGAATCCAATCTAACTCAAAATGATAACCCATCTAACTCAAATATCAGTGTTCTACAATCAAGCGGGGCTTACTCCAAACCCTCATTATATTACTAACCTGTTACATTCACATTAATGTTCAGCTGCATGTATAGTTGTTGTTTTTAGAATGTTATGGGGCAGTGTGGACCCACTGCATCCATAATTTATTATTGCTTTAGAATCCCTTTAGAAAAATCCTCTAGCTGTCATATTCGGCAGTCAAACCTCTGAGTGTGAACATGTGCTTCCTTCTCCTCACTTTCTCTTAAGAAAAAGTGGGAAGTCCACAGGGATGGAGAAGAGGTATATGCAGAGTGTGGCAGAGGATAGATCAGGCAAAGGGGTCCATAAACATAAGTGTTTATGGATGGATGTTAGTGTATGTGTGAAAGAAACAGAAGTAGAGACAGATGTAAATGAATGAGAAGGCAGAGTAGAATGAATGAAAGGCTGATGGATGAATGAGAGGCATGCTTGTATGTGTGTTATTGAGACAATGAAAGGAAGGGAGGAATTGAAAGGAGAATGGATATTGGATGAATGAGTTGTGGACATGTGTGCATGCGTACATGTGAATGAATTAATGAATAAGGGTGTGATGTTTTTGTGTGAAAGAGAATGAATGGATGATGAAGGGGGTAAGAGAGAGCATGGAAAGAGTTGCAGTGGGGGGGGGGGGAAGAGGTGACAGAAAGAGAATAAAGACAAGGAAGCACCAAACCCTTCAGTAGAAGGTCCCAATCACGTTGGCCAGAGAATATTGTATAACCTTCATCTTACTCCTCTGTTTTAAACTCTTCCAAAGAATATTTGACATCAATACAAATTATTCATTATTTGTAAGGAGAACTGTTTCCCCCCACCCAGCCACTGGAACCAGAAATATTGTGCCAGGATACTGGGTGTGGCACAAGTTGTTTCCTATCATATTGGAGCTCTACCTGTCCCTCTTTCAAGGGTTAAAAAAAGCTGTATCTACATGCTATATGAAAATATAATGGAAATCCATTGTGGAGTTCTCCTGGATTACTGGCCTATGAATGCATGGCATAAATATTCATAAAATGTGAATAAAGCTCTTACACATATGGAGAAGTTTATGGTTAATTTCTGAAATATGAAACATAGGCTTTTAAGGATTCCCATATATTTTATTGCAGTTGCATCAGCCATATTGAATGTTTCAGTATGTGGCAATCTGGATTAAGCCACTCTAGATGCCAAGAATAGAAAGAGTAATATGTGCTATGCATGTAGCTGTATGTTTTGATGATGGTGTTGTAAGAAAAACTTGAATCTGGGGAATTACTAAAAGTTCAAGTCTCCAATGGGATCTTTTATCCTATGTTTACTGAGGTGGCTAGGGAATAGACTGATAGAGACAAAGCTTTCTCAATGAATCTGTGATTTATTTGGGGATTCAAACATACAAAGACACTCTAGCATACGCTCAAGCACACAAGAATTCAGGAATAAAGTAGTTAGCTTGGATAGGAAACAGAAGGCTTTCGTATGAAAGGGAAAGAACAATGGGAAGAGCTAGACCCAAGTCAGAGTTCACAGTGGCGCAGTGTTACCATGAAATCTAACAAGGCCCAATGTGCCTGAGATTTGTGGGATCTTTTATACCCTTAAACCTAACCTGAGGCAAAGATTTGTTATTGTATATCAAAGGATTCTAGATTGATACTCTTTGAAGTAGACAATTTCCAAAGAGGGAGATTGGAAGTTGATGTTATCTCATCCTCAGCCGGACACATCCTGGCTGGTACTCATAAATTTCCTAGGTGCGAATGTCCTGCTTTGCAGCTCCTAACCCTGGCCTTTTGATCTGCTAATTCACTGTAGAGGCTGACATGACCACTCAGATATCTACATGAGGTCCTCACTTAGGATCCATGGCAATTTGGGCTGTTCCAGTTTAGGGCCAAGACAAGAGACCCACAAAAAGGGGTTTTATATTAAAGCAATGCTTACAACAGTGTTGACAGTGAGTGATGCAAATGTTGACGTTAGGAATATGAGTGAAAGATGTAAGTTAAGAGTTACTCAGGGTGAGTCAGGTTTTAGATATTTTAAGTAATTGTTAGCTGTATGTTGAACTTCTGTTTAATAAATTAATTTTTGCAAGATACATGTGTGCCTCTGAGAACACTACATATGAGTTACTGGAATGTTTTAGTTCACACAGTGTTTGTGGTGGCAGCACTGGTTCAAGGGTGGTGGTGTCCAATGATGATATTATAAAATAGTCTCACACAGGAACCATGAGGGCATCTAGAGGTCCCCACATATTATACCATAGTGGTGGGGCAAGAGGAGGTCCTCTTATTTCAGGGGTAGGCAACCTAAGGCCCGGGGGCCGGATGTGGCCCC
>JAIPUX010001880.1:29332321-29345719 GCA_020142125.1 Phrynosoma platyrhinos
TGAGGTACAGCAACCCAGCCCCCGGCTCAAAAAGGTTGCCTACCCCTGTCTTATTTGATGGAAGTGGTGGAATAAGTGGATGACACTCACAAAGCCAAGACTTTGGTGTAAAGTTATGGTTGTTCAGCTGCTGTGGAAATTCCTTGTTGCAGCTACTCGCACCTCCGGGGATAGTTGCTAATCAGCTATATAAGACACATGAGGCCCATGTAAACATTCTGGGTAAAGAAGCATTCTATTAAATGCTCCAGTTTAGCTGAAGCCCAGCTATCACTGAAATTCTTCTAGTGTGATTGTGGTTCAAGCCAATCCCATCTGATAACTAATTTAGTTTCATCTATTATGGAAGTAGCATGTAACCTACGTAAGAGTCATCTTCAGTAACATTGATTCAATTTTGGTAGGAAAACCAGGGTGAGAAGTTTATGAGTCCAATGATCCAGCTCTCTGCAATGACTCACTAGTACTCTGAAGCATACATGGCATTAAAATAACCTGCACTCTTAAATCTGTAACCATTTCAAAAATTTATTATGTAATTGCAGTGGTTTGTACTCTTACCTCAGAGATTTTTGTCCTCCATATATCATGCCACTGCCTTCTGGTATGGTTACTGTAATTGTTTTCTATACATCTTAAGCTTTAACACAGTGATCACTGTTGGTGTCTCATACATCCCATTTCTCTCTTATGTGCCCAAAGAGTCTTGGCTGTTTTTCACAGGTGTAATTTTTTTCATAAACATAGTTTATTTTTGTTAAACTCTGTGACTATATACCTATACAAAATACACACACATAACTATTCTAGCTTGTTTTATGTAATCTTAGTAAAACATGTTAGTCAAATATGGATACTGATTTTTTCCCCACCACCACCAAAATAATGAGTTCAATATCTTTTTTTAGCTCAGGAAAAAAGGTTGGCATTTTTATTTAATATCAATTCCAGCATCTTCTTGTTGTTGTGTGCCTTCACATCATTTCTGACTTATGGTGAACCTAAGGCAACCATATCATGGGGTTTTATTGGCAAGTTTCTTCAGAGTGTGTTTGCCATGGCCATCCTCTGCTGCTGAGAAAGTGTCTACATCAAGTTAAGACCCAATCAAAGGTCACAGAAATAATGAACCATAATTGCTCATTCAGAACCAAGATACTTCCAAAATATTTTGAAATGCAACAGGAGTAGTACATTGTTGCTGGGAACTTGAAGCCCACACCTCCATTACTGTCACAATTGCTGTTAAGGTCAGAAGGAACAGGTACTGGGAGGTACTGGCAGATAACAACATCCACTCTGCTAATTGAAATATTGCAGCCTTTATACCCTGTGAGTACTGGGTCTGCTGAACTTTAAAGGCTATGAGTGCATCTGCACTGTAGAAATAATGCAGTTTGACACCAGTTTAAGTGCTGTAGGTCCATCAAAAAAATCCAGGTATTGTAGTTTTACAAGATCTTCAGATTTCTCTGCCAAAGAGTGCTGGTGCTTCACAAAACTACAAACCCCAGGATTCTATAGAATGGAGCCATTAAAGAGGTGTCAAACTGCATTATTTCTACAGTGTGGATGAACCATATGAGAACGATGGAGAAAGGCACAGCTGCCAAATTTCTTTATATCACACAAAGTCTTCCTTGGTCCACAAAGTATGTGAAAGAATTACTGTTGTCATTTGCATCCTCCTTTTTCCTCAAAATTTGGAGTCAAGGTGGCTTACAATTTAAAACAACTACAGTATTGCTAAAAATATAAAAAAAATGAACATTAAGCAGAATTAAACTAACTGCAGTAATAAAACAATTTAAAACATAGACTTTAATCAAGCAAAGTAAAACAGTTCAGTTTGAAATGATACCATCACCCTCTTCAAAGCTCATTTTTAACTAGCTTCTGTTCGAAAAGTCTGTTGGAATAAAAAAGGTGAAGGACATATCATCTAGCAGAATTCTGTATTGTGCTTCAAGCTATTTTGTATCCTTAACAATAATAATTAAGGCTATATGCAGCAGAGCCCTTTTGAAATTCTGCAATGTAAATTTTATTTTAACCTGCATTGTTATGTTTGAGCCTTGTTTATACTTTTTTTTACTCCTCTTGGCTCCCACCAACTTCTGGATATTCATGGGATTATATATTTTTTTTAACCTCCATTTCATTTTATTCCACTGCAAGGACTGAACTTCTGTACCTATCTATTTGTTGCTGTATGCCTTCAAGTAATTTCTGATTTATGGCAAATCTATCATAGGGTGTTCTGCGGCAGAGACTGCGAGTCACCCAAGGTTACCCAGTGGATTTCCGTAGCTGGATTCAGATCCTGGTCTCCAGAGCCATAGTCCAACACTCAAACCACTGTGCCATGCTGTCTCATATCTATACTGCTTCTTTATATTGCATCAGACCATTTGTCCATTCAGTCCATCCACACAGGCTGTGGCTTATCATCAGTGGTGTCGGGGTGGGGGGTGCAGAAGGCACCAGGTGACACCCTAAGGGGGGGTACACCTCTGATCCTCAAACGCCTACCTTTTGGCAGTGGCATTCACCTGCCTCCCTTTAAAATGCTTTAAGTAAGAGATGGTGGGAATGGGATGAAGCTCAGTAGGAGGAGAAAAGAAAGGCCCCATATTTTTTTAAATTAAAATTTTAAATTTAAAAATGTTAATCTTTTATAATTTTTGTAAATTAAAAAAATCTTTTAAAATTTTCTTTAAAAACATCACATTTTAACCAAATCTTCACTATGTATATGTAAATGCATTTAGGTTTTGCATACAATATTGTAATTTGAAGGTATAATTTTAATTTTGCTAGTTGTTTATGTCCCAACTATTAGCATTACATTCACTGGTATATGGGAATTAGGATTTACGAGTAACATTACTGCAAAAAAGCATTACTTAGGATTCTGTATGGTGTGAAAAGGGAGGAGGTCAATGGGAGGGTGACACCATGAGTTCCCGCACCGGGTGACACCAACCCTAATGACACCACTGCTTACCATGCTCCTAGAATGAAGCCTTTCCTAATCCTTCTCAATGGCAATATCAAGGACAGCACTGGGGAGCTTCTGCGCAGAAAGCATGCCCAAGTTATAGTTTTCCCCCATGCTACTGTAAGAGTCCGTAAGCAAAACATCCGTCCAGAGCAAAAACTTTATTGTATCACTAACTGGATATTTCCATGGTGGTAGAATTCAAAGACATAGCTGTGTTAGTCTGGAAAATCAGTATGCAAAGGGATCTGGTAGCAACTTTGAGATAAAAGGGCAAAACAAACCACCCCAAAGGGACAGTGTCACGCCGCCCCTGAAAAAGCCGGGTGGGCTCCGCGGCAACTGCATGCCGTTGCCCCACTCTGGCTTTTTTTCCAGCACAAAAAGCTGGCTTTTTTGCCACTGCCATGGCTTTGTGGTGCTCCTGTGGCGTGCAGCGTCAATGCTGCACCACTGGAGCGTTGCAAAGCTTCCCACCATGTGGTCAAGTGGACAACGTGATGTTGGCTTGGGGGCGGCGTAAGCATGTACGGCATCTAAACGCTGCACTCAGATGCTGCCCCCAAGCCGGTGCAAAGGGGTGGTTTGCTTCACTCCTAACTGAAAGAAAGAAGCTAGTAGCATGAGCTTTCATAGACTTGAGTCTACCTCTTCAGATGCATAAGGTGGAATGTATCTGAGGAAGTAGGCTCAAGTCTAGGAGAAAGCTCATGCTACCAGCTTCTCTCTTTTAGGGGGGATGCAGACTGCCAGAAATAGTGCAAATTGAGTCCACTTTAAGGGTTAGGGTTAGGGAATCATGGGAACTGTATTTTATTGTGGCACCAGAGCTTTCTGACAGAGAAGGCTCAATGTCTCAGAAAAAAAAAATTCCCATGATTCCCTAGCACTAACCCTAATCCTAAAAGTGGACTCAATTTACACTATTTCTGGCAGTTTGCAACCCCCCTTAGTTAGTCTCAAAGGTGCAACAAGATCTCTTTATATATACTGACTCTGGATAGGGGGACAAGTGTATTCTTTCTTTGGTGATGTTGCAATTTATTGCATTACTGCTTATCAGAGCACACAGCTCTGAAGAACAACTGTTTATTCTCTCTAGAGTCCTTGACCATGTAGGTGGGACAGAAATATTTTAATAAATCATTGGCTGGTTGGCCTTGTGCTTGTTTGATTATTTTAGATTATATCCCATTTTTCTCCTAGCATGAGACCCATAGCATCTTACAATACTTTAAAACAAAAATTCAGCTAAAATTTTAGGTCATCCAATGGAGTGTGTTGTACTTTTTTACTTTTATTTACTATGTTCTTAGTATATTTTAAACAGTTTGAATTACCATTTTAAAAAAGACTGCTTATGTTTAATGGTTTAACTTCTTTATTATTGTGTTTACAACGCATTTGAGATGTGGTGCTGGAGAAGAGTGCTGAGGATGCCATGGACAGGCAAAGACAAACAAATGGGTCCTGGAACAGATCAAGCTTGAAATCGCCCTGGAAGCCAAGGTGATAAAACTGAGACTGTTGTACTTTGGCCATATCATGAAAAGACGTGACTCACAAGAAAAGACAATAATGCTGGGGAAGGTAGGAGAAAGAGAGGAAGCCCACACACCAGATGGATAGACCAAATCAGGGAGGCTATGGGCCTTAATTTGTAGGACCTAAGCAGAGCAGTGGAAGTCGGGGGGGGGGGCTTGAAGATGTCTCCTACCCATGAGTTGAGGTTAATTCAAGGCAGTTAACAACAATATAGTTGTATTTTCTTTTAATCTAGACTGTAAGCCATTTGGATCCCATGACACGACAAAGGCGAGATATGGATTGAAGAAATAAAATAAATAATATTTAGGGTAGTTCAACAACTAAGAACAAGGTGCATTAGGGAAAGTCTCTCTTTTTTAAAATCAACACACTCCAAAAGATCCACCCACTTTCCGTGCAGCAGTACCGTATCTAACAAACCATTATACATCTTTTATTTGGAAAATGGGCTTAGCGGACCCAGATATCAGGATTTAATCTGCTGAAGCTAAATACTGAGGAGGAAAAGCTGCCTATGTAATTACAGCTGATATGTACACAAAGCAGTTAACAGCCATGATCCAGCCCTTGTTTAGTTTTGTAGGGAGCAGGGTGTTTATATCTACAAATGCAAACAGGGCCCAGGACGCCCAACAAGTAGTGGGTAGTGCAGGCAACTTACAGCTCCTACACCCCAACTACGCCACCCTTTCATGCAAAAGCATCCCAAGATCCCAGTTCATGGTGCAATGGTCAACTCTAGCAGAGCCATCCTCAACTTGGTGCACTCCAGATTCCTTAGACAATAGCTTCCAACAGTTCCGCAACATTTAGGGTACCAGGTTGGGGAAAGGTGCTGTCATTATCAACTTGTGGCCCTATGGACATTGGGTTTCATCTCCTAAATTGCCAAGGCTGGCTTCAGTTTTTGAGACCTGAACACCTTCATCCCCCTCCCCATGTGCTTGTCCCAAGTTTTATAATTTTACGGGGAGGGTTTCTTCTCTGTCTCACCATTCTCACAGGTTTGTCTGGTGAGAATATATATAAGGGAGTGGGGCTTCTGACCATCTGTTCTTAGGCTATTGAACCAGTTCCCAGGGCTTCCCAATTAGTCCGTCTTTGCTTCCTTTTCACAGGTAGGTAAGACTCAATCCTTTAGCCTTTAACTAGTTGGAATGGAAATTTGTGCAATGGGTTTGTAATATGTCTTAAATGTGTTTTTGTTTCAATTGAATTGTTGAATGCTTTTAACAATTGTTTTAGCTATTTTGTTTTAATCTTATATTGTAAGCCACTTTCTGTTCCATATTGGAAGAAAAGCAGGATATAAATCAAATAAACAAATGACTTTAAAACACCAGGAGGACCAGATGTTGAAAGCCACTGGTCGTGTGATGGAATCTGGGGCTTATCAAGAGTGGATTGAATCAAACATCACTCATAAAGCTGATCTCTGAAATCAATGGGTTTTGGTGGTGTTGGTCCAAAACACACTGCAGAAATAATCCAGTTTGAGATCACTTTAACTGTCCTGGCTCAGTGCTAGGGATTGCTGAGAACTGTAGTTTGTTGTGGCAACAGGCATAGAGAGCTAAATGTCTCACAAAACTACTGCTCCCAGAATTCCCTGGCATTGAGCCAGGGTAGTTAAAGCAGTCTCAAACTGGATTATTCCTGCAGTGTGTTTTGGTCTGTTGTCATCAAGTCAACTTTGACTTATGTCAACCTTGTGAACTGAGAACCAGCATGGTGTAGTGGTTTGAATGTTGGACTAGGACAGTGGAAGATCTGAATTTGAATCCCCATTACATTATGGAAAACCACTGGGTGACTTTGGGCAAGCCACACTCTCTCAGCCTCAGGAAAGGCAAGGGCAACCCCTCTCTGAACAAATTCTACCAAGAAAACTCTATGCTAGGTTTACCTTAGGGTTAGGGTAGCCATACATTAGAAATTATTTGAAGGCACACAATAACAAATGAGAGACCTCCAAGTCAGCCTGTTATCAGCAGCCCTGCTTAGGTCTTGCAGCATCAGAGCTGTGGCTTCCTTGATTGATTCTATCTACCGGTAAGGAGTTGTGCTGCCAAAATCATTAGTGACTCTATTTGAAATACATCTTAAGGACTCAACTTTTTGCAATACAGGAATAAGCATGACTGCAGTGTCAATGTAGCTAAGTACCTTCAAACTATTTCCTTCTGGCCAGCACACATACAAAGATCATCAGATGATGGGAGTTCAAGAGGGCAAGATCATTAGGTATGGCCAGCAGATGATGATACAGATCCCTTTGGGTTGGCCAGAACTCAACAATCCATCAGTCATCCCACCCTTCCCTTCCCACAGCCAAAACCATGCTCCCAAGTTCAATTTGACCCTGAGAAAGAGGAGACTGCAATATTTATCAAAAGAACACAATTTATTTTTAAAGTGAGTCATTTACACAATAGTGCGATACAGCAGGCAGAAGAAGTGGAAAAGGCTTTTTCCCTTTTCTTTTTTTACAATGCAAATTTCATCTGGGGATTGGTGTAACAAACATAGGAATTTTGATTTGATTTGCATTTTCTCTTGCCAATATCACCACTACAAAAACAAGTAAGTGAACACAAAAGGTGTGTACGCACTCCTATCCTGACTGGCTTTGTCCTATACAGCCTGTGGCAATTTATAGTCACACACTATTATTATTTACAAAGTATCTGAGAGAAATTAACACTACAGGGTTTGTTTAAAAAAACACACACACACACAAAGCATTCTGCATCTGTAAAGCTACAGAAGAAAATGAGGTATGAGAAAGTGAATAGAAAACTATTTCTATTTATGTGCAAGATGCGTAAACTGTCATTTTTAACGGATTAGCTTGAGAAGTGCAGCTACATTTCATCCCTTCAATATGAAGGACTTTATATTGCTCAGCTTTATTTTACTGTTGTGAAGAGCTATTTTTAAGAAGGGGGAAATATTACTAAACTCTGCAACAAGGCGCAAGATAAGAGGGAAAGTTTGTTTCTACTTTTACTAGGCAGATTCAGCAGCCAGTGTTGATAGATTAAGGCATTTCACAAGAGTCTCCTTCATAGAGGAAACCGACAATCTTTGGGCACAGTGGGGAAAGGAGTTGGTGAAGGCATAACCTTTGTGTACACTGGATGGAGATCTATTGTGATGTATGGTTTCACAAGTGTTCATGAAAACAGCAGCCTTTTTGCATAGCAAGTTGGAAGACAGATTCTTGAAGCCAAGTCTACAAGTATGGAAGGGCCTATTTATATATACACAGTTCTGAAAACCTTCATTCTTTCCACATTTTCTCTCACTTCCTCCAAACATACCTAAGCCTGAAGTGTGGAAATGTAACAGATGCAGCTCATCCTCTCCTTTCCCAACACACAGCAAAACACTGATTGATAGGGAAAACTGCATCAGTTCAAACCTTTCCTGTCACAAAGATCTTAAAAGGGACTACACCTCCCTTGGGAAACAAAGTCGGCAACACTATTTTGTAGGAATGTAGTAGATGGTATATTATTGTACTCTACAAAACCCAAAATAACTGTTTTGGGGATTACAATGGTCAGATTCCCACAGATTTTATTTTTCCCTGCTAGACAGTGCATCATATTTTTTTTTTTTGTCCTTCAATCCCCCTTTCTTTCTCACTCTGTCTCTCCCATCTCCTCTTCAACATTTGTACCTGCTGGAAAATATACGTACTTTTGTACCAGAATCCTAAGCATTGAATTGTGTTGTGATCAGGATCTATTTATCCTCAATTCAAACCTCAGATTTGGTAATTCAGCATCTTCCAAGTCTCCATTAAACTTTAAAGTGGGCACACAGCTTTCTGTGGCTATCTGTTCAATATTCCACACACACACACAGTCACAGCTTCCCAAACTATCACCATACACAGTTGTCCTTCCCATCAAGGCTCTCTCTTTCCCCATTCCTCTCTCTTTCTCTCTCTCAGGCCCCTAGTTTAGGTACGTGAACAGCAGAAATAAAGCTGCACATATTGACCACACATGCCCTTTTTTTAAACATCAGGTGACATTCTTATTGAATTTATATTCTCCCAAGTCTCTGAAGTTGTGGCTGCTTTGTTTTCAATGTATGAACTCAGCATTCTTTTGTTTCTTTTTTAAAGTAGTCTACAAACCCTTTGAGGTGGTTTGTTTATACTGTACACTTAGAAGCAAAAGGACTGGTGACTTTCAGCCACAAAGAGTAAATGTCTCTGTGATGTATTCATTCACCAATATGGAGAGGAGTTTTCAACCCGACCCCAGCTTTGCCATTCAGGGAAGAAGCCATTGGGTTTCCGAGGGCTGCCAAGTTGTTGTTTGCAACCTGTTTCGTGTGCTTTTCTAGAAGGTTTGAGAGTTAGGGAATCCCTTCTAGGAGAGGCAGGTGCTTGGACTCCATCCGACTTCCACTCTGCATGGATAATCTTGTAGTTCTGCCCATCATTATTGTCCCAGAAGATGTGCTCACCACTTTGGTAGTAGACACAAAATTCAATCTTTTGTTCAGTGGGAATGGCAGGTGGCAAGTCAATAGCAAAGGAGAAGGTGTCATTGTCTGAGTCTCCATACACATTATTCATGTAGACACAATCAATGTCGGAGTAGGTTTTCCATGAATTGTAGGTGATCCGAATCCGCACCTTCTTTTCAAAACTCACATTTTTCACTTTCACAGTCCCTGATATGGCCCTTTCTTGAAGAGTACAGTTCTCAAGGCAGACAAAGTTCTTCTGCAGATGATTCCTGAAATCCAAGTAGTCAGATGAAGGCTGAGTGAATCCCAGAATCAAGTTCTTCTCCTCATGGAGTTTCAGGCTGGCTGTTATATCTTCAAGGTCTAACAAGTCAAACTGAAGGTCCCACGATGGATTTTCCTGGCATTCAGAAAAGACATGAATTGCAGTCAGAGAGAGACCTTTTGAGTCTGCAAAGACAACTCTCTTCTTGGCTCGGCCAGCAGAGCGTTTCCAGTCACTGGCTGGGGACTCAGTTGTTTCACGTTTCACATGGAGACAGGGTCTGAGAGGCTTGAATCGGTCCACAAAGTTTCTTCTTTGATAGTCATCAAGTGGGTTGAGAAAACTCTTCAAAGGTGGTGAACGGGCCAAGCATATTCTCATGGCCACATCTACAGGCATGATGGAACTGGACAGAGGCCTTGGGTCCAAGACTTGTATCATTCTGCAATGTAAACAGAGATGAGTTTGGTTTAATTTCTGTTAGGTGGATACTGGCAGAAAGCCTCTTCAAAGGCTGCTTCATAATTCATGGTTTGCTGGATGGAGTGCTTTAAATAATTCAGTCATAAGCAGAATTGTGACCGACATAAGCAGAACTGATGAAATACAAGCACACTCTACTCAAAACAGATGGATGAATGCTACATCTTTAGTAAAGTCTGCTTTAAATTTGTTCAAATGTCTTTTGCTTGCTTTACTATAAAATCCAGAGGGAAAAAACATTTACAATATCTATAGTCACATGTTTAGATGGCAATTACTGATCGCAATAAATACACAAACGTTGGAAAACAGGGAAACTTGCAAATCTTATAGCAAGAAATGAATGGTGTTCAGCAACATTCATGAGCCCCAAAAGAGTTCACCTTTTTTTTTTTTTTTTTGGACAATTTTTGCACAATGCTGACAGTATTTTTATACTATGTACTGTAACATAATCTGAATGCAGAGTTGGGCAACAATTATTAGTACCAATCAAATGCTACAAATGTGCAAACTTTCAGGCTCTGCAAAACTCTTCATCCAAATAAATGGCACACAAATTAAGGCATGGAACAGAAAAAAATGTGCTTGCTTTTTTCTAAAGGCCAGATTTATTGATTGATTGATTGATTTTGTATCACCTATCATGATGAAGACTTTTGGAAAACTCAAAAGCTTGTACACTTTTGTGGCAGTTTGATTCCTCAGGATCATTTGCCCAACTGTGGAGTTTATTATTGGTCTCCATGGACCAAGACAACTGTATCTGTTGTTTTCTTTTAGGTATTATTGTTCATGCCTGTAGCCACCGTAAAACAGACACTGTAAGTAAATTCACTGGAATTAATTAGTCCTGCAAATGTCAGCTCTGTTTACATTATAGTCAGAAAGCTAGCAGTAAGTATCCCTTTCTGCCTCCAAGCACTCTACTTTGTTGCCTACTATAGTTTCCAATGACAGTTTTAAAGTTACACAGAGGTTAGGGTAGATAAGTTACTTCTTACGACTACAATAGTTTTGAGACAGCTCTCCTGCATGTTTGTAAGAGAAAGTCTTTAAGCCACAATGCATGGATCAATTTCTATTCCAGGTACAGTGCATGTCAATATTAGAATTTTCTTGAAACTTGTGAAGTTTCTTAAAGTTTCTAGCCATTTACAGAAATATGCAGGCACAGAAGGCTTAGGGGTGATCTGGTTTAGGGCTCACTGTTGGGATGTTAGAAACTCCTTTTTCTGATACACAGTTGTCCCTCATTTTTTGCAGGGGATCCGTTCCGGACCCATCCACCCCCCTCCCGGTGAAAAAGAAAACCACGCATATTCAAGCCCCATAGGCTTGAATGGGACGCACGCCCCATTCATTAAAACAGAGGTCGCCCCTCCACGAATAATCAAAACCTTGGATCCCAAGGCCGTGGTTTTGGAAGGGCAACTGTAGTTACAAGAAGCTGCAGAGGAAAAAGTGAGACAGAGGAATAAGTAAAGAGTTAAATACTCCATTTGCTGAGACAGTTACAAGAATCTGCAGAGAAAAATCGAGAAGGAGGAATAAGTAAGGAGTTAGATAGTCCATTCTTTTATATAATTACAAGAAGCTGCAGGGAAAGATGAAGAAGTAAGGAATTAAAATATTCAATTCTTTGACATAATTACAAGAAGCTGCAGAGCAAAAGACTGAGAAAGAAAAATGAGAAAGAGGAATAAGTAAGGAGTTAAATGCTCCGTTCTAGCTGCAGAGGAAAAATTGTTAGAGAAGGAAAAGGTAAGGAGTTGCATACTCCAGTTTGTGTCATAGTTACAATAAGCTGCAGAGACAAAATTGGGAAAGAAAAATAAGAAAGAAAGAGGAACAAGTAAGGAGTTAAATACTCCATTCTATGTATGTCATAGTTACAAGAAGCTGCGGAGGAAAAACTGTTAAAGAGGAATAAGTAAGGAATTACACACTCCATTTTATGTCATAGGGGGGTTGCAGACTGCCAGAAATAGTGCAAATTGAGTCCACTTTAAAGGTTAGGTGCTAGAGAATCATGGGAATTGTAGTTTTTTTCTGAGACATTGAGCCTTCTCTGTCAGAGAGCTCTGGTGCCACAATAAAATACAGTTCCCATGTATTTTAGCACTAACCCTAACCCTAAAAGTGGAGTCAATTTGCACTATTTCTGGCAGTCTGCAACCCTCCATAGTTACAAGAAAGCTGCAGAGAAAAAATTGGGAAAGAAAAAGGAGAAAGAGGAACAAGAAAAGAGTTACATACTCCATTCTTTGACAGTTACAAGAAGCTGCAGAGATTGACACTGAGAAAGAAAAGTGAGAAAAATAAGTAAGGAAGGAAGGGAGCTAAATATCCAGTCCTCCCTCCCTAAAAATAACAACAAACCTTCCTATTGGATTTATGAACTCAGGAGCCACATTTATGATTTGTGACGCAATGCACAATACTTGCAAAATGACCAGCAGCGATAGCTGTTTCGCGACATGGAAATGACAGCCACGGTGCTGTTTAAAAAGTCATCAGCCCCAATTTGTGGGGAAGTGGCCTCTCTCCAATACAGCACTGGAAAAGTCCAAAAAAGTGCAGCTTCCCAAAAATGCTTTGTCAGAGATCCTGAGCAAAACTGACCTGCAATGCTGCACTATTTCCATCCTAGGAAAGAAAAAAACAAAAAGCCAGTCCTGCAGAGAGCCCTGAAGCCTTGCTCAGAAGCATGGCTCCGTCCGCACTGGAGCAACGATCCGAGTCGAGCCCGCTTGAGCTGCCATGTCTCCATGCTATGGAATTCTGGGAACGGTAGTTTGATTCTTTGACATAAGTTACCAGAAGCTGCAGACAACAAAAGGAAACAAAGCTGAGAAATCAAAATGAGAAAGTGGAATAAGTAAGGAGCTGCTAGATGCTCCAGATTTGCCACAAGAGACAACATTCAGAAGGTATTCTGTGTTGGCCATTTAGCAAATCCAAACAAAAACC
The DNA here is from genome assembly GCA_020142125.1 of Phrynosoma platyrhinos. Lineage (NCBI taxonomy): Eukaryota > Metazoa > Chordata > Lepidosauria > Squamata > Phrynosomatidae > Phrynosoma > Phrynosoma platyrhinos. The sequence continues at coordinate 29,345,083 of JAIPUX010001880.1, forward strand.
CACCCAACAGTGATACCTTGATTGTCCAACTAAAAGGCACAAAAAGACTTGCTGCAAGCTTTCGAAGCTCCACGGCTTCTTCTTCTTCTTCTTCATCAGGCAAAACCAAACCAAAACAGGAGGAAAACAATTGGAGATGTTAGTTAGTCAGATGCATGAAACATGTGGTGGTTTCAGGGCCACGGCACACTACCATTCCCAGGATTCCATAGCACGGAGCTCCCTAGCAGGGGTTTCAAACCGGGTCGTTTCTCCAGTGCGGACGCAGCCCAGGTTCTGAATGAAGCTCATGCTCCCTCGCTGAATAAAGCAACTTAACTCACCTGCTCTAAGTGCGTGGAGCAACCCCCCGCAAAGCGGAGGAGCATACAGAAGACACGGGTTGCGCGTTCACACGTGCAGCGAGCGAGTCAGGCTGGCTCCGCGCGGAAGAACGCCTCTCCCTCCTCGGCCGCAAGCGCAATGCCCGGCCCTGCCCTCTCCGGACCCTTATTATCTCCAGCGCGAGGGACGGAGCGCGGCCAATCAGGAGGCGGAGCAGGCGCCGGCCAGCCAATCAGGACACTGCGCCCCACGCCCCGAGAACGTGGTGGTCGCTCCCTCAGAAAGAGGGCGCCCTGGAAGAGGAGGAGGAGGA
>JAIPUX010001880.1:29358608-29374238 GCA_020142125.1 Phrynosoma platyrhinos
GCAACCCGGCCCCTGGCTCAAAAAGGTTGCCTACCCCTGGTCTAGGTCATCATCTCCCGTCACCCCTGGACTCCCCTGTTCCCTTTGAGTTTAGCTTATGTCCCTCCAATATATGGAAAGGAACTGGGTTTTCCCAGTGATACTGCATTGTTACAACCTATCCCTGTTGTAATCCAAAGTATTAGAATTCAAAGATATGTGTTAGTCCAGGGGTCGGCAACCTACCTTTGGACCAGCCCCCGCCAACCCCCACCGTCACCGCTGCCGACCCCAGCCGACTTCTGTCACCGCTGCGCGCACGCTGCCGCTACGCCGCCACCACGCACATTGCGGCTGCCATTTGGGAAAACAAAATGGCGGCCGCGACTCGTTTGCACATGCACTGAGTACTGCGCATGCGCAAACGAGTCATGGCTGCCATTTTGTTTTTCAAAATGGTGGCCACGACTCGCTCACACATGCGCAGTACTCCGGAAGTGCTGCGCATGCGTGAGCAAGCACAAGCGCACTGCCATTTTCCTCCACACACCATCGGCCCACGGAAGATTAGGGGATCCCCAGACTGGCCCCAGGTAAGGGGAACTTGCCGACCCCTGTGTTAGTCTGTAGAATCAGTATGTAGTGAGATCTTGTAGCACCTTTGAGACTAACTGGAATAAAGGAGTTGGCAGCATGAGCTTTCCTAGACTTAGCCTACTCCCTCAGATGTATTGTAATCCAAAGTACTTTGCATTGGCTTGGCCATGAATGGGCAATCAAACCATCAACATTACAAAAAAGCCTGCTTCTACTGCTCTCCTTGGGGATGTTGCTGCACAGAGAGGATTAGGTTGAAGACCAGTACTTCAAAAATTACTACTATCATGCTGCCTTGCAGATATTTTGCTCTACAAATAATGGGAATTGTACTCCCAATACATTTGGATGCCCCCAAATTGATGGAAATTAATACATCTAGTTGTTTTGCATTGGGCACCTAATATGCAGATATTCCCACTCATAACATTCTTGTCCCTGCAGTGAAAACCCCACATTTTGCAAATCAGGCTGTGATTGAAGGTGCAAGAATGTGCCTGAAGTATTTCTCTTAGCCACGCACCAACCCATTCAGCAACAGCCTGATATTTTGCATTTATTTATCTATTAGTTAATAAGTTACATTTGTAGTTTGCCTTTTCTCCAATATGCACAAGACAGCCTACATGGCTTGCATCCTCCACACTTTATCCTCTCAACAGTCCATTGAGATAGGTCAGACAATGAACCCCCTAGGTCCCAATCCAGCTCCCTGCCCACTACAACACAAAGATTTTAGCTTTTTGTAATATATGAAATGACTAGAAATGGTAATTATTTTCGGTTCATACACTGCCTCTTTCTTTGTGTACTTTTGTTCACCAATATTTTTAATAGGCTAATGACAGTGAGGTTATCCCCCATCCCAGCTCCATGATTTCAAGACTATTACTCCCTCACATCATTGTATTGTCTTGGTGTGGGAGGTCATGAGAGGGAATACTGTGGAAGAACCTCCAGACTATCAAATGGGAGGGTGTGTGAGCAAACTGAGCCCTTCCAGATGTTTTAGGAGTGGACATCCCAGCAGCTTTAGCCAGCATAGCTAATGGTGAAAAATGTTGAGAGATACAGTTCAGCAACATCTGGAGGGCTGTATGTTTTCCACTCCAATCCTAGCAGAAGCTCCCCTACTCTGGGACTCTTCAAACTCTGCCAGGCTACAAGGCCCATCCTCCCCTATCAGCATGGTAGTGAGGATGAGAGTTGGAGTCTAACCCATCTGGAGATGGTTACCCTACGACAGGGGTAACCCTTCCCCTTTAAGGGCCAAAGGATTTCAGCTCCCAGAAACTCAGGAGCTATTGGCCAACATGGGACTATTGGCCAACATGGCTGAGGCTTCTGGGAGCTGAAGTCCCTCGGCCCTTAAAGGGGAAAGGTTGCCTACCCCTGCCCTAGGAGCACCCTTTGCTTACCCAAGAAGGCCAGATCTATAATTATTTGACTACAAAATTATGCAGCCACCTTTTCCAGCCTTCTATAGGCCATAAATAATTGCTCAGACTGTGTGCTTGCTGTCCTGTCTGTTTGTTTGCTTGCTTCATGCTTATTTCAGCCTCAGAGCGCTAAAAAGAACAGAGAATGATGTTTTAAAACCTCTGGAGGCTGTCATCCATATGTCTTCAGCAGTTTTCAGCTGACTCCTTGAATGCTGTCTTTGAGCTGAACATCGAAGCACACTATTCATTTCTAATCTAGGCAAACACTTGCAGTCAATCTGGCTGCAAATGCTTCAGGGGAATCTGGTGAGGACAGCTACAAAATTCAAAGCACTTTGTAGACCGGACCTGCCATTAGACAGAGTGAAGTAGCTGCCTTGGGCGACAGATTTTGGGTTTCACAAAAGGGAAGCAAAATGCTTATCCATTTGGCTTTTTAAAAAAAAATACTGAATTCACTATTACTGCATTTTTACTGATAGAGATGGAGAGACAGAGATGACAAATTTTCTGCCTGCTGTGCTAAAACAATTTGGCAACTTTGGATACTGTGCAGCTTGATTAGATGGGGTTGACATCTTCTTTTCCCTCTCAGATAGCAACATGTCATGGGAGTGTCCCTGAACACCTTCTTTGTCTGTTTTTAAACTCTCAGATTAGTATTATAGATTAGTATTGTACTTGAAAGGCAAAGACACAGGGGGTGACACTTTGGTTTGAATCTATGAACTGTTTATTTCTGTGTAACTCAGCGGAGCTGTTCCATAACAGGTGGTTTTTGGTACCTATGCTGGAATGAATATGCTGTTGAATCTGCTGTGCGGTTTGCTTTTCACTGAAGAATAATAGAATCCTAGAGTTGGAAGAGACCCCAAGGGTCATCCAATCCAACCCTCTGCAATATAGAAAGGCACGATTAAAGCACTCCCAACAGATGGCCATCCAGCCTCTCCAAAGAAGAAAACTTCACCGCACTCCGAAGCAATGTATCCCAGTGTCCATAAAAGTGAAAATCTGCCCCATAGCAGAACAACTCATACCATCAGAAAGTTCTTCCTAATGCTTAAGTGAAGAGATTTGAAATTACCGGTAATGAGTGTTCATACGATGCCATGAGGGTCTGTGTAGAATAAAAACAGTTTTGCCAGACCAAAGCAATGTGATCAGTCAGTAGTAATGGTAGCCTGAGCAAATGATAGATGTTAACAGCACATGGCCAAATGGAGGAATGCACAGACACAGAATTAAAGAAAGACATCTGGATTTAGAAACACCCATCACCATCAGCAGTCATGAATTTCATAAGTTGATCTATCTTTCTTTCTTTTTTCTCTCTCTTGTCCTGTTGTGAAGATAGAAAGGGGAACCAAGTGGATTCTTGGGTGAATCCACTCTGGATTTTAGTCCAAATGCTAAAGGAGTTATCTAATGTGTGGAACCCTCTAAACAAGTTTAACACCTTGGTCAACAGCTTAAAAAATTCCCAGATGGAGTCACTGCTCCACTAACATGAGAACCACCAACTGCCTTGTACCCTGTGTTTTGCCCCTTGAAAAAATGCAGGCTGCAACAAAAGATAAATATGAAAGAGTAGGAAATTTTGGCTGGATTCAGGGGGGAATGAGCCATGCTCCTTGCTCTGGCTCAAGGCTTCCTCTACCATTAGACTATGAGTCAGTGAGACTGCAAGGTGGTAGATTTAGGATGTCATGAAAGGGTAACATGTTAATTATTTGCTGTTATACTATTTTTACAGGAATCTGCAGGGAGATGCTTGAAGGATATTCTTCCTTCAGCAGCACAACTTTGGCTGTGGGTTTTGTGCACCGTAATTTAGTGGGTGGTGGTGCTACTTTCTACTATACGTCAGGAAGCAAAATGTCCTGGGCTAGCTCTGCCCCCATTTCCTATAGCAGAGGCAGGCAACTTCAAGTTCTTCAGATGTTGGTACAACTGCCATCATTAGCTCTATCCAGCATGGGCATGAGAGATGATGGGAGTTACATTTCAACAACATTTGCAGGGCCACAACTTGCCTTCCGCACTCCTGTCCTAAAAAAATTGGTGGATTAAGAAGGAGATGCTTGCTGTGTCAGCTTTCCTTCTTTTCTGCCAAAAAACTGTTTGCCCAGCTAGTACTAGTGGGAAAGGAAACCTATAATAGTCCCAGCTTGGTTTCTCTCTGGTCACCCTGACCCTTCAGCAGACAGCAGCTGAGTTGAGCTCACCCTCACAAACGCTAAGCCCAGAGTTTCCATCCTGCCCTCTCTTCAACTCTGAACTACTTGCCTTTGGCTCTTGGCTTCCTACAAACCTATGCTTTCTTTTCTTCCCACTCTCTTTTTTGAAAGCAAGCCTCTATCTCCTAGATAGTGCAGAAGAAAGAAATATAGTTGGCTCTCCATTTTCATGGGGGATCTGTTCTGGACACCCCCACGAAAATGGAGATTAGTGAATATTCAAGCCCCATAGGCTTGAATGGGACGCACCCCTGTGGGCACGTGCCCTCGGGGGTCTGCCCCATTGATTTAAATAGAGGTCACCTCTCCATGAATATGTAAAACTGTGAACATGAAGTCCCTGAGAATGGAGGGGCAACTGTATATGCATTCTAGAAGTGTTTGTGGAAACTAAAAGGAATGGACAGGTTTTCTTTAGCCCCCAAGCAGCTTCTGATCTCTCCTTCAATGACCACCTTTTCCCTCCCATCTCTTGGATTGTGACACCTTGACAAGCTTATTGAAAATTCTGTAGAAATGCAAGTATTAGAACATTGGATTATGGAAGTAAAGTCTCAGACACATTCTGTGCCATTCATTTTGAACACAACATTTGGTTATTTTTTGACACAGGCACAGATAATGGAGTTCATCACATGGGGACCATATGTAACTCCATCCCGATAATGATTAAAGCAGCAACATGCGTACAATGTGCAAATGATTTTCACACACACAATGTGCAAATGATTTTCTAACACAATAACACGTTAGAAGCTCAGTATTAAAGCAAGAAAGAGAGTAGAGTGTGCATTTGGTTTTCACACAGATGTGTGTAAATCCTCATAATGGTTTGGAAACTTTTTTTGTGCATAGAAGAAGTAGCTGCATCACCAGAAATCACCCAGAGAAATAACGAATTTTATTTATAAAAAATATATTGGGCTGTCCCTTACTTTCCAAGAAATGATATCCAACCTAAGTAAAAAAAACAAAACATTACCCAAAGAAGTAGGAAAAGTAGAAAAACAGCATAAAAGGCTGCGTTCCTCTGGGCAAGTGGTGTCCCTGCCTTCCCTGAGCAGCTGTTCCTGTAAGAGCCCTGGCTAATGCAGAAGGACGAGGGAGAAGAGGGATTCACACAGACTAGGGAGAAGCACAGTTGCCTTTGTCTCAGCAATTGTTCCTTTAAGCCCTGGCTACTTGCCCCAAAGAACCATGGAAAATCTGGCAACAAGTACAGAAATGGGGAGAATCCCGCAAATGGCTTTCACACTAGAACAATTGTGCAAAAAGAGTGAATTTGTGAATGAAACAGAAATGGATTTATGGTGTTTTCCCAAAAATGCCCATTTGCTGGTTCATGTCACTTTCCTATCTGATTCCAAGTGGTTTGCGCACAACGTCATGTGAAAACCATTTGTGCAACTAAGCCTAATACGCTGGATAACCATGGGTTCTGACCCATTTAAACTTCCAATTTTCCACATGTGATAAACTCCATAGTGAGTGAAAGCAAAGGTCTATATCCTGTTGTCATGCCCAGCTAGATTAGATCCATTCAAATAAAATATTTTACATAAGTGTTGGTTTACCAAATCACACATTAAAGCTTATCGCACTGTGTTCTTGGAACGTAATGAGTACATGATGAGAGTGGAACGGAACGTATTTTATCGCACAGTATGATCCTCATCAAGTTCCCATTCTGTGCTCTGACAGTCCCTAGCCCATTTCAGGAGGAGAACTGTAAAAATGCGTCTTCAGCCAGCAAGAATGCTTTCAGACCATTCCAGATGATATGTGCGCGATAATCCTACCCGGTCTCAATCTGTCCTCATGTTCTGATTGGCTTAGAAAACCTCTTCCCCTCCCATCCTAGAACGTCCACAAACTCAATTCAACTCTTCCGCTGTTGACACAAGGAAGGTGCCACAGGCAATTTAAATTTTATTATTATTATTATTGTAGATTGAATTGCATTGTGATTACAAGAAAAAACAATGAATGCTCGCTACCTAAACCTCTCGGTAGCATTCTTTCCAATGCAGACATAAGGATTTTTGCAACCGTGAGCATGCGCCAATGAGGGACGGCTGAGGAACTACTTTAGCGCTGGTACCGGTACAACAGTAAATGCAGTGCGATAATATCTGTTCTCATAACATTACTATCCCGTTATCAATAGTCTAATGCGGTAACACCCATTCCCATATCGTTACGTTCCAGGGACTCGATGGGAACGTTACAGGTGCTGGTGCGATAAGCTTAATTGATTCAGTCACTCTATTCTAGAGAGGACTGACAGGATTGAAGCCAGAGATGAGAATCATGTAATCCTCCAGATGTTATTGGACTGCAAGTCCTAGCATTCTTCACCATTAGCTGTGGTGTCTAGGGCTAATGGGAGTTGCATTCCACTAACAGCCAGAGCACAACACAATGTTTTTGTTTGCTTTCAAGTTATTTTTTTACTTATGATGACTGTAGTGGTTTAACCATTGGACTACAACTCTGGAGACTCTACACTTGGTCATGGAAACCCACTGGGTGACCTTGGATACATCACACTCTCTCAGCCTCAGAGGAAGGCTAAGACATATCTCCTCTGAACAAATCTTCCCAAGAAAACTCTGTTAGGTTTACCTTAAGAGTTGCTATGTCAGAAGTCTCTCAGTCTAAGAGGAAGGCAGAGAGCAACAACAACAAAAGTGCAGACTAGGTGATAACAAAGAAGTAGCAGAAGGGAGAAGAAACAGAAAATAGGCTAGATGTTATACCCATTAATGGTTTAGCCTAATTTTTCGACTTTCCTGTTTCTTCCTACATGCTCTGATTTCCTAGGGACGGGGAGGGTATGACATGGCCTGATGAAGAATTTTAGAAAACTCAAAAGCTTGCACAATTTTGTTTGACTTAACAAAGGTATTACCCAACTGTGGAATTTATTTTATCATGGATACTTTATTTCTTCTGAGCAAGAACTTTAAAGGAAAAGAATGAGGGACAAACTACCTGTTAATCTGCAGCTAAGATCAGAAACCCACACCTTCTTTAGAAAATGCCATCAAGAGGGTCTGATTTGCCTTAGGGAAGGGAATATCTAGCTTTGTTTAACATGGTTGTAGCATAGTTTCCAATTTCATCCTCTTTGCCCCCCAGATGCATAGATATTGCCTAGGATAAAATTAAGCACTAAAACAAATCACAATTTGCATTACAAATAAAAAGTGGAGATGTACAGACTTGATTTGCATGGCAACACATTTTATCAAGAGAGCCAGTGTGATGTAGTGGTTTGAGCATTGGATTAGGACTCTGGAAACCAGGGTTCAAATCCCCATGGAAGCCCACTGGGTAACCTTGCACAAGTCACACTTTCTCAGCCTTAGAAGGTAAAGGCAAACTTTTTCTGAACAAATCTTGTCAAGAAGACTGCATGATTGGTTCACCTTAGGATTGCCATAAGTAAGAAATGACTTGAAGGAACACAGCAACAACAAAAGCCAGCATGGTGTAGAGGTTTGAATGTTGGCAGTCAGGAAGGCCAGGATTTGAATCCCTGCTTAACCATGAAAAACCATTGGGTAACCTTGGCTTAACCATAGTCACACTCCCTTGGGCTGCATCTACTGCAGAATTAATGCAGTTCAACTGCTGTAGCTATGAAATTCTGGAATTTGTAGTTTTATGAGATATTTAGATTCTGTGTCAGAGAGCTCTGGTACCATAACAAACTACAAATCTCAGGATTCCATAGGATGGAGCCATGACAGGTAGAGTGGTGTCAAACTGAAATAATTTTGCAGTGTGGTAGCAACCTCAATTTAAGTGGAAGACAAAAGCTAACCTTCTGTAAGTAAATTTTGCAAAGAAAGCTCTGTGATAGCCCCAACAACAACAATAAAACACCATAAATAAGAGTCAACTTGAGGGCAAGTTTTGTTCTCACCTGTCATCTTAGATTAGAATCTGAATTCATCGTCTCATCCCAACATATTTATAATAATATTTGCATTTGGAAACGGGTGTCTAAAAACCAGAATTGTACAGAATTAAACATTTTGAAAATCCATGTCATCCCCTTCCCATGACCCTTTATATGTTGCAGGAATGCAGCTCCCATCAACCATAGCTGCACATTCAATGTGAAGCATGATGGGAGTTGCAGTCCAACAATACTAGGAAGGCTGCATGCAGACCCCTATGTCCTTCTTGGCTTGATACTCAGCAAGTGTCTTGGTTCTAATGAGAGCTTAGAAACGCTTGGAGGTTTTGGATTACAAAAATCCCTATACAGAAAAGTCAATTTTCCAAGGTCTTTCCAAGATCTTGTTAATAATGTTTTGCACATCTTTACACACGTGTTGTCCCGACAATGTTTTTGTTACCTTGTTTTAGAAACATCTGATGGCAAAGTTACTCTTTTTTGACAACAAAGTTGGCTGTGCGATACTGGGACTTCCACATATCCTTGCTGCAACCAACCTCTACAGATTTCAGGAGAGCATCACAGCCTTACCTCCAAATCTCAGTTTCTGTCTTCCTGTACTTTATTGTTGTTGTTGAGTGCCTTCAAGTCATTCTGACTCATGATAACCCTAAGGTCTTGGAGTTTCTGGGCAAGATTGGTTCAGAGGGGGTTTGCCTTTGCAATCATTTGAGCCTGGGAGACTGTGATTTGCCTAAGATCACGGGGTTGCAGACTGCCAGAAATAGTGCAAATTGAGTCCACTTTTAGGGTTAGGGAATCATGGGAACTGTATGTGGCACCAGAGCTCTCTGACAGAAAAAGCTCAATGTCTCAGAAAAAAAACTATTCCCATGATTTCCTAGCACTAAACCTAACCCTAAAAGTGGACTCAGTTTGCACTATTTCTGGCAGTCTGCAACTCCCCAGTAGGTTTCCATAGCTGAATGGGGATTTGAACCTGGTCTCCAGAGTTGCTCAGTGTCCTCAGCTTACTTCCGTTGCTGCAAAGTGAGTTCAAAATGCAAAAGTATTTTGCACTCAGCTCAGCAGGGGAGAGAGGAGGGGAAGGAGTTAAACGTGTCCTTCCCAGTAGGCTCAGGTAAAGAAAACAGCAATCTCTACCAGCTTGTGTGTTTTCCCTCACGATAACGTTTGCCAGCTTGAGCACACTCTGATGTTGCTTGAGCACATATGTCCAGGTTTTCATCATTAAAATGCTGGAGGGTATGGAGTTGAGTTTGTAAAAGGCCCAAGGCATAAGCCATAGATATTATAAGAACAATTATCAGAGGCCAATATTTTTTCCCTCATGCCCATGGGTTACCAAAACATTAAAACCTGGTCTACCATTAAGGAAGGCCTGTGGAGAAATTTACCCTCATATTTTACAGAGGCAAGAAAAGTCAAAATGGGGGTATGTGGCAATCAGGCAGCAAAACCTGTTTTTACACTTTCTTTCTTTCTTTTTGAAAGCTAACTGGCTCTGAAGCTGAAAGCTCACTGGCTCTATAAACCACTAGTCTGTTACTCTTGAATGGTCACTGTTGTTTCTACTAGAGTTTTTCCAAGGACATCTTTTCTTGGACTTTTCTCTGCCTGAATCTTAAAGTATTCAACTCTCTGGATTTGTTATTCTTCCCTTGCCTAAATGATTTTCATTAAAAACAATGCTATTTTACAATCAAAATTAAAATTCCATTTTTATTTCTAGGTTAGAGATAACACCATAAGAAGATTTCTGGTCCAGATTATGTATTTTTAATGTCAGGATCCCTATATAGCTGTTATGCAATTCTTTCATGGTAACCAGCTGTTTTTCATCAGAGCACCATTGATGCCACAACTATTTCTCCAGAATTAAAAATACAGTAAATTGTTACTACAAAATTGTATACAGTGGTCTCTCCATATTCGCTGGGGTTAGGGGTGAAGGACCCCCATGAATGTGGGAAAACCATAAATAAAAAACACTATTCTTTTTACCTCTCTAGGAATCTCCAGGTCCTCCTGTGCAACTGTATGGTCAACATCTGCCAGAAGTTGATGATAGTATCATGTTGGAAGACTTACAAATGGCTAGAGAAGTGTTTGTGCTGTGAACTTCTAGGTTCTCCAGCACAACTCTGTGGTCAACTTCTAGCAGATTTGTGCTGAAGGATCCTAGAGATTCCTAGAGAGAACTTATTAATCAAATCCGCAAATAATCAAATCCACAAAAGTCAAAGCCACAAATGTGGAGGGCCAACTGTACTGTATAAGTGATTCAAAAACAAACAAACAGCACTTCTGACAAGTTTGTTCTGGATTCAGAAAGGATATAGTTAAAGACTAAAAATATATAGGCTGGAATTCTGTATGGTTTTTTATGGCTGCATAGTTATGGTACAGTGCTTCTGAATCCAGCTGGACCAATTGCCCCAATCTTAACTTACCAGAAAGTTTTGTGATGCTCCACAAAACTACAGATCCAAGGATTCTGTAGGATGCAGCCATGGCTGTTAAAGTGATGTCAAACTGCATTATTACTATAGTGTGCCGTGGCCCCAATCCGGCAAGGAAAAGGGCTGTCTGTTTAGCCCCTGTGTCTATGTAAATACATTTATTCCGTGCATATGATATTGCGATTTAAAGGTATCATTTTGCTCATTGTTTATGTCACAACTATTACCATTACTTTTGGTGATATATGGGAATTACGATTTATGGGTAGCATTAGAACATTACTAAGGATTCTGTAAGGTGTGGGATGGGAGGAGGGCAATGGGAGGGGTTGACACCAGGTGTTACTGCACCGGGTGACACCAACTCTAGTGATGCCACTGTTCACAGTCTAGACTAGGACCATAGAATAGAGGCTCCCATGCCTACTGTACAGAAGATTTCAACCACAAAATTTTACAAAATTATACATTTCCAATCACTATAGTCTACACAGTTATAGCACTTTAACTGCCATGATCCCATCCATGGAATCCTAAGATGTGTAGTTTTGTACGGTATTCAGAATTCTCTGACAGAGGTACCAAACTATATATCCTAGGTTTCTGTATGATACAGCTGTGGCAGTTAAAGTGGAAAAATAGTGCTATACTTTGCCATGTAAATGAGTTGTTCTTGTTGTTTGTTGTTGCATGCCTTCAAGTCATTTCTGATTCATGCCAACTGATTTATGATTTCTGGGGCTGAGAGTGTGTGACTTGCCCAAGGTCACCCAGTGGGTTTCCATGGCCAAGCAGGAAATCAAACCCTGGTCTCCAGAGTCATAGTCCAACACTCAAACCACTACACCACGCTGGCTTTCATGTGAAAGAAGCCTAAGTAAAATGTAATATAACACAACCTTGCATGGATCTATTTCACTGTTTAATATAAAAAACCATCAAGTACCACCCTCTTGAATGTTCAGACTCCCCACTCATGTAGTAGCCAGAACTCACAAAAAGGTTACTTTTATTTATTTTATTTTATTTTTTGTTATACTTTTTATTCATCAATCTGACATTTTGACAAACATATAATCAGACAAACAACCATATAAACAAACAATATCCTCATCACATCCCTATCAACATTACCCCTCCCCATCCCCGCTACATTTACACCTTACAAGACTCATATAGTCCTTGACTTCCTACCTCCCTAATTCTTTAACTAAGGGCCTTTACAGACTGCCAGAAATAGAGCAACTTGAGGCCACTTTAACTGTCTTGGCTCAGTGCTAAGGAATCATGGGAACTGTATTTTATTGTGGCACCAGAGTTCTCTGACAGAGAAGGCTCAATGTCCCAGAAAAAAAATACAATTCCCATGATTCCCTAGCACTGAGCCAGGACAGTTAAAGTGGCCTCAAGTTGCACTATTTCTGGCAGTCTGCAAAGGCCCATATATCTCTTTTTAAACTAATTCTTATTACCCACCCATCACATACCATGGTATTCTAATCTAACTGATTGCTTACTACGTATACCTAATACCTGCTTATTAATATATGCAACCTTACCAATTACACAATCTTATAAAGTATATTTTTATTTCACTGTTACATCAACATTATATTATCCCATTGCTCCTTCATATATTCAAGAACTAAAGACCAATCTTTATCAAAATTTCCAAATGATATAAAGTTACTTTTAAAAGTAATTAGTCATACTTCCTAGGCCAGGGGTAGGCAACCTTTTTGAGCCGGGGGCCGAAGCACCAAAAATAAATAAATAAATAAATAAATAGTTTTTAAAAAAAAAAAATATATATAAAAATATACATGCACATTCTCTCAGCCCCAGAAAAGCCATGGCAAAACCCCTGTGGAAATTTTGCCAAGGAAACCCCAAGAATAAGTAATAACAACAATAATCAATATCATCATGGCGGGTGGCGGCGGCGGCGGCAGGACTGGCCTGGGGCCGGTCCAAAGGCCTTGGGGGGCCGCATCCGGCCCACAGGCCTTAGGTTGCCTATCCCTGTCCTAGGCCCTTCAAAGTAGTTAATTGCTGTCATAGCTGCACATTTTAAGTAAGTTACTTGCTTAATGTTCATAAGTAAACAGTAGCTACCCCCCCACACGCACACATTATGGGAATGCTGTGAGCCCTCTCCTGTGATACAAAACACATGAAACTAATAAAGCCATGTATATCCTGCTTTTATTTTGTATTTTAATTTTGTTATAGTTTAATATATTTTTACAGGGTGGGTGGGTTAGGGAAGGGGTTGTTTGACTGTTTTAACCTGTAATGTTGTTTTAATATGCTGTACGCCGCCTCGATTGCGCTGCAGAGAGGCTGCATAAAAATAAAAATTATTATTATTATTATTATTATTTTAAAAAGTAGATAAAATATTAACAAGTTTATTGCAAAAGGAGAGCAGTATATTATAATTATTATGCAACTTAGCCATGCCTTTGTTATTGCAAAAAGTAACTAATAGCAAGTAGCTCCTTAGTCAGAAGTTACTTCTCTAAAAATAACCTCGAAACTTTTATGTGCATGCTTATTTGAGCTACAATAATCTTCTAACATGGCTACATTATGGCCTAACAGTTTCCAATTATAGGCCTCATTTTCATGGCTGGTCCAACAGTTTTTCATATCTTATTACCATCTTGTCAGTCCATAAATCACTTCTAAAGGTTCTTTATATGTTAATGTGCTCAGGTTACTAGATGTGTGACCAGAACATTATTCTTGTTTTCACTGTTCCAGACTGATGCCAAGTCATAAATTTTATGGCTTGACATCAGTCTGGAAAACGTGGAACAAGCACGTGATCTTGCTATACTACCTGGTTGACAGGTGTCCATCAAATCCCTATTGGCAGATTCCCCATGCAGCGAACATTACTCAGCCATAAAGGGTTACCCAAGGATGAGGTGGGACAAACCAACATGGTGAGCCAAGGTCATGCGCCTGTTAAAGTCCTTGGTGGCAGTGATGTTCTTGTTCTGTTTATAAATAGAGGACTGTGTTCCATTGCTTTAATGTTGGCACTTTTTGCTGTAAAGGGAATTGGGAAATTCAAATTAAAGAAGCAGGGATGTTCTCTTTTTCTTCTAGGCTTTGTTTACAAGCACCGGCAAACTGAAAAACCTTTTATTTTAAATTTTTGAGAAAAGAGTGCTTTGAAATATACCCACCATAACTATATTAAAACAACCATCTTTTTCTAGCTCTTTGCATTAGGGTTGCTGCAACTGTTCTAACTTTCATTAACACTCAGTAAATGTTGATCTTTGAAGGCTGGCCTTAAATTTTAATCACAATGTATAAACAGTAGTCCAGCACAGATGAGCATTGTTCTGAGCTGGGACTCCTTCCAAGATAATATTTCCCTACGTCATTTTGCTGTTGGTTTGATTCCCTTGGAGACTATGCTCAAAAAAATCCATCAACTGCAGCTGATATTATCTTTTCCACATATATCTTTCCTGAAAAGGTATTACTTTTTTTTTTTTTTTTTGCATGGCTGGCCCCCATTAGGATAATTTCCAAAGCCATCAAATGAGGTGATGAAAAGCTAACATAAGGACCACCTGCCCTATATTTGTTATTGCAATTTTTAAAAATATTATTTATAAATTTGCCATACTTAAAATCTGAGTGTGTCCTTGGATTAAAAACAAGGTAGCCACTGCTCATGTTTAGTCTACAAGACACAACACAGAAAGAAAAGGAGACAAGAAGGGAAGAAGAAATATGCCAACTCTGGCTGCTGCCACACTGCAGAATTAATGCAGTTTGGCACCATTTTAACTGCCGTGGCTCCATCCTATGGAATCCTGGGATTTGTAGTTTGTTGTGGCATCAGAGTGTCCTGTCAGGGTAGGTTAAATATCTCACAGAACACCAAATCCCAGAATTATATAGCATTGAGCCATTGCAATTAAAGCAGTGTCAAATTGGATTAATTTTGCAGTGTAGATCTTCCTCCAGTATCTGATTCTTAAAGCTTTAAGGCAGGGGTCGGCAACCTATGGCCCGCCGCCGCTTGCCGCCACCCCCACACGTGCTGCCACACACGCTGTTGCCGCGCGCATCGCGATCGTCATTTTGTTTTCCAAAATGGCGGCCGCAACTCATTTGCACATGCACAGTACTCGGTGCATGCGCAAACAAGTCCCAGCCACCATTTTGGAGAACAAAATGGCAGCAGTGACTCGCTCGTGCATGCACAGTATGCTGGAAGTACTGCGCATGCATGACCAAGCGAGCATGCGCGCACATGTGGAGTACTTCCAGCATACTGCGTGTGCACGCGAGCACAAGCATGCGCAGCGCCATTCCCCCACCATCACCCTCGGCCTGCGGAAGACCTGGGGACCAACGGACTGGCCCCAGGTAAGGAAAACTTGCCGACCCCTGCTTTAAGGCAACTGTTATGATGACGACTTTGAAAATAAACAGTTCAAGGAGGGAGGGGACAAACAGCAGCTGATCTCTCAGCCGAGTTTCAAGGCTGACCTATATTTTTGCTACTTCTTGTTATTTGCCATCAAGTTAACGTTGAGTTGTGGTGACCCTATGAATGAGAGCTCTCCAGAAGTCCCAGACATCAGTTGCCCAGGTTCAAGTCTTACAAACCCAGGCCCACGGCTGCCTGCTTTATAGAATCAATCCATCTCATAATAAGGTCTTCCTCTTTTCTTACTGCCTGCCACTTTAACAAGCATCATTGTCTTTTTCAGAGAGTTTGGGGTGCAAGGAGGAGAGTGTTTCCAGCCTCTTCCTGTCAGTGCATGAAGTTGCAACAAGGAATTGTGTCAGGGACCCTACTTCTGACTGTTGCATCCCCACTCACTGGTGCAGAATGGTGGTGCAGAAACATCCTCCTTCTTGTGTCCTAATCGGCATCTGGACAGACCTCATTCACCCAGGTCAGCTGCTGGCTGTTAAGATGCACAGGAGGGGCATTTACATAG
>JAIPUX010001880.1:29381884-29393392 GCA_020142125.1 Phrynosoma platyrhinos
CTGGGCCACAAAAACCAAATGCACAGATATATGGAGGATAATGGTTCACTACCAGTGAAAAGGACCTTGGGATTGTGTTGCAGAGGGATGGATAATACCGTAATAATAATAATAATAATAATAATAATAATAATAATAATTCCTTGGAGGTCTTTAAACAGAAGCTGGATGGCCATCTGTCTGTATGCTTTGATTGTCATTTCCTGCATGGCAGGGGGTTGGACTGGATGTCCCTTGTAGTCTCTTCCAACTCTATGATTCTATGATTCTATCTCTCTGCTGGTTCATGTTCAAATTACAATCAACGATAATCCCAAGGTCCTTTTCACTGGTAGTACTACTGAACCATTATCCTCCATATATCTGTGCATTTGGTTTTTGTGGCCCAGACAAAGAATTTTGCATATGCTGAATTTCATTTTATTAATTTCTGCCCCGATTTTCTGTCTTATCTAGGTGCTTTTGAAGGAGGAGAAGGAATAGATTCTGACTTGTATGTCATTAATAGCCTTACTGCCAGTCTTTTTATCCATTTTAGTATACACCTTAATCTTGAAATCTGAGCAGTTGGGGGGAAAACCAAAACCATGGAGCAATTAGCTCCTTCTTCCTGGGGAGATAAAATCAACTGCTGACACAACCTTATAACTTCATATTTGTAATAGCAGAATCTTGGATTTATTTTTTCCTCTGTGCTTGAATGTAATCATAGTTCCTCCATGAATGCTATTGAAGGCAATAAATAATGGGTACTTAGATTAACATTCTAATGCCATGCTTTAGCTTGTGCTGTGCTCAGGTCTGAGGTCTGGTCAATATGGAAATCTATACTTCATGGGGACCCACGCTGAGAAATATGTAGGCCCTTTCTGTTTTTGATACTTCTTCCTTATACTCTTAATCAAACAGTAACAGTTGGTTCCTATATTTGGGGGGCTCTATCACAAGGCCCTTCTTGTTTTGTGTATCACAGAGGAGAAGTCTTTGCTCAGATATAAGCAGAGCTAGAATTCTTTTTTTCCAAGTTTTTCTTGGACTTGGTACACAAGGAAAGTCCGCTGTAAAATAGACTCAACATGAATGAAGGCTTTCTCCTCCAGCTTCAGTCTAGGTTCTGACTTGCATGAGCCTTAAAATAGGGGTTTATTAGGGGCCTGATCTATTTACTCCAATTTACTTCTGTATGTTTTCTTTTTCCCCTGCTCAATTTCTCTAGGGTCGTGGCTGGTGTGGCATACAACTCAGTATTGAGTTTTGCTGGTAAGAATGACACTTCTCTTGAGTTGGAGATTGACAAAAAGGCCATTCTTGTTTGACAAATTGACAAGGGACTTCAAATGCTCACTGGGGTTTGCAAAAGAGCCATGACTCACACCATGTTTTTGTGCAATACAACTGCAGTGTTTTGACTTCGTTATTGGGGGAGATATAATAGGTCTAAGAATAAATTTCATAATGTTAAATTACTGCCAAGAACCATTGCTCCATACTAAGCACTGCAGTGGTTTCTCTTTTTATTCTCTTAGGTTCCACTTAGCTCCTTACTGCTTTCTCTATCAGGAAATTATGATTAATATTTTTCAAAGCTATAGACATATATGTTAATAGAATTATTCTATTTAAAACTGACAATGGCAAAGTAAAAAGTCAGAGACTCTGCGGGTGAAATCCTTATTCCCATTCTTTTTTAAAAAGCTTCTTACAGCAGAACAATTAAGTCTCCAACCATTGACCTATTCATTTAGAAGTAAGCTTAATGTCTTATTATGGCACGTTCCATAGTGGTGGGACTGCATGCTCTTGTAAGGCAAGAGGTTATGCTGGTGGTAACAGTGCTGCTGGTAGGGTCTCCTGTATCAAACAGACTTTTGCAGAGGAGCCAGACCGATTGTGCCAAGCAGCTACTGAGCATCAGAAGTAGTGGTGAGTGACACTGGTGGAGGATCTCTTAAGAGACAACACAGTGTCACCACAGCTAACATTTTTTAGTACTGTGCAGAAGGAAACATGGTAAACCCTTTTGAGTGTCTTTTACTATGAAAACCCTATGATGAAACAGTCCAAAATGAAACAAGAGATAGTGCCAGAAGATGAAATTCCTAGATCATAAGACACTTAACAAGCTCCTGGGGTACAGCAGAGGACAATTACAAACAGCATGGTAGCCAATGATGTAACTGGACTCAAACCAAAAGGACATTCAGCTGTTGACTTGCTCAGAGGCAAAAGGAAAGTCCAAAGCTGAACAACGTATATTATAGGAACACAGAATATGAGAAGCCTAAATCAGGAGAAGTTAGACATTATAAGACCTGTGTGGTAAGTTAGGCTGGGAAATAGCAACTAATTACCCAGTAATCATTGTAGCGATGTTGAGGTTTGAACCCGTATCTCCCCAGTCCTAGCATTCTAAGCACAGTCCAAAATTTCTGTGATAAAAAATAACTTTGACTATAATTCTTTCCACAAGCATCATTATTCACATTTTCCAGCATTTATTAATATTTCTACAGTTTTAAGCAAAACATAAAATTCTTCTTCCTATTGTAATAAAGATTTAGTGATGTTTCATGGCTTTCATTAACAGCATACTTTTCCCACAAATAAAAACTGTTTAGTTTGAACATAAAACACCATAGAGGCCTAGAGCTTTTAATTACAGACAACCATCTCGTAATAGTAACAACAAGGGTTCTTTTCCCCACTCCTTCAGAGAAACAGCTAGTGGCATCTATAAATATTACTTCTCCACAGTACTATTGCATGTACCTTAATAAGCTTGAAAGAGCACAACAATATACATTTCCCAGGGCTCAGATTTAGGCAGGAAATGTGAGTTAACAGCACAACACTGACAGCAATGTTGGTTCTTAACAGTGTAGTTCCATGCAAGTGTTAGGAACACTCAGTTTTTGCATTATTATTGATTTCACACTAGTGCTTTCAAACACTGAAGTTAAGTATTTGTTCTGTTTAGAAGGCTACACAAAACCATCTGCATGGTGCAGGGTAGGATAATATTTTAACCTTAGCAACATGGGATCAAATAGGCATTCAAATAGGCATAAGGTTTCTGACAATATAGGTTTCTTGCTGGTTAAGTTGATGGTTTTCATAATCCAGAGGACCAATTGCATTTGTGTTTTCATTCTCTTTAATTATCATCCTGCTTCCACTGATTCGTGGGCAGAAGGAACTGGCACAGATTATGTTCTAAAGTATAAACGGAGCACCTAGCATCAAGAAAAGAAGGGACAGCTTGTTAGGACTTATGGAGCCCTTGTTCCTTGATTCTGGACACAATTCTTTTCTCCTTAACAAATGCAGATGTAGTTGAATCACTGCTGTCATATTATTTAACCTGGGGGAAGCAAAATTAACCACATCTTCTCATTACAAAGTGCTGAAGTCAATTAATATTAAGCCATAGATTTATTGAGGAAGACTTAAAAGAGTATCTTTGCTCATCTGTACTAACTATGGTTTGTTGCTTAAGCCAAGGATAACATAATGAAGGATAATAGATAGTGGCTTGCTGTCCTGTTTCTTCCAGCTTGTTTCTCTCTAGCTTGTCAGCTCCTGATTCACATTGGGAAGTTGAGGTTGGAGGCTCAAATAACACAAGAAGACATGGTTTAAACAAATTAATAGCCCAAACTGAAATCATGGTTTCAAACTGTGTTTTGTCACTTGTTAACAAACCATGGTTTGTTAGTAGAAATAAATTTGCACATCAAGCCATATTCTAACAAAATATGTTATGGCTTTTTGTGACATGTAAACATGGTGTGAAAATCCCAATACTATTCTGATTGTATGACAGTGGGTGTAATCCTATCCATACCTGCTTGGGATGGATAATTCAGTGTTTCTTCCTCATAGGTAGATGTGTCTAGAATTTATGCTCCAAAGGCCCTCTCAGTTGCAAGCTTATGAGCACATACCTGGAAGAAGGCCCCCAATGAACACTATGAGATTGACCTTTTAGTAGACATTCAGTGTACTTCATTTATTTAAAACAGTTTTGCCTCCCTTTCCCACTCCTAGAAATAAGACAGTCCCTCTCTGAAGGCTTATAGCTGCTTCCTCTTCTGTTTCTCAGCTCCACTTCTGCTTGCTGCAGCCTGCAAACAGAATTTAAAGGAGTTATAACTGAATTCTTATGCTCAGGATATTATGCGCAGAGGGGCAGGCTATAAATAAAACATTATTATTATTATTATTATTATTATTATTATTATTGGAAAAGAGTTGGGTCTAGTCCTTCTTAGTAGGGCCAGGGAAGTGCAAAGGAGGAGATGATGTAGTGAGTTGGAGGTCTGCACACATTCAATAGACTATGTGACCTCCCATCACAATACTAATACTTTTCCTCTTGAGCATAATGCTACAACCCAATTTAAGCCAAGCTTCTAGCAATTTTCACTTCTTACAGATCAGTGGCGTATCCCGACTTGGTGACACCCGGTGTGGGGTGGGGGCTTCTGGGGGGCAGAACTTCCAATGCATGCACCACAAGGAATGCGCACACATATGTGGCCTTGCGGCAGCCCAGAAAATACACCCAAGGCCCTGAGAAGGCTCTGCAGAGACCGGTGAACCAACTGGGTGTCACCCCCATTCTGGGGTGTCACCTGGTGTGGTCCACACACACCTGCACCACCCCCCCCCCAGTGACACTACTGTTACAGATCAATTTTTTTCATAGGCCCATATCTGTTAAACTTTAACTGAAGCCCTCGAGATGTTGAACTGTAAGTTCCAACTTTAGGTCGGCCTTGTATGACTTGAGTCCAACATCTGGCAAGCTGTATAATTCCTACCCCTACTTTAGAATGAAGATGACTTTTTAAGATTTCATTTCAAGCTATCTGAACAGATTTTGCAAATTCATGAATAACCAAAAAGTCGCAGAAGATTTTGTTCTTCAGACCTTATTTTCCTACAATGGCTTTATTCCAGCTGAAATTCTTGTTGCACTGCAAATAGCATCCTGCTAGATATATTCTAAGGTGTGGTGGAAACCACACAGCCTTCTAGATGTTATAGGATTGCAACTCTCAGCATTCTTCACCATTGGCTATGCTGGCAAAGGTTGCTGGCAGTTGCAGTCAAACCACATCTGGAGAGCCCCATGATTCATGGTCCTCCATTTTAAGGTATTGAAGAAAAGATTAATTGGATTAATCTAACTTCTGTTTCATCAAAGGAATGATTCTGGGGGGGAAAGTATTCTGGAAGAATATCACAAGCTTTTCTTGAAGGTGAAGTTGAAAACTGCATCATTATAAAATATTCAAAATGTTAATGTGCTATAAAAAAGTAGGTTGCAATCCCTTAAGGAAAAAGGCAGCATAATTTTCCTGAGATGATGTGGCAGACTATACAGTAGTTTTCTTTGATGTCTTTTAACCCTGCACCTTCATGGAAATAACATTTACTTTTCTGCCAAATTTTATGTACTTATCATATATATAGAGAGAGAGCCAAATTCAAGTGTAGACACATGTAGCAGTCTCCCCCAATGCCTTAAAATACAAATTAAGAGCAGTGTGGATTTCTGCAGGTCTGAGTGAAAGAATTGGATGGCAATCTGGTTAAACTTTTTTTTTCCTCCAATTTCTTTTCCAGAATTTGAAAGTAACAGATCACAGATCTATAGTTTTTTGTGAGTTTTTCGGGCTGTGTGGCCATGTTCTAGAAAAGTTTCTTTCTGATGTTTCGCCAGCATCTGTGGCTGGCATCTTCAGAGAAATCACAGATCCCTAGCTACCTGTAGTGAACCTCTTCTTTTTTGCAGTAAAAAAGATGTATCAAACTTACATTTCAAAAGTGGAGATTAAGTTACTTTATTGGCATAATGAGCAATGGTATCTAGTTACATCTTAAAGTTACTTTTAAAATATTTTCAGACATTTTTTGAAGCATTTTGACTGTTGATTTGTAAGTTTTATGACCAGAATCCTGCATGGAAGGTTCGTTTTCATAACTGGATTTATAAATGCAGGAATTTGAATTGGTTGTAACATGTGTATCAAGTAGACAAGGTTGCTGTTACATTACTATGCAGCAGAATCTGAAAAGTACCTGTTGTGGCATTGCACACTAATACACATCATGGATTCTTGCCAGTGTCCTAATAACACATCTTTGCAATTCACTAACAGGTTTCGTTAATCCCTTTGCCATTTAGCTAAATATATATAAAGTTATGTTAAGTAAAAGGTGATATATATCTAGTGTTTGTCATTATTTTATCAATCCCAAGGTTCTTCTCCCCCACCCAGAGTAAGGAAAAACAATGAATGCATGCAGTAATGCAATAACTTAATTTTCTTTTTTTTTCTAATTACATTTTTATTAAGTTTTTACAATAAAACACATAAAATCTGTAGAACAATGACAACAACAACAACAATTAACTACAAGGGTCAAGAGTATGTATAGTTGATGAATAGTTATTCTGCAGCAGAATCAGAAAGTTAGTTATCAGCAAGAGCTAGAGAGTCTGGCTTGTCAAATTGTAGTGTCCATCCAAAGATCCATCTGTGAAGCAGGAGGCTGGATCTGGTGAGAGTGATGATTAACATAGGGCCTTTGCAGACTGTTAGAAATAGTGCAGATTGAGTCCACTTTAACTGCCCTGGCTCAGTGCTAGGGAATCATGGGAATTGTATTTTTTTCTGAGACATTGAGCATTCTCTGTCAGAGAGCTCTGGCCCCACAATAAACTACAGTTCCCATGATTCCCTAGCACTGAGTCAGGGCAGTTAAAGTGGACTCAATTTGCACTATTTCTGGCAGTCTGCAAAAGCCCATAGTCAATAAAGATCATCCAGTCTTCTTGATGCAATGACTTAATTTTCAAAACTGAACTAAACAATGGAAATGAATTATGATGAGTAATGGGAACACTTGACTTCTTTTTAAAAAGGAACTTTCTAGAGAGAATGTTCAGCTTTTATTCAAGTGGGTTAATTTATAAGCTATATGTCTTTTTTATTAACACAATTAATAAAGGAAAGCCAAGTTATTCCAAAAGTACCTGTTAGTGTTTGTTCTCCAGCATGCTGGATCAACTATTTTGGTAATGTCATATCCCAGTCCTTATACTGCCTTTCCATCTCTTAGTTACTTCTTGTCAATCTGTTGACAAAAAAGTATTAAGTTCCTAATACGTACATGATGCTCAACGTATTCCCAGTGTCAGAATTAACACTCCCATATTTGGCTGTTGATCTCTCTTTGGTCCTTTACCCAAAATTCCACTTGATCAATTGTGAATAAATGATAATGCTATTGAAAGTCACGCTGGAGTTGTAGTTTGACTTTTATTGTAGTGATTGACATTTTGATTGTTCAGATTAATTGTGAATGTTTGTTACTGTATTGAAAATGAGATTTTTTTTTTTAATAGAAACATTCTCAATTTGGTCTTTTCGTATTCAAAATATCATCCTGTAAGAAGCTCTTCTATTCATGGAGAGAAAATGCAGATACCCTGTGACTGGAAAAGCATGTTGTTGGGAAAGATTAGGCATAGGAAAATGGCTGGAGGAAGAACGAGTTAAGCAGTCCCTTTCCCTGTCCCAAAGTTATAGTCTCTCATGCATCAGTATGAAAAATTAAGAAATAAAAAAAGTCAGGAGCATATTATACATGTCTGTGATACCAGCTTTCCACAATCTGTGCCTTTCATGGCTAGTGGCTTCTGTGCCAGTGAGCTGGTGAATCCAACTCCAAGTTCTAGATAGCTTTCAAGGAGTTGTCCAAGGTTCTGGACTTATTTGAGGAATAGGTTTAGCACCTTGGATAACACCTTTAAAAGTTTGACTGGATTCTCCACTCAAGGTACTGTGCCCTGAAGATGTGTTGGCCTACAATTTGCACCAGACCCTAGCAGCATGACTGTTGAAAGGATCCAACACATCTGGAGGACATAGATCGAGGGAGACTATGCTAAGTAATATCTATTTTGTTGGATAACAGTATTAAAAATAGAGCTTTCTTTTACCTCCATATAATGAAATTCTTTAGTTCAGTGCTTCTTAGGCTGCATTTTGTTGTGGTGGCAGTAGTGGTGGTGGTGTGCCTTCAAGTCCTTTCCGATTTATGGCTACCTACACTGCAGAATTAATGTAGTTTGACATTGTTTTAACTGACAAGGCTCCATGCTATGGAATTCTAGAATTTGTAGTTTTGTAAGCTATTTAGCCTTCTTTCCCAGAGAGCACTGGTGCTACAACTACAAATCCCAAGATTCTACAGGATGGAGCCATGACAGTTAAAGCAGTGTGAAACTGCATTAATTTCACAGTGAGGGAGCAATCTTAGACTATCTGATGGGGTGAACATTAGGATTCCTCCCCTATGTGACAGGGACTGGCACCATATTTGTGCCTGTTGACTAGAACTGTTTCCTTCTTATTGGAAATTCACTACAGACTGGCAGACAACAGCTTGCAGACCAGCACCAATCCATGTACCACCACTTTGAGCACTGCCCTAACTTAAATGCTACCTAAAAGGAGATGTTCTTTCACTATTCTTTCTTCAATGGGAAGTCATTTTTAATGGTTATCCTTTTCTGTAGGTTGCTACAAATTACTGAATATACTGATTATCTCTTTCTTTCAGAATATCAGAAGTCGAAAGAATTTTACTCAATGGCATGGATTCCAGATATCTGTAATTTCTTAACATTGCTCTTTTAAACAATGCACATCACTTCATACTGCAGAGGCAATTTTAGAAGTATTAGTTCCCATAGTAATAGCTTGGGATAGAAAAGCTATGAACAAAAGGACAAATAGCACCATTACATGTGGCTTAGTTTTTGGTCAAAATGACTTTAGATGCTTGGAGAGAAGAGTGGAACCCTTGTGGGGTCAACATCCTGTCATTTTCTTTGTACATAAAATTGCTAGGGTCAGTGGGTCATTATGACTATTATTTCAGGTGGTTACCGCATATGCTGTGAGATCTTGCTTTTTGTGCAGTGATTATCACACCATATATAATTCTCCACTAAAATGTGTTATTTCTAGACATAAAATGGAGCCTGCTGTGAATCTATAAGTAAAGAGTATGGAACAGCAGGATGTTTCTTCCTGACATAAGCCTAAGACTTATGAACTGCTGAGTCTTTTAAAAACAAGCTTACATTCTTTTCAGCTGTGATGCAGGGGTGTCTGTTAAATAACATTTGGAATCAAGACTGAGACCTTTATAGGAATGTCATTTATAGAAATCTTGTGTGTGCCAGTTGTAGGTCAGCATTGCACAATCAACCAGTCATGCTTAACTCTTGGCAGGGTAGGGTAGTGGGATATTTTTGTAGATGGAATTATTTGTGTCATGTATTCAAGCATTCTGCCTCCATCATTGCTCAGCAGTACAGGATATGGTTTGCATGTCTCAAAAACATCTATTTTGCTGCAAGAGGTGAAGGACAAGGTGGCCTCTCTGCCCATCCTATGTGTGAAAGCCAAGCAACTAGCAAGTGAATCTTACTTCAGCACTGGCATTGTCCCCATTGCACCTGAAGGCAGCAGTCTGCCTTAAGGAGCACACACAGCACTGTCCATCCGTATTTGCTGATATCTGTCTCTCCATATTTGCTGCCTGGGGCAGCCATCCCATTCTGTTGAATGGCAGGGCTGGCCCTGCCATTATCCTAAAACCAGTCCTCAGTGTAGCTCTTAAGAAGCAACCACTACTTTGCCAGGTTAGGAAATACTTATTTTTAAAAGCCCAACACACTTGGGCTTGTATAAGAAAGGACCTTCTTCAGGGGCATATTACAGAAATCACTGGATTTGTAACAACATTCCCCAAGGAGCTGGACCATAAATTATAGAAGTGTTGTTACCCCAATGATTTCTGTTGAAAGCCTCTGAAGAAGGCTCTTTCTTATACAGGCTGAAACATGTTGGACTTTTAAGAGGAACAAACAGTTGACCATCCAGCACAAGAAGCTAGTCTCCTTTTTGTGTCCTGCTTACAGACATGCTCTGCAGTATTCTTTCTACTAGGAAAGGCTTCCCAAGAAGAAGAAAGAAGTGAATTAGGAAGCAGGATTCCAGATAGATTAACAAACAGAAATCAACGCAAGAGTTTCAGTTCAAGATCTGTGTTCTGTATAAAACTACTGTCTTGATCAGGTGAAACAGCCCATTTAGCCCATGCCATATTGAGAGAAGTTTGTAATTTTTACAAGCTAAGGAATACAGTTTATATGGTTAGTGCTAACTGCATAGAAAACAGCCTTATTTCAGTTACAGTCTGAACTGATTGAATCTTGGTATGGATTTTGAAGGGATGTTTAAGAAAGCTTTTAACAAATCATCCTACTTAGAGCCTAGTGATGTCGCATAGAGAGAGAGTCTCTATGAACTGTGATGATTTTTCCTGGGGAGGGCCATGCCAGCTGGGAGGTTCAGAGAATTGTCCAGAAACAGAATTTCTTCTTGCTTTGGAGGTTTGTGTGCAGGGTAAAGAATGCTCATTTGCTACCTTGAGTCCTGTACTGGGAAAAAGTCAAGAAAATGAATGAATGAATGGGGAAGAGGATATTTTCTCTCAAGTCTGCACCCCCAAATCCCTAAATTCTTGGATCAGTTCAAGCATTGTTAACTCTGTTAGTAAGCTATGGTGAACTAGATAGACCAACTGGCAGTACAACACATGTATTCTAATCATGTATAACAACAGCTACTCCATAGCATTCCCAGTTTCTCCACCTCCCTTAGAGTCCTGGATTCAATTTCTTCTCAGTAGAATCAAAGAATCATAGAATCATAGAGTTGGAAGAGACCACAAGGGCCATCCAGTCCAACCCCCTGCCATGCAGGAACTCCCAATCAAAGCATCCCTGACAGATGGCCATCCAGCCTCTGCTTAAAGACCTCCAAGGAAGGAGACTCCACTACTCTCCGAGGGAGTGTGTTCCACTGTCGAACCGCCCTTACTGTCAGGAAGTTCCTCCTAATGTTGAGGTGGAGGTGGAGTACAAATGTCAAATGAGGTTGAGGTGGAGTACAAATGTCAAAGCCGTCACAATTAGTTTGTAGTTAATTAACTCAGCAGGAGGCTGCTGTCCTACTTCAGTGGAAAGGAAAGAACACAGTGGAGTTGAGCCACATGGAAGTTTCCTTCAATAGCCCATCTAATACCAACAAATCCTTTTCATAAGCAAAGATGGGCTTTCCTTTTGAATTATAGCATTCACATCCCAGAACTGTGCACAAAACTCTCTCTCAATCTCTTTCCCAGACACACCTATTTCCCTCTTTTAATGGATTTTAAATTCCTCCTCCATTTTCCCAAAATAGGATCGATACTGCATTCGTGACCTGAAAACTGTTCATTTCTCCCGTCAGTTACTGTATTTTCCGGTGTATAAGACCACTGGACGTATAAGACGACCCCCAACTTTTCCAGTTAAAATATAGATAGAGGTTGGGATATACTCACTGTATAAGACGACCCCTCTTCCAACACACACCA
>JAIPUX010001880.1:29405414-29429069 GCA_020142125.1 Phrynosoma platyrhinos
AGAAGAGAAGACTCATTGGAAAAGACAATAATGCTAGGAAAGGTGGAGAGAAGGAGGAAGAGAGGAAGGCCACATGCCAGATGGCTGGACTCTATTAAGGAAGTCATGGGTATGGGTGTGCAGGATTTAAGAAGAGCAGTGGAGGACAGAGGGTCTTGGAGATGTCTCATCCATAGGGTCGCCAGGGACCAGATTTATTCAAGGGCAGTTAAGAACAAAATATAGAAGACCAAGCACTGCAGAAAACAATGAACTTCTGCAAACCTTTCAGAGTACTTTTGAAAGTACTAATAAACACACCAACAGGTGATCTAGCAGACACTCTTCATCTGTACTTCCAAAACTCTTTTGATAAATCTCACACCAAAGTCTCCTGAGCTAATAGCAGTGTTATGAATTGAGAACAGGAAACCAAGAACAAGAATAAATAATAGAAGGATGTGAGCAGTGGGGTTTGATAGTAATCTACATTGGAGCCAGTGTTTTTAATGTGTTTATAGCTGATTTGGGAGTTATAATGAGTATTAAAGCAGCCAGGTTTACTGATGGCGATTATTTAGGAGAAAGCGTAAATGAATTGTGCTGAGCTCTAAAATGACCTCTCCACATTGAGAGAATGGTAAATTAAAATGAGATGAGATCCTGTGTATGCAAATGTAAATTGATAAATATTGGGGCAAAAAACACAGCTTCACATATGCCTTGTTGGAATCAGAGCTGGCCAAGAAAGTGACCTTGAGGTTGTGGTAGACAGCTTAGTGAAAATGCTAAGTGTAAGGTTGTTGTGAAAAAGGCAAATCTCATTTTGGGCAAAATTAGAAAAACAACTAAAATCAAACTTGCCAGTATAAGCTAATAAGGCAACTACTGCGGAGACTCAGTGTCCCAGGTTACACAGGATTCCTCTCCTGTTTCCTCTAAAGTAGTTCAAAACGTTGCATCCTACAACACTCAACCTTACACTTTATCCCTCTTTATTAACAAATGTTTTCAAATACTTGGCAGTATGTTTCTGCTGTTGTTACTAAAAATTATTTCAGGCCACTCTGTTGGGAACAACAAGAAAAATAGTTTTTATTGCCACAAAGACCTTATGATGTTATTTCTCTTGGTAACTGGTCCTTAAAGTTTGTGGTTACAAAATGTTGTTTTACTTCACTGGTTACAAAATCATCACTGTTTCAGTTCTTACAGTATCTTCATTTACACTTCAATGGTGTTGCATTTGTT
The DNA here is from genome assembly GCA_020142125.1 of Phrynosoma platyrhinos. Lineage (NCBI taxonomy): Eukaryota > Metazoa > Chordata > Lepidosauria > Squamata > Phrynosomatidae > Phrynosoma > Phrynosoma platyrhinos. The sequence continues at coordinate 29,406,645 of JAIPUX010001880.1, forward strand.
TACACACATTTTCCCCTACCATAGGGAGTATGAACCCTATGATATTAGACTTTATACACACTTCTTCAGAACTATGGTGGATCTGAGTCTTCACTTCACTAGCTTTCCATTTCTCACAGAACCTATTACTTTAAACTGATTAACTAGGACTGCTCTTGTCCCTTTTAAATTTATCCTTCCCTATCTGGGAACCTAAATCCCGACTGCTCTACAGGTACTTTCTGTCACCCCCAGCCTTCTTGGCTGTTAATCCCTCAGGATCATGACACTCTCTCCCTTCTCAACCGTTCTTCCCCCTTTTTATATCTGCTCATCAAGCCAGCCTTCACCTTTTTGACAGCCAGATCTTGATTAGCTGCTCCAAACTTTCCATTCAGCCTGTGTCTCTCCACAGCTTCAGCATAGTTTACAAAAGTGTGTTCTCACCATTCTGGTTGCTGTCTCTAAAAAAAAGGGGAAACAAAATGATTAAGGAACTGGAGCTTATTAAGAAAGGTTTCAACATTTCTGGCTGCACAGCTTAGTAGCAGGAGGCATAAGAGCACATAAAATTATGTGCAGTGTGGATAAAGTTGAGACTCTCGTAATCTTACAACCTAGGTTCACCCACGAAAGGTGGATAAATGGTGGGACACTCAGGACAGATAAAAGGAGGTCCTTGTTCACACAGGCCACAGTTCAACTGTGGAATTCACTATCACAGGATGTAGTTAGGGCTACCAACTTGACTTAAAAGGTACTGGATAAACTGATTGAGCATGGGGCTAGTAAACACCAATGTCTCCTAATCAGAATGGCAATATATCACCTTGTGAACTGGGAAACCAAGATGGAAGATTCAGTTGTATTCATGTTGTGCCGGCAGCCTTCCCACAGACTACCAACTGGACACTGTGTGTATAGAGTATTGGACTAGATAGGCCTTTAGAGTGATCCAGTATAGCTTTTCTTATGTTCTCAAAGTAGGGTCACTGATTAAACATTTCTTCATAATTTATGTTGGCTGCAATCATACACATTCTTATGTTAAATTTGCTTTGTTCTTGTTAACTGCTGTCAAGTCAACTTCAGTTTATGGTGACCCTATGAATGAGAGACCTCCAAGTCACCGTATCATCAGCACCTACTCAGGTCCTGCAGATTCAGGGTCATGGCTTCCTTGATTGAATCTATCCATCTGGAATGCAGCTTTCCTCTTTTCCTACTGCATTCTACCTTGCTGAACATTAGTGTCTTTTCTGGTGAGTCATGTCTTCTCATGATATATGCCTAAAGTCTGTTTAATCACCTTGGCTAGTACAGAGTGTTCAAGTTTGACTTGCTCTAGTCCCCATTTATTTGTCTTTTAGCAGACCACAGTATCCATAGAACTCTTCTCCAGCATCACAATTAAATTGATTTTCTTCTTACCAACTTTTTTCACAGTCCAATTTTTACAACCATACAAAGAAATTTGAATTGTGATGGCACGGACCATCCTAACTTTAGTATTCAATTATGTATTTTTACATTCAAGATCTTGTCCAGTTCCTTCATAGCTACCCTTCCAAGTTCTAGTCTTCTGATTTCTTGACTGCTGTCTCCATTCTGATTAATGGAAAATCTTGAACTACATTTCAATGTTTTCACGGTGTAAAGTTATGTACATAATCTGTGCTCATTATATTTGTTTTTTTAATGTTCAGCTATTAACCTGCCTTTGCACTTTCTTCCTTAACTTTCTTCAGTAATCATTCCAAGTCTTTGCTGTTTTCTGCTAGTAGTATGGCATCATCTACATATCTTAAATGACTGATTTTCCTTCTCCCAGTTTCCAAGCCTCCTTCCTCAAAATCATGCTTTAGGTATGATATGTTCAGCATAAATGTTAAAAGATAAGTTGATAAAATGCAACCTTGCCTGATCTCCTTGTCAATTGGAAACCATTCTGTTTCTCCCTATTCTGTCTTGAACCTTGCCTGATTTCCTTGTCAATTGGAAACCATTCTGTTTCTCCCTATTCTGTCTTGACAGTATCCTTTTATCCTGAGTACAAGTTGCACAACAAATGTTGTGACACATCCATTTCTTTTAAGAGAAATCCATAGTTTTCATGATCTACAAATGTGCTTACTTTCACATATAGCTGCATGGGATTATACTGCTACACATATTTAGATAGCCAGGGAAATTAAAGTTAGGTAAGGCTAGTTGCATGCAATCACACTGCATGAATTCATTTGTTTTCACTGCAATGTATTACATAATGATGCTACTCTATTTACCAAACCTGCTCTGGAAATTGTCAGAGCTGTTAGGACCCGAAACAATGGATGCAAGCTGCAAGAAAAGAGATTCCACCTCAACATTAGGAGGAACTTCCTGACAGTAAGGGCGGTTCGACAGTGGAACACACTCCCTCGGAGAGTAGTGGAGTCTCCTTCCTTGGAGGTCTTTAAGCAGAGGCTGGATGGCCATCTGTCAGGGATGCTTTGACTGGGAATTCCTGCATGGCAGGGGGTTGGACTGGATGGCCCTTGTGGTCTCTTCCAACTCTATGATTCTATGATTCTATGATTCTATGAAAAATGAGTGGTTATAATGAACATTTGGTATTGTGTCTAGCCATCTCATCTGGGTAAATGGGCTAGCTAACTATGATTTTATCTAAATAGTTGCCCAATTAGAATCAGGAATTTGACAAATAAAATTTAATGACTATGACCGATTGTCTGAAGTCTCAAGATTTCTGTGTGGGAGTTTGGGTCACTCTTGGCAGGGCATTGCTGCTGTTTTAAAAGAATCTGCCTGATTTATGAAACACTCCTTGCCTTATTCTTCTTTGTTTGATAATTCAAAAGAAACTAACTAAACCCAGTGGATTATATAAAATTGTTACATTTTCTTTTCCACCTTCATTGTGGAGAAGGGACAGGGGGAACTACTGTGTTGGCTTATGATTCAAAATTATAGAGTTGGAAGGAATCCAAGTGTCATCTAGACCAGTCCCTGCCATGCAGGAACACACAGCTAGAACATTCCTGATAGCCATCCAACTTCTGTTGAAATACCTCCAGTGGAGAGCCCACCACCAGTCTATTCCACTGTTGGGACAAGCTTCTGGATTTAAGCCCAGACTGAGAAGTATGTGAAGCCCTTCAGTTGTGGCTGCAGCTCCCAGCATTCTTCATCGCTGGCTGTGCTTGTTAAGGCTGCTTGAAGCTGCACATCAGCAGTACTCAGAGGTCCACACAATTCCTACACAATTTAAGTCAGGGGTAGGCAACCTTTCCCCTTTAAGGGCCGAAGGACTTCAGCTCCCAGAATCCCAGGAGCTATTGGCCAACATGGGACTATTGGCCAACATGGCTGAGGCTTCTGGGAGCTGAAGTCCCTCGGCCCTTAAAGGGGAAAGGTTGCCTACCCCTGATTTAAGTCAACATCTCCAAAAATGGAAGAATAGTCATTACTTGTTTCTTTTTCTCAGCAACTATTTGTTGCACCTGAAACCTTCACAGCACCTAGTAAAGCATAATTCAAGGGTGAAGAACTGTGGTCCTATCTCACATATCCAATGGTGAGAGAAGCTGCAGTCCAACATTCCCCACCTAACTCTAAATCAAGCTGGCAATGAAACCCTATGCAAGTCAATTCAGAATTAAGGCCCACTGATTTCAGTGGGTCTTACTTCCAGGACTGCAGCCTAAATCTCCAGTCTCCTACCCTACTCCATCTTAAAGGCCCTCCCTCCATCCACCATCATCAGGAGGGAGAGAAGGCAGAATGCGGGTTGTTTTAATCTTATTATGTTTATTGTAATGTATGTTTTTAATCTCTATCTTATATTTGTAAGCTGCCTTGATTGCTTAGGCAAAAGGAGGGATATAAGAAATAAATTATTATTATTATTATTATTACAGTTATTAAATATGAACCTTGTGGCTTCAGCACCAAACCAGCTTCCAAACTCCCTTTGCTTATATATCCAACCCAAGACTGGACATTTACTTAACCCAAATTTCTCTACTCTACCATCTACTGAGATATTCACAATATGCCTATGGGAGTCATTGTCCTGTAATGGTCAGGGTTGTACAGGGACTTGGAAGACAAAGTTCAAATCCCCATTAAAATATGAAACCTCACAGGGTTCTCCTTGGAAGAGTCACTCTTTTTCACCAAGGCCTACTTCACAGGATTGTTGTTATTAGAGTAAAGTGAGCCTAATGTGAGCCATGTACATTGTCTTGAGCTCAGTATTGGAAAGGTGGGATAAAATGTTTAACTAATTAACAAAAAATAACTTAAAACATATTTATATACAGTGAACTTGGGGGGAGGGTTGCTTATTGCTACTGAGCTTAGGATCGTCTTAGACTGATTTCAGTGAGAATTGCTTCTTGATTAACATCTCAGGTACCCATGTGGACAATTTTGGAGTATTTTGAATTTTCAAATTTCAAATAAGAAAAACTTAACTTGTATTTCCTTTGAAATGGGCTTGAATTATAGAAGGCGCCTTCAAAAAGAGGAATGTAGTGAGGCAGCTCTTCAGACAGAGAACAGTTCTGTGTATAGTTCTCTTTGCAAAAGGGAACAGGTGGCACATTATTTATAGTCTTCAGGGAGAAACTTACACGTCTGCTCTGATGGAGGCTACACCAATGAGACTATACACTCTTAAAACAGGGCTAGGTTGCTTTAACCGCTCTGGCTGCCTCCTGTTGCATTCTAGAACTTGTAGTTTAAGAAGAGGCATTTAGAATATTCAGCCAGAGAGCCTTTAAGCCTCACTGAACTACAAAACCCAAAATGCAACAGCAGGCAGTCCAAGCAGCAGTCGGCAAACTATGGCCCGCGGGCCAAACCCAATCCGTCGAGGCCTTGTAACCAGCCCGTGATCGGTCCTGTCATCATTGTCGCTGCCGCGCACGCACACCAACGGTGGGTGCCATTTTGGAACGCAAAACAGCGCCGCCATTATTACTCTCTGGACAATGTTGGGCAAGACACACTTTCTCAGCCTCAGAGGAAGACAACGGTGACCCCCCCTCCTCTTGCCAAGAAAACCCCAGGCCATAAATTTTGCCAAGAAAACCCCAGGTTTGCTTCGAGGTCACCAAAAAAGACTTGAAGACATAGCAAGAGGAGAGCAACCAAATAACAACCAGCACTGCTGTAATGCCCTCTTCTAAAAGGTAAAGGTAGTCCCTTGACATGAATGTCTAGTTAGAATGTCTAGTTATAACCAAATGTGGGTGTGTGTGTGTGTGCTCATCTCCATTACTAATCCAAAGAGCCAGCGTTGTCAGAGCTTACTCTGTGATCCTGTGGCCAGCATGATTGCACAGAACGCTGTTTACCTTCCCACCGAAGTGGTACCTATTTATCTACTTGCATTTGCATGCTTTCCAACTGCTAGGTTGGCAGAAGCAGAACAAGAGCTTTTCCAGTTTTTGCTCTGGCAATCCAGCGTGGTGTAGTGATTGAGTGTGAGCTTTTCCAGTTTTTGCTCTGGCAATCCAGCGTGGTGTAGTGATTGAGTGTTGGACTACAACTCTGGAGATGGTATGAATTCCCTCTTGGCCACAAAAACCCACTGCTTGACCTTGGACAAATGACACTCTCTCAACCTTAGATGAAAGCAAAGACAAGACGTGTCCTCATCACAAAGGAGGACAAGGCACTGCAAAAGGCAGTCAAGAAAAATGGAGAAAGTGACTAAACAGAAAGTTAAAAACCCTAATCTAAATGCAAATTCCTTAGTCCTGCTCAAAATGGAAGACATTTTGGAATTCCTCCTAGACAGAAGGCTGAAATGGAGGATGTGTCCTGGAAAAGGAGGATGCATCTGGTCACCCCGAATTAAGCACCCTCCCCAATTTTCACTCTGGCAGTTCCCACACTGGTCCCAGTCACAGACCCGGAGGTCCAAAACACACTGCAGAAATAACAATCCACTTTGAGACTGCTTTAAACTTCCCTGGCTCAATGCTAGGGAAACCTGGGAATTGTAGTGTTTGTGAGACATTTAGCCTTCTCTGTCAGAAAGCGCTCTGGTGCCACAACAAACTACAATTCATAAGATTCCCTAGCACTGAGCCAGCGCAGTTAAAGCAGTCTCAAAGCGGATCGTTATTTCAGCTGTTCAAACAAAAATCCACCAAATAGTGATACCTTTATTGGACAACCAAAATGCACAATATATAGTAGCCCCTCTGTTTTCACAGTGGATCCATTCTAGACACACACACCCGCAAAAACGAGTATTCGCTAATAATCAAGCCTCATTAATAATTATAATAATTTTATTTATAGCCCACCTCTCCCCAAAGGATTGAGGCGAACAATAATAATAAAATATCACAATGACATTAATTAAATATAATTCCCTGACCCCCGATTAAAACAGAAAACATCATAAAATACAGTCAATTTACTAAAATCAGTCTAAAATTAAAATTGGCTTGAATGATCGCACGCTCGGGCACACGTGCCATTTAATTTTACGGAGCTTGTCCCTCCGTGAATAATTATGACCACAAAAAATGGAGGGGCGAGTGTACTTGTTGCAAGCTTTCGAAAGCTCCACAGGCTTCTTCATCAGGAAAGATTTTACAAACCAAACAGGAGAAAAACAATTGGAGATGTTAGTCAGATGCCTGCATTTTGATCTTTCTGTCCTTAATTAAGATGGCAAGTGGAGAGTATCTTTTGCAGGCTGGCCTATCTGTTCAGTTTAGATTGTATTAATATATCTGTATAGAAATTTTAATGTTGTAAGCCGCCCCGATTGCTCTGCAGAGGGACGGGATATAAATAAATATTATTAGTATTATTATTAATTGTTTTTCTCCTGTTTTGGTTTGTAACAACATCTTGCCTGATGAAGAAGCCAGTGGAGCTTCAAATGCTTGAAACAAGTATATTGTGCATTTTGGTTGGCCAATAAAGATATCACTGTCTGGTGAGTTTTTGTTTGAATTTGCTAAATGGCCAACACAGCTACCCCTGCATGTTGATTATTTCTGCAGTGTGTGTTTTGGCGAAGAAGAAAGAAGGAGAAGGAGGAGGAGGAGGAGGAGAAACACCATTGAGGCTCACACTCCAAACCCTTCCTCTTCCAACCGCCGTCCATTTTGAGCCCAAGAAGTCAGGCGAGGGCCGCGCATGCGCCGGGAGCACCCTAAAATCCCCTCTCCCTTCCTCTCCCTATATGCGCCTGCGCAGCCTGGCTGTTCCGTTTCCCCTCCCTCCGGGGCCGCTGAGGCCCTCACGGCGGACGGTGTGGTGTCGTCCGTCGTCTCCGTCTCCTCCTCCTCCTCAGCCAGGAGCGCCTTGGGGTCCAAAATGGCGGGCGGAGGGATGTGAGGGGGACTGAGGGAGGTGGCGGTGGGATGGCCGGGCGGAGGGGCGCGGGTGGGGCATCGTCGTCGTCGTCGGTTGTTCCCTTTGGGGAGGCGCTGCTCTCGTCGTCGTCGTCTTGCTGCGCCTCTTCCTCCTCCTCCTCAGCGGAGCCGGCGCGCGAGCTCTTCGAGGCCTGCCGCAACGGCGACGTGGAGCGCGTGAAGCGGCTCGTGAGAACCGAGAACGTCAACGGCAGGGACACGGCCGGCCGGAAGTCCAGCCCCCTCCACTTCGCCGCAGGTAAAAGAACCAAACAGTTCATCCTCGCTCTTCTCCTCGCAGGGACGACGACGACGACGACGACAAGGTTCCTCGCTCTCGCTCTCTTTCCTGTGTGTTTCCTCAGGAGAAGCTCTCACGGGGTTTTCTTGGCTCTGAAGAAGCTGGCAGAGACGAGTGTGACTCTTTCACACTCGCAGTCTTGTCAAGGATTTGAGTCTGAGGAGGCTGAGAGAGTGTGACTCTCCCCTCCTCCTCTTCCTCCTCCTCCCCTCCAAGGTCACCAACACCTAGGGGGTTTCATGAAAGAGTGGCCAGACATGACTAAAGAAAAGCTTTTTTTTTTAAAAAAAAGCAAATCAAATAAATATGACGCGTGGTTCAAGTGGTTAAGATCCTGACTGTTGATTGCAAGATTGGCAGTTCGAGGCCCAAGTGCTGCATGATCCCAGCTTCTGCCAACCTAGCAGTTCGAAAGCATGCAAATGCAAGTAGATAAATAGGGACCACTTCGGTGGGAAGGTAAACAGTGTTCTGTGTGATCATGCTGGCCTCATGATCACAGAGTAGCCTCTGACAATGCTGGCTCTTTGGCTTAGTAACAGATCCACTCTTATGGTCAACAGGGCTTAGGTTGCCTACCCCTGATTTATAACAACCATACAAATATTCTTTCTCATACATCCAGTACAAGTATGTAACAAACAAATAACATTCTAACTAGCAAATCAGCCCTTCATAATTTGCTACTTCTGTCCCCTCAGTCTTGGTATTTTCTCTGTTCTTTTTAGTTTAAGACTATTTCGTTGTTACCGTATTTGTTCTGTTTTTCTGTGCTGTTTTCTTCTATGAATTCTTACATGTTTGTATTGATCATCATCTTCTCAATATTTGTAAAGCTTGATCACCAAATTACATATCTTTTTTCCCCTATTAATTCAGAATCATAACACTATACCATTACTCCACTTCTGTCTTCAACATGTCAATCCTAAAGTGAACCTGTCACAGGATTTACTTGGCAAGACTTGTTCAGAGGAGGCTTGCCATTGCCTTCATCTGAGGCTGAGAGAGAGTGACTTGACCAAGGTCACCCAGTGAATTTCCGTGGCCAAACTGGGAATCGAACCCCGGACTCTAGAATCCCAGTCCAAATCTCAGACCACTACGCCATGCTGGCTCTCAACATTTTGTACTAATATTACTCATAAATCATAATTCCCATATACCACACTGAATGTAATGGTAATAGCTGTGACATAAAACAATTAGCAAAATTAAAATTATACCTTTAATTTGCAATACCATACGCATTGCCTATGTGTATTTAGGTGTACATAGTTTCATACAGCTACAGTGAAAATTTGGTAAGATGGGGTGTTTATTTTAAAAAATTAAAAATATTTTTTAAAAATAATTATTAAATACAAATTATTTTTAAATCTTTTTTTAAAAAAAAACCCAGAGCCCCTCCTTGCTCCTCCCACTGAGCCTCACCCCTCTTACATTGTCTCTTCAGCGTTTTAAAGGGACACAGTCCAATGCCACAGTCTGTTTCTGCCAAAAGACAGATGTTTGGGCTGCAGTGGTCTCACCCACCATTAGGGTGTCACCTGGTGTGGCCTGCGCCCCTATACTCCCCTTGTGACACCTCTGTTTCAGGCACTTTGACTTTGCCCCTCAGAAGATGTGGTAATAGGTTCAGATGGTCATGGCAGCTGTTACTACACAGGGCCATCAAGTGGCTCCCAATGGAGATGCCGTATTTGTTGTTGTTGTGTGCCTCGAAGTTGTTTTGGACTTAATAGCAACCATAAAATCATATGATTTTCTTGGCAAGTTTCTTCACAGGGGGTTTGCCATTGCCACCCTCTGAGGCTGAGAGAGTGTAAATTGCCCAAGGTCAGCCAGTTTGTTTCTGTGGCTGAGTGGGAATTTGAATCCTGGTCTCCAAAGTCATAGTCCAATGCTCAAATCACTACACCACACTGGTTCTCAATTTTTTTAATCATCAAAGCCTTATTTAAGAGTTTACTTCTAAGAGAATACACTTTTTGTTGAGAACCCACCCAAAAAAGTTATGACAGCTCAGGCTTAAGTGTAATTATAAAAAAAATATTCTACATGAACAATTTCCACCAGCGTAAGAATCCCATTTGCTGGTGGCTCAATGGAGTTTGGTTGCTGTGGCTGAAACTGTACTGCTTTGCATAACTGGAAAGTTGTTGTTTGGTTTCAAGTCATTTCTGATTTACAGCAAGCCTAAGGTGGTGTCACAGGGTTTTCTTGGTAAGATTTGTTCAGAGGGTTTGCAACTTTTGCCTTCTTCATCTAAGGCTGAGAGGGTGTGACTTCCATAGCTAAGCAAGGATTTGAACCTTGTTCTCCAGAGTTATAGCCCACTACACCACCCTGGCTCTCTATCTGAAGAACAGAAACAGTAAATTCTTGGTCATCAAAAAGTTTGGAGGGGTCTCAGATTTCATAAAGGCCCCTTCTGGCCTCCTTTTAAAGATAAGTATAGTGGGATCACCTTTCTTGCGAACTTGCCACCTGTGGATTTAGGCATCCACAGACATCAAGCCTTGTGCTGCCAATAGGGAGAATGGGACTTGAGGTCCCATGTTTTTCAGTATCTATGCAGGGTGGGGGTGGGGTGTCCAGAACAGAATCCTCGCTGATACCTGGGTAAGACTGTAGTGCCACACCATTTTTCACAGCGTACTTTACAACTATTTCTGGACAGTGTGGTTGCTGAATACCAGCTCACACATAGGCATTGTGTTTATAAATGCAGCACTTTTGTGTAGTGCTTTAAATTTGGGTTAGACCTTGTAGATGTTGGAGTGCTACTGCAACAAACCCTAGCCTGCACAGTCAAGGAGATGATGGGAGTTGGAGGGCCACACATTCCATATTCCTACCATAGATGGTTATTTGTGTTGATCAAACACTATGTATTTAAGTTTGCTCCAGCAAAAATGTCCCTAGCACTTTTCCTTGCTGTTTGCCTTAAAGTTGTTTCCGACTTATGGTGACTCTAAGGTGGACCTATCATGGGGCTTTCTAGGGCTGAGAGGGTGTGACTAGCCCAATGACCTGGTGGATTTCCATGGCCGTGGGGGGAATCAAACCCCATTCTCCAGAGTCCTAAGCCTATGGCCAAACCACTGTGCCACACTGGCTCCCTAGCACTTCTACCCTGTCTGTATACATATGTGCAATTGTCTTTTGACAGCTGCACAATATTTTCTACACAAAATGTTTCCTGCATAAAAAGACTGTATAAAATGGTTAGGGGTGGACTCTTGTCCATCTGCAATTTCAGAATAACTTTGGCTTACTCTTCTGGATTGGTGTAAGGATTCCTCAGACAGTGTAAAAGTGTTTTCAATGCTTTGTAATGTGACATAAATACTAAGGAATGCAATATGTATTCTAGGCCCATTCAACCATGGATATACTCTGCTCTCATTGGCAGCTCAGCCTGCCTCATATCTGTCCTAATTGATGTAGCCACATTGTATAGCATACTAAGCTATGGTTTATGTTATACACGGTTTGTTGTTTTAGCCGTGAATTGTCAGTCAGCTGGAGAAACAAAGCATGCTTTATTTTCCCAATTTCTAGTCTGTTTCTCTCGCGCATATTTTGTAAGCTGCTGTGGACAATTGGGAAACAAGCCAGGGACATATTACAGTTCTAGGTTCAGACATAATAAGCTGTAGTGTAAACAAGCCACAATTAATAAATGAGCAATGAACGTGTCTTTTAGCAGTGGTTGATTATGGGCTAACAAACTACTAGCAAGTTTATGGTAATGATTCAAATACAACAACAATCCAGCATTTAACAAACCACTCATGCAAACCTAACTAGTTTCCCTGTCTAGCAGTAGTTCAGTAAGCCAATGCTGAAAGCACCAGGAAATGTAGTTTTATTTAGTATTTTTGTTTGTTGGTGGTGTTAGGTGCCCTTGAGTTGATCTCAATTCATGGTGACCCTAGGGATGAGACATCTCCAAACCTCCTTGTCCTCAACTGCTCTGCTTAGGTCTTGTAGATTCAGCATGCGGTCTTCCTCTCTTTCTACTGACTTCAACCTTTCCTAGCATTATTGTCTTTTCTAGTAAGTTGCGTCTTATGCTGTGACCATAGCATAACATCTTCAGTTGCATCATCTTGGCATCCAGGGAGAGGTCAGGATTGATCTGTTCAAGGACCTATTTGTTTGTCTTTTTGGCTCTCCATGGTATCCTCAGCACTCTTTTCCAGCACCACATCTCAAATGACTTTATTTTCTTTCTGTCAGCTTTCTTCACTGTTCACCTCTCACATTGTTTACCAAGTAGTCCAATTCATAAGTGTCACCATTGTCTTCAGACTAAAAGAGCTCTAGTTTCTAATTCAGTCTCTTTATTAAAGAACCAAGAGAAGGTTCACATAGAGTCAGTTGCTTTTACAATAAAATGAATTGAAACAACCTAGCTAAACTTTACTCTGAGGAACTTAGCCAAGTTTTTTAGAATCATTCACCTGCAGCCTATAGTTACTTGGGATTCTGTGACATGTATTAGTCAGTCTTTGCTAGCCATGCAAAAATATAGGAATATCTCAAAGATCAAAAAGTATTTCTATGAAGGATAGGCAGCTCCCAGAGAGGAAAATTCAAATTAGCATCAGTAGCTTGGGAGGATCTGATTATGCAGACCATGCCTGCAAGTATCTAATTAACATGGGGCTCAATCGTTTGGTGGGCTGTGGAGTGGTGAAGAAGAATCAATGTATGGTGATGTGGATTTTTGCTGTCTATAGATGGCCATGTTTGGTTTTGTTCTTTGTTGAGAGGTGCACTTTAGCAAGTTGGGTCCAACAGGCTGGGGACAAAGTAGAGTCTGGAAGACAAGCTAACACCCAGCTAGAGCAAAATAATAAGGCTTTCCAAAGTGGCATCATCATCACCATCATCTGTTACATACTGTCCATCTCTCTAGGGCTGGATATTTTTCTTAAAGGTTAGAAATGTAAAGTTAAAAATTGGACCCTTCCTTAAATTTTAATGTGCCAAATTATGCATAAAGCATTTTATGATCTGAAAGCAGTACAAAAGTACACTGAGAACTGATTAAAAATGCACATTCATGATCATTTCAGATATATTTATAAACCACTTTTCTGAACAACTGTACTCGAAGTAACTAACAACAATTTAATGATAAAATGCAGTGCAGCACAGAATAATAAAACTTGGAAGAGCTCACAAAGGCCATTCAGTCAACCCCTATGCCCTGTGGAATACACAGTCAAAGCACTTGCAACAGATGGCCATCCAGCCTGTGTTTAAAAATTTCCAGAGAAGGAGACCTCCCCACATCGTGTTCCACTGTTTAACAGCTCTGTCAGCAAGTTTTTCTTAATGTATAGGAGGAATGTCTTTTCCTGTAGTTTGAATCCATTGCTCTGGATCCTAGTCTCTGGAGCATCAGAAATCAAGCTTGCTCCATCTTCAATATGACACCCTTTCAAACGTGTAAAATGCGTGGACTATTAAAGGTAAAGGTTTCCCCTTAATGTAACTGTCTAGTCGTAACCAACTATAGGGGTTGTGCTCATCTCCGTTACTAAGCCGAAGAGCCAGCGTTATCCAAGGACTGCTCTGGTGGTCATTTGGCCAGCATGACTCCACCAAACACTGTTACCTTCCCACTAAAGTGATACCTATTTAACTACTTGCATTTGCATGCTTTTGAATTGCTAGGTTAGAAGAAGCTGGAGCTAGTGATAGGAGCTCACCCCATCATGCAGCAATCAGGTTTTGAACTGCCAACCTTCCGATCATCATAATTGGCGTCTTAACCACTAAGCCACAACATCCCCGTGTGGACTATTACTGCCCTCAGTGCAGATACTATACTCCTATTGATTCAGCCTAGAACTACATTGGTTGTTGTTGTTGTTGTTATGGTTATGTCTTTATACCCCGCTCTTCAGCCAAAAGGCTATCAAAGCAGCTTACAAATGGATTAATTAGACAGTTCCCTGCCTTCTGGCTTACAATCTAAAAAGACAAGACACAAAAGGAGAAGAGAATGGTAATGGGGAAGGGGAATAAGTCCAGCAGATCTTCTCTCCCTCTAAAGCCTGGACCAAAGCAGACGGACTGGAGGGAGGGCACTTCTTCTTGTTCAGGCTAGGCCCGATGGAGCTGGCCTGCCTTCTCTCCCTCAATGATGGTGGATGGAGGGAGGGCCCTTCTTGTTCAGGCTAGGCCCGATGGAGATGTTAAAGTATATGGGAGACTAGATAGAACCTTGTGGCACCCATACAGTAGTGGTCATAGGGTGTATAAGAAGTGTTCCAGCATAATTTTCAAAGAGCACAGATAGGAGACACAACCATTACATTGTGCCTCCCAGTACAACAGACACTCCAGATGTATGCCATGATGGATGGTATCAAAAATTAATGAAATATCAGGGTCAACTAATAAGGACTCTACTGCTCCTATCCATCAGGACATACCAGGTTGTTTCTATCCCCAAATAATGCCTGAAACCTAATTGAAATGGATGCAGTCAGCCAGTTTCTTCCAAGACTATTTGGGTTTGAGAAGCAAACAAAAATGGAAGTTTAGATATCAGGCAATTTTTTTCAAAGAGATCTCATTACTACTTTCTTAAGGTTTGCAGGAACTACCTGTTCTTTCAGAGCAGCATTCATTATTTAAATTTTCCTTCACATATATCTTTATTTCTGGGTGGATGGGAGGTGGGCTTCCCATGGCCTTCTGGCATTTTTTTTTTTTTTCTGAAGTAGTAGGAATCTTCTATTCTGCATCAGCTATTATTTTGGTTGTTGAACCAATAGCAAGGCCAAAGCATTTTGGTTACAGCATTCTTAGAAGCATAGCAGAAATTTGTGAGTTTGGTTATTGATTTCTTCTTCCTCCCTTGTTTTCGATGATTGACTGATTTTATCAAACTATCTGCTTGTTTCAGGTTTTGGTCGAAGGGATGTAGTGGAATATTTACTTCAGAGTGGTGCTAATGTCCATGCACGAGATGACGGGGGACTCATTCCACTTCATAATGCCTGCTCCTTTGGTCATGCTGAAGTTGTCAATCTTCTCTTGCGCCATGGTGCAGATCCTAATGCCCGGGACAATTGGAACTATACTCCTCTTCATGAAGCTGCCATTAAGGGAAAAATTGATGTCTGCATAGGTAAATATGTAAAAAAAAAATCTTCAGTGATTTTTACAGAATTTTTTTTAATAACCTGTATTTTTCATTAGAAATCAAGCTTTGAAGCCATGCGAATCTTGTGAAAACTGGAAGCATATATTATACTCTATTAAAATAACTTAAAATATAATTAAGTACTCCTCAGTGACCGAGTTGTTAAAAATACTGGTTGTGTATGCATTGAAATGCTGTTATTTGGTTTTGGTTTATGGGAAACTGGCAGAGTGGTTCCTAATATGGAAATCATCCAAATTGGTTTAGGATACAGTCCATCTGTGTAGGAACAGAACATTATTTATACGGTCTAATGGTCCCTGTCTCTTTCTTTGACCGGCATATGGGTATCCATATGTGCATTGCAGCAAACCGTCCATTATTTAGAATGGACTAGGTCCTTATTCAGCTCTCCCTTTCCAACCAAGAGCGGTTACATGGGAATTACTTAGAGCTGTCATTAAATTCTTAACAGGTTTCTGATTTAAAGAGGCATAAGGACAAGTAAGTGGAGGAAATAGAGCATATGGGGGGGGGGGGTAGGAATCGTGCTAGCTTCTGAGGGCTAATGTGGAAGTTGTTATAAAAAGTGTGCAATTTCATTGGGATCTTTTCTGGCTTAGTTGTATTCCATGGGCCAATTTTGTGATTGCATTTAACTATTTTTTGTTCGGTTCTGCTCTACACTGAAAACATCCTTTAACTTACCAAGCAAATTATAACCTCTTGCACTGAATCCTTAAAGTAAATTAAGATTAACATAATGTTCAATTGTTAAATTTTCTGATTGGCATGAGGAAGCATCCAGAGGAATGGGGAATTGTATCATATATTTCTGAACTACTTTTTTTGTCAAGTCTTAGTAAGATATTACATGCTTACTAAAGTTTAAACTTCAAGCTACATAATTTTAAATAGCATAACTCTTTTTCTTTTTAGTGCTGTTGCAGCATGGTGCTGATCCAACTATTCGTAATACAGATGGTAGGACAGCGCTAGACTTAGCAGACCCATCAGCAAAAGCAGTACTTACAGGTAGGTGGAACTTTCTGTATTCCATAAGATTTAAACTTGCTCTGGCTAACACCTGATGCTTTTTTCCTTGAGTCCTGATAAGAGTAAGATGGCTGTATTGTATAAGAACTGGAACATGCAAATTCTTTGCGGCTCTACATAACATCCAAAGTCATGGCCACAACTGATACAGAAAACCATAAGCGTCAGTCTATAAATTTTTCATGCAACGCTCTTGATTTCATTCTAATTTTCTCAATTATATATGTCCTTCCACATTCCAGTTCTGATCAGTGTAACTGTTTTGCATATTTGTGATACATAGTAAAAGGTAAATTTTGGAGGGTATAATTCAAAGACTTCTGGTTTCTTGATTCTTGTGGAAAATAATATCAAAAAGAGGCTGGGTATGGAAAAGCATGAACATTTCTGTAGTGCTTTTTAAAATTATTCAAATAAAATGGTTCAAATTGCCTGCTTTTAATTTCCACTATTCCAAAGGGAAAATAATAAAAGAGGCAAGACAGACATTAAGGGAAATTCAGTAATTAATTTCAAAGTATATTCCAGGAGAAGGAACTGGTAAAATCACCTTTGAAGAAAACCTTGTGAAATTAACAGACAACTTGAAGGCATACACACATACACATTAATCTTCAGATTTAAGCCTTCTCTACGAATTGTACTATATACAGTCATCCCTGGTAAAAAAAACAAGGTGTTCTCACTGGACTATTGACAATCATCAAATAGAGCAGGTCTTTCACTTGAAATACCTAGGGGTTATTTTCCACTCCTTGGGAAGTAGGAAAGCTCATGATGACTATATTGTTAATAACGCTCAAAGGTCTTCAGTGGCCATTCAAAGGTATTTCAGATATAAAGGTGGCCACCATGTTCCAGCAACCCTGAAAGTTTTTGAAGTTAAACCAGTAGCTCAGCTTCTGTATGGTGCTCAATTGGGACCCTTTCCAAATTTTGCTTTTTTGGAACGTGTTCAGTCCAAGTTTTTAAGATCAGTTTTTCATGTTCCTAAATGTGTATCTAATGCCATTTTAAGATTAGAGGCAGGCTTCCTGAGCATTGAGGCCAGAGTATGGATTTGTATATTTAATTATTGGCTCAGATTAATCATTGTACCAATTGGGCCTGCACCCCTAGTTTTGAAGGATAAATTCCACTCTAAATGGAAAGAGGTGGTTGCTAATAAAATGTTAGTGCTGGGCCTGTCCTTTGACAGCTTATACATGATGGGCTATGAACAAGCTAAATCGGTCATTAAACAACATATCTTTGATACTGAAAGGCAATCAGACATGACCCGCTCTCCATCTTTTATAGCCAGTGAGCAGGATAAATATCTTAAGTTCCCATGGGCTTATTTAAGTAATTTAGAGTTGCCCAAATATTGCCTGGCTTTTACCTTGGCTTGATGCTGCAGTCTCCCATCTGCTGTCCTTGAGGGGCGATATAAAAAAACAACAACAAAACCCTTCTGGGAGAGAGATTTTCCGTGCGATTCAGGACAGATTGAAACGGTGGAACACATACTTTTGCATTGTATGTTTTATAGAGACTTAAGAACTGACATTATTTCTTCAATTGTTCGGGATCATCCAGGTGGCTCTGAAGCATTTTATATTTTCTTAATGCTATCAGATATTAACACTGATATAAGGTCGCTAAATTTTGTGCTGCAGCAATAAAGAGTCAGACAAATGATGCTGGATAGAGGATAAATGCAATATGTATAGCTGTAATTCCTGTGAAACTTGTATTACCAATAGTCATCACAGTTCTGACTAATTTTAATGTGCCATTTTATACTTTCATATCTGTTTAATGTATATTTGTAACTATTTGTAACTTATATTCAGATGTTTTTGGATAGAGGATAAATGCAACGTATATTGCTGTAATTCCTATGTGTCTTTTATCATTCAGAACCATTGATTCTTAGATAATTTTTCTTTTATGCCTGTACATATTTGTATATTAGTATATTTATGTTCTCTGTATTTTTGTAAATAACTAACACTTAGATGTCTTTGGTGTAACTTTTACTGATCTATGACTGTAATAAATTCTATCTATCTATCTATCTCAATCTCTCTATCTGTCGTCCTTTCCGATTCGCAGGGGATCTATTCGAGACATACACACACACTTCACGAAATGGAAAAACAACAAATATTGGGGCTCCATTGGTTTTAATGGCCATGCAGGAGCCATTTTGTCCCTCCTGGCTTCCCGTCCACAGAAATTCAAAACTGGGAACGGGAAGTCAGCAAATCCCAAGGGTCAACTATATTTGGCTTTTTAAAAAAATACAAGTCAGAAATTTTGTTGGCTTCCATGAATGCTCAGTGGCCTCTGACTTGATAAACAGAATTTGGGTTGATTGATCACTTATTACATAAAAGTGTACTAGAAAATATGGATTGTAGACATTTTTAACATGTAAATTTGTATTTGAAATAAGAAAATAGAAACATTTATTTTGTTAACTTTCAGGTGAATACAAGAAAGATGAACTCTTAGAAAGTGCCAGGTAGGTGATAAAAATAGAAGTAAGCTTATGTTGTTAAAACTTTCTTTCTTCTTCCTTGTTTGATCAATGTTTGAGGAAGAAAAAGAAGCAGCAGTATTTGCAAATTCATATTGAACATTAGAGAGTTTATTCTGATACAGATGGTTAAAGGTTAGAAAGCTATTAGTGTGCTTAAAAGCTGTTGCCATGAGCCTGCCATTAGGCTTGTATGACAAACTTTGGTTTCCCAACCTGACTGAGAAAATAGGCAACTGAGGGTCAATCTCATAATAGCTAACATTTTAGTTCTATGTAGAATTGTTACTATAAAAAGCATACCATAGCCCTGTTTAGGTGTTCTGTATCTGGAGAGAATGGGAGCAGAGACTGTACTATTTATCACAGCATTTTTTCCAAAGTAGATATAAGTGTCAGTGCACAGAGATGAAGGCTGGGCAGCAGCTAAGTGTCACTGCCAGGTTCTCCATAATGGAATACAGGTGAATATGACCAGAGCATAGTGGCTTTAAATGTTTCTTAAGTATTAGTAGAAACCTGAAAGCAGATTCCCAAGCAGTGTAAGTAACCTCTATGTCAGGGGCCGGCAACCTATGGCCCCCGGGCCGGTTCCGGCCCAGGTCGCCAGACTTACCAGCCCAGGCGGACCCCTGCCGCCGCCACCGCGCGTTTTCTCGTCCATGCAGCGGTGACAGTGGTGGCAGCTGCAGTGCGCATGGGGGGTGCGCGCGCGCCGCCATTCTCCCCCCCTCGGCCCAGCGGAGACGAGGACTTCAGGGGACCAGCCCAGGACCGAAAAAGGTTGCCTACCCCTGCTCTATATTCTTAATAAGTAAAATAAAATGAGAGCCAGCATGGTGTAGTGGTTTAAGTGTTGGACTACAACTCTGGAGATCAGGGTTGGAATCTTTTCTCAGCCATGGAAACCTACTGGGTGACCTTGGGCAAGCCACACTCTCTCAGCCTCAAAAGAAAACCCTGTGATACAGTTGCTTTAGGGTCACAATAAGTTGGAAACAACTTGAAGGCATGCAACAACAGCTACTACCAGTAGGCAAACATTTACTTAGTGTCCCCTGCTCATGTTCTAATACTTAAGCAGTATCTAGTGAGTGTCTATTCAGAAATAAGTGCAACTAAATCAAATTTCATTCACTCCCAGGTGAGTGTATCTAGGACTGCAACATTAGCTTTTGTAAGTTACCACTAGCTTTGCAGTTGGCAACTCATAATTGATTATGCTGATACTACGAGACTTGCCTAATTGTATTAATAAAATAAAATCTAAAGCTGTATTTTTAATATGTAAACATTATGTAACTGTGGTATTACATTATATAAACTAAATAAAGAAATATACTTGCAAGTTGTTCAAATATGTTAATTACTTTTTAGGAGTGGAAATGAAGAAAAATTAATGGCCCTGCTCACACCACTAAATGTCAATTGTCATGCAAGTGATGGCAGAAAGGTATTTTAAGCAAAAAAAATCAGTGCACATCTCAAATATTCAAATTAAAAGCATTACATTAAAATAATGTTGATAATATAATTGACTGTTTATTTTTGTTAGTTTAGTGTTGTTTGAATTTTATTTCCATTCAGAGAAATAAAGCAAAAATCTACTTTTATGTGACCACGCAATAGGCTTACTTTAGAACACTTCATTTAAAATAATGTTTTTCAGATAGCAAAAATGTCACTGGGTTTTTCTTTTTTGGAAAGGGTATACATTGTTTAATTTCTGTCATCTACTCTGTCTTATCAGTTAAAGAAAACTTGTGTATTACACAGCATTATTAATTGTGATAATTTACCTTTCTATTGGTAGGAGGTAGATCTTTTGCCCATTCTTCTCATTCCACTATCATGCTTAAATATGTAAAGTCTGTACTGTTTTTTGAGAGCAGAATGTAGTAATTTTTTGCCCTTGAGTTTGTGTACAGAAGATTTTTTTTTTAAAAAAAAAATGCTTTTTGTTCACTGTGCTTTAATCAAATTTATCTTGTCATTAATGGGGGAAAAGCCTCTTTAATATTTTGAGTTGGATCCAGATTTCACTTACTACAATCAGAAAATTTTCTTTTGGCCATGGAAAGATCCTGCTGGGGGAAGGGCATGTGATGGCTCTTCATGCACTTTCTCTGACTCTGAAAATTCCCACTGAAATCTTGAGGAGAAACATTCATGTCTGTGTTGATCTACTAAACTATTTAGAGAAGAGAGAATAAAGACGAGTTGAGTTTAGAGCTTCCATATCGGTCATGAAAATATTTCATGAGATACCTGCTGCGCTGCAGATGATGTGTCATGATTTATAATTATATAGATGATGAATAATGCGCTAATAAATTTGTAAGAATTTTAAAAAACAGCACTTGCCTTCTCATTTTTTTGCATTTCTGTGTTATATTTATTTCTAGTCAACTCCACTACACTTAGCAGCTGGTTACAATCGTGTTAAGATTGTGCAACTTCTGTTGCAGCATGGAGCAGATGTACATGCAAAGGATAAAGGGTGAGTGATAAGATGGTTTTAGGGGTTCTGTTATACTACAGTCATTGTTTCTATCAGAAATGGACATGTTTCAATTTGTATCCCCAAGAAATTTCAGCTCTTTAGCAGATGTTCAAATAACGCTTTCAGATAAACTATAGAGGCATGTTGTAACTTGTAGTAGTGTCATCTGAATTTTTTCCTTCAGCATTTTGTGTTTTTTATTACTGATGTGTTACGGTTTTTCTTTTTCATTCAAGTGGTTCTTGAAATAATTATGCAGTATGTCATCTTCATTCACAAGCTGCTCAGTAGCAAGTAGTTAATTTTTATGTGCCAAGCTGTGTTCAGTATCAACTATTTGTCCATAATTAGATTAACTTGATTAAAGTTCACCAGATTAAGAAGTAAGCAATAGAATTATTCATTCACTTTAGTAGGAGTTCAGTGTTGTAGCTAACCTTCATAGAAGTGTGTTACCCATCTAAAATAAAGATACTTTTTGGCTGTACAGACCGGGATAAAGAGCCAGCCTGGGGGCAGAATGGGGGTGTGGCGACCACATACTGTGTGCCCTGGACTCTGCCTCCATGCCGGCTTCACGCTGCGCAGCCCACCACAGCAGGAGGTGTCACAGCCCTCCCTCTGTGCAGCATCTACATATGCTATGCCAAAGGACACCCTTTCTTTCCGTTTTTGCGGCTTCTTTTTGCACTGCGGAACTTCTGGGTTAGTGGTGTAGCGTGCAGTTGCCACATCCCCAACCCAGTGTTTCCAGGGGTGGCGTAGAACTGCCTATTAGGGGCCTCCTGTCAAGTTCCTTTGTTATGCTGTTATTGAGCTTAGTAATGATGGAACTTTTTGCTGAAATGTCTGATTTTCTCTTTTGTAAGATGAACATTTGGGCTTTCTCTTTGATACTAATGATAGCTGGTCCTTGATCATCTTTACGTTTCTTTCTTTTTAAAACGTTAATTGAAGTTATGTGATGTAAAATAAAAATTAACAAGAGTGAAAAATAAAGATAAGAAGAGAGGGGAAATGAAAGAGTAAAAGTGAATTCCAATCTTTCTCCTCAACTTCTATATCTAAATCTTAATTAAGCCTTGTCCATCTTCTTTTTTCTCATACCTTCATCAGAAACATCTCTTTTGAAGAACCATCAATTTTATTAATACACATATGAAGAAAAGGAAAAGAGAAATAGCTTGCAACTAAAGGCCTGAAACAGACGGGCAAAAAGTGCCACCTTCAGGCTGATCCAAGGACATGGCGTGCAGATGATGCATGCCCCTGGATCAACCAGAAGCCATGCCAAGTCCAGCTAGTATGGCCCAAACCTGGCCCCAAAAGGAGCAGGAAAAACCACTCCTTGCCAGCAGTCCATTTTCGATTGTGGCAGTAGCTGTCTCGGGGCCATGGCATTTGGTTGCTATGTCCTGTGCCAATCTATGCATTTCATTAGTACACATAGTATACACAGGGGTAGGCAACCTTTCCCCTTTAAGGGCCAAGGGACTTCAG
>JAIPUX010001880.1:29429169-29445592 GCA_020142125.1 Phrynosoma platyrhinos
TGAAGTCCCTCGGCCCTTAAAGAGGACAGGTTGCCTACCCCTGCTCTACAGACTGATTCTACAGACTGACATGGCTATATCCTTGAATTCTATCCCATAATATTATTAATAATAGTACTTCTGTTGAACCAGATACCATCTTCCCTTCTACTAAATTCTTTCATCCTAGGATTTAGTTTCAATATTAAAGGTAACAATTCAGTGCATCTAATATCTGTTAATCCAGGGGTAGGCAACCTTTTCCCTTTAAGGGCCGAGGGACTTCAGCTCCCAGAATCCCAGGAGCTATTGGCCAACATGGGACTATTGGCCAACATGGCTGAGGCTTCTGGGAGCTGAAGTCCTTCGTCCCTTAAAGGGGACAGGTTGCCTACCCCTGTGTTAATCTGTTAGTGTTCCCTTTAGCTTTCTTCTTTTAAATATCCGTTATCCATTATGTCCTCAACATGAACATTTATATACTTCATGAAATCCAAAATTCTTTAACTCTGGCAATAAAGTGCATTTCATAATCCTCCTCAGAAACCAGCCCCTATATCAAGACCCAATTTAAATCATTTGTGCCCACTATAACCTAGATCAGTCATGGCGAACCTTTTAGGAACTGAGCATGCAAGCTGCAACCCAAAACCCACTTATTTATCATAAAGTGCCAACACTCCAAGGATTCAGGCAGAGATCTGATGGGGAAAGAGGCTTGGGAGGGAATGGAGACTCTTTCCCTCCGGATCGCTGCCTGAATCCTTGGGGACCCTAGGCTGGGGCAATGGTGCATGTGCCCACACAGATGGCTCTGTGTGCCATAAGTTCACTACTACTGACCTATATTATTTTATCTTAATGTGTGTTTTTTTCTCCAGAGGTTTACAAAATACAATCATCTACATTTCTTGAATAGTTTTATCTTTTTTGCAGAGCTTATGGACTTAAATTCTACCATTTGTTGTTGTTTTTCAGAGATCTGGTGCCTCTTCACAATGCTTGTTCCTATGGTCACTATGAAGTAACAGAACTTCTAGTAAAGGTTAGTCTCTTAAATATGTGTTAGTTTCATTTTCTGCCTACAGTAGTTTACAGGAGCATTTTATAATTACTTGCTACTCAGATGAGCTAGATTTTCCATTTACAGAATTGGTATAAATGTATGCATACTTGTCAGCCATCACCCATTGTAGAATACTGTGATTGTGCATGAATACTGTTTGATATTGTTGATCTTATTCCAGAGTATTGGTCTTGGATTTAAAAAAAACAAGTCTAGCTAACCACATCTGTTTCCTTGGTTTGAGTCCATCTGCTTTTTGTCATAAAGCTAAGATATCACTTGGGTTTTTCTAGAACAGTGGTTCCCAAACTTTTCTATGCCCCACACCCCTAAGGAATGTTTGGTTAATGTTCACACCCCCTATGAAACTAATATCACATTTGAAGAGGAAGAAGTCTTAAATTTTGAACCGCAAATTGAACCACATACAATACTATAGGCAAACAAATTGAACTTTTAAAAAATGAGCTTT
This sequence comes from Phrynosoma platyrhinos, assembly GCA_020142125.1. Taxonomy (NCBI): domain Eukaryota; kingdom Metazoa; phylum Chordata; class Lepidosauria; order Squamata; family Phrynosomatidae; genus Phrynosoma; species Phrynosoma platyrhinos. The sequence continues at coordinate 29,430,687 of JAIPUX010001880.1, forward strand.
TAACTCAGTGTATAAAATCTAAATTGAGCAATTAGATTCTAATTTAGCATGAAAAATGGTAAACTATTGTAAATTATAAAATTCTCTTCTTTTGATTAAATAAACAATGAGAAAACTATCTGTGCAACACAACTACCTTCTACCACTTCTCAAGGCACACTGGCAGCTGGCTGAGTTATATCTTGTGACTCTTCACTCAAGGACACAAACCACTCTTGGTTGCAGCCCCTGAAATTTCATCTCACACCCCTTGGTGTGGGCATCCTAGGTTGGGAACCCCTATTCTAGCAGTATGGAGCATAAATAGTACATATTTAGAAGAGACTTTCTATCACATTCTTAAGTGAAACATTTCTTTCCTATCTCATAGGAAATCTTTGGTATTATCTAGGAAGAAATAATATTTGGTTTCCTTTTCTCTCTCAGCATGGAGCATGTGTAAATGCAATGGATCTGTGGCAATTCACTCCTCTGCATGAAGCAGCTTCTAAGAATAGAGTGGAAGTATGTTCTCTCTTGCTGAGCTATGGTGCTGATCCTACATTATTGAACTGCCATAACAAAAGTACAATTGACTTGGCCCCAACACCTCAGTTAAAAGAACGGTTGGCATGTGAGTACAGAGAATATTTTATCTATTACATTTCTGTTTTGCTTTTGGGTCAAAACAATCACATAGGTAGCTAACAATAGTATCAATTTAAATAAAAACAACAGAGGCCAGTATGTTGTAACCCACGTCACAGCAGCCTAGCTTGAATAAAAAAGGTCTTTGTCTGTCAGTGGAAGGACAACAAAAATAGGATGTCCATTGTTCAAATATGGATTTCTTACCCGTTTTGAACAAAAATGAGAGCTCCTTTGTCTTATAAGAAAGTGGCCATAACCATTTGAAGAATTCTTACTTATTTATGACCACATACATTACAGAGTAGTTTTATCTCTGCGCAGATCTTGATGCAAACTATGAAACTATGCAGTTAAGTAAGTAATAGTAAGATAATGTTTGACACAACATACTAAAAATCTTACTGGCATAATTAAAATATAAGGCATAAGTCTCTTCAAAAACCATTGAAGTTAACTGCCCAACAGGAAGGAAAATCTTTTACTAAAAAAAAAAAAAAAAAATCCGTCTCCTGTATATACTATTTGACTTCAAGAATATACATGCGAATAGAAACTTATCTGGATGCTTGGTGGAAAGATTGTTACAGGACAAAATATTTTATGATAATGGTCCTGTGAAACTTGTGTTCTCTTCTAGATGAATTCAAGGGGCACTCATTGCTGCAGGCTGCAAGGGAATCTGATGTAGCTCGAGTAAAAAAAAATCTCTCTCTTGAGATTGTAAACTTCAAACATCCCCAGACTCACGAAACGGCCTTGGTAATATATTGTTTCTGCCAGCTATATTATAAATTATATTTGTGTAGTTGCTAAACTAAGCAGTTACTGTAACTTATCAGTGTTACCTCACTTTTGAAAAAATAACTACTCCACTCCTTCATCTAAACTTAGACTTGACAACCTTGTCAATGGGGAATATTTAGCAGGATTCTTTTAGGAAGATTTCACAAATCACCACATTTGTTCTAGCCCCTTCAGCTGCAGAGAGGTCTACAGTGAGGCAGCTGGGTAACTAATCACCTAGCAGTGCCACAAGTGTTCAGGGTGCAGTTGTTCACAGGAAGAGAGAAGGGAGAGAGAACAGCCTCAGCAGAACTGAGGAGGCAAATTCAGAGAAGGCAGACAGGGAAGTGTAGGAATTTCAGTATCAAACCAGGAACTTATCCACTGAAACCCAAACCCCAGGCAGTGAAAGCCCTCACAGGAGAGGACTGGGAAGTTTGGGAAGGCCTAGTTAGACAGTGCCCTAGTTAAATGGAATTTTTCTGGTGTACTTCCTTTGAGTATCACTTACACTTTTTGGTGTATGCTATGTGGCAAAGAGATTTTCTGAAAGAACTTCTATTTGGAAAAACAAAAGTTTTCCTGAAAGCTCCTAAAATTGGAGCAGAATACTTCTTGAGATAATTTGACAAACAGTATGAGTTCAGGTACTGTGGTAGCAAAAGAAAGGGAGGCAGAATATAAAACATAGCTAAACTTCTTTCTCTTTCTTTCTTTCTTTCTTCTTCTTCTACTTTTTTTTTTTTTTTTTTTTTTTTTTTTTTTTTTTTTTGCAAGTAGTCTTAATATAATATGTGGGCAGGGCTATAGCAAAAAAAATGAGTTGTACCACAGTCAAAAAGGGGGACCAATAGTGTTTAAATCCAGCTAGTGGGTCACTAACATAAGGAGTAGTCCAGCCCTCTCCAACCTGGTTCATTCCAGAATATTTTCATTGACAACTCCATAAGTCCTGACCATTAAGTCATGATGGCTGGGGTTGAATCCATAACATCTGGGAAATGGCAAGATAATGACTACAACTGTTTCTAGAAACAAAGTAAAACCTGCAAGAATTTGTTGTTGTTGTTGTTAACTGTCCACTAGTTGATGTCGACCCCATGGATGAGACATCTCCAAGACTCCCTGTCTGCCACTGCTCTGCTTAGTTCCTGTAAATTCATAACCATGACCATAACAGAGTCTATCCATCTAGCATACGTCCTTGAAATATAACCAACAGCACCTGGTATTTATTTGTTGGAGATTTCCTATCCAAAAGCTAACTAAAGTTGACCCTGCTTAGCTTCCAAGATCAAATGAAATCTGGTGACTTTAAGGTACTTAATCATAGAGTTTCATTGTTTTTATAGCACTGTGCTGCTGCATCTCCATATCCCAAGAGAAAACAAGTCTGTGAGCTACTTCTAAGAAAAGGTGCCAATATCAATGAGAAGACAAAAGAGTGAGTTTTCATTTCAAATGTTTATTCTAGCGTCCTACCATTTCCATTTTATCATCAAAGCCACTCTCTGAGACGGGTTGGCATACCTTTTGGGGGTGGGGCTGGTTCCGCTGTCCCCTGATCGTCAGCGGGCCAAAGGGGGGGGGGGAAATGGCGCCGTAGGTGCGCTCGTGCACGCGCTTGCACATGCATGAACTATTCCTGCCATGCGCATGCATGTGCAACACGGGGTGCCATTTTGCGTTCCAAAATGGTGTCTGTGCTCACACACACGTGCACGGCGGTGGGCGCCATTTTGGAACGCAAAGCAGCATCGTGTGCACATGCCCCATTGCGTGCGGGCGGCAGCGGCCGCAGGACTGGCCACGGGCTGGTTACAAGGCCTCGATGGGCCGGGTTCGGCCCGCGGGCTGTAGTTTGCCAACCGCTGCTCTAAGATAAGTTGAGAAATAATTATTTTCTCTAAAACTGCCCAGCCATGGAGCTTTATGATTAAATGGGAATTTGGACCCATGTCTCTGTGATCCTACTTTCATGATCTATCCACTGCACTCTTACAAGTGATTAATAAAGGGCAGTAATCAATGGGCAGGATCCAATGGAATCAGTCTCCTGATGAACCCACGTCATTCATTAGACTGGGAGGAAGGGATGAGTCTCCATGCCCCACACATATACATTGCAACCCTTTGACTGTCAAAGCCCAGCCTGGAAGGATGGGCCCCTCCCTCCCCATGGTATTTGGGCATACAGACAGCTGGAGTGGGAAGGGGAAGGAAGTCCTACCAGACTAGTGGATACCTACTGACAACTCTGGATTTTGACCAGTTTGACCAAATGGAAACTAACCGCTATATATTTTGTTTTTATAAAGCTTCCTGACACCTCTCCATGTGGCATCAGAAAAAGCTCATAATGATGTCATAGAAGTACTTGTGAAACATGAAGCAAAGGTATGGGTTGCTTTTTGTATAATCAAGAATGCTTCAGTTTATAATTAAAAAATAAAAAACATACAAATTTGTAAATTATTATGTGAGGTTTATGGGCCTCTGAATCAGAAGGTGCCTGTTAATGCTGGCAATTTTGGAAGCTAGCACTCTATATTGCAAGGACATAGCTATATTAGTCTGGATTGGTATGCAAAGGGATCTTGTCTCAAAGATATTACAGGATCACTTTTTATTCTATATTGTAGTTACAGATTCTTCTGAAGAAAAAAGATACCATGTACTCTAGTCCCTTTGCAGGGGAAAATGGTGTTCTTAAGGTTGTGTTATAATCTCCAGGTCAGTGCTTTGGACAATCTTGGCCAGACATCTCTTCATAGAGCAGCACACTGTGGCCATCTGCAGACATGCCGGCTATTGTTGAGCTCTGGCTGTGATTCATCAATTGTATCACTGCAGGGTTTCACAGCCTCTCAGATGGGAAATGAAAGTATCCAGCAGTTATTACAAGGTAATAGTGAGATTCCCCCCTTCTCCCCCCCAGCCTTTTGTCATATATTGGCTCCGCCAGTATTGTAAAAGAATGTTACCATTAGGACAGAAAGAAAATTTACAATCAGTGGGCTGAAAGCTTGGCGTAAAACCTTAATTCTTTAAGGACATCTTCTGCAGAAGAAAGCTCTGGAACAACTTTTTAAAAAAATATTGTAGTCAGTTAATTATGAAGTGATTTCTTAAAGCAGATGAAGATGCTTGGTCTCACTTAGTTCTTAAATATAGTTAATGGTGGGAAGACCCTATTATCTCCCCCTTTCCAGTTCTTTTGGGGGGGGGCGGAGCATAATGGCCTGTTTCCTCCATTTACCCCACCTGCTAGTTCAGTAGGTAACTGACATTGTAAATATGAATCTATCTCACTTGGTCAGTTCAAATTGCTGATACATTTGGTACATCTAGTTAGTGTGTACCCCATATATTTGGAGTAGCTATATCTTACAGATTGACAGCCCAAACACATAGTTTTCTAGCCTAAAGATTACTGCTAAAGACCACTTACTCTTAATTGTTCATGTTGGTATACAAATGTAATATATAGTTATATTTTTATTTCTTTCACAGAAGGTATTCCTTTAGGCAATTCAGAAGTAGACCAACAATTATTAGAAGCTGCAAAAGCAGGAGATATGGACACAGTAAAAGTAAGATAAACATTGTTAAATTTTCTGGAACCATAGAACATAAAGTCTGCATCATTCATTGTTTGTCTGTGTCATGCAGGCACATGCACAAGTGGAGAAGTCAAATGTTAATTCATTCTTTTAAATAAAAGTAGAGACAACTCTGCGGAAACAGAAATTTCACTCTGCAAATTTTGTTTTGTTATTGAATTTATATCATGCCTGTCTCCTGAGATGAGATTTTAGCCAGATGTTAATCACTTGCAATCTTTTGTTTTTTGCTTATCATGTCTCAAATGTGTATTTCTTCTGTTACATTCCACAGAAATTATGTACAGTACAGAGTGTGAATTGCCGCGATATTGAAGGGCGTCAGTCCACACCACTTCACTTTGCAGCAGGATACAATAGAGTGTCTGTGGTTGAATACCTTCTGCAGCATGGTGCTGACGTTCATGCGAAAGACAAGGGGTAAGTATTATTTTGTAGTTTCCACCTCTGCAAATATCTAACTCTAATAAATGGGTTGGGGACTTCATTTTTGATGTTCCTATATATTTGATACATTTTTGACAAAGCATATAGTTTTATGTTGCTGTGCAGACCCACCCTAGTGTGTGAACTGACACACATTGAAGAGTCTACCTTTCTCTGCCTTCAATCTGCTGTGCTTTATAACAGCACTAATTGTGTTTTGTTACATTCTCACTGTAGCTGAAAGCAGACGGAGGGAAAAAGCCAGTTCATCCCCATGGTTTCCCAATTTGTGAGGAAAACCTGCTGACTGTAGCGATTCTATAATGGGCTGACAACTGATGTTCAGTCTGCACTTCCCCCTCCTCTCCCGTTGCTCTGAATGGAGCAATTCTGGCCACAGACTGCACTGTGCCATTGTTTGTTTGTTTTTTGTTCCTCCACAACACATGTGCACAAGTACCCAGACACTTCACCAGCAGCAGCCACTTGCCTCCCCCCATGCCTCTCAGCCTGTAGCTTATTGATAGATCACATAATCAGTCTGTATGCAGCATAGGTGTACCCAGTGATACATTGCACAGCACACACCTGTCCAGCCATGACATCTCCCCCCCATGGCCCACTTGTTGGACTGGCAAGTTTGTTAATGTTTTTGTTAAATCCTTTTTATTGTTAGTAATATAACATGTTTGTCATCAGTTTGCTTCATGGGGTGTGCGGTGGGTCGATGCTGTAGCTGACCACTCGTGGGCTTGTGTGATTGATTCACAGATGAGTGCCAAAAAATACTGTGACCAGCATTGGTGCAGCAGCCACCTGGCTCCTCCTGCATCTCTGCACTGGCATGCAGTCTGCATGCTGATGCACTAGTTCCTTCTTTTTGGCTCGAACAGAAACAGTCTGGGACAGGGGTCAAAAATGGCGCCCCGAAGGACCCCCGCGGCCACGAAAGGTGGCGGCAGCGGTGACAGGACTGGGCAGGGGCCGGTCTGAAGGCCTCTGCGGGCTGCCGGTTGACAACCCCTGATCTGGGATTTATTTTGCTCTGGTGTTAAGCCTCGGAGCACAGCTTGGGTCTGGTTTCCTTCAGTTTCAGCCACATGTGTCATCTGCACATGTGAAGTTAAAAACGGGGTGGGGCCATTCCTTTAAGCATGTGCAGACAAACTCACTGTAAGAAGATGGGACTTTGGGTTGATACCAACTTCAAAAATTGCATAATACAATTTATGAATGTTACATAAGTATTATGTTGTTCTTGAGAACTATGTGTTTTGTCACTAATATGAGTAAAGGCCATTCTAATGGGAAGTTTCTGGATGACAAATGTGTTTTACGCATCCACATACTAGTTCTTTATTCACCAAATGTTTCCTTAGTCTTTTTCAAGGTTTTGTTTCCCACTTTGTGACTTGGACAGCCACAAAATAATTTGAAAACCTTGAAAGTATTAACCAAAATTCAGATTTCCTGCTGACAGAATGATGCAAGCATCAACTGTATCTTTAACTAAGGAATCTTTCCTTAATATTTTCAGAGGCCTTGTTCCTTTGCACAATGCATGTTCTTATGGACACTATGAAGTGGCTGAACTACTTGTTAAACATGGTGCAGTTGTCAATGTGGCTGATTTGTGGAAGTTCACTCCTTTACATGAAGCTGCTGCAAAAGGAAAATATGAAATTTGTAAACTCCTTCTACAGGTAAGTTGCATGGAACACTGAAATATATGTCAGTGTAGCAATTTGCATATTTCTATCTGATAGGTTTTAAGATGCATGTTAAATGTTCAAAATTAATCCTTAGTATATATCAAATTCTTGTGAATAGGAACAGAAATAATCAACAGGGCGATAATGGAATAAACACCAGATGTGTTTCTGCTTTGCCTTTTTTAAAAAAAATTATGAAAACTAATCTACATATTTTTTCTACCATCTGGTTAACACAGCATGGAGCTGACCCCACAAAGAAAAACAGAGATGGGAATACCCCACTTGACCTTGTTAAAGATGGTGATACAGATATTCAGGATCTCCTTAGAGGAGATGCAGCTCTGCTAGATGCTGCGAAGAAGGGCTGTTTGGCTCGGGTGAAGAAACTGTGTTCTCCTGATAATGTAAATTGCCGTGATACACAAGGCCGGCATTCCACACCATTACATTTAGCAGGTTGGTATTTCTTTAAATATCACAGTTGTTAAAGAGTTGTCCTGGATTAGAACTATAGCTTCTTCAGAACACTCTGAAATTATAGTGTTCTTGTTAAATCATTGCAAAAAACATTGGCAAAGTTTTATCAAAATAGCAGTTAACGTCAGCTTTCAGATACGGATGGTGCAAGTCCGATTCCCATTATATTCCAAACTTGTACACTTGGAAGGATTGCATCTGGCTTTATATGAAGTTGCTTTACACTTAATCAGGTGATTGGTCCATCTTGCTTAATAGTGTCTACTCTAATGAGCTGCAGTTTCTCGTGGTGTAGGACAGATGTCTTTCACAGCTCTACTTTGTTAACATACTCTGTATTTGAAGAGGCAAAGGGTTGATCTTGGAGCTTTTTGTGCGCTAAGCATGTACTGTGCCTTTGAACAACTCAGCTCTAGTCTGAAAAGCAGTTCTGACTGGCTGCATGAATACAATGTCTATGCTGTCCATTCCGTCCCAAAAAAGAAAAGTTTTTTTAAACTTAGACTTTCAATCTCTGAATCTGCCCAAGATTACTAACCGTAATGGCGAATTGGTGACTCTTGAACTCTCTTCTCTGTCCTCCTGCTGTTGTAAGCAAATGGTCTGCACTTGCACCATTTGTCAATATTTTTATTCTCCTGTGGATGTGTTTAATTACATCAAAAGAGAAGCAGAGATCAGCTAAATAATTAGATGCAACTAATTGCATATTTCTCTTCTAATATTGAACTGTTGGAGTCTTCATTCCTTTACCTGTTGGTCTCAGTCCATTTTTTCACATAGGCATCCCATCATAGGTATAATTTCCATGTGAGAAGCATGCCATCTGTAAAGAATCCTAGCAACTGCTGATCTGTCTTAGTTCTTGTCTGGAAAAACTAGAAAGACAATGAGTGATAGTGTTTATAGGTTATTTTTTTTGTTTTTTGTTTTTCAACACCATCATACTCCATTAAAATGTTGTTCTTGTCTCACTCTATGCTAGCTGGATACAATAATTTAGAGGTTGCTGAATACCTGTTACAGCATGGAGCTGATGTAAATGCACAGGACAAGGGGGGTCTTATTCCTCTACACAATGCAGCTTCTTATGGGGTAAGTCACTTAAAAATCTTTAAAGCTATAGAAATCTGAGAACTGTATTAGCTTGGTAGGATCTCTATTAGGGCCTTTGCAGACTGCCAGAAATAGTGCAAATTGAGTCCACTTTAACTGTCTTGGCTCAGTGCTAGGGAATCATGGGAATTGTATTTTTTTTCTGAGACATTGAGCCTTCTCTGTCAGAGAGCTCTGGTGCCACAATAAACTACAGTTCCCATGATTCCCTAGCATTGAGTCAGGGCAGTGCCTCAATTTAATGTGCACTATTTCTGGCAGTCTGCAAAGGCCATTAGTTCCTCTTTGTGCTTTAAAAAAATAATTGTGTCATAGTAGTTACCTCTTGGACTAACAGTTTCATAACAGATATAGATTGTCAATACTGAGATATGAGTACATAAGACTGTTTTGCTGGGTTCATTTTAAAAGATTTGTTTACATCTACTGTGTTCATTACTTTTTTGATAGAGCTGAGATATGGATCTGGACCCCTTGTTCAAGTGGTAGGAGCAGAAATGCTTTTCTCTCTTGCTTTGGATACAGTAAAAAGAAGTGAATGATTGAACCGAGAGACCATGTTTATTTGACCACAGAATTGTCTTTTCATTTTTCCCTGTGTTGAGCAGAGGCACATATGAATGCCATTCTCTCCCTGCATATGGACAAAGGAAGGTGGGGAGAAATACAACCTAAACAGATTATTTTAACCCTGTACATGGAAAATAGGATCTTTTTTTCAATGACTGATTTAATAACAAAAATTATAGAGTAGAGGCATCCAAACTAGAAGCAATGCTTTCTAAGCCAGCTGTCACAGGGACTGCCCACAATGGCCAAAAAAGCCTGTGCTCCCCCCCCCCCCCCCCCCCCCCCCCCCCGCCGCCTCACGTCATTCTGTTTAGATAACACAGACCAAAACCCTGGCAGACCAGATATGAATCTGATGGATCTGGCCCAATCCTGGAGTAAATGGCCCTTAATGCAGGTCAATTAGACCCCCCAGTTTGCCACAGAGTTTCCTTCCCCCTTCATCTCTCTCAGTGAGCAGACCCCCATCGCTGCATCTGACATGAAAACAGGTCACCTGGCTGCACTCATGCAGCCAGGCACTCCATTTTGGTGTCAGATACAGCAATGGGGGTCTGCTCACTAGCAGGGAAAGCTAAGGAGAGTGCAGCAGTAGCAGGTCCTCTTGCTTTCCTGGCCCATCTGCTCAGGGCCACAGACAACTTTAAAAAATAAATAGAAGCATACACCTCTTTAATGAATAGCATAGCTCTATGAAGAAAAGAGATTCATGCTGGATAGTTTAAATTATTTATTTCCTTTCCCTCTTTTCTCAGAGAGATCCTAGATCAGTGTGCAGCCCAAATTAGGTCAACATGTGGAATGAAATAATATGAAGGACTGTCTCTTTAGATCAATATTGCAGTTTTGTGACTGATTCTGTATAGTTTTGCCAGTGCTCAGAATAAAGAAGGCGTATGGGCATAGTTGAAGGCTCATCTATGAGCACAGGTTTAGAATGTCAGCTTCTGAAGGGATGGATCTCATTCTTCCCTAACAATTGAATTGCATTAAACTCACCTCTTAGTCTGTATCGTTACAGTTCTGTCTGTTTTAGTTTAGTGTATTGATATAGTGAAATATTTTATTGGCAAAACAAGTTCTCTTTGCATGGTGGCAAAGGTGTTCACAAATCTGTGTAGTTTCACAATTTTGGGACTAAAACGTGACTATGGAGGCTACAGCATGATGTTGTGATCATGGGATGAAGAGATTTACATCCCCTATCAGCGATGAAGCAGACTGGGTGATCTTGTGCCAGTCACTACCTTTAAGTCTAACCCACTTCAAAGGAATGTTCTAAGTGTAAAAATGGAGTGAGAAGTCTTCAATATTGATGTGGAGTTTTGTGATACATTCTATATGTTTTGTTGTGGCCACCAAGTTAGGTAACACCCACGGCATGCTTTTTGTAATGTTGTTAATTAGCCATTGCATTGAGTGTGCTGCTTGTTCAAATGTTCTCATATAAATATAGGTAAAGGATTGCAAAGGGTTTAAAAGTGTGGAATACAAACTGGAAGTTTCAGATCTCAGCTTAGCCCTCAAGCCATTGGGTGCTCCCCTTGCATGAGCTCCGTCCCTCCCTCCTAGACTACCATATAGTGGCCCAGTTTTCTGGAAGGCTGGAGATAGCCAGATGAAAAAGAAAAACCTTGATAGCAGTCTAATGGAGTGTTTTGTGAACCTGTGCTGAAGTGTGGTAGTCAATTTGCTTTGATTGACAGAATGTGATTTTTTTATTTTAAGTGTGCAAATCCCAAGAAACAAATAAGTGCTGTATGTGTGATGTAGCAAATCTGGAGCCATCTTTGTTTCTTGAAGCCACTGATTTTCCTTGACACCAGATAAAAATAATAGAGCATTTCAGAGTGGTACTCATACAAAGTCAATCGTGCTTCAGTCTCATTGAAATAATTTAATTTGTCCCATGGATTTCAATGGAGCTGAAGCAGGACTGACTTATTCTGGATCCATCACTATCCTGAAATCTGCAATGGATTGCTAATATTTGACACGATAGAGCCTTCTAGTCTTCCCTCATGTCCTACTAGATCAAATTGCAATTTCAGTATTGCAAGCATCCTTTTGAGGAGTTTATTTTCTTCAGTTACTATTCTTCCCTTTCTCCAAATACTTCCATGCACAATGCTGGCTTTGAGACAGATGGTATTCATTTTCATATTTACGTTTTAGAGGTTCTTAGAAAATACACTATATAGTTCTCTGACTATCACTTCGTTGGTCATGACATGCATATTTTTTGTGTACTTTTAAAAATTTTATGTATTAAAAAGAATATTAATTCACTTGTTAAAAATACAAGTCTATTTACTCCGATTTCTGAGAAAGCAGCAAGTTCTTTCTAAAAATGACTATCTGACAGAAAATATAGAGATTGCCTTTGCCTCACTTAGTTCTTTAATCCCATGGGGATGGAAGTGTAACCCTAAGAAAAATGGAACTTTTAAGAAGATACAGAAAGGAGGACATTTCCACCCCCAAGAGTCCTTGAAGTTTATTCTGAGATAGTTTGTATGGATCTGACTCTTTGCATAAGACACAGCTGCCAGCCATGATCATTTTTAATGAAAGTAATAACATGTAGCTAAAGATTGAATGTGAGACTTTAATGTTCTGAACTGCCCTCTTTGCTTTGATGGGATTTATTTTGCCACATTCACTTTTTAGGAATTCCAAAGGCAAGTTACAGAAAGGTCTTTTTTCCTCTGAGGGTTGCACCACATAAATGTATTTTATCTTCCAGCATGTAGATGTAGCAGCTTTACTTATAAAGTATAATGCGTGTGTGAATGCTACGGACAAATGGGCTTTCACACCATTGCATGAAGCAGCCCAGAAAGGAAGGACACAGCTTTGTGCCTTATTATTGGCACATGGAGCTGATCCTACTCTGAAAAACCAGGAAGGACAAACACCATTAGACCTAGTCACCGTAAGTGATGGGATTTTTTGAGAAGTTCATTTTAAGCTTCTGTTCCTGGTTTCTGAGCAGAGTGACCAAACATGTGAATATGTAAACTGATAGCTGCAATTGATTGTACACAAAAGCAAAGTCAGTAGTCCATCAAATGCTACAGAAGACAGGAATTTAGCATGGATGTAGCTTTTGGAACTAAATTGTTAAAAAAGGATTAAGTAGCAACTGTGCATTCATTTTATTGCTCAGTGATTTTATATATAGTGCTTTCTATGCTATTTTATGCCTCTCCCCATTTTAAGTTAAAAGCATTATTGTTAAAAATGCTGTTGATTTAAACTTGGCCTGCTCAGTTTGTCATCCAAAAAGAATCTTATACAGCCTGTCAACCACTTTGGTCTATTACAGACTTATGAAATGTCTTCTGTGTGCTGCTTGTCTGGGACTCCAAAAGTAGGTTGTCAAGTCAAAAATACTTATTTGTTTAAATTTATTTGTATTCCACCCATAACTAAAGCATAACAAAAAGCCAAATTGAAATTATAAAATGTTTTTAGATTAAAATATAGAGCATTTGGAATCTTAAAGCAATAGAAAATATCTTTTCATTGTGTTATATCTAAAACGGTTTTGTTGTCAATTTAAAGGATCTCTTGCACTTTAAAAAGATTATAATGACAACTGCAAGTGGTTATTTAAGAAGAGTCTGTATATTTACTGCCACAGATTACACTTTGCAAAATGGTATTTATTTTAAATTTCAATTACAGCTATAGTTTCAAGATATGATTTCTTAGTCTCAGACTGCTCCATGTCAAAAGACTGCATATTCAGAGGATTCCCAAGGAATTTACACATGATTTCTCACAGTGCAATCTTATATATGTCTGTTCAAAACTAAGGGGCTGTCTGCATGGCCAAAAGGCCCATTTCCCCCCCCCCCCACCTGCCATCATGTGTCATCCTGTTCAGACAATCCAGGTCAATATCCCAGGCCAGGATCAGGCAGACTGGATGCCAATCCAGCAGTCTTGGTCCAATCCTGGTGCAAGGGGCCCCTATTGCAGGTCAAAATGATCCACCATTTGCTGTGTAATTTCTCAGAAACTCCGTGGCAACATCCAGAAGACTAGACAGCCCTGCATGCCCCTTACTTCCCTCCGCTATTGCCACTACTAGGAAGACCCCTGCCACCACATCTGACATGGAAAGGGGGCACCTGGTCATGTGGTTGCAGCCAGGCAACCCCTTTCCACATCAGACATGGTGACAGGGCTCTTCTCAGTAGGGGTGTTGACAGAGGAAGGTAAGGGGCAAGTGATGGTAGCAGGCCCATGGTGCAGTGGTGGGTGGGCATGTAAACACCTACCTGTCCCCATGCCAGCCTGGAGACCAATCCAGGTTAGGACCCAAGTCAGGATAACGCAGGCTTGACCCGTGCTATCCTGGTCTGTCTGCTTAACCCCCATGTCTCATTTAGTTCAGTGCAACATAATCCAAGTTAGATGGGTATAAGATTGCAGCCTTAATTATTCTATTAAAGTATTTGTAGAATACAAAACACATGTTGTCATTTTACAACTGCAACAAGGATGTGAAATTGGTTTTGCTGCCGGTGAGGATTGGCCAAAAGTCTGTAGAAAGCTAGAAATTGTAACCTGGACCTCCAACTCTCAAAGTCAAGACTTGAAGCACTGTGTGCCAGCTTTTTCATTGAAACTACCTTGTACAACTTCTGGATCAGGGTGGTAATTTATTTGAAAATACTCTGTCAATGTTAAAATATTAGAAAGCTTGAATTTCAAATTCTAGTTTCTTTTTAAAGGATTATATTAAAAGCATTACTTATGTTCAGATATAAAGAAGCTGTAACTCATCTGAATACTTTTGCGTATGTTTTAATAATGTACTGATTTTTTTTTTCATTTTCAGGCAGATGATGTTAGCGCATTATTGACAGCTGCCATGCCACCTTCTGCCTTGCCATCTTGTTACAAGCCTCAGGTTATTAATATGTCTCAGAATACAGGGTCTTCAGCTGATTCACTTTCATCTATTCCATCCAGTCCCTCTAATCTGTCAGCTGCCAGTAGCCTCGATAATTTATCTGGTAGCTTTTCTGAACTCTCAGTTGTTAGTGGAAATGGTGCTGAGGGGGCCACTGGTTTGGAGAAAAAGGAAGGTGAGACTTGCTTCTTCTGTTTGGTTGGGTTAGTCAGATAACAAATGAAAGAATCTGTATACATGTATCAACAATCTTAAGAATGAAATCCATGGGTTAATCCTAGCTAGATTAGATCCATGAGATCAGTGGGATTTATATAAATGTTGTAGTTGTAAGTGAGCACTTAGGCCAGTCATTGAATACAGTGGGCCCTTGGTATCCGCTGGGGTTTGGTTCCAGGACACCTCACACACACCCCCACCCTGCCGCACCATTGATGCCAAAATCCATGGATGCTTATCCCATTAAATACAGTGACAGCTGCCATGGTTTCAAAGAAATTTTGTACTTAAGTATCTTCTGAATCATCTCATAAATTTGTTTCCAAAATTCACTTGCCTTGTCACACATCCACCGGCGATGGTAAAATGTTACCTCTTCATAGAATCATAGAGTTGGAAGAGACCACAAGGGCCATCCAG
>JAIPUX010001880.1:29447374-29465508 GCA_020142125.1 Phrynosoma platyrhinos
TGGCTGCTGGAACGGATTAATTTCGTAAGTAGAGGTACCACTGTATAGGATTGCAGTCTGAAAAGGTCTTTGTTAAGACCTCCGTTTTAAAAATCTGAACACCTAACGCGTTTGAAATCAGAAACGTACCAATCCTGAAAAAGGGATTTATATCTTTCTGAAAATGTTCTATTACATTTCCATGTTTTAACCTCCATGTGCCAACCATTCCAAATTATCCATCGAGTCCAAAAAGTATTTAGGGAGTTTTCCCTGTTTAGGTTTTAAAAAAAATATATTTTTATTAACAATATATAAAAAACAAAAAGAAAAAATATAAATCTCTCACAAATCACAAACTTTAAACAAAAAAATTCACCCTGAAAAAAGAATAAGACTTCCCAAGCTGTGCATGAGAAGAACCACATATACCATCTACGTACCAACTATAACTCCCATCCTTTCATATAATTAATACATCCAGAATCTTATATAATAATTAATGTATTTAACTAGGGACATTTCACATCATCATAGAACTAGAGATAACTAAAAAACTAAAAAAAAAAAAAATACAATAGTAAGATCAAGTTTTAAATCAAGCATCCTGAGTAGTATCCCTTAGAAAGAAGGCAAGAGAAAAGCTCAAATGTCAATGTTATTAAGTAAAAATCCAAAATATTATATAACATCATAGTAAGCACTATGTTACCCAATGTTTTAATAATTATATAATAATTATTATATGAGCACTTTATTAAATAATAAGAAAAACTATCTTCAATCTTATATTTTCTGTTCTGTTCTGCCAGTCTACTACTGAAAGTTAATCCACTAATGCTATATATCTGTTTTCATCACCTTGTTCTTGCACATATGAAATCTACGACTTCCATTCTTTATAAAAACCTGATAACGCTTTCTTTTTTACTAGGTATGATAACTTATCCAATTCATAAAAATCATAAAGCTTTAATTTCCACTCCTCGAGCATTGGGATCTCCTTCTGTTTCCAGTATTTAGCATATAAAATTCTGGTGGCAATTATTGCCAAAAAACACTAGTTTCCCTTCCTCTTTTTCCAATTTGGAGTCATCTAAAATATTCAAAAGATATAGCTTGGAATCTGGGCGATCCTTCAAATTAAATATTTTTCTCATTTCCCCATGTATCATCTTCAATATTTTACAGCCTTTCCATAATTCCACCACATAAGTAAATATGTGCCGGTTTCGATTCCACACTTCCAACAATTGGGCTTGGATCCTTTAAACATTTTAGACTGTTTAGGTTTAATAGATTTTTTGTGATATTCTATCCTATATGGAAGAGATTACCCCATTCCAGGCCCCCATAAACATCCAATTCTGAAAAAGGTATTTTAAAACTTCATTAATTTCTCAGAGAATTGGGCCTTATTGTCAATGAGAACAATAAACTTTCACTACCAACATAGCATGTATGTCTATTTGAACTCCCATGTGCCAGCCTTGTTGATCGTCAAACACTTTTTCCAGAGCTGAAGCCAATTAAAGTAAATGGCAACCCTCTCTTTCCTCATCTGCTGCTGCCACAAATTCTTTCCCAGTTTTGAATAACACAAATATTTAAAAATATGATTTTTCCTTAGACAAGTAAAATTGTAACCAAATTTACTCATATAATAGGGGGTGGGATTCTGCTTCTGAAACACATTATCTCTTCTAATGTTCCTTGAAATGCATTTTAAATCCATCTTGACATCAAGATGTTCCATAAGGGAGGGAACAGATGAGCAGGAAAAAACAGTTCGATCCTGCTTTTTCCAAAAGTGGGTTGAAACCCCCCTGCCCACATGGTCCACTCCCAAGACAGGCCAAATATGCACTGCCTGACCACATGGTGCCATGCTACTGGGTAATTTTTTTTTGTTGCCTCCCTACCATATATGCACACCATCACGCAAACACACCACCTGAGGCTAAGTACCTCCCACATCTGCCCAGACGCCATCCCATTGCATGGCCGCCTCTTTGATCGACCTCACATTCAGACATATGATACTCTGCAATACAGGGCAACAGTGTGCGAATGATATGTTGGCAAAGCACAGTCATGGAGCCCCATGCCCTCTTCACCACATTCCTTCCCGTTGGACTGTCTGGTTTGTGTATATTGTAATTATGTTCATTGGAGTTGTCACATTTTCATTTCTTTGCTTTGCCGCAGCTCCGCACTCATGTTGGGGCATTTATATGCAGGCGCGAAGATGCGCATTTTCTGCCTTGTGTCGGACTATTCTGGCTTCTTTTTGCTCCATTTTTTTTTAGCCCTGGAGCACGGCTTTGGTCCAGTTTCAAGCCACTTTTGAGGTTTGTGTCATCTAGACGTTCTGTATTCAAAGCGACTGGAAATTGCCTTATTTTGCCTGTCTGTTACACTTCATAATCCGTATCTCTTTTTTCACTTCTTCTGTCTCTGGTAGCTCAGCCTTATTTCTTTATTTTGTCTTCAAATAATCAGAAGAGTATTTTGGCCTCACTTGCTAGTCCTTTTCTTCATTGACCTCTAGATCTTTATTGTATTTTTGAAGGCAATATTCTGGTTTCTGTACTGTCTTTAAAATGTATCTTCTTTAAACATCAAAGAAATTCCTTCTAATTTTCTAATCTAATTTTACATGAGATTCCTTATTGTTTTAATTTCTCTGTTAAGAAGGTAATAGTTTTTTTTCTTGTTGGGATGTCCTTCATCACATTTATGGTTTTGTCTCCAGTCCGCAGTTTGGATACATAGTCCTGGGGCAGTGGGTCATATTCTAGTTTGGACTAGCAACTGGATTTAGCCCAAAGACTATGGCTGCATCCATGGAACTCTAGTGCTGCAACAAACTACAATTCCCAGAATTCCATAGCACTAAGCCATGGCAGTTAAAGTGGGGTCAAATCAGATTATTTCTGCAGTGTGGATGCAGCCAAAAACATCAAGGAATAGTGTTAGAAGTTTTGATCTGTGGTCTGTCCACAACTTTAATGTGGAATAACCTTAGGTACAAATACAATATTTATTATATACACCTGCAAGTTACTCAGTGAAATGATTGTGTGTGGAATTTGGATCCTAGACATATCCAAAAACAATGTCTTCAGTTTCTAATCCTATTACAGTTGATAGTTTGTTTATGTACACACAACTATTTGTGTTCAATCTATTGACAATATAACAATATTGTGGGGCTTGTCTGTATTCAAATTTACTGATGATTTTCTCACATAGCACTCCAAAGAATATACTTGAAATTATTTCTAAAATAAAGGTTAATCACATTTTATTTTACAGGATTATGGGCAATAAAGCTAAATCCAGATTTAAGAAACCTAGGATAAAAATTTATTAGATACAAATTCGATTATTATAAAAGTAGCTTGTATTTCAAATGGATTTTTAAAATTTCTTCTTGAGTCTGCAAATTAAACTTTCTCTATTAATATCTAACAAATTTTCCTGTTCAGTTCCAGGTGTAGATTTTAGCATAAATCAGTTTGTGAGAAATCTTGGACTTGAACATCTGATTGACATATTTGAGAGAGAGCAGGTAAGTAGCTGTCTTGACCTGGAAACTAATAAAATATTTTAAATATTTAAATATTTTAAACCAAATTTAAGTTTATGAATTGTTTGTGTATTTTGAAAGAAGACTTATACCAAGATTCTTAGGGCATGTAATAAGTTCTGAGATCAACAATGTTTATCGTTGATTTCATTCTATAATGAATTCCAAACTTTATAAAATTCCAAAATTTAAATTTATTTTGATAAAATATGAGATTTTCCCCTTGAAATAAACAGTTTTTGCCTGTTAGAAGAGATAATTTAAAGGGATGGGTTTAGGTTCTCTTAGTGTCAAAGAAGACAAGGATAACATGTCCAAAAGATTAGTAGTGGTGACCTCAGCTTCTCCCAGAAAGCCATTAGGCTAAATGCCATCTGACAATCCTAACTGACAGCCCAGTTTCCAAAGCATTTGAAGATGGCTATCATTTTTGCTGTTGACATAGCATAAAGCAGGAAGCAATGTTTTCCATGTATACAGTGGTGTGGTTTGTATGTAAAACTGTATTTATTCTCCTTTTTTTGTAGATAACACTAGATATACTTGTCGAAATGGGGCACAAAGAATTAAAGGAAATTGGAATTAATGCTTATGGCCATAGACACAAAATAATTAAGGGAGTTGAAAGACTAATTTCAGGACAGCAAGGTATGTTGTCATAACTAAAAATATTTAGTTGTTGTTACTAAATATTTTACATATTTCATTATTTTCAAGCTTTAATTGTGTCTGTTTTGTTTATTTTGCTAGCTCTAGGTAAGATTTACGTGCCAGATCAGTTTTGTTTTGTAGTCACAAACTCATGAAATATTTTGAGGCCTAAAAGACTACTACTTTTGATACTGCCATTTTCATAACTCATCTTCTACTGTTGCGATTTTTGGACATTGGGTTATATGTTTATATGTCTAAATTTCTTACATTATATTTTCTCATAGGTCTTAACACCTACTTAACTCTGAATACTTCAGGTAGTGGAACAATCCTTATAGATCTCTCTCTGGATGATAAAGAATTTCAATCTGTAGAAGAAGAGGTACATCTTTTGATTCATATCTCATATTGAAAGACTTGTTCCATTATTTTATTTGTAGCTATTGCTATTAGTATTTTGTTTAATAATACTATTTTGTTTAATAACCCCACCCCCATGGCTGATTTACATACCTTTTGAATCTTTTGGTTTGGTCTTTTAGTTTGTACAGTTGAAAAGACAGTGGCCATATTTAGGACAGGAAATTCTGCATACATAACTCCTTGGATTCCATACTTCTCTACCCTTCACACAAGCAAGTAAATAAACAAGAAGGATCAATTAATCATAGTCTCCCCCTAGAGATGAACCTGGGAACTATGTTTAATGGTTTCCAAACAAGCAAGGATTTGGTGGCAGGTTTTAAACCATATTTTTATATCTTGGTTGGTTGGAAGCCATTAACTATGATTTTTCCAGTTGGGCATAATGATAAACAGCAATTTACTTTGTGTCTTGTTTCTCCGTGTGTGAAAAAGGAGTAGATGGGCTGCAGGTCAGTGTACAAAACACATGCATTGTCCAAATGTGGTCCATTATCTCTTGTGTTAGGGCAGGATAAGCAGTTCTTATGACTCAGATAATCCATTGAAATAAAAACTGACATTGCTGCTGTGTATTTGTTATAGATGGAATTCAACAAAGAGCCACTTAATACTTGCTTTAAGGAAGGCAATATGATGATATGATTAGAGGTTCTACATACTGAGTCATTCCTTGGAGGTTTTTAAGTGGACACTGGATGGCCATCTGTCAGGAGTGCTTTGCTTGTGTATTCTTGCATGGCAGAGGATTAGACTGTATGGCCCTTGTGGTCTATTCCAACTCTGCGATTCTATGATTGAGTTGGCTTCCCATATGAAAAGACTTTCACATAAAGGAAATTACTTGCTTTTCTTTTGAATTCAACTTCTAATGTTTGGGAGAAAAATTATAATATCCATTTATGGAAACATGGATCGCTTTCTTCAGGATTGCCCTGACATATAAAGGAATTTTTTATTCAGCAGAATAGAATCTAGTGCCTTCATTTAAGATATTTCATGTGTTTTCACCTAATCCTCAGATGCAGAGTACTGTTCGAGAACACAGGGATGGTGGACATGCTGGTGGGGTTTTCAACAGATACAGTATCTTAAAGGTAATATATAGGGATCTCACCTAAAATTCATTTTTGCATTCCTGTTGCTTTTTCCTAGGCTAGGGGTGGGTAAAATGTGTGTCCCAACCTGTTCATGTGGCCCCCCAGGTCATCCTAGGAGTTAAAAAAAAAACCCAGACATTTTTGCCTCAGAATTTCCCAAG
This sequence comes from Phrynosoma platyrhinos, assembly GCA_020142125.1. Taxonomy (NCBI): domain Eukaryota; kingdom Metazoa; phylum Chordata; class Lepidosauria; order Squamata; family Phrynosomatidae; genus Phrynosoma; species Phrynosoma platyrhinos. The sequence continues at coordinate 29,453,284 of JAIPUX010001880.1, forward strand.
TGCTCTTTGGGGAGAGTGGCATTTTGGCATGTTTTTGAGTCCCCCGGGTCAATTTAAACGAAGGAGAGGCCCTTTTCTAAGGTAGTGTAAAACAGTAGGCCTGAAGTGGTTGGGAGGGGGCTAAAAACATAGTGAAAATGCCTTCTACACCCTCTAGGTTTTTCTTTTTTCTTTTTTGGGAATGGGGTCCACTCTTTCAAGATCTCCTGAATGGAGTTAACGTGCCTCCTAGCCTTCCACAGCTGCACAGCCCTGCCTTAAACAGTTTGTAGACACCAGTCACAGCTCCTCTCCAATTCTTGTGAATTTGATATGTATGTTTAAAAATATTTTTAGAAACCAGGAATGTTACTGTGTGTAACAGTCATTCTGGTTCTTGTCATGTACGTCTGTTACATGTTACAGAATATGGCATGGAAATGGAAAACTGCAGTGTTCCACAAAAACACATTACACATGTTTATGTTAGGAAGAAGGAATTCCTTTAGCTCAGATAGAAAAACACATTTAATGATTTTGAAAAGATTTGAATGATAATGTAGAATAGATGCAGTGAGGCTTAGAGGATGGTCTGACTCTGATGACACTAGATTATCTTCTGCAGTGACAATTAAGTAGTAATTAATCTGGTCACAGAGATGATTAGTGTGTGTCATAAATAATGGAGATCAAATTTTTTTTAAAGAAAACTTATTTGGACTTGGGATGCATTTTTAGTCTTCTGACTGAATCTTGCTGGTAGTCCCAACTAGAATAGATGAATTGAATCAATTTTTGAATGGTGAGTCAAGTCTATATACTGTAAGTAAATAATAGGATTCAAATCTTAGTCTTCACTTGACATTTTTCAATGGACTGAGTAAAAATTAACATGGCACATTCAAAGGAATTAAATTACCAATAAGCGTAATATAGTTTTATGCAAGGATATTATAAAGAATGCTAGAAAAGCAATTTTCCCTACTAATGTCAGAAATAATTACAAGCACTGTGCTTTCTGTTTTAAAAATGTTTCCAGTGAAATAAAAGCTTTGTGGTGATTATGGTAGTCAGTATTAAGTATTCTGAACAGCAGACTGAAGTTTTATACAAAAGATAGCCATCATGTTGTAATGGGATCACCCTCCTGCTCCTGAGTCATCTGGCTGCCACCACTGACTGATTTTAACCTCCCTTTAATCAGTAACTCAGTGATATATTACTGAGGCTTTAATTTACATTTTTTTTCCACCTCTTACTCTGCAGAGACTTTCCCTTCCCACTCCTCCAAGAAGTGAGAATCACAAATGTGTGCATAACCCAGCAGGCATGTGAAAAAGAGCATGGAAAGAAGTGATCTCAAGGAAAGCAATGTACATAGCAAATTTTATTCTAAGCAAACATTCCACATAGAAAAAGGGTATCTTACACATTAAGGCACCTCCCTTCAGGCATTACTTAATAGTTACACAAATACAACAGTTTAGGTCATAGTCAGCCAAGCTTAAAAAGAAACATTATTTTCCTAATACATCTAGCTAAACTTTTCTATCCTACTCATGATACTGGTGTCCTGCATATTGGATGTCCGTGGGGAAGGCTGGGAGTCTAGACTGCCACGGTCCAACATATGACCAGACCTTCCTCTAGATGTGGCAGGCACCTTAGTTCTGAAGTCTTTGTGCTTTGTAGCATCCTGAGGTTTTTATAACTTCCTACTGAAAAGCATCTTAACACTTCACCCAAAGTGGTAATCTTATTGAGCATTTGCCTCTTGTGACTTCTCTTACTCCTCCTTGAGGCCAACCCTAATAAATGTAACCCAATACATCATTAACCCTTTGTTTATCTGGAGGGGAGACTGTACCCATCAGCTGTGCTGCTCAGATATTGGGAGAACCGATTATTGAACATGTGGAGTTTAATGTGGTAGTTGTCAAATAGTGACAGGGGACTGTGAATTCTATTCTTTTTCCTTCCTAGATACAAAAAGTATGTAACAAAAAGCTCTGGGAAAGATATACTCATAGGAGGAAAGAAGTATCTGAAGAGAATCATAATCATGCTAACGAAAGGATGTTGTTCCATGGTATACAAAATAATTTTTTTCTCATTACAAGTTGTTATTTTTAAATCTTTTCTAAACTTTTTTTCTCAGTTCTGAAATAACTTAAAATTCACTTCCAAAAAACTAGAATACCTAAAGTCATAACTTATTGCATGGCAGTATCTTACCATGAAAGTTCATTATTCATACAATACAGTCGACGTTAGGATTTCCTGAAAGGTGTTTTTCAAGAAATAATCAGTTTCCTTGTTTGCCAGGTCAAATAATTTTGTACTGTTAGTGAGAATTATATCCAGTATATTAACAGAATAATCTTTGACACTTTGCTCATGAATATAGTAAAAGCTCATGCAGTTCAATATGAATCATATTTTTGAGCCTCTATAGCAGGGACCGGCAACCTTTTCGAGACCTGGGCCGGTCTCCCGTAGCCCAGGTCTCGGCTGGGCCAAGGAGGGGGGGATGGCGCGCGCGCTTATGCATGCACGCACCCTCCACTGGCGCGCACAGCCCCCCCACATGCCACCGCTGTGCATGGCATGGCGGCGGCGGCATGTACGGGGGGCGCGTGCGTCAGTGGAGGGTGCGTGCGGACTTACCGGCCCAGGCCCTGCCGCCGCCTCCGCCTCTGCCTCCGCCGCTGCCTCCGGCTCTGCCGCCGCCTCAGCCACTGCCTCCAGCTCCGCCGCTGCCTCCGGCTCCTCTGCCGCCGCTGCCGCTCGCTTTCGTCAGCGGGCGACAGCGCGCATCGCGGCCGGCATTTTGGAGGCCAAAATGCCGGCCACGACGCGCGCTGTCGCCCGCTGACTAAAGCAAGCGGCGGAGCCGGAGCCATAGCCGGAGCTGGAGTCGGAGGCAGCGGAGGAGGGAGGCGGAGGAGGGAGGCGGAGGTGGAGGAGGGAGGCGGAGGCGGCGGAGGGAGGTGGGTCGCGGTCGGCATTTTGTTTATTAAAATGCCGGCCGCGGCGCGCTCGGTCACGCGCCGACCAAAACAGGCTGCGGAGGCACCGTGGCGGCGGCGGCGGCGACAGGGGTCCGCCTGGGCCAGTAAATCCGGCGTTCTGGGCCGGAACCGGCCCGGGGGCCGTAGGTTGCCGACCCCTGCTCTATAGCTATCCAGTAAACCAGTTTTTATATATGCATATAAAAGTATGTAGCCTGCCACCCCATCCACAAACAAAAATATCCTGCTGGAGCTGACAGAAGGGGCATATGAAGCTAAGTATTATGTTTGACACGTAAGGAAGGCATGCTTTGAAAGGGCACTAGCTGATTTATCATCAGCAGCATGCCACATAGTATCTGAACCACTGCATTAATGGCCCTTACTTAGAAACACAGGAAGCTGTTCTATGCCATGTCAGGCTATTAGCTCATGTAGGTCAGTATTATCTACAGAGACTTGCAGCAGCTTTTCAAGCTCTTGGTCTTTCCCAGCTCATTTGGTGATGCTAGTACACAGAGCTGCGTCTTGAAGCCCTATACCTTTCTCTGGTTTTAGATTTATAAGGAGTGTGGGTGCAGCACATAGTTTCCCAAGAAGCGTAATTTTGAAGGGCCTAATACAGTGAGCAACTATACAGGTCAAAACCCCTATGATATGTAAAATATCATAACTATGATACGTAAACGGCAAAAATCAGTATTTTCTGTTTTAATGTACTTGCAGGTTCCCCTTTTGTAAATGCAATTATTCATAAAGGTTTTGATGAAAGACATGCTTACATAGGCGGGATGTTTGGAGCTGGTATTTATTTTGCTGAAAATTCATCCAAAAGCAACCAATATGTATATGGTATTGGAGGCGGCACTGGTTGCCCAGTTCACAAAGATCGGTCTTGTTATGTCTGTCATAGGTAAGTTCACATAATTATATGAAGTGTGCTAAATTGGTAGAAACTACTTTATTTTTATTGCTCTCTCTCTCTCTCTCTCTCTCTATATATATATATATATATATACATATATATATGGAAGATATATGCTGCTCTTCAAACAATAATCTCTCATGAGATGCCTTTTTATGAGGCCAGAGGCTACAGTGAGTCTTTGGGAATGGGAAGTTCTGTTGTGCTTTATGGCCTCTGCTTACACAGATGCAAGATCCTATTCACTGTCTCTGTTGGTAAAAAAATGAAGAGAAGTCTTCACTACATAATGTTCTTTCATAATGTATTTATATCACATTTTTGTTACATGATCAGAGTTACTTAAAGAAGTGGAAGTAAAGAACAACCCCCAAAACATTTGTATTGGATGAATCAGCATGAGGAGAATTATGGAAAATATTGAAGTGAATATAACTTTTCTTAAGTTTTATTTGCCTATAAAGCAATACATTTTTTTCTCTTCACATATTTATTATTTTAATAGTCGGCCCTCCATATCCATGGATTCAATCATTCACAGCTTGAAAATGGTTTTTAAAAATTCCAAAAAGCAAAACTTGCTAATTTTATATTAGAAACACCATTTTACTACCCCATTGAATATAATGGGACATGAGCATCCACAGATTTTGGTATCCATGGGGAGTCCTGGATCCAAACCCCAGTAGATACCAAGGGCCAACTGTACATTTCTTTGTTTGTCATATCAAACTATTTAAAAGTATAATTTTTAAATGAGTTTATTTTGCTTAATGTAGGCAGTTGCTGTTTTGCCGGGTTACATTGGGCAAGTCTTTTCTGCAGTTCAGTGCAATGAAAATGGCTCATTCTCCTCCAGGACACCATTCAGTTACAGGGCGACCTAGTGTAAATGGACTGGCTTTAGCAGAGTATGTCATCTACAGAGGAGAGCAGGTAATGTGTTTTTGGTTTTACTGTGCAGTTTTAGGATATCTGGGATTTCACCTCATAACTTCCACCTATTATATTTTTTTAACAATGAAAATAAATATTTACAACACCCTGCTACACATCTATTCAGAAATCAGTCTGGTTGTTCAATAGAGTTTTATCTGAGCTTGTGCAGGTATAGGATGGCAGCCTGTGAAGGAATTATTTTCTCAAAATGATATATTATTGCTTTAGCTATTTTTATCAGAACAAATTATTTTTTATTTTATGCATTGACGTCTCTTTGAAATGTCTGAAAATAAATAATCTAACTTATCTTTTCAGGCCTATCCAGAATATTTGATTACCTACCAGATTGTAAAGCCTGAAGCTGCCACAGAAGCTTGAACCCCAGATGTTCTGCAGAGATCAAAGTGAAGAGTACTCAGATTGCTGAAAAATTGTATCTTATCCCCCACATGCATTGTGGTAGAAAAATGTGAATAAAATCTAACATTTTAACTTGAAAAGCTTTAATAAATGTATAGTAAGTTTTCTAAAAAAAATTCTGAAACTTCCTTTTTCAGCACTTTAACAGATCTCATTCCAGGTGACACTGGGTTTGTCTGTACTAAATTATAAAACACATATTAACTTGAACTATGTTTTCTATATGCTATACCAGTTAAATTTAACAACTATTGCTATAAGGAACTCATTTTACTAATACTGTGTTCTTTAAAATACTGCATTTACACAGAGAACAGTTGCATTTGTAAAACTGTAAATAAGAGCTTTTCTACTAGCCTGGTATTTATTTACATTGTTTTTGTAATATAAATGTTTCAGAACTTATGTGAATCTTCATTTTAGATATTGCATTACCCATCTGCATTTCACTGCATGCAGTATTTTGGAAGATCCCATGAGATTCTTATCACTTTGAAAGAATAAGAATACACTAGATTTTTTTAGCTAAGTAAGCAGAGTTTAGTGGAGGAAAAAGTGCATTCCAGTAGATTACCTATACGTCATACACATTCCTGAGAAACCAAGCAGAACATTCCAGTTTCTCAACAAACTTAGCACAGGTTAAAATATTTGCTGGAAGCAGGGTTGAGTAAGCTGGTTGTATGTATACATGCAGCTAAACTGTTGGGCACACATTTGATATGAAGGCAAGTATGTGTGTGTATTTGTGTGTGTACATGCACGCACATTCCTACCTGTTCTCTGTCTAGCAATACAAAGCTGAGCATAGAGATGATATGAGATCAGGTTTGAACCTGCTTTTGCATGCAGGACTTTGTGAGTGAAGTCTGTTAGGATTGCACTTTTCCACTTTTTTGTTGGCTACACTTTTTGTTTCCTAGCTTTCTGTGAGCCCTTTTCTGCTTATTGTGGGCAGTAGCTGGGGGTTCCCCGTGAAAGTCTGAAGGCAAAAGGCAATAAATGAAGTAATCACAGTTCTTCAAGGCACTGACAACTTCTTCAGACACCCTGGTGATAACCTGCTTTCCTTATTCAGTTCCTCCTAGGATTACCAAACTATTTGAGAGATTGTAAATAGAAGTCAAAAGCAACTTTATTAATCCAGATTTCAGTTACACATTTTGATTTGGGTTCTTCCGTGTACGAGAACATGATAATGTTCATGTCCAATTTAATTATGGATCTGTGTCACACTGGTTTTAGAAAGTTTGCCAAGACTGCTTGGGCTCTCTGGTCTGTATGGTGACCTAAGACTTGAATCTTAAAATTCATTGGGTTGCCCATGGTGTTATAAAATCATGTCCAAAATGTATTAAATATCACTTTGTGATCACTGCTGTGATAAATACAGAAAATACTGTTGAATACAAGGGTTTAGCTTTTTTTAAAAAATTGTATGGTACTCTTTCACTGCATGTTTTCCACTTGCTAGCTTAGCCAAATGCTGGAACAGGTGTCCATGCAAAATCTTCTAACTTTGATTTAAGCATTAAGAACTTTGTTTGATTATGAAAAATATTTCATTCTTTGTGAATGATTATTTAATGTGATGTAAATTATTGTGGTATTGGTAGCATTTTAAATGGTACCATGAGATTGGTTAGAATGTTTTAATTTTGCATGACATATCCTTTTCTGAAGGCAGAATAACATAATGGTTTTGACTTGAGGTGAGATTCTAGCCTCCTGTGCAATTAGTGCTTAATCATCTTGAAAATGTCTTACTTGTATTGTATTACATTCCATACCATTCAACCCTGAATAAACTTCATTCACAAGCTTTTGGGTAGTATTGTGATATCATTACAAATTAATGTGTATGAAATTACTGTTTCTCTGAGTAACAATACATTGCATTTAACCAGTTTCCTTTTAATACAGTGTACCGTATTTCTTATCATTATAAACATCTGTAGGCATGTCCGTACTCTTTCCATAGACCTTAAAACATTTTTTAAAAATTAAACACTTTGGCATTTCCACAGTGGGAATTAAGCCAAAGCAGTAGTGATAGTTAACTGTCAGAAAAGGTCAAGTGGCATTTTGCAGTCCCAGTTCTTAAGCTAGCAGGGTTCCCTGTATGAATTCCCCACAACTGGCTATTGCAAAGAATCTTAGATTTTACCAGACATTTCCCTGTCATGAATAGAGCTGCTGGGTTGCTTCAAGCAGTAACTCTTAAACCTTTAGGTTTTACCCATCTTATGCTATAAAAGGGTACATTGTCTGATGTCTAATGGATGATTGACACTTGGAGCTTTCTGACATCCTTTTTTGACAACTGTTCTCACACCAAAAAAAGTAAGGGGTACAAAGTAGTATGTGATCCACAAACAAAAATAAAATTCAGGCTTCAATATTTACTTACTTACTACCGTATTGGATTACTGGCAGTTAAGTGGTGCAAGCTTTCAGGCTTCCAGAATCTTTCCCTTAAGAAGATAGTATAAAAATTAGAGCATAAAAGAAAGAACAGAAGGCTAAAAATCTGTCCTAGTCTATTGGCTATTTTATGTCTCTGCAGCTGCAAGATGAAGAGTACAGATGGGCTTAAAGAGGTATTAAAGGCACTACCTTTCAACTTGTTAGGATACACAGTTTTCTCTCTTTTTCAAATCTCATAGACTTCTGAGATGGCCTAGAGTAGTGTATCTTAAGCTATCTGATGGGAGACTGGCAATTTCTTTTCCTAGTGCGCCAGGGACTGGTACTGTATTTGTACACATTGTCTATAATTGTTTCTTTCCTGGGAGGTTGTCAGGGACCAACAACCAATAGCTCATGGACTGACACAGGTACATGGACCACCAATTTGCATACTGCTTGCCTAGAGCACAGGCAGATATGTAACATCACAATAGTCTATACTAGAAAAGCTGGAGATTAAGTTTATATTAGTGTTTTTAAGTCAACAGAATCCAGATCATGAGTGTTACCTGGTGACCTAAGTGCATTCCTCTTGCAGAACTGAAATGTCTCACAAAAGTAACTTGCAGTGATGATTGAACAAGAAAACTTGCTAGCATTTCTGGAAGTAGGATACATGCTTTCAGGTAATTTAACTTAGTAAGAACGCTGGTGTACACAATAGCCATGATAAGCATAGAACCATGCATTTTTTAAAGAAAACGTTCAATTCTGGGGGAGATTCCCCAGTGGGAAAATAATAGGCAAAAGTATTAATAATCATACAGGAGGAGAAAGAAAAAAAATGACGATGTTAAGAGTCACAGGCCTACATTTTGTCTGATCAGTTTTGTTTGATCAGTCAAGATGGTCTGGAGGGATATCAATGCAGGCAAAGTTGGAATTTTATTGCCTGGATTTTAGGACTTTCCCAGTTCCCACACAGCCAAAGGGGAGTGCTCTCTGCCTCCATTGATATCCCTCCAGACCATCTTAACTGATCAAACAAAACAAAACAAAACCCAACATCTTGGCAAAATGTAAGCCTGTATAATTTTTCTTTTCATGTATGACTTTTAACACCTTTGCCTGATGAAGAAACCAGTTGAACTTCAAAAGATTACATGGTATATTTTGTGCATTTTTGGTTGGCCTAATAAAGGTATTACTGTTTTGTGGATTTGGGAATGTATGTATAGCCAATATGGCTTTGTTGTTAGCTGCCCTCAAGTTGACCTTGACTCGTAATTCTGTGGATGAAACATTTCCAAGACCCGCTGTCCTCAACCTCATTGCTTAGGATATCAAGCCTGTATGCTCCCTGATTCAATCTGTCCACCTAGCATGCAGTCTTCCTCTCTTTCTGCTACCTTCCAACTTTCCTAGCATCATTGTCTTTTCTAATGATACATTTTTCCTCATGATGTAGCCAAAGTACAACAGCTTCAATTTAGTTATCTTGGCTTCCTGAAAGAGTAAATTCAGGCTTGATTTGTTCTAGAACCCATTTGTTTGTCTTCTTGGTTGTCCAGGGTATTCTTAGTACTCTTCTCCACCACCACATCTCAAATGAGTTGATTTTCTTCATATCGGGTTTTTGTTTACCATCCAGCAATCATATCCATACATGGTGATGGGGAATGCAATGGCTTGGATGATCCTCAATTTAGGGTTCAGATATTTTTTATGCAGTCAAAGGCTTTGCTATAGTCAATAAAGCACATGCAGATTTTCTTCTGGAATTCCCTGGTGCACTCCATTCTCCAATGTATGTTTACAATGCAATCCCTAATGTTTCTTCCTTTGCTGAATCCAGCTTGCAGCTCAGGGATTTCTTGTTCCATTTATGACAGAAATCTTTGCTGCAGAATTTTAAGCATTACTTACGTGGGAAATTAGTGCAATAGTTCTGTAATTACTGGCCATTTTTGTCTCCTTTTTTGTGGATGAGGATGTATATTGATCACTTCTAGTCTGTGGGCCACTGCTTTGTTTTCCATATTTGTTGACAGATTTTAGTTTAAACTAAGCTTGACTCTGTCTCTGTGGGATGTATTAGTTATATTGGCATGTTATCTGTTCCTAGTGATTTGTTCTTTCCAGTTGTGCAGCGTTCATTTCACTTTCCAAAATTTGGGGTTCATCTTCATAAGTTTTTTTCTTCCCTTGTGTCATTCATCTTTTCACATTTTATAATATAGATCTTATGTGTATTGTTTCCATTGTTGTTGTTTTTAATTTCATCATGGCTGTATATTGTGGCTATCCAGATATATTTTCTCTGTAGTGTTTGTACTTGAGAATGCTTTTGCACTAGGGGGCACCAGATACCAACATGTTAGAGTTTGCAGTTGTTATTTCTACTTAGGAAATTTCACTTAAATTTCTGAGAAAGCTCTCAGAACAGGGTTTGCCTTTTTCAGTAAACATGCATTCCACACAGCTTATATACTTTATGCAGCAGATTACATGAACATCAGGTTCCTGTAAGAAAATATGAAAGCAAAACACTGCAGTTAGGGACTTGAGGGCAGGGAAACAACTACAGACTGCAGTGCAATGAATTCCCTAAAGATATTAGTACAGGTAGATGATAGTTAGGAGTTTGTGGTGAAGAGACGATGGTGCATTAGGAGGAAGGGAATAAAAGTTGATGACGCGAAGGAGAAATGAGACCTCAGTGCAGGGGAATAATTGGAGAAAGACCCACCAAATGAACTAGTTGTTTCTCTGTTCTGAAGAATTCTGTCAAAAATTAAAGTTTTGGCTATGAAATATCATTGTCCCTAATCTTAGTGCTTATGTCTAATTTAAAGATCTAACATCGTGATTGACAGCTGTTAAAAAGTTCTACTGGCAAAACACCGGAACTGCAAAAAACACAAATGGGTTTTATCTGCGCATGCGCAGCAATTTTGAATACTTCTGGAATCGCTAGGCAGAACTTTAGTTGCAACTTTTTGTCAGTAGCTCCGCCCATCCCTATAAAGTCCCCTAACGGTCCCGCTCTTTCCCAGTTCCTTTCATCCGCCACGTTAGTAGCTTCGAAGGAGCTTCTGTGCTGTTTATTGCTATTGTCTTCAGCCTTCTAATCTGTGTTTGCCCTCCGCTTGTTTATGACTACTCTTTGGATCATCCCTTTATCATCCTTCTGTCGATCGATCGATTTTTGGGCTGCCTAACTTTGATTCTTGGATTTCATTTCGGATTTGGCGATGGCTTCTCGCACGTTCAAGCAATGTATGAAGTGTGGGGGTAAGATCCCCGGATTGGACCCTCATTCTTCCTGCCTCTTGTGTTTGGGTGAGGGCCATAATCCCCAGTCTTGTGCCTTATGCAGGTCTATGACCTCTGAGAAATAGAGATAAGAGGCTGAAGGCAGCCCTCTTAGACTTGCCTCTACCCTGACACCTGGACCTTCCATTGCTGTGGAGACCACTGAGAGATCTAAGTCTAGCCCCAGAAAGAAGGCATCTAAGTCAGATGGAGATGTTGATAAAGGCTGTGAAAGGCCCAAGAAGGCACACTCTGAGCGCCGCCGCTCCCCTGAGGAGAAAGGGAGCTACCCTGAGGAGCATAGGAGCAAAAAAGCTTCTAAACGGAGACACTCCTCTGAAAGGGAGAGATTGAAGGAATCAATCTCAAAAAAGTCCTGTCCCTCTGTCTCTGAGGGTTCGAGGCCCAAGAATCCCATGCCATCTGTCTCTCGGCCTCTATCTGGCTTGTGTCCGAGTTACTTGAAGGAACGCCTCTCCCCACACCATCCACCCCACATGCTCAGAACATCAGGGAAGAATTTATTGAATTATTATAACACTAAGTTGACATCCACTTCCCAAAAATCATTCACCCCTAAATTATGGAACAGCCTGCCAGAAGAGATTCGTATCATCCCCATGCTAGAGGCCTTCAAGAAGGCACTCAAAACGGAACTCTTCCGGCAGGCTTACCCATTTGATCTCCCTAACCGAACACAAGATTAAGGACCTCCCGGGTGAAGAAAGAACAATTACCTCCCACAGCATAGACTTGTATTTGTAATTTTATTGTAATTTTAATTTTTAATAGTTAATAATAATTTTGCAATTTTATTGCAATTTTAATAATTCAGTTGTATTAATTACTGCTGCTGTGTTTCTGTCTTTATTACTTTTATTTGTTGGGTTTTATTATGTTTTAGCTTTGTTGTATTTTTTACCTTTGTACTCCCTCCTCGATCCGCAGGGAGAGGTGGGATATATAACATTATTATTATTATTATTATTATTATTATTATTATTATTATTATTATTATTATTATTACTATTATTATTATTATCGCCTCCGATCTCGAGGCGTCCGACACCTCCGATGGCAGAACCCTCCTCTTTGGTACCGAAACCTCTTCCATCTCGAGGTGTGGCAGCTGCGGTACCAATTACTCTTCTACAAGAGCCCTAGGTGGTCCTTGATTCCTAGTCATAGAATCATAGAATCATAGAGTTGGAAGAGACCACAAGG
>JAIPUX010001880.1:29476024-29488587 GCA_020142125.1 Phrynosoma platyrhinos
TACATAGATATAAGTTAACAACTACAAATTAAAACAAACTTTCTGTCAGGTTTTTTAAAGGTGATAATTAAAACTTTACAGTGCCCCATCGTATCTAGAGCAAAAGCTATCCCAGGGCAATTTTGGGACTTGAATGGATTTTCCAGGTGGGAGAATGAGCAAAGAAGGTGAGAATTTCCCAGTCATCCATGCAGATGTCCCTAGACAAAGGCATGTCTCTCCTGGAGGGATATATTCTTGATCTTCTGTTTTACTTGTAAACACAGATATTGCACACACCATTGTTTCCATCAATGAGGAGCGTATGAAGATGCTGAACCAGCCTCATGGGGAAGCACAAGCCTTGGAGCAGCTCCTGCAAAACAACAGGCTGGTGAGCTTGCCCATTGCAGCTATCAAGACCATCCTCAGCTTCTTCTCCTACAACAAAACCAGTCAGTTTTGCCTAGTGAGGGGTTGTCTGGGAAGGGGGGAGAATAGAAGGAGCGGAGGAGGAGGAGGAGGAGGAGGAATCATGGGAGGGCTTAGCGGGGGAAAACTTTGGAAATAGAGCAAGAAAGAGGCAAACATCTCTCTGGCTACCTAGTTTGCTGATTTTCTTCCTTCTCTTCCTCAGAGGAGCATTTATAAAGCTCCTCTGATGTGCAGAAAGGACATGTTGCTGAGCAGATCTCAAACCCCACTAAAAAGCAATTGCCTACCATGTTTGCTGTTCCCATCTGAGAAGTGCACTCTGCCTCCTTTTTTTTTCCTGTTAAAGTTGGCTCCCAGACTTGAGATTTGACTTGAGACTTGATTTGAAAGTATTGTGCAAGGACTTGAGACTTGAGCTGAGATTTGAAGGTAGAGACTTGAACATATCACTGGTTTCAGGCAGGCTAAAACACCTCTGTACTTCTCTAATGAAAAAGTACTCACAGCCATTTGACCCATTGCCATGCCAAAGAGTTAGCAATAGGACCCCTCAAGTCAGGCCTTCTTGATGTCCTAGTCTGGCCCTTAGGGTTTTCCTAGATTGCCATGCTCCACCTTCTCTACAACACCATTTGGTAGTTTCCTAGCTTTTGCAGTTTTATTTTTTTTCCCTATTCCATGCAGCTGAAATGAGAGAATAAAATAACCTTCATGGACACATTCTGACTTCTTATAACAAGAGTGGGAAAAGAATGATCCAGTTAGTACTAACATTAACCCTGACTCTGAGCTGCTTTGAATTCTGAGTTCAAATATGCTTTGCCTCCCCTTTATCCAAATTTTTGTGCCTTTGACCTTGACTCTGGATAGCTTATCACCATCATTCTGTCCTTTGACTTGCTTAAATAAGAATGTGTGGCTGGTTTGCATTTATCATTACTGCATCCATACCTGGGATTAATAGTCAGTGGGACAACTGATCCATCTAACTCATATGTTAACTGATAGTATAGTTCTAAGGCCATTTGCTGGAAATGCCAAGGACTGTATCTTGTAGGACCTCTTACATGCTAAGGACGTGATCACATGGGGAGTCGCGGGGAGAAAGTGGAAATAAACCGGATGAGCGGAAGACTTTAATTTACGGGATTTGTCCCATTCCGCCTCGTCTGATAACTAAATTCGAATTTAAAAGGGGGTTAATTCAAACGAAAACCTGATCTTTTAATTTTCGGGATTTTTGAGGAAATGAAAAGATCAGGTTTTTGTTCGAATTAACCCCCTTTTAAATTCGAATTTAGTTATCAGACGAGGCAGAACAGGACAAATCCCATAAATTAAAGTCTTCCGCTCATCCGGTTTATTTCTCCCCGCAACTCCCCGTGTGATAACATCCTAAGAACTATAGAGCTCCTATAGAGCTAGACATTCTTTCCCTTTAAGGATCTTGATGTAGGAGTTTTTCCTTTAACTTGCAATCTTTATTCAAAGAGTTGGCTTAATCATTCTTTCTAGTGGAAACAGGCTTGTGAAACATCCCCAGGGTTGTGGCTGGGGATAGGAGGTGAAAAAAATTGTTTACAGATGTGTAACACTTTTCTCTCATTCTCAATAGGTAGTTTGTTAGCAGCAGTTGATTTGAATACTGCTGGAGAGTGCAAAACTGGTGTCAATAAGCACATCACTCTTTCTGATTATGCAGAGCAGGGAAGATCCTTATTTGTCTCTCTCTTTGGATGGCATGACATCCTTCCTTATTTTCAGTAGCTTCTTCAGCTTGCCTAAATATCTGCTGTTGGCTGCCAAAGGGAGGAAGAGGAAATCCCACACTATGTCATCTTTGATCCAATCAAACTCCAACCTGCCTTGGAGATAAAGGAAAACCTTCTTTTTAAAAAAGGTACTTGTAGGGGTAAATGAATGTAACCAACCTTTTCATGCCAAGATATATGAAAGAGCAGAATCTCAAAAGGAGGTTAACTCCCAGTTGGAGGCTGTCGGGAAGGTCTTTGCTTTTCAAGCAGAAGCATACATATAATTTTAAAACTGTTTGTCCTTGCACTGACAATGGCTCACTTCTAAATCCCTGGCATCTAAAATCTGTGGTATCCAACTCTGTGTGGCCTTCTTGTTGTCTCTGTCTTATCAGCAGATGATGAACAGCCTTTTTTTTTTACTGTTATCTTTTCAAAGATAATGAGCAAATCAAGGTCTCATTCATAAAATTTGTAGAAGCAGCAACCCCAAATCACAAGTCTCTAAACAAATGGATCTTTCTGCACCTTTGAGACTAACTGAAGGAGAGAAGTTGGAAGTATGAGCTTTTGTAGACTTGAATCTACTTCCTCAGATGCATGGGATAGATGAAGTAGACTCAAGTCTATGAAAGCTCATGCTACCTACTTCTCTCTTTCATTTAATCCCAAAGGTGCTGCAAGATCCCTTTGCATACTGATTTTCCAGACTAACATGGCTATGTTTTTGAAATTTACAAGTCTCTAAAATACTACTATAACTGTGTAGAAACAGTAGCATCATGTGCCTACATACATATATACTTCCAGTTCATAGCATTTTTATCCACATCATTGCAGGCACACAAAAGCTTGCTAAAATCAGTGGAACTCTCTCATATCTTATCTCCCTACCTACATACTCATTTTCCAGAGGGGCATATAAACTCGGGTACAGGGATATAACTACAGGGCAAAATGAAGTCATTGCCCAACCATATAAGAATTCTGCCCCCCCCCCCAAAATTTTCTTTCTGTCCTCCAATGTTTAGCACAGCCTTGAGTGACACACTGAGAATCATTCATATCTAGAGCTCTTTTATTTGCTGTGTTCATATTGTTAATTGTGCCTGCCTCTTTTCTTTGGCAGACTAAACTGTATTTCCAAATGCTCAACTGATGTTTTACATCCCTGTAATGCTAGAAACTTGGAAACTTAAGGAAAATTTAATGAGGAGGCAGAATTCTTATTTGAGGGGCAATCTCCCATATTTATACCCAGGTATCAGGCTCTTGTGGCCATTTGGGAGAAAAATCCTCTATCTCAAATTTGGGGGGGGGGGTAGGGGTCCTCCAAGTCTCATGGGTGGTGCAATATTACCTCCTACTCCTGGCCATTATCCACCTCTGCCCTAGTATTTTCTTCCCACTCTGTTAAACCTTTCTCTTAATAGCAGAAACATCTGCTTAGAGTGTCAATGTACAAAAGAAACTTTCCAGTGCAAAGTGCAGAACTAACAGGAATAAAGGACTAAAAAAATAACCCTGGATATTATCTCCAGTCTCATCTCCAGGGGCAGATGAACAGCATCCAAGGGTATTAAAAGAACTGTCAGGAGTAATCTCAGAATCGCTGACAATAGTATTTGAGAATTCCTGGAGAACAGGAGAAGTCCCAGGAGACTGGAGGAGGATAAATGTTGTCCCCGATCTTCAAAAAGGAGGGGAAAGGAAATTCAAATAATTACTACTCAGTCAGCCTGGCATCAATACCAGTAAAGATTCTACAGCAGATCATGAAACAGATAATCTATAAACACTTAGAAAGGAATGCTACAATTACTAAAAGTCAGCATGAGTTTCTCAAAAACCAGTCATGCCAGACTAATCTTATCTCTCTCTCTTTTTTTTTTTTTTTTTTTGGTGAGTCACAAGCTTGGTAGATAAGGGGAAGATGTGACTTCAATAAGGCCTTTGACAAGGTCATCCATGATATTTTTGTAGAAAAACTAGTAAAATGTGGGCTAGACAATGGAACTGTTTGGTGGATTTGTAATTGGTTTTCCAAACCGACCGATCCCAAAGAGTGCTCATTAATGGCTCCTCTTCATCCTGGAGAGAAGTGATTAGTGGGATGCCACAGGGTTCTCTCCTGGGCCCAGTGCTATTCAACATTTTTATCATTGCCTTAGATGATAGAATAGAGGACATGCTTATCAAATTTGTAATTGACATTAAATTTAGAGGAATAGCTAATACCGAAGAGGACAGGATCACAATTCAAAATGACTTTAACAGATTAGAAAGCTGGGCCAAAACTAGCAAAATTAATTTCAACAAGGAGAAATGTAGGATTACTACACTTGGGCAGTACAAATGAAATCCACAGATATAGGATGGGGGATATCTGACTTGATGGCAGTACATGCAAAAGGGATCTAGGAGCCTTAATGGACCACAGCCTGAAAATGATTCAGCGATGTGATGTGGCAACTAGCCAATGCAATTCTAGGTTACACCGATAAGAGTATAGTGTCTAGATTAAGGGAAGTAATAGTACCATGTTATTCTGCTTTGGTCACCTCATCTGGAATATTAGGTCCACTTCTGGACACTGCAATTCACAAAGGATATTGACAAGGTGGAGCGTGTCTATAGGAGGGTGACCAAAATGGAAACCATGCACTATGAGGAACAACTTAGGGAGCTGGGTATTTTTATCCTGGAGGAGAGACAGTTAAGGAATGACATGATAGCCATGTTTAAATATTTAAAGGGATGTCATATTGAGGATGGTGCAAGCTTGTTATTTGCTACTTCAGAGACTAGAACACGGAACAATAGATTCAAACTACAAGAAAAGAGATACCACCTGAATCTTAGATTTTCCTGATGGTAAGAGCTATTCAACAGTGGAACATGCTGCCTCTAATAGTGGTAAAGTCTCTTTCTTTGGAGGATTTTAAACAAAGGCTGGATGGCCATCTGTCAAGGATGCTTTGATTGTGATTTCCTGCATGGCAGGGGATTGGACTGGATGGCCCTTGTGCTCTCTTCCAACTCATTGATTCTAGGATTCTATCTCATATCATACTTTGGGTTTTTTTCTCTGTTTAACTTCTTTGTTGGTGTGCCTGTTAACAGTAGGCCCCACACATTATGTTTCAGTCCACCACTTTTGTGTGGCAGAATGAAACCTGTAACCGTCATGAAGTTTTGGCATAGGCTTGGAGAAGATTGGTGGGTTCATATTGAACCTTTAGGGAAGTTTCTTTTCTTTTTCATTTTTTTGGGGGGGAGCAACAGTCCCTAGAATCCCCCAGCCCACATGTCCTCTGACTATGGTAGTTTGGACTCTGCATGCTGGAGACCAAAAAGCAACATTCTGACCTTTCTCTAATTTTCACCCAGCTCTAATTTTCGAGCTTTTCACTGAAATGAGCAAGGAGGCTCCTTTGTTGGCGAGGCAGCCCTGAATCAGTGCAATTGTCAGCTCTAGAATAAATGGCTTTCAGACTTTGCATTCATACACCAAAAACTAGTCCTCTTTTCTTTCTCATTGCTGGTTTCATGTGTTCCATTCAGAAGTTTTAAAAAAAAGGCTGACATGGATGTGACCTCTTTTGCAAATGATGCAAAGTGCGTGTATCTTGCACTCATGTCAAGTCACCCAAGGACAGAATGTACAGTCAGAAGTGTCCCTGAATAGAACATTGACTAGAATCATGTTCACTTCTAGATACTGTGTAGTTTTCTATCTGATGTGGCATTTGTGCTTCCAAACACCCACCCACCCCCATCACTCCCACCCCCAGCCACAGGCTCTGTACAACCCTGGGAATTCTCCTGGCCTTTGTCACACTGAGAAAGCGGCATGTGCGTCAAGTGGAATGTGATGCGTTCCAGGAGGGGAGGGTCCTGTCCTGTGGGAAGGCAAGTTTTCTGATGAGTAAAATCACGCCATAGCTATCAGGCCACTTCCCCTATTCAAGCAAGGAAAAAGTAGGCTGAGTCTAGGAAGATCCTGCCTTGTCTCCCATGCCCTCCTCTTCCCCTCTCCACCCCCAAGGTACATGCATAATGAACCTTTCGAACGCATGAGAGCAATAGAATGAAATATTGGCCCTGAACCGATGTACAGTGCTGCATTTTCCCCAAGTAAGGCACGTAGAGGAGTGGGTGGATGGGTGGATGAAAATGCAGACAGGGAATGGCAAAGCTCTCAGGCCGCAAGTGATTTCCAAAGCTCTTTAATATTTTATATGGGTTCTTGATTTAGGGATTCCTTTCAATAATGAAACATTTGTGGGGCAAGAGAATTAGCTTGAACCTCTAGCCAGATGAACGACATTCTTTCAGCCTCGGTGGCACTTCAGTATAAAATCTCCACAAATCCAAAATGAATGAAGCAACTTGTTTTATGCAGGGAAGAAAGCTGACAATGCTTGTTTATTCCCCACTGCCATCACCAAATATATATTTCAGGAAAACTGTCAGATAAGACAAAGCAAACTTTGAATTGAAGCAAATCCTTCAACGTTTCAAAATGCAGTTATCTGTCGTGCCTTAGCATTGGCTGCTTTAATTATGGTAATTCTATATGTTTATATTTGATACTTTTCTTATTCTATTTATTCATCCATCCATCAGCCAACTTTTTATTACATTTTCATTCTACACAAACATCTCTATGAAAAAAAAATTACACAAATATAGGAGTCAGAAATAATGAAATAGAAATATTTTTAAATGGTTTTAAAATGGGTAATAACTAAGAAATTATTTTCTAAAAAGAAGATCTCAAGTTCTGCCTAAATAAATTATGTAGGTGAGCATTATAAATACATTTTATATTCCCATGTGATATGAACAAGGTTCACTTTCCACAAATTTATCCAGGCATGTTTTGGATCTGACTGGTGTAAACAAATCCAGACAATTCCATTTTTAATTAAGTTTTCTCATACAAGTATGAGAATGAAGATACACCATCCATCAATACATTTCTTACTACTTTTCTTTAAGAGTTTGTTTTTATTCTGTTGCACTTTTCTCCATAATTAAATAAATGTATAATTATAGTTAAATCAGATTGATCTGGGACTATTATTATTGTGCTGTTTAAAACTGAATTTTAAATTATTGGACTTATTTGTTTTTAAAGAATGTTTTCATCTGTTCTCCATCACCTTAGGGGCCCTGGAGGGCTGAGATGTGATAGAGAAAGGAAGGAAGGAAGGAAGGAAAAATATTTCTTAGAATAAATTACTTGAAAATTACTAAATAAGTTATTTGAAAACCAATAGTAAAAAAACACATATAGAATGACCATAATTATGCATATGTGCACTATCTGCTTTTATATTTGTGGTAGGCAGGCAGCCATGACTGCACCAGTCAACCTTGGACTCCTGTAGTCTCGAGCTAAAGAGTGCCAGGTAAATAAAATATGTGGATAAACATTATAAATGCAGCCTTGCTGGCATTTTCATTTCCCCAGAAAGACTCTGGACATTGTCTGTATCGGGTATGGGGTCTTAGTAGCATTAACCATTTGAAGATGGTCAGGGCTAACTGATGGATCTCATGTCAGTGAGGTTGAGAATCCACTGTAGGTTTTAGTAATAACTTTTAAAGGAGCTGTGACCTTGGGCAAGTCACACCCTCTCAGCCTCAGGGGAAGGGTAGGATCATCTTAGTGTCTCCATAAATCGGAAATGACTGTGTGTTGTTGTTTTTGAATGGCTACCTTTTGAGGATTATGGAAAACCTCCATGAAAGAGAGATTTTGGTGTAGACAAAATGACAAACATAATTATTGTACATTATTACAGCTTTTCTTTTTCTTTATTATATTTACACAGATTAATATGAACAGTTTTATTGTACAATATTGAAATGTAATACTAAATAGTACTGTTATCATCAGTTTTCATAAGAAAGGAACCAGAGTCAAAGTTAACACAGCTGTATAAATTATGTTTAAGGTGGGATAAATACAGGAGACACTTTTTCACTAGCAATACAAAAAATAGCATCCAGTACATAGGGAAAATAATTAATGATTATAGATATTAGATAATAGTATTGGTGTATAGTTAAGGGGATGTTAGACATGTTTAATGTGAGGATAGAACATTAAATCAAATATCATTCCTAACTAATAAGAAAAACTGCGGGAAGTGCATATGTTTAAAACAAAATATTTGTAATTTTTAATAAGCTACATTGTGTATATTTATTAGTTTATTTCATCAAATGTGTAAAAATAATTTTTTTAAAAAAGAAATTACTTGAAAGCACACAGCAACCACCACCACCCAAGGTGCTGAGCATAGTTGGGAGACAGAGTTCAGCACCTTGGATAGCTCTTTTAAAAATTGGGAAAAGACCCAGAGAGAAACCACCTCCCACTGACAGTCTTGGCATGGCCACCTAACCCAGGACATTCCTCTTTTGAACATTTTAAAAAGGATCAGTAAGGATGCGGTATGCCTTCCAGTGAATTCGAGTCTTGGGATATTTACTTGCTTGTGTTAAGCCTAGGGATGGAAAGAATATTCAAAAAATATTTGGGAAAATATTCAAAACTATGATTTCTGACTGTGGGAAACCCTGGTGAGAACAGCCGTGGACTGATAAGTTTGAAATTTATTCTGTGCAGAATTCACATATTGTTGTGCAGAACACAGCATTTTCTATGCAGAAAAGTCTGTAGTTAGAGACTTACCTGAACAAAACTCTAACGTAGTTTTTGGGGAAGAAAACAGCATTTTCTACATAGGAAACAACATTTTCTGCACATAAAATATTATTGCACAGAATAAGTTGCAAACTGTGAACAGTCCTCTTAGCGCTGTACAGTTTTTGAAGACTTTCTTGCAACAGGAAGAAAATTGCTGACATTGCTTATTCCTTCCTTTGAGAATGGAATTAGAAAGAATTACAGCTCTAGTTAAACCTACTGATACCAGGTTTGCAAGGATTTCTACAGAGTCCAAAACAAAACCAGTGATTCCTTAGGGATATTACTGGCAATCAGTGGCTTCCAGGTCAGTGGGGCAGTGGGTCTGCTTTGGGTTTTAGGCCAGACTTTAAAATATACTAAATCTGTGTTTTGCCGGGGAAGGATTCAGCACTTTAAACAGCAAATGTGAACTAAATCACAGGGTTGAGTCACCACCCAAATGTGGAAGCCTCCAGCCACCACAAACCAGGGTTCAATATTAATAAACAAGGCCCTTATCTAGTAAAGAGACAATGTGTGTGTATGTGTGTGTTATGTTTGTATTTTCTACCTTTTCCCCTATTTATTTAAATCCCACCTTTTCCCCAGCTCTGAAAGTTCATTAAGTGTGGTCCTACTTCGCCATCAAATCCAGTTGGGTGACCATGGGCAAGTCACATACTCTCAGCCTCAAAGGAAGGCAATGGCAAACCTCCTCTGAACAAATCTTGCCAAGAAAACCCAGTGGTAGGTTTGCCTTGTTGTTGTTGTTGTTGTTGTTGTTGTTGTTGTTGTTGTTGTGTGCCTTCAAGCTGTTTCTGACTTCTGGTGACCCTAATGCAAACCTATCATGGGGCTTTCTTGGCATGTTTTGTCCAGAGAACGTTTACCATTGCCTTCCCCTGAGGCTGAGAGCATGTGTCTTGCCCAAAGTCATCCAGTGGGTTTCATGGCTGAGTGGGAGTCGAACCCTGGTCTCCAGAGTTGTAGGCCAACATTCAAACCACTACACCACATTGGCTCTCAAGTTTGCCTTAGAATCACCATAAGTCAGAAATGACTTGAAGGCACACAACAACAACAACAACAATAATAATAATAACAACAACAACATGATAAAAACATGCATAAGGCTGAAAGTCACTTTCAAATAAAGTTTACAGGAGGGAAAGCAATGATTGTTGAAAGTCTGACTATTCGAGGCTCCGTGTGTGTGTGTCTCTGTGTGTGTGTGTTTGTGTGTAGGGGGGACACAATGACACTATCAAGTAAAAATCATTTCAGGCCAGTCCTCCAGAAATTAACTCGGCCATGGTCAGCCCAGCAAGTATGTCAAAATATTGGGCAGCCTGATGCGCTTAAAGAAATACTCTAGCCAGACTGGAAAAAAACATTCCTTGCCTAGGAAGGTCCCTCCTTCTCATTTTGTGGTTGCTCTGACAACAACAATGATGTCCTTTGCCACAAAACGAAAACAAAACAAACCCCCTGCCCGGCTCCCACACCCGCACACAGCTCCCCATCCTCTCCCCCTTGTTTCTGATTAGAACATTTTGGTGCCTGTGAGCACCCAGTCTGGGGCCTGGAGACCAATCATTCCCATTGTGTTGGCTGCACACAAGAACAAAGGGACCAATGGATCAAAGATTTGGGGAGTGCGGCCCAAACAGGGTCATGTGACCATCTATCTCTGGGGTTTGCAACCGTCAAACTTCAAGCAAGCCTGCGTCTCCTTCACTATTCAATTGGGGATCTAGGGTTACTTAGCAACAGCTTCCAGTAGTCACTTGCATTGTTTTAGACATGTCATGGCTGCTGCTCTTGCCTTGTGAAAGTTTCCAAAAAAATTTTGCACCCCAAATGTTGTTGCAAACATTTCATTGGCAGCCCTGCACAGCTCATCCTGCTACCCAGTGGTATTATTTTGAAGCGGCACTCTTCCTGTTCAATAAACTCATTTAAGGTGGTTGTGTCCATAATGTTTTCAGTATTAATACAGTTGGCCTTCCATAGCCACAGATTTTTTTTAATCCACAGATTCAAGCATCCACGGATTGAACATATTCCAAAAATATATATAAATTCCAAAAAGCAAACCTTAATTTTGCTATTTTATAGAAGGGACGCCATTGTACTTTGCCATTGTATTTAATGGGACATGAGGATCCATAGATTTTTGTATCTACAGAGGGTCCTGGAACCAAACCCCAAAGGATACCAAGGGCCCACTGTACATACTGGAGCATCAATTGTCTATTAGGAATTCATTTAAAAGAGAGAGAGAAATGGAGAAGGCAAGGGAGGAAGTCAATTCCGGGTGGAAGGATGTGCAAGAATGTGTGAGGAAGGTTGGAGTAAGTGAGAAAGTAAGATGAATTTTGAAGAAAGGAGAATGGAGAGAAGGAGAAGAGGTGGAATAGTAAGAAGAGAGAGAGAAAGATGTGAGAGCGAAGGTATGAGAAGGAGATGAGAGGGTATGTAGTGTTTGAAGTTTCTGGAGGGAATGTATGCAGAAATAAAAGGAAAATGGGTAAATAACCTCTGATACGACTAAGGATGTTACGACCGGCAATGAGCTAGAATGTTTTTTATGCTGGTGATGTTAGGGTGTTTGATGTTATTGCAAATTATGTTTATATGGATGTTTTGATGTTGTATACATGTGTTGAATAAAGATATTTATATTTAAAAAGTATTAATACATACTCAGCACTTTCGATTCTGGACAACTCATTCTCCAATTTTAGAATGCATTCTTTCACACAACAAATCCCTCCAGTATTTTATTCAGATGTCTCTGCATCATTCTGGAGGTGAAACTCAAAATGGATCACCCTCTCCTGATTGTGAAACTGCCCCCTCCATTTTCCAGTTAAGGCCCACTTGCTACCATTTATTCTGCTTATTTAAAGCATTTTTAATCCTACTTCTCAGCCAAAAAGACTCTTATAGTGGCTTATATATAATCAGTAAAAAAATCTCTGCCCTCAGTTTTTTTTTAAAAAAAAAGACATTACACATAAGGAAGAAAGAATGGGAAAGAAAAGAAAGAAGACACAAGTAGTTTTTCACTTTTTATGTGCTACCAAAAATTATCCAGAAAGTCTCCTTGGTTGTATCCATAGCATTGAAATCTTGTCTTACCAGCTTATTCTTATTTTTTTAATTACCTCTTGTTAAATCATAAGCTTCTTAGAGGAGTTTTTAAATTGAAATTCCTCAAGCAAAATGGACAAAACATAGGTTTCACCCTTTCATGGATGTATGTGCATGAGCTTTCAAGTTGCCTATTGACCTACGATGACCCCAAGAATTTCACAGGGTTTTCTTTAGCAAGGAATACTTAGAGGTGGTTTTGCCAGTCCCTTTCTCTGAAATGTAGCCTATAGCACCTGGTATTTGTTGGTTGTCCCCCACCCAAGTACTCACCAGGGCTGACCCTGCCTAGCTTCCAAGATCAGACTGGATCAGGTGTTTTTACCAAAAAAACATTTTTCCCTAGTTATCCTACTTCTTGTAGATCCTTTTAATTAAAAGGGCAAAATTGGCTCATATGTGCTATTCCATCTGATAAAGTCACTTTCTGCTTATGTGAGAGGGGTGATTCCTCTAAGTAGAAGACTATTCAAATATGCACTTTCCATTTTCAGTGTGCATTAATATAGTCCTGGGAACCTGGTAGCATACAA
>JAIPUX010001880.1:29506314-29520955 GCA_020142125.1 Phrynosoma platyrhinos
CAGCTTTGGATACCTTCTGCTTTGGACCCCCGTGTGATAAGGCCCTTGTAGCAGCTTCACTCATTGGTGAGAGGGGCTAGAAATATCATCCTCCTTGATCTGCCCTGATCAGCAGGTGTGTGTGTGTGGGGGGGCATTTACATAATCTTGCAGTAAGACTACAGGCTTTATCACACCAGGCTTGTAAGGAACCACAGTTGCATTTGTCTAGGAAACACAAACATACCAGGTTGGGAATAGTCATTATTGTACAGCTCTTCCAAATCGCCATGTTGTTGCTTCTTTTCCAGCTCTGTCTTCTGTATGCTGGACTTCATAGCCCTGCCTCCCTGCCCTTCCCATTGCGCCATTCAGTCTTTATTTTTATTTTTAGCACAATTGCATTAAGTAAAAAAAGAAAAAGAAAGAAAAACAACCTGCTTGAGAAGAGCAAGGTAGAGGGGGAAAGGAGCATAATTACTCCCACTCACAACACGTAACTGATAGCATATTGGAATTGCTTTGGGATGAACTTATCACATGTGCATCAACAGTGAAAAAGCAGAACAATTGGGAGGCATTGATAGCCTTTGCCTGTCAGTGAGAAGACGTGTTCCAGCAACATGGACTACAGACCAGCTACTAAACAGACACATGTGTGATAAGATGCTACTATCCTGCTCTAATTCCACTTTCAAGCCATGTATGATAAAATCCTTCATTGTCTTGCTCAATATGGGGCTGTTATGGATCCATAACTCTAGGTTATAAATCCGCAACTGCAATACAAAATGACTGCCACTGTAAGTTTTGAATTTCTTTCATGGTTAGGTCTTAGTATGTCAGCTACTATTTCAATATCTGTCAAGCACCTGTGAAGATGTAAATATTAAATAAGACAGTGATTCTATACACAGTTACCTTGGAGAAATTCCCACTGAACTTCCATTGAAGGTTTTCCAGGTAGATATATGTTTATTGGATCCGCAAATCTACAAAGAGATTCAGTGAGTATTCTTGTCCTCACTTAGCATGAAGACATTCTGGCACCATCAAAAGTTTTGTTCACAACTGTTGTGAAGGGAAAAATGAAAAGGGGAAATGTTGTGAATGGGATATACTGTATAACTCAATTTAACTCTTCTGCAGGAAAATGCAAACTCAATTGAATAATACCATGGCCATTCAGGTTGTTTGTGGCATCTAAGGCAGATGCTGGAGGCCATTGCTCTCTATAGAGACTCATGCATGCACAGGGCTCTGGTGAGCAATGAAAATTGGCTAGGAGTCCATTGGTACACACTAGTACTGAGAAAGATGAGAGGAGGCTTTCTTTTATGGAGCCTCACACAAATTGATAGTCTAACAGCCCCTTCTGTGCAGCCATACACTTCTGAGCAAACAATTACACAGTTGAACTACAAGTATCTATATATAGTGAAACTATATATAGTGAACAAATAACTTAATGGAAGTGGTTGTTATATCAGTGTTTGTGCCTTTATTTGGGGTGGGGGTGGGGTGAGGGTCAAAAAGTAATATAAGCATTAAACATTTTTCTCATTTTTGTGAAAGCAGGCAATGGTTTTGCAAGATTTTTACCTTATGTAATGCATAAAATCCCTGTGTATATCTAGCTAACTTAGGGTTAAAGGTGGTCAACTGAGCTCTCAGAAGTCTTCATGACAGATCAATTGGGATCATTTTGGCCAGTCTGCACAACTGTTCTTGGACCTTTGAAAAAATACAAGTGACTGCTTGGGCCTACAAAAGGTCCAGGCCCTTTAAAGGGTTCAAAGTAATCAATGGTGGTTTCTGGGAGGATGTTTAACCCATTCATAGATTCCTTCAGTCCCATCCCCCAAACAGAGGGGCTCTACAGACAGTCTCTAAGCAGCTCTGTGCTGCCCCTGGGAGCGCCGGATTGGAGCTGCGGCAACCGCACGCTGCAGCCCCGATTCGGCACTTTGCCGCTCCTTTTTGGAATGGCAAAAAGCTGCCCTTGCCGCCACAATGGCAGCTTTTCTGTGCTCCTTTGGTGCAGCATGTCTTTACACTGCACCAAGGGAGTGCCCTGACACCGTCTGCCATGTGGCGGGGTGCATGGTGTGATGGTGGCATCAGGGCCGGCGTGCAATGGCCACGGCCCAACTCCACCCCCAAGCCAGCCCTTTTGGCCGGTCTGTACAGGGTGTCAGATGGGGTGTAAAATTCTGGAGACCCTCTCCCCATGGCAAATGTGGGATAGCTGTGGCCCTTTGAGATCCTGGGGTGGAGGTGAAGTCCCTGACATCTGAAGATTGCCCACCCCTGCTTTGGGTACAATGTAGAGACTCACCTGCTGGTTGACTTTGAGCAGCACAATGTTTTGGACCAGCTGTCCATGTTTGTATCTTGATTTGAAAAAGGAGAGGGCTCTACTGTGACTTTTCTTTCTGGCTATGGATAGTCACTGACTCTCTTTCCTCCCTCTTTTTTGTTGTGTGCCTTCAAGTTGTTTTGACTTATCACAACCATCAAGGAAACCTATCATGGCATTTTCTTGGCACGATTTGTTCAGAGGAAGGTACCATTGCTGAGGCTGAGAGCATGTGACTTGCCCAAGGTCACCCAGTGGGTTTAAATGGCTGAGCTGGGAATCAAACTCTGTTCTCCAGAGTTGTAGTCCAACACTCAAACCATTATGCCTCCCTCTGTCACCCCCTTAATGGGATTTGGTGTGTCATCTGTTATTTCTATTATATTGCATTGCTTTCTGAATCAATCCATATACCTATTGCAGAAATCAAGTCTATATTAGAGTGGAGCTTCTGTCAAAGTGATTTAATATGGGGTCCCCAACCCAAACCAGAGGATCCCCCCTCACTCACTCTTCTGACTATGGGCTTACTAGGTAGCAGTGGCCAGGCGTGGGAATGCTAAATTGGGTACTCCAGGGGATTGTGGGAAATTCAAGATGGAAGACAGCTTTGCTGGTGCCATGCTTTCTCAGCCAGGAGACCAAATGAGAGCAAAGTGGTTCCTTAGAGAAAGAGGTTGGTTCCCATCAGCTGCTGAAGTGAGCTAAGTGCTGCTACCTGTCCAAGCACAAATGACACAAATTGTAGAACTAATGCACATGAGTAGATTGTAGTTATTCCCAGAAATTTTTGTCAGTGAGACAAGAGTAGGAAATATAATGGCTCCTTGAAGTGAATGTATAGAAGCCTCCCTCTTTAGCAGCCAAACTGATTTTTCTCTTATGGAAATTCATTTACTGGCTTTGTTTTGTTTTTTTCCCCATTTTCTAAAAGATTTAATTTTCCAGGAAGCTGAGCAGTGCCAAAATAAATGAGGAAACTTATAAACACTGAATTTTGCCTTCTAATGGCTATAGAGTAGCCCCATTGTCTTCACATTTCTTAAAACCAACATAATCACAATGTGTGTGTGTGCACACATGCATGCCTTCAAATAGCTTGTTGACATGGTGATCCCATGACTTTTATAGGAAAGGAACACTCACAAGTGGTTTTGCCAGTTCCTCTGAAATTTAGCCTGTAGCAAGTGACATTTGTTGGCAGTCTCCCATCCATGGGCTGACCCTGCTTAGCTTCCAAGATCAGATGAGATCTGGTGCCCTTAGGGTATCATAATATCATAATATATACAAGTACAATTTCAATGACAGCTGTGATATGTAATATTTTAAATGCACACCTCAGACTTTCTGAAATCCAGACACAGTGTCCAAATAACCATACCTGCACGATGTATTTTATGTTGAATAGAGCTATTTTAATGGTGATCTTTGGGGGCATGGTTTACACATTAAAGATAGACACAGAGAAAAAAACACGAATGCACAAATAAACAGATCTTCCATAATCTTATATGATTTTATTTAATATAAATTTCAACATTAAAGAAGTTATAGTCTTAAAAATTATACAGCTCTAAAAGTTTGGGGGAGCAAGGCAAGGAATAAAATTTCATAAAAGATGAAAGTTCATGTTCAACATAAATACATGCCAACTAAAAGTACCAGTGTAAAATATATGGACTTGCCTCATACCTTCCAAGTAAAATCTGTGATGCGTATTCAGTGCAATATTCACTTTAATACCAAATAAATAAATACACAAGTAAACATTTTTATAGTTTAAAATACTCTTTTTACTTTAGGGCACAACCAGAACAATTAGAAATCAAATGTGCATAATTCAGTACAAATATACAGAAGAGCAAACTATCACTTTAAATATTTGGTGTGAATTCTTTCAGCAGAGAGTCCTTTCTGCGCAGAACTGGATGTCTTTGTGCAACAGACAGAATGATCAGTCTGAGTCCATGCTTTATTAAGTCCAGTGTTGCTTAGTTTAAGGACTAGTACCATGTTTGTTCTCTTCATTAGCTACTGCTGATTCTTTGTTTCCTGGAAATTTCCCAAGGATTGGCAGACAACTGCTTTGAATAGCACTATATTGGAATAAAGGTAGGGACTTACACAATTTCATATATATGTGTGTACACACCGAGAGAGGCTTTATGTTTATATCCAACCATTCCCTCATGATTTTAAGGCTCACCTCCACATTTATCCTCTTCTTCACTTTATCTTTACAACTACCTTGTGAAATGAGCCAGGCTGAGACAGAATGACTACTTCCTAGTGGGGACTAGACCCTGGATCTCCTAAATCCCAGCCCATATAATCCCCTATGAAAAAGGGGGAGTGGGATCATGAACCCAATTTAAACATAGGTTTCCCACCTCAATGCGAACCAGGGCTACAAGAGAATAAAACAGATCAGCTGCCAGGATGTGTGGTAAACCATTATTTGGAAAATCAAAAATGACTTACGATGGCTTTCAAAGAAGACAGAGATAAGCTGATGGAGGATAGGTGTGATAGTTATCGGTTGCCTCCAGCTTCAGAAATAGCATGTTCCTGCATTAGGCGAAGAACAGTGAAAAAGTACTAATGAGTCCCTTGAGAGCTTCCCAGATGCAAGGGGCTGGCCACTGTAGGAAACAGAACACTGGGCCCAAGCAAGCGTGGCTTTTCTTATAATGTGTCTCTGTAACCTCATTCCTCTGAGGCTGTAAGGTGGCCTTATGTATATACATCGATATGTATATCTTGGCCATAGTTCTGAGATGGAGTCCTGTAGAGCTTCTAAGGTCCAGCTGTTTCTGTAAAGGGAATAAGAGTCTCCAAAGATATCTCAGTCTCACATTCAAAGGGGAGCAAAACTGGCCGGTCAAGATTTCTAGAATCACTGCTGTGAGTGACTAGACAAGATGGTGGCCTCTCTTTCTCTAACAGGGGTCTTCCACAGCAATCTTCCTCTCCTTGGAAATCCACTGTGTGGGGTGGCAACTGACTCCAAGCTCCAATGGCAGGTAGTTGTAACGGAGCTGAGATACCTCCACTCTTGTGACAAGAAGAGTTGTGGTGATAGGACACCAGCTCATTGCTCAAGTTGACTCTCTCGACAGTGGAGCTGTTGGCAACTCGACAAGGGAGCCTGCGGCCCCGGCACCCCAGGAGGCTGGCAAAGGCCCGCCTGAAGTCTGCGTTGAAAGCATAGATGACAGGGTTGACCGATGAGTTGGCCCAGCCAAACCACATAAAAACATTGAAGACGGTTTGGCTGACACAAGGGTCCTGCACCAGGGTCCCACTGCTATCCGGCCTCGACTCACAAAAGGGCAAGAGGCAGTTGAGAAGAAAGAAGGGCAGCCAGCAGCAAATAAAGACCCCAACGATGATGGACAAGGTCTGGAGAACCTTGGTCTCCTTGCAGAGAGAGCTTCTCAGAGAAGAGGCTGGCTCTTTTCCTTGGGCTGGTCCAAGCCCTCCTGCCCTTTCCAGAGAGGAGATGCGGCGGATCTGAGCCTGAGCAATGCGGTATATCTGGGTGTAGGTCCCAATCATGATGGACACGGGGATGTAGAAGCTGATCAGGGAGGAGGTGAGGGCGTATGTCCGATTGAGTCTCGCGTCACAGTGTTGTGATGGTGGCGTCAGTGGAGGAGCAGGACTCCCATCTTCCTCAGCTTTGTGCCAGTGGAGCTGAACAGGGATGAAAGAAATGAGGACGGAGAGGACCCAGGCCAGGGCGATCATGGCGGACGCCAGTCCTTGGGTCATCCGCCGCTCGTAGCGGAAGGGGCTGGCGATGGCCCAGTAGCGATCCAAGCTGATGATGCAGAGGTGGAAGATGGAGGCCGTGCAGCACATGATGTCAAAGGCCACCCAGGTGTCGCAGAAGCGGCTCCCGAAGAGCCAGACGCCCCCGGCCACCTCGGTGACCGCCTTCCAAGGCATGACCAGGAGGGCCACACAGAGGTCGGAGACGGCCAGTGACAGCACAAACCAGTTAGTGATCTTGGCCCGGAGGTGCCGAAAGCGGACGACAGCCAGGCAGACGAGGCTGTTGCCGGCCAGGGTGCTCAGCACCAGAAGCGATAACAAGGCCCCGGAGAGTACCTTCAGGCTGTTGCTGGTGGTGCTGGTGCTGGTGGTGGTGGTACTGCCACTGAGCCTCTCCTCCAGCAGCGGCTGCTGCTCAGCCAAGGGCCCCCGGGTGTCATTAGAGGGGTTCTCCATCAGAGGGCGCTCGCTTGGGTACCACTTTCTCCAAGGCAGTCTTCCCTTTCAGGATCTTGCAAGCGGAGAAGGGACTCTTCCCTCCAAGGCTTGCAGGCATCGCTTGGATCCGGAGTAGGAGCGGTACCAACGCGCATCAAGAGGCTCATGGACCCCAGTGCCGAGCCAGGGCTCTTTCTTCCCACCCTGGAGGGCAAGGCTTTCCCACCACCCTCCAGAGATGCTGCTTTGGAAGAGGAGCTCCTTCTTCTTCTTCTCCTCCTCCTCCTTCTCCTTCTTCTTCCAAGTTATGCCCAGCGGCAGCAGCAGAAGGAGGAGGAGGAGGAGGAGAGAGGGAAGCACGTGGGGAGAAGCCAATCCCGTGTCTCTGAGTGTGTGTCTTGTGTGTGTGTGTGTGTGTGTGTTGTCTTGTGTGTGCATGGGGACTTGCTTGTCCCCCCTCCTTTGGTCTCCTCCTGTGGGAATTCTCCCTTCCCCTGCTCTCCCACATTATCCAGGGAGATGGCTAAAGGGGACCAGGACTTGTCCTCCTTTTCCAGGACTTCTCCTCCATTCCTGCCTCCTGTCCAGGAGGAAACCCCAGTGGTCCTCCATTTTCAGCATGGCCAGCCTGGTGGAGTGGTTTGAGGGCTGGACTATATGACTCTAGAGCCCAGGGTTGGATTCCCAGCTTGGTCATGATGGAAACCCACTGAGTGACCTTGGGCAAGTCACTCTCTCTCAGCCTCAGAGGACGGCAGTGGCAACCCCCCTCTGAAGAAACTTGCTAAAATAACCCTATGGTGCATCTAAGGAAGTGGACTTTGGTCCAGGAAAGCTCATGCTGCCAACGTCCTGAACAGACTGCCAGAAGTAATCCAGTTCGAGACCACTTTAACTGTCCTGGCTCAGTGCTAGGGAATCCTGGGAATTGTAGTTTATTGTGGCACCAGAGCTCTCTGACAGAGAAGGCTCACTGTCTCAAACCTCCCCCCCAAAAAAACCCTCCAGTTCCCATGATTTCCTAGCATTGAGCCAGGGCAGTTAAAGTGGTGTCAAGATGGATTATTTCTGGCAGTCTGTTCAGGCTCTTAGTCTCAAAGGTGCTACAAGATCTCTCAACACCTATGATAGAGTCACAGTTGGTTAGAAACAATTTGAAGGCACACAACAACAACAACCATGGATTTCTATTTCTATGAGATTTTTAATCTTAATTTGGTAATGTCCTATATTTTTCTTGGATGTCCTCCTTTGCTGTGAGGACATCTGGTCACCCTAGGGAGATGGGGAACCTGTGCCAGTGGAGCTTTGAAAGCTTGTAGCATGTATATTGTGCATTTTGATCGGCCCCATAAAGGTATCCCTGTTTGGTGAATTTTGGATGATGATGTACTTTGCTATATTTCTAACACGGCTACTCCTCGATCTGTCATCCAGATGTTGTTAGACTTCAACTTCTCTCTTCATCCTAAGCCCACAGTTTAGAATAGTTCCTTTTTTGGATCACAGCTCCCAGAATCCCCCCAAAATTCTGGGACCGGTGGGCCAAATAATAATACAGTGGTCTCTCCGCATTTGCCGGAGTTAGGGGCCCTGTGAAACTGGGGGAAAATGCAAACAAAAAAACTACTCTTTTTTATTTTGTATCTGAGAGAAGACCTTTCGAGGAATCTCTAGGTCACCCACCACAATTCTATGGCCAACATTTGACAGAGGTTGACCAGATGTTCTCGCCACAAGGCACTGCAAAATGCAGAACATCCAAGAAAAATGTAGGACATTACAAAATAAAAGTTCAAAACACTCATATAAATGTAAATTTATGCTTCTTAGTCATGCTCAAAATGGAGGACATGTTGAAATTCCTCTTGGACAGAAGGTTGAAATGTAGGACGTATCCTGGAAAAGGAGTATGTCTGGTCACCCTGACCATAGAAATGCACCGGAGAACCTACAAGCGCCTAGAGAAGTGTTTTCTTTAGAAATTTCTAGGTCCGCCAGTGTGACTCTGTGGTCCCCTTCTGGCAGTGTTGCACCGGAGGACCTAGAGATTCCTAGAGAGAACATATTAATCACATCTGCAAAAGTCAAAGATGCACAGATGGAGGGTCAGCTGTAACAACAACAACAATAAAAGGTTCCCAAGCTCCTGCCCCAGACAGCATGATGAATGAAGAGATGGAGCCAAAAAACCAACTGGAGGACAACAGGTAGTAAAACAGAAGTATCTCAATTATATTTGCCTATTAAGGTTGCTGGGGGCAACTTCAAAGTGACCCCCCACAGCCTTTCCCCATCTTTCCATAGAATCATATAACCTCAGCATCTTGCAACATGTTGTCAGTCATGCCCACAATATGCCCACAATTTTTTTTTCACAAGACAGAAGAAATTGTACAGGTGCAGCTTTCTCTCACATGGAAAAAAATCCAACCTGTGATCAAGCAAACATCACCTGCTGGAATTTTGCATGGTAAACATAACTGCCAATGACACCTGGTGCAACTACAATACACTACACTAGAAATAATGCAGTTTGACACCACTTTAACTGCCAAGGTTCAATCTTACAGAATCCTGGGGTCTGTAGTTTTGTGAGGCACCAGCACACTTTGGCAGAGAAAGCAAAAAAACCTTGTAAACCTACAAATCCCAGGATTTGATAGGATGAAGCTATGTCACTTAAAGTGGTGTCTAACTGCATTGTTTTTACATGTCTGTTGAAATGTGGCCACATTGTCTGAAAGACCGACCTAATTCAAGACTGATAATGGTTTCTCAATGGTGAGTGAGAAATATATTCTGTGCATGTCTGGAGGTACTACTCACTATTTCTGTCATGGTCTTCATTGCCCATTCCAAGACTATTTTAAATGTGTTGACTTACTTGTATATTAATGTCTCTTATGTTGTTTTAAGATGTTGTTATCTACCTTGGGGATAAGATAGGCTACAAGTAGGAGATTATCGCCTGACTTTTTAAAATGGTTTACCTCTATACGGCTTAATCTTAATTCAGGCAGCATCTTGATCTTATCAGATGTTTTTTGCTGCCAAATTTGCCACCCGAATACAGCCGGGGTGTATCCCCATTTCCAGGAGTGCTCCTTGTGGCTCTTTTTGGATTCAGGAGTTTTCCAGCTTAAGAAAATGGCCTTGAGGAGCGGCTTTGGAAATGGGGATGGACCCAGACTGTATTCGGACAGCAAATTTGGCATCAAAAAACCATCTGATAAGATCAGGATGCGGCCCAAATTAAGATTAAACTGGATAGAGGTAAACAAGTTTTAAAAGCCAAGCAATAATCTCCATGGAATGTTTTTTTTTAAAAAAAAAAAATCCCCCATCCTTTCCAAACAGATTTCCAGATGTGTGCACCTGGGTGCAATGAAACCACCTGGAGGAATTAACCTACGTGAGTATGTCTATGCCATCAAGGGATACTAAGGATGTGAGCAGCAGCAGCTTGTGGATTTGTTGTGAGGGGTGGCAAATCCACTTACCATTTTATAGGCACTCCTTCTATAACTGTAATGAGTTGCAGGGAAGATGTCCAGGGCCTTTTCATGTTTCCATTTTAACTGTCATGGTTCCATCCTATGGATTGCAGTTTAGGGAGGAGCATTTAAAATTCTCAACCAGAGAGCAATAGTGCCTTCCTAAATTGCAAACTCCAGGATTCCATGGGATGTTGCCATGACATTTAAAATTCTCAGCCAGAGACCTCTACTGTCTCCCTAAATTGCAAACTGAAGGATTCCATGGGGTGTTGCCATAACAGTTAAAGTGGAATGGTAGTGCTGTAACTGTATAGTGTGAAAAGGCCCCAGGTGCTGGAATTCTGTTCCCACTAGAAGACTGACATGCAGGAGAGTTCCTATCCAACCCAAAGCAGCTATAGGAGGAAAGAATATAAAACCATGAGACTATTCACTAGTCCTGGTTTGGGATTAATAACAGGGTTAAGAAAGCCCTCCTTATGTGTGACAAACTGCATTATGTCTGCAGTGTAGATGCATCCATAGTTGTCTCCTGCATTGCAGACTCTATTGTATGTAGATGACCTTTGTAGTCCTTTCGAACTTCCAAGGAATAGAGATCCATCCAACTTGTTTTCTGTAATATAACTGAATGACACATGCATGTGTGTTATGTTGTGTGCCTTCAAGTCATTTCTGACTTCTGGCAACTCTAAGGCCATAAAGCCTATCATAGGTTTTTATTGGCAAGATTTGTTCAGTTTGCTTTTGCTTTCCTCTGAGGCTTAGAGAATGTGACTTTCCCAAGGTCACCCAGTGATCTTCATGGCTGAGTGGAAATCTGGTCTCCAGAGTCGTAGTCATGGCTCAAACCACTACGCCATGCTAATGACACACAGGTCTTCAAAATTTTACCATCTGTAACATCTCAAGCATCTCTTTAAATAAAATTTTGGCTAGAACTTGGTTCTCCACTGGTGCTACAATAAATGCAATATGATACACTACAGCATCTGGTGTGTCACTTTCCAGCAACCTTCCCCACCCACCTGTTTTGGTGACTAAAACAGATACTGCCACCACTTTTTTAAAAAAAGTGAGAGCTGTGAAACTGATACATGGTTTTGTCAAAACTGTTAGGTTTAAAATAAGGAGCCAGCTGGATTTCATTTCAGTGTGAGCATTTTAATGACATGCTGATTTAAAAAAAATGTTTTGTGCTTTGGTGGCTGCATATCTAAGTAATGGCTCTAAAATGTAGTTTTTGCTGTTGTTGTTAGCTGCCTTCCCATCGACCTCAACTCATGGTGACCTTATGAATGAGACGTCTTCAAGGCCCCCAATTCTCTACCTCTCTGCTCAGGTCCTGTAGACCAGGGGTAGGCAACCTTTCCCCTTTAAGGGCCGAGGGACTTCAGCTCCCAGAATCCCAGGAGCTATTAGCCAACATGGGACTATTGGCTAACATGGCTGAGGCTTCTGGGAGCTGAAGTCCCTCAGCCCTTAAAGGGGACAGGTTGCCTACCCCTGCTGTAGACTCAGGCCTGTGGTCTTCCTGATTCAGTCTATCCATCTGGCATAGGTCTTCCTCTCTTTTTCATGCTCCCCACCTTCTCCAGCATCACTGTCTTTTCTAATGAGTCGTGCCTTCTTGTTATGTAGCCAAAGTACAACCGCCTAAATTTAGTCATCTTGACTTCCAGGGAAATTTCAGGTTTGATCTGTTCTAGTACTCATTTGTTTGTCTTTTTGGCAGTCCACCGTATTTGCAACACTCTTCTCCAGCACCACATCTCAAATGAATTAATTTTCTTCCTATCTGCTTTCTTCACTGTCCAGCTCCCACATCCATACATGGTAATGGGGAATACAATGGCTTGGGTGAATCCAACTTTAGTAGTCAGCCATATATCTTTACATTTTAGGATTTTGTCTAATTTTCATAGCTGCCCTTCTGATTCCTAATTTTCTTCTCATTTTTTGGCTGCAGTCTCCATTCTGATCAATGTTTGATCCAAAGTAGATTGAGTTTCTGTAAATCCTCCATGGTCATTATTTTTGTATTCTTTATGT
Source organism: Phrynosoma platyrhinos (assembly GCA_020142125.1). NCBI lineage: Eukaryota > Metazoa > Chordata > Lepidosauria > Squamata > Phrynosomatidae > Phrynosoma > Phrynosoma platyrhinos. Next base: position 29,518,423 of record JAIPUX010001880.1, read on the forward strand.
TTAATATTGGGCCTGCCTTTGCACTTTCTTTGGTGATAGTTCCAAGTCTGTGAAGTTTTCTGTGAAGTAGTATGATGTCATCTGCATATCTTAGATTCTTGATGTTTCTTCCTCCTGTCTTCACTCCTCCTTCTTCCATGTCTAAACCTGCTCTATGTATGATATTTTTTTGCATACAAGCTGAACAGATAGGGTGATAAAATGCAGCTTTGCCTGACCCCTTTGCCAATTAGGAACCATCCTGTTTCTCTGAATTCTGTTCTTACAGTAGCCTCTTGTCCTAAGTGCAGATTCCTCCTCAGGACTATCAAATGTAGTAGCACTCCCATTTCTTTAAGAGCATTTCATAGTTTTTCGTGATCTATGCAATCAAAAGCCTCACTATAGTCTATAAACCACATGCTTATTTTTCCTGGAATTCTTTGGCTCACTCTATTATCAATCGTATGTTTGCGATGTAATTTCCAGTGCCTCTTCCTTTCCTGAACCCTGCTTGTACATCTAGCAGTTCTCTCTCCATATATGATTGGAGTCTATGCTGCAGAATTTTGAACATAATTAGATTACATAATTAGATTACATTATTTACTGTTATAAACAATGTAGAGAAATAGAAGACAACAACAAAAAAGGGAGAACAAGAGACCTCTTCCACAAAATCCATGAACTCAAAGGGAAATTCAAACCAAGAGTGGGGATGCTCTATGATCAGAAGAGGAACACACTATCAAGATGAAATAAAAGATGATACATGCAATACACAGAAGAGCTATATAAAAGAGATAAAAAATGAATGACACATGGAATGAAGAACCATATGTAGATGAACCTCAAATTTTGGACAGCAAATTTGAGTGCCATTGAGTGGAAGTGGCACTCAGAGAAATTCAAAAGAATAAATCATCAGGAACAGATGATATCCCAATTGAATTGCTTTAAAGCACACAAACAGAATCAACTCCAGTGTTAGCCAAAACATGTCAACAAAAAAGGGAAAATAAAACAGTGGCCAACAGATTGGAAATTATCAATATTCATCTCCATCCACAAAAAAGGAGAGCCAAAAGAGTGCAGCAATTATAGAATCATAGCATTAATTTCTCACACAAGTAAAATTTGCTCAAAATTCTGCAGCATAGACTTAGACCTCTCAAATTTGCAAATCTTGGATGTCTGTCTCAGTTCAGTAGATCTGGCAGTCTGGCAGGTAACGTGGCATTTATCCAGTTTGGACATCCGGCATTTCTTGCTCTTTATATGGTAAATGCCGGATGTCCAAGCAATGACTATCTTGAAGAGTCAGGGCTGTGGCTTCCTTGTTTGAATCTATCCATCTGGAATGTTCTCTTCCTCTTCTCCTGTTGCCCTCTACCTTTCTAAACATTGTTGTCTTTTCTAGCTGGGTAGATAGTGTTAAATTCTCTGCCTGAGTTTATATAATCATCCAGTCTCCCACTCCAATGGAATTGGATTGAAATATTCTGTTCTGAGGATTTTTAAGGAATAATGATGAAAAGTTTTTGTAATATCAGAACAAATTACCAAGGATAAATGGGTTCTTAAAATAGTACTTATTGTTAGGGTAGACATATTGTATTATCGCAATACATAAGTGAGACATAATAAATACACAGGGAAGAAGGCCTTGCTGACTGTGCTGATATGTAACATGCTGTGCAGCAGAGCCTTCGGAAAAGTTAGTCACAAGGAATTTACTTCGCAGACCAATTTTATTATATTTTTTTGCAGTGGCCCAATTAAGCCTGTCTTCCAGCATTAGATTTAAGCTCTACAGTTGTAGCACCTGCAGATGCAGAGGAAATGTTTTGGAAAAGTCCTGAGCATTGTCCTCTGCAACAAGGTCATTTGCACGTAGCAGAGTGGGGGACTTACTATAAACGTGATAAATGAATCCAGCCCGATGAAGCAACAAGATCTCAATAAAACATTGTGCTTACATTTCCTAGCTCTAAACCAGATAAATTAGAAATTTTTGGAATACAATTCCTATAACAAACCACCATAACCCCCCTTCTGATCTCAATTATCCATGCAACAACAAATTATGTCGGCCAAGAGAGTGGAACCTGCCCATAGGAATAATCTGTCCCATGAAGAGACACCCACCTGAGAGCCCTACTGCCTCACTGCAGCACCTTGCACAGATGGGGAAGATTCCTTCATGTTCCCAATAACTAGAGTTAAGGAGGATTCTCTCAGCCCCATTCATATTCCCCATTAGCAAGGTGAGCATAGAAGATAGGAATCCCATGTTATCTCAGATCATGGATTAGGACTCGCAAAGTGATTGCCTTCTCATGCCCCTCTAGGATGTGTGGTGCAGTTCTAGTGGCCACAACTTGAAAATGTTATTTATTTAAATTACAGCTTCTAGAAGCACAGGCCAGCTGACATGGCCACCTGTCTGGGGAACTCTGGAAGCCATGGCTGAAAAAAGGACAAACACTTTTAAAAGAAATGCATACTCTTTTCACACTAATGCCAATTGCACATTGACTAGTGCCTTTGTTGC
>JAIPUX010001880.1:29524450-29545497 GCA_020142125.1 Phrynosoma platyrhinos
CCCTTTGGATTAGCTCTGCTTCAGACCCCATGTGATAAGGTCCCTAGATTGTTCATTTCAGTTCTCATGTTTTTACTGGACACATTTTACATCAGCTAGCATAAAAGATGGCAAACCCCCTCCAAAGAAACTTGTCAAGAAAACCTTGTGATAGGTTAGCCTTAGAGTCGCCATAAGTCAGAAATGACTTAAAGGCACACAACAACAGCATAAAAGAACAGATAACATAAAACATAATATGAAGCAGATAATGTACAGCAGGGGTAGGCAACCTTTTTGAGCCAGGGGCCGGGTTGCTGTCCCTCAGACAGTTGGGGGGGCTGACACACCAAAAATAAATAAATAAATAAATAAATAAAAATTAAAAACATTTTTTTAAAAAATTAAAAATTTAAAAAAATATGCATGCACACTCTCTCAGCCCCAGAAAAGCCATGGCAAAACCCTTGTGGAGATTTTGCCAAGAAAACACCAAGAACAAGTAATAACAATAATATCATCATGGCAGGCAGCGGTGGTGGCGGCAGCAGCAGCAGCAGCAGGATCGGCCTGGGGCCGGTCCAAAGGCCTCGGGGGGCCGTACCCGACCCCCAGGCCTTAGGTTGTCTACCCCTGATGTACAGTATAACATAATAGAAAAGAAGCAGCTGACATCTTGTGTTACTTGTAATCTGAACTGTACATATGTTCATATACCAATTATGTATATGAAAGAAATTGTTCACCCCATGAAACTGTCCTTTGCACTCTTGCATTTCTCTACAAAACACCAATGCACCAAGAAACTGAATAACAATACTGGACTACACTGCTGGGTTGTCATAGAAATCTCTACTCACTAACAAAATGGATAGTACAACATCATGCTACTTCTCAAGGCTGGTATAATCCCCTTGCCTCATATACAGCTCTTTCCTGAAATATGGGTACAATAATGATCGATTTTACTTGCATGAATTAGGAAGATAATTATTTCATGTTTATAATTTCAAAAAAGGAAAATGATTTTAAATAAGACCTGAACTGGAATAGTCATGAACTAGTCCATTATGGAGAGGCTAGTGGACATATACACTCATGCCTGATCACAGTTGTGTTAAACTGCTAGACTCCTGATATACGTATTTAAATGGAAGTAGTAATCACTTCCTAGCTAAGAAGATTGAAATGAAAGTTTTCAAATGAACCAGGAAGTTTGTTCTGAAGAAAAAGGGTGTGCCAGTTATTGTTATAATTTAAATGATTGACTAAAAAGAACCTCAGAACTACTGTTGGAGCAGGCTGATTGCTTACAAAACAAAGGGATAGAACAATGGGTGCATATTTTGTCTCTTATCTTGGCTTCCACAAATGCCAGAGACTTCTTGTTGTTTTAAAAAATGAAAGCTAGGAATATGGACATTATGGAGGATGAGGACCACTTTCTTGTTTGTCCTCCTGTGGAAGCCCACAGTTGATGTAATAGCATGTTCAGTAAAAGTGTGGTTAACATGTTGTCTACTGTTTCCAGACTGAAAAATGATGCATATGCTGTAACAAGGAAAGTCTGAAAGCTACTGCAAGCAAGCCTGATACTATAAAAGCCATAGCATGACTAAAATCCTATTCATGAAAACTTTATCCTGCCAAGTTTCTACTATCATTGTATTTCTAGGGTGCTGAAATAGTGTAAAATTTGAAAAAGCAAGTACCATCATAAGAACCAAAGCTACAACATTCAGTAGAACTGCCTGCTGTTCCAGAACAGTACAGAAAGGCAAAATCTGACACTTTAACTTGCAATAAGAAGGACCTTGAATATCTCTAAACAGGTTGCTTCTGGCTAGGTGTGTTACTGTCTCCATACATTCAAATAAATAAATTGAAAATCATGGAGTAACCCATGTAACCTTTTGCTGATTTTAACTCAAAAGGAGAGGAAGTACTAAAAACCAGTAGTACAATTTCAAAATATGTTTATGGAAGAGTGAATGTCAGCTTGATTGCACCTATAGTGAAGAGAGTAGAGTAGCTACCTGTATCAAGCTGCCTGCATTTGAGGTTCAGGTAGTGAAGGTGTGTATGTGTGAACATATGGAGATCCTATTAATTTCATAAGGTTTTCTTAGACAAGCGATACCCAGAGATGGTTTTGCCAGTTGCTGTTGTTGTTAACCACCTTTGAGTTAATCTTAATTCATGGTGACCCTTTGGATGAGACATTTCCGAGGGGGGAAGCAGATGGGCAGCATGGGGCCGCCCCAGGAAGCTGCGCTGCGGGGCCGAGGTATCCCCACACCTCGGCCCCACGGCGCAGCTTCACCCCCCCTGGAAGGAGCACTAAAGTAGCGCTCCTTCCACAAGTCACCGAAGGTGCGCCATAAAAGGCTCACGGCACACCTTCAGCAACTCTTCCACCACAGCATGTGTGGACGCTGCGGCGGGAAGACATCCTCGGAGCGCCGGACATGTGGACGATGCCTTCGGGAAGGGGTTGGGGTGCCCATTGTGCAGCTGCCCCTCCCCTTCCTTGCCCCCAAAACAGCGCTTTGCGCCGTCTGCTTCCCCTCCAAGACTCCCTATCTTCCACCTCTCTGCTCAGGTCCTGTAAATTCATGCCTGTGATCTTCTTAATAGAGTCCATCCATCTGACATGCAGCCTTCCTCTCTTTCTATTTCCCTCCACCTTCCTCAGCATCATTGTTTTTTTTTAATGACTCATATCTTTTCATGATATGTCCAAAGTACAACAGCCTCAATTTAGTCATCTTGGCTTCCAGGAGGATTTCAGGTTTCATCTGTTCTAGTAATCATTTGTTTGTCTTTTTGGCAGTCCACAGTATTCTCAGCACTCTTCTCCAGCACCACATATCAAATGAATTGATTTTCCTACTATCTGCTTTCTTCACTGTCCAGCTGTCACATCCATACATTGTAATAGAAAATACAATGGCTTGTAAGATTCTAACTTTCATGCTCAGATGTATGTCTTTGCATTTTATGATCTTTTCTAGTTCTTTCATAGCTACTTTCCCCATTCCTAGTATTCTTCTGATTTCCTGACTACAGTCCCCGTTGTGGTCAGTGTTTGATCAAAAGTATGGGAACTTTTTTCTATTTCCTCATTAGGTAAAAGGTAAAGGTATTCCTCGTTGACAAAGTTGTCAAGTCGTGTCCAACCGTAGGGGGAAGTGCTCATCTTCGTTACTAAGCCAAAGAGCCAATGTCAGAGACTACTCTGTGATCATGTGGCCAGCATGATTTCACAGAACGCTGTTTCTGAGAAGTGATACCAATTTATCTTCTTGCATTTGCATGCTTTCGAACTGCTAGGTTGGCAGAAGCTGGGACTAGTGACAGGAACTGACCCCATCATGCAGCACCCGGGCCTCAAATTGGCAACCTGCTGATCGTTCAGTCAACAGTCAGCGCCTTAACCACTTGAGCCACTGTATTATCTAGGTTGAATTTGCATAGATCCTCCATAATCATTATTTTTGTTTTCTTTACGTTCAGCAGTAAGCCTACTTTTGCACTTTCTTCCTTGATCTTCCTTTGTAGTTGTTCTAGGTCTGTGATGTTTTCCATTAGTAGTATTATATTGTCTGTAATATACCTTCCTCTAAAACAAGGGTTCCCAAACTTTTTGAGTTGTGGTGCCTTTTTTGGAATCAATATTTATGGCGGAGCCCCTAAAAGGCCTACCCTATGTATTACAAGTTAATGGTGTTTAGGAGTAGTGTTACATTTTGTTTCTTATTCTTTAATTTCATTCAATTTTTCATTTCTTTCCTTTTCCTTGAGCAGCCGTGGAGCACCTGGGAAATGCACGCAGAGCCCTAAGGCTTCCTCAGAGCACAGGATGAGAACCACTGCTCTAATAACTAGAGCTGACCCTGCTTAGCTTCTAAGCTCAGAGGGGTTCTGGTGCCTTTAGGGTATTTGGGCCCTGATGACGGCTTAGTGAAGTTAAATTCCAAAACAGCATAACGAAGGACAACAACATTAGATGGGGAGAGAAATAATGAGTAAGGTTTTATAGTTACCTTTCCTGATTATTTGTGAAGACTATTTTAAGGCACTTTTAGAAACATTTCCAGGGGAATTTTCCAATTGTATGCCATTCTCTTAACAGTTCCACATTTCACCTGAATGAAAATGTACAGAAAAGCAACAAGTACAGAGAGAACAATGAAAAAAGTTACTGCACTGAGTAGCAGGAGCAAATCATGTTTCTTTAACACTGCAATGAGTAAAAGGAATGAATTATCTTTATAAAAGTAACCTTCTATCTTGTGAGCCACCTTGGGTCCCTTTTTGGGAGAAAGGTGGCATAAAATGATATTATTATTATTATTATTATTATTATTATTATTATTATTATTATTATTATCTCTAGTAAAGAGAAACGTTATCTTGATAGCTGCCTCTCTCAAGACTTATCCATGTATCTCGATCAAGCCAAAAGATCCTTTCCCCCTGCACTTTTTGTTGGAAATAAATCTAAAGTTTTAACAGTAAAGATTTTCAGAACCATCTTATAAATATTTCAACTTATAAGAGAGTAGTGGAAGACACAGTAGCAGTTAAATCACCTTAATGAATGTCTTCTAAAAAAATATTCTTGGTTAGCATGTTAATAATATCTATTTTGCATGACATTTTTAATATATATATATATATAAGTATAGTCTGGTAGGCAGTCTCCCTGTTTTTTCTGAGATTTACTGATCTTCCAAAATCAGGTCACGAACTTGCTCAACAATTTCAGGAGTTAATACTGTTGAAGGCCTCCCAGACCTTGCTGCATCCGTGGTCTCAAAATCTCCATGCTGAAAGATGGCACACCACATCTTCACAGTTGAGTATGACAGGCACTTGTCACACAATGTTTGCATCATATACTCATGGATTTCCTTTGGAGTTTTCTTCTGCAGAAACAGGAACATCATGAGGGCCTGGAGTTCAGCACTTGAAAATTCTACTTTTCACTGAAGTTAGAGCTATGACCTGGCAAATTGGTAGTTCACAATACAAAAGAACACTCTTTCAAGCTACGGTGACAAAATTACACTCAGATTTTGGGAAGTGGGTTGAGCTGGCAACTTTTCAGCACCCTCTTGTATAATGTGCTGGCTCTGTGATGCCAATTCACTTAATTCTCACTAAATGATCTGACTCACACTGCCACAAGGAATGTTTGGTATGGACACAGAGCACATAGTGGGACTGATGAATCAGTGAATTCGATGAATCAAATTACTCCTTGCTGCCATATGAACATCGTTTAGAGAAGCTTCAACATTCCTCTCATGTTGCATTTTGAAAGAGGAAGCTCATCCTGTCTCTTGGTATTCCACAAGGCAGGAATTCATTCCTGACAATGCTGAAGTTGGTGAATAGCTCTCAGTTCCTTCTTTGAACAGAAGTTTGAAGCTCTTATTAAACTTGGAAATCAAAATGGCGGCCGCGATGTGTTTGTGAATGCGCAAGAGTACTGCGCATGTGCAAATGCGTCGCAACCACCATTTTGATTTCCAAAATGGCGGTCGTGGCGAGCACGGCTGCAGAGCGGCAAAAACGTGCCACAGCAACGGCGCGTGACGGCGGCAACCTTCGGCCTGGGCCATGGACCGGGGCCTTAACCGGCCCCCGGGCCATAGGTTGCCGGTCCCTGCCCTAGAGAGTATGGATTGCAACTGTGTTCTGCCCATTTTGGCCCCATGTTTCATTTAAACAGGTCAGTTCAGGAATGACACTGGAACATTTCTTCTTCTCCATGTAGACATCACCTTAGAGGTCTTCAAACTGGATCTCACTTGAGGAAAAAGGGGGATTGCACATTTGCATTAAGGCTTGCAGGACAATTAAAATACCCTCCAACTGACCTGATTTGGCAGGAACAGCCACGATTAATCCTCTGTTAGCCCACTTTTTCAGCTGCTTTTAAAATGTCCACTTTCTCACTCCTCTCACTTTCTCCCTTTAGTTACCTCATTTGCTGCAAACTGAGTTCAAAGTGCAAAAACAGTTTGTGCTCAATTAACTCAGCAGAAAGGAGGGGAGGAGAGGGGGTAGAATTTTGCCCTTCCCAGTAGGTTCAGGCAAAAAGAAACTGCTGCATCTTCTAGCTTGTTTGTTCTTCCTCACTAATAACTTTTGCCATTTTAACTACACTCTACACTACATGTTGCTTGGCCACATATGTGCCAGCTTCCATCTGTGAAATGTTGCCAGGCATGAAATATTGGATCAGGGCCAACATGTTCTGCCCTAATATTTCTAATATTTCTAATAAAAAATGTGTCCATTCATTTTCCTCTTGCCTATAAGCATCTGCTTATGAATGTTTCCCTCTTAAGTTTTACAGAATAGTATTTCAGCCGAGTCAACAGAGATCTTTCTCAGTGCCAGTCTTGAATTACCAATATTTATGCAACTCATTCATTATTAATTTTGTTAATTACTGTGGTGTCTCTTACTAGGATCTTATGTGCCTTATGCTACAATAATTCACATAATATGTACAGTTCCTGTTTCAAGCAGTAGGATTAAGTTCTCACATGAATTTTAATCCCTTGTGTTGTCTTGTCTGGTCTCCTATAGAAGTGACACTCATAGTGGTGGTCTAGAGTTTGGTGCCTATTCACAAGGCATCAGTTGCCACTTTTTGGCAAGTTCCCAGGAAGGAAGGAAAGAATTGTAGCCAAGGAGCACAATTATGGTACTGGTCCTTTTCACACTGAGAAAGAAAAAAAAATGCCTCCTAAGGATGCAGAGACAAAGAGGAATAAACTTTAAAAATCTGTTGGGTTTTTTTGGGGTGTGTGTGTGTGTTTAAGCAGAATAAAATGCCATTAACCTATAAACCAAAGCATAATTTGACAAAATGTTAGTCTTCAAATGTTGCCAGTTAATTCCCCTTTTATCTTTAGATTTTTCTGCAGCTTTCCTCATACCAGCCACATTGCCTGTGCCAAGTAATAAAAGGAGACAAAATTGTTTGCAGTTGGGGGTCACTTAACTTTGACTTTGTTCAAAGAAAATGTCTACTCGACATTGCAGAATCCCAAGCCTCAAAAGCACCCTCAAGAAGCAGATGTTTTTTGTGGCTACTTGGACAGCAGCTGGGGTCGTGGGCCCAGAGCATTTACACAGTTCTGGAGGGGAAAAAACAGCTGGACTCTTCAAGTGAAAAAAACCCTGCAAAACTCTGAAAGTATGAAGGCTGAAGCCAGGGCCATGCAGTAACAAAGCTTGAACATATGTTCTGTGAACCAGAAGCTCCTTCTTCAAAGCTCAAGCATTAGTTCACTGGTTGAGGCATTAGGGAAGCCATTCTTTCTCAGCCTCAGCTCCACCAACCCCCTCTGGGTTCTAGGAACAGGTTTGCATTGATTTGTTCCTGGGAGCAAACAATTTGCTTGGGACCTTTTTAAAAAAGTTTTAAAATTCTATTCTTCCTCGAAAGAGCTCTGCATGAGATGGCATCCAATGTTCTCTCCTCCTCATTTTACCTTCACAGCAACAGCCTTGTGAGGTGGGTTAGGCTCAGAGCTAGGGACTGGCCCAAGGAGTTTATCACACGGAGGCAAATCCCATTCAGAAATGGGATTTTAAAATCCGCTAAACACCCGCAAATGCGGGTTGTTTTTCAGACGCATTGGCAGAAGGAGAAATAATGTGAAAATAATCCAAATGGAAAGTCGACAAAAATCACTCCTTTCTACTTTCAGAATTTCCCAAATGTAAAAAAGGAGTAGATTTTGTCAGCTTTCTGTTCCGGTTATTTTCACGTTATTTCTCTTTATGCAAACATACTTTCTGCTCAGGTTAACCCTGAACGTTATGTGAAAAACAATCCACAAAACCAGGTTGTTTTCACTTTAAATCTAGTTTCTGCATGGTTTAATGGCTAAGTGAGGATTTGAATTTAGCACATATTGTCAGACACTGAGGCCCCTTCCACACTACACAATCATGTGATCACACTTGAAATGCCATGGCAATAGCCTATGCATCTTGGGATGTGCAGTTTAGAAAGGGGTACATTGAATTCTCAGCCAAAAAGCTCCACCTCATTGAACTACAAATCCCATTATTCCATAATTCTCTCTGAGCCCTTCACTCCCTTCAATGTCTTCCTCACTTAAGTAGCTAAGGAGGGCCTCAGTTGCTCAAGTCTTTTTCCACCACTCCTCACTCCCCCTGAGTTCAGGTCTAAAGGAGCCACTTGCAATCTTTCTGTTGTCCTGCAGCTTCTGCCTTCCAGCTTCCTCCCCTCAAAGCTATTAAATGTTCTTTATTGGCCTCCTTGCCTCATCCCCTGCAAAGGTTTTAAGTGAGGCTGCCAGCAGGTTCTCCTTTCCTCCCAAGGCTAGGGAGCTTGGAATAGGCAAGGAAGTGTTTCTGGAGAATCCAGCTCCTCCACAGCTGTACAATGGTAGGTGTGCATCACAGCCAGACTGGCAACTGTTGTGAGGTGATAGGCAATGCAATGCTAGGCATGTCTTACTCACAAGTAAGTCCCATTGGCATTCTCTCAGGTTCATGTTCTTCTGAGGGTAGCCATTCCAGATGATGTTTTCCCCTTCACAATTAATGTGTAGTTGATAATCTATTGATTGGAATCCAGACATCTGTTGCAGGGATATTTCATTTTCCTGGCACTTAATCTAAAACATTTCATCATTGGAAAATATTATTTTTTGCCCCTGTGCTAGCATGGTCCTTATGACTGCAAATACTACCCATTCACAGCCATCCCTACAATTAGGTTGAGTGAAGTAGCTGCCTCAGGCAAAAGATTTGGATTGTGATGAAAAGATAGCAAATTGTTACTTACTTACTTTGTTATCATTATACTTTTACTGTCTGGTATTACCCAAAGAACAGGTAAGAGGGACTGGGGGGTCCCCACCAACTGTCCAAGTTATTTCCAATGTTGAAAAAATTAGGCTTGCAAGAGGTTTGGGTAGCCTTTGGACTATATGCACCAGTGTATACCAGTATTAACTGGGGAGGACTCCAGGTTTCAGGTGAATGAAAAGAGCTTTATTTAGAAAAATGTAGAGTGCAATCACACACACAAGACAGGAATTCAAACAGACAAAGCAAACAGAGCTAACCAAAATGGAAATATGGAAAGGGGGCAGCAGAGTTTTTAGAGGTTTGCAGTGGGGTTATAATTACCTGTCCAATGAGAAGAACATAGAAAACTGGAGTGGCTCAGACTGGGTGGTCTGAGGGTGATACAGAACATAGACAGAGCGTGAGTGTGTATGCAGCTATGTGCACAGAAGTTAGGTTTTGAAACCATATTTATACCTTAAAATTAGCCTTAGGCAATGGGCTATCTGGCTAAGTAACAAAAGTTGAATGTCTTGTCCCAGGAATTGACAATGGCATTCTGGATTGGTTGATGGCTTTAACAAAAACAGTGATTGGATCAGGACATCCCTGAGATGCATGGATGGGGAAGTTTGGCTGGGAACAAAAGAGGGAGTAGAGAGATTAGCTTACTGCTTTGCGTGCTGAGAGATCCTTTGTCTCAAGTTTTGAAAGGAAATGCAGATTACATGTGGGGGAAGGAAGGAGAACATCAGATTTGATAGTTTCATTTACATGGATGTACACATGTCATAGGGAAATTATATTTTTTTCCCTTGGGAAACTGACCTAGTGTTCTTGAAATATCATTAATCTTTCAAAATGTGTTATCTCCAAATATGAGATACAAAATATGAGAACCTCAAAATACAGTACAGGGTATGCAGGGGTGCTTAACACTGGGATTAGGAAGAATTGCTTGTGGTAAATGCCAAAATAACTTGAGGCCTCTGTATACCGGCCCAAAGGGCTGGCCTGGAGGCAGAGTTGGGGCAGAGCAGCTGCACGCCGGTCACCCCAAACCCAATCCCACGCCGACGCCGTCTCTTAGGGTGGCCTTTTGCCACTCCTAAAAGGAACAGCATTTTGCCGCTCTTTTCGGGGCAGCAAAAGGAAGAATCAGGGCCGCAGTGTAAGGTAGCCGCGGTCCCGATCTGCTGCTTCCCGGGGTGGCCCAGAGCCACCCATCTGCACACCCCCTTGGTTAGTTTTGGTTAATACACACCTTAACTTGGCTGAGCAGCTGGCGGTTCAGCAGGCCAAATGAAAGAAGAATACAGCAGAGCAGTGGACTCCATCCTATGAAATTCTGGGATTTGTAGTTTTGTAAGCTATTTAGCCTTCTAGGTCACAATAGCTCTGGTCGCACAACAAAACTACAAATCCCAAGATTCCATAGGATGGAGTCCACTGCTCTGCTGTATTCTTCTTTCATTTGGTCATCCCTCATCACTAACCATGCTGCCAAGTGCTTGATGAGGACTGTAGTTCAAAACAGCAGGAGGATGCCAGTTTGAGGGATGCCAACATACAATGACCAAAGATAACTTCTCAAGTAGAAATTTTTAATATGACCTGCTACCCAATCATTAACAAGAAAGAAAGGAAATGCTAAGCATAGAAACTGGAGCTGTCTACCAGCATAGTATCTGTTCTTTCACTCAGCTATCTCCCTCCCCATAGGTTCTATCAGATTTAAACACTTCCAGCTCAGCTCTAAGTTTTCTAACAGGGATCTCTATAAGTGAGTATAGGTGAATTAAGAAGAGCAAAGCAATGGGGAAAAGAGCATTTAACTATTGAGAACTGTTTTCTTTTAAAGCAACTGAATGCTTCCAGATTTGCTGAGAAATATTTAACTTCCAGACTGAGATATTTTATGCCAAGTTCCAATCTGGAATGTACTTTTATGGTTGAGTTATAAACCTGTGGAAACTGAGCTCTGTAAAATTAAATGACACCATTCAAAAACGACAAAGTAAGAGATCCAGTGAAAGATAAAAAGGTTCTTAGATAAAGTGTGTACAAAATAATAAGGGTGGCATTGAGTTTGCCATACAAGATTGAGTAAGGACAGGATAAACTTGTTTTGCCCTCTACAGCAAAATACTCCCTGCAATTTAAAAATTATATGAGGAAAACTTTTCAATTGGCTTGACAGCTTGAAAAGAATATCACTTTATCCAGAGCATTTGTCTTTATTCTGCAGATCCTTTAGAAAATCATATAAAATAGGACTGGGTTTAAAGTTCTCATTCTGTGCATTTTCTTCATGTCAGTCTGACTGAATGCACTGTTCTTACTCCTAAATAATGCATACAGGCATCCATCCATTTTCGTGGACTTCGAGTCCGCAATCTTGGTCCTTCACGGACAAGCAAGCGGGGAGGGTTAAAATGGTATGTGTGCGTGCAACATGTGCACAGAACCATGCGCAGGAGCATACGGCCATTCAAGCCAATGGGGCTTAAATATTTGCAAATTTCCATTTTTGCGGGGGGAACCCAAAATGGAGGAACGGCTATATATATATGATCATACTATCAAGCTTTCATGGCAAGAAACTCTCACTTACGACTGATTTGATTAAATCAAATTAATCTTTAATAAAATGTGCCATTGATTGGTTATATCAGTTCTTCGGTTTCTGACTCTTTTCCTTATCTGGACAATATTGTCCACACTTCAATGGATCTCTAACCTCTCTATGTACTAACACACAATTCCCCCCATTTTTAGTCTGGTGTGAGTGTTCACCCCAAAACCACAGTCTCTTCTTGCTCAGTAGCTTCATCTCATCTATACTCCTTCCTTCATTTTCAATTGCGTGGATGTTTTATCTTCTCTTGCTTTTTTGTCACTATTTAGCCCGCTGCCTCTTCAGTTTTCTGTCCTTCACTCACCTTGGAGTATATCGCATAGCAATAGTATCTCTGGAATAGGTTGCCAGATCTCAGAGCCTGGGCCTGAGTCTGCAACTTTCACAGGTCATCTCCAGACAGGAGACAAAGGTACAAATTCTCCATTTTTTGTGTGCTCACCTCCGGCCAAGACTTATGAGCTAGTAGAGCTGAATCTTGCCACAATTTGCAAGGTTTAATTTATTTGTTTCTGCAACGTGCAAATATTTGCCAGTGGGTTTATGTATTTACTTAACTTTCTCCATCTGTCCCAACTTTTGTAGCATAAGGGCTTACCCTCCACTCTGCTCTGCATCTATCTCCTGGCTAGAAGCAAGGAGGCCAAATAAATTGTTCCTTATCCTGTCTCCCAAAGTCAGTGTGAATGAATAATGACGCCATTTCGCATTGATCTCGGAACAGCCCAATTTAGCTAAAATTTCTGTCTTAATTTTAAAACAGGGAAATATGGTCTTAGTATAGTATGTGTGTTTAAATGACAAGTTCTGAGCAACTATGGTTGGTACTTAATGCAGAATGCTGAATGAGATCACAAGGGACTGTTCCTAGGTCTCAGGTTTGGGCTGAGAATCCTCAAGGCCTGGGAGAATCCTGAAATGATGGTCCTATTCTGCAACCATTTGTTCACTCAGCTTTGCTACTTGCCCAGATCCCCTGTATGCAAAGTGACTTTTTTTTTGTTTCCCCAGAAGGAAAATAAGTATGTCTGCAACATGTTCTCTTTTTTACAAAATGTGAAGACTACAATTTGCCACCAAAGACAGGGAGATGGGAACTTCTTAGGTCTGCTGATGGGGAATGCCTTAAATATGATCCCCTAGCTGCTTTTTTGTCTATGGTGGTGAATAGCGTGTGTGTGAGTGTATTGTGTGTGTTTGTGTGTGTGTTTATCAAAAAAACCTCCAAAAGAAAAAAAGCCTCTCTTATCTCTACAGTTGCATTTGTGAGAGAACAGATCTGGTTTGATCTGTTCTAGCACTCATTTGACTTCTTGGCTATCCATGGTATCCTCATCCATCTTCTCCAGCACCACATTTCAAATGAATTGATTTTTTGTTCTATCTTTCTTAGATTGCTTGCAGACAAATACAACTTGCAGTTTACAAGCATAGATTGGATGATATCTTAAATTTCCCCTTTCCAATAGCTTGTTAAAGCATAGGAAGGAGGAAGTCTCACACACCGTTCAGTTTATTACAGTCTCTGCCTGCTTACTCAGAGAGGCTTTCGAGTGCATGTGAGAGTCAATGTAGGTCCTTATCACATCATGCTGTTATGCCATCATGGCAATGGTTTGCTCCCACTTTTGTTTTAGCCTTATCATACAGCCACATAGTTCTCCTGGTGATGTTGTCCTGTACAGTTGTTAGGAAGATGTTTTTTGTACTGAAAATAATCCATTAATGATTCCCTTTCCTGCTATGATTCAAGTTTCAGTGCAGCTGTCTCATTCTCCTTCATCGAGAGAACAATCTATTAACGGGTGTGGTGTGGTTGTGATGTGGTTGTCCCTCCCTTGGGGATTCCCAAAGAAATCTTCAGCCGGGAAACCTTGGACTACTTCCAGTGTTTGGGTGGGGAGGACAAAACTTCAAAAGAAAACAGCTATGCTTTCTGTGGCCTACGCTTCTGAAACTGCTTTCAAATTTTTTCTCTATTTTTTATATCAATTGTTTGCTGCAATAATACTCTAATCCTGACTTGTCAATGATTTAAAGTCATTATTCAGATGCCTTGCTGCATGGGGGTTATTTTCTAAAGATATTTCCACTGCTTTCCTGTATGATACACCACAGTGTTGTCAGCACAGTATTACTTTTTTAAAATTTATTTTTAAGGTAATAGTGTAATAACACGATGATGTCACACCATATCAGTGTTATTACAGCTTAATGAGTACAAATGAAGTGGTTTTGGGAAAGGGCAACCTGGAACAACTGATCAGCATGATAAAACACTGTTTTCAAAGAGGAGAAAGGTACCAAAAGGCATCAAAAATGATGTGGGATGGTGCAGTCCCTTTCTCTTCTCCTCAACTCTCACAATGTGAAATCTGGACAATAGCAGGTGCCAGTGATGGTTGTTCTTGCTCCATTCATACCCTAAATATATCAGGGCTACAACTGTTCCCCCTCCCCTTGCTTGAGATGTGATTAATTGTGGGGTAGGTGAGATTTCCTTCTCTCCCCATCATGGTAACTGGAAGTGTAATGAGAGAAGATCAGGGGAAAACTTCTGTGGGTCAGCTCATAGTGGATCTGCCCAGAAGCACAGGAGGAACTAACACAATGGATACAGACATGAGAATTCACTCTTGCCTCTATCACAAGCTCCCAGAACAGGGGGGAAACTTCTTATCCTGTGTTTACAGAGTCATGGCTACATCCAGAAATTAAGTATAAATAAACTGAGATAGAAGAAGGCATGTTGTAGATATATTTTTGAAATCCTAATAAGTACAAGTACAACTCCCACCACTCCCAAGGTTTTTGGCCAGTTTGGACAAGCACTCAGTTGAGGAAAGGTATGCCCATGAAATTCACGAGGTCACCATGAGTCGATAGGTGACTTGAAGGTATGTGAGTGTACACACACACACACACACACACTATATATATATATAACTAATAATTATTAATAAAGTATAATTATATTTTATCTATTCTGTGGTTTGATCTTTTACAAGGATGT
The DNA here is from genome assembly GCA_020142125.1 of Phrynosoma platyrhinos. Lineage (NCBI taxonomy): Eukaryota > Metazoa > Chordata > Lepidosauria > Squamata > Phrynosomatidae > Phrynosoma > Phrynosoma platyrhinos. The sequence goes on from JAIPUX010001880.1 coordinate 29,538,931, forward strand.
CACATTTTGAGAGAAATGGATGGGAATTTTCAGATTTTTTCTGAAGTATGGAGGAGGGAACAAGAGTAGGGCTGCAGAATAGGGATGAACTGAACTAGGAAGAATATACTGAAGAGCTATGGACCACTACAGTGAGTTAGTCATAAATGAACTGAAAACTAAACAAGACTTCCTTTAACCCTAGGCTACTAGGACAGAATGCCAGAGCGCAGATTTAGAGTACATGATGACAAGGGATCAAGATATCTCTGAGCGTGTTAATTATTTCCTAACACTAAGCACAGTACAGCATTCTTCCAAATACCTGAAAATAGGCACAAGTCTCTCAGAAAACCAAACTGAGTGGAGACAAGACCAGAAGCAGAAGAGTCATCAGGGAATTGGGAGATCTAGGATTTAATCCTGAGGATGAAATGCATTGTGTAACCTTGCTCTCTCTCTCTCTCTCTCTCTCTCTCTCTCAAGTTGACAGGGTTGCTTCCAGGAAGAACTATATACACTGCCTTAAATTTATTAGAGGAAAGGGCAGGAAGGATGTAAACTTAAACCAGTTAATCAGTCAATTTTGTTTCAGCACAATCAAGAGGAGATCTCTAACATCTTGGGCTATACTCTTGTATCAATTCCACAGTACTACTCTTTTTCTTCTCATTCAGTGTCTACACTTTGTGTATTATATGTGAAAGATCATATCTTCAGAAACACTATGGGATTGACACCAAAGTTGTCTGAAGGCATTTGATATATTTGCACTTTTGAAATGAAGTGCAGCATTCAGATCCTGACTGTTGCTTGGTTACAAGTTTGCATGAGAATGAAGTGTAAGTCAATCAGAGCTCCTCAGAAGAGCAAACAAATTGATTATAATAAAGGAAACTCCCTGAGTGTTTATCTGTCTATCTACACCATAGTTCCAAAGCTGTGACACCTAGCCAATGGGTGCAAAGTAAGGGAATTCTACAGGTTTTTAAAAACTGAGTAATTAATTTTAGTTGATTTTAATCTGTCTAAAGTCTGCAGTACCATCTTAAATTCTGGATTATTTGTTCTAGAGGGCAGAGATCCACAACCACCAGGCAAAAACCTCCAGTCAGGATTGCATATTCATTTCTCCAGTGGGCCTTGGGGTGGCTTCATGTGGGCACATCTATGGTAAGCAAAAGAACATGCTGGGTATGAATTCTGTTTTCCCTTGCAGGCCTCTTTAACTCTTCAAAAGATTAAGAAATAGAAGTGGTTTGTTTCAATGCCATTGTACAGGTTTTTCAATGAGCTCTAGACTGACCATGGGTGAGAGCTTGTTGGAAAGCTATGCCGTGGTAATAGTAGCATTGTATCTGTACAGTAGTGGAGCTATCTTGAAAGGTCAGGACTCTGCCCCATGAAAGCAGCATGTAGGCCACTCAGTAGCTGCTGTGAAGAATTTTGTGAATTTCACTTCATGGACAAAATCACTTGGACCTGCTCTGACCTGGATGCTCCAGTTGATACCAGTCCAGCAAATGTAACCTTGTCAATTGCTTGTCCTGTATTATTGGATGTGATTTAATTTGTGCAGCCTAAACTTGTGGATAGGATCCTTGAAGAAGTGAAAATCACCACATATGTACCAGATCCTCGACTTTCCAGGCTCTTGCAATCAGCCCAAGGGGGATTGCTGAAGTGGGTAAGAAGAGTGGTGAATGCCTCACTGTGGCAAGGCAGCTTTCCAACCTGTCTAAAAAGGACTGTAGTGAGGCTGTTACTGGGGGGGAAAAAATCACCCTACTAAAGAATTAAAGGCCAGCTTCCAAAATCCATTTATTGAATAAGATTTGATGACACCAAATTCTATCTCTCCATCCCATCTAATTCCAAGGAAGCAGTCTCTGAAACCACTGTCTGCTGTCAGTAATGGATAGGATGGACCTATGTGGTGAGCCGGACACCAGGGCTTGGATGGAAACCATATGCAGCCCTTCATATGTTGGACTGCAAATATGGAGGACCACTTCTGCACTAAGGAATTTTATGCTGTAAGTGGCTGGCTACTTGTTAATAAAACTGTGAAGGACTATTGTATTTCTAAGTCTTGGCCTCTACATGCAGCAGAATGAAGAAATGAAATGTTTAAAGTACTGACATGAGAATTGACTAACCAGTTCAGATCTTAAGGTGGTGGGATCACATTTTTGAAGGCACACATGGCAGTATACTGCAGACAAAACACTAGAACAGCAGGATAAGGGTTGGACTGGAACCTTTCCCCTTATGAGGCATTTGTTTTGTAAATCTGAGGAGAGCTTGTTTGTACAGGTGCTACTAAAAATGTAGTGCATCCTAACTACAGTCTGAAATGGTAAAGACCCAGTCAATCCTCATGACGTATTTAGATACACTGCACAGCACACTTTTATTGATGGAAGAAACAGTACATGTTCAAAGCAGCAGTAGAGCCAACTACTTCAGTGGAAACTGGTTCCCAAGGAAACCAATGTCTAATCTGCACTACAGAAATAACAGAGTTTGATATCGCTTTTACTGCCATGACTCCATCCTATGGAATCCTGGATTTGTGGTCTGTTGTGGCACTAGAGCTCTGACAGAGAAAGCTAAATATCTCACCAAACTACAAATCTCAGAATTCCACAGCACTGAGCTATGGCAGTTAAACCGGTGTCAAACTGTATTATTTCTGCAATGCAAATTAGATCCAAACAGCAACTTAAGTACCATTGATTTCAGGGACAATAAAATCCAGCTAAAATAGTCAGGATTCACCCCTGTCCCCTCCTGACACCTATAGTATTGAATGGATACTAAGACAAAATAAAGAGAAATGCAGGGGGTTGTTTTTGTTTTTGTTGTTAACTGCCTTCGCATAGATCTTGACCCATGGCGACCCTGTGGATGAGACATCTCCAGGGTCCTCTACTGCTCTGTCCAGCTCCTGCAAATTCATATTCATGGTCTCTTTAATGAAGTCTATCCATCTAGTAGGTGGCCTTCCTCTCTTTCTACTTCCCTCCACCTTTCCTAACATTATTATTTTTTCCAACGATTCATGCCTTCTCATGATGTGTCCAAAGTATGACAGTCTGTTTTGTCATCTTGGCTTGACCTACTCTAGGACCCCTTTGTTTGTCCTTTTGGCTGTCCATGGAATCCTCAGCACTCTTCTCCAGCACCGCATTATCTCAAATGCATTGATTTTTCTCCTGATTTCTTTCTTGACTGTCCAGCTCTCACATCCATACATGGTAATAGGGAATATGAGCTTGTATGATTCTGACTTTTGTGCTGAGTTGTATGTCTTTGCATTTTATGATCTTTTCTAGTTCTTTCATAGCCGCCTTCCCATTCTTAATCTTCTTCTGATTTCCTGGCTGCAGTCCCTGTTCCTGTCAATGTTGGATCCCAGGTATGAGAATTCTTTTAATATTTCTATTTCCTCATTGTCTAGGTTGAATTTGTGTAGATTTTCCGTGGTCATTATTTTTGTTTTCTTTCTATTCAACAGTAAACCTGCCTTTATACTTTCTTCTTTGATCTTACTTAGTAGTTGTTCCAGGTCTGGGAGGTTTTCTGCTAGTATTATGGTATCATCAGCATATCTCAGATTATTGATATTTCTTCCTTCTATTTTCACTCCTCCCTCTTTCATGTCCAAGCCTGCTTTACTTACAATATGTTCTGCATATAAGTGGAATAGATAGGGTGATAGGATGAAGCCTTGTCTGATTCCTTTGCCAATTGGAAACCATTCTGTTTTTCCGTCTTCTGTTCTGACAGTAGCCTCTTGTCCCGAGTACAGATTCCTCATCAGGATTATCAGATGTGTTGGCACTCCCATGTCTTTAAGGGTGCTCCATAGCCTTTCATGATCTATGCCAGGGACCAGCAACCTACGGCCCGGGGGCCGGTTTAGGCCCCGGTCCCTCGACTAACCGGCCCAGGCCGAAGGTTGCCGCTGCTGCTGCCGCCGCGCACCACTGCCACGGCGTGTTTTTGCCACTTTGCGGCCGCGCTCGCCGCGACTGCCATTTTGGAAATCAATATAGCGGTCGCAATGCATTTGTGCATGCGCAGTACTCTTGCCATGCGCAAACGCGTTGCGACCGCCATTTTGATTTCCAAAATGGTGGCTGCGACATGTGCCGCTGTGGCGGTGACCGCGGTAGCGGCCGCGCCGGCAGCGTGCGAGGGGGGTTCACGCGGTGGCGGAGGGCGTGCGGTGGCAGAGGGCGCGCACCGCCATTCCCCCCCCCTCGGCCCAGCCGAGACCTGGGCTACAGGAGACCGGGCCAGGTCTCAGAAAGGTTGCCTACCCCTGATCTATGCAGTCAATTGCTGTTTACTGTGAAGAAAGATGAGCCTTCTTGTTTTTCCACATGCGCAGACAGTATCGTTCACACAACTTCTACCAAGAGGAACACAGAACACCTTGATGTTTGTTAACATCATGACATTGACTCATAGTAAACCTGTGGATTAGACCTTCCCAAGTCCCGCTGTCTTTAACTGCTCTACTCTGCAGGCTCAGCCCATGGCCCCTCTGATTGAGTCAAACTATCTGAAATGTGGTCTTCCTCTTTTTCTGCTACTTTCCACCTTTCCTATCATTGTTTTTTTTAATGATTAATTTCCCCTCATAATATGACCAAAGTATGATTATCTCAGTTCTGGCATCTTGGCTTCTAGAGAGAATTCAGGCTTGATCTGTTCTAGGACCCATTTGTTTGCCTTCTTGGCTATCCATGGCATCCTTAGCAATCTTCTCTGCCACCACATCTCCAATTAGTTGTTTTTTTTCTTATCTTGTTTTTTTCAATGTCCAGCTCTCGCATCCGTATGTGGTGATAAGGAATACTATGGTTTGGACAATTCTAACTTTAGTGCTCAGTTGTATATCTTTACACTTTAGGATCTTGACTAGTTCTTTTATGGCCACCCTTCCCATTCCTGGTCTCCTTATTCTTGATTGCAGTCTCTACTCTGTTCAGTGTTTAATACAAGGTATGGGAAATCTTTAACTGTTTCGATTTCCTTATCATCTAGGTTGAATTTATTTAGATCCTCTTTGGTCATTCACTGTGTTTATGTTCACTTTTTACTTATTTCTATGACCTTCCTTAATCATTCTTCCAAGTTCATGATGTTTTCCACATATCTTAAATTTTAGATGTTCCTTCCTGCTATTCTTACTCCTCCTTCTTCTGTGTCCAAGCCTGCTCTTCATATAATATGTTCTACATACAAGTTAGAATAGATAGGGTGATAAAATGCAAGGTGAGCGGGTGTAGCTTTGCCTGACCTCTCCGCCAGCAGAGAACCATTCTGTTCGTCAGTACATTCGTCCCTCCACATTTGTGGCCTTGAGACTTTTGCAGATTTGATTATTCACTGATTTTTATTGACATGTTCTCTCTAGGAATATCTATGTCCTCCAGCTCAATTCTATGGTCAACTTTAACCAAAAGTCACACTGAAGGACATAGAGATTCCTAGAGCGAACACTCCACTAGGCATTTGTAGCTCTTCCAGTGCAATTTTATGGTCTGAGGTGCTCTCTCAGGTTAAAAAACATTTGTGTTTTTGTTATTTGCATTTTCCACATTTACGGAGGTCCTGTGCCCCTAAAAGGTATTCCCCATTGACAAGGTTGTCAAGTCATATCTGACCATCTGGGGTGGTGCTCATCTCTGTTACAAAACCAAAGAGCCAGCATGTGATCATGTGGCCACCATGGTTTCACAGAACACTGTTATATTCCCACCAAAGTATTATCTACTTGGATTTGCATGCTTTCGAACTGCTAGGTTGGCAGAAGCTGGGACTAGTGATGGGAGCTCACCCCATCATGCAGCACCCGGGCCTCGAACTGCCAACCTGCTGATCTTACTGATCAGCGTCTTAACCACTTGAGACACTGCATCCCCTGTGCCCCTAACCCAGTGTTTCTCCATTATTTTCTGTCACGCCCCCCCAGGAAAGAAGAAAACATTTTGCGCCCCCTGCGCAATCACATGGGCAGGTTTGGCCAATCAGGATAGAGCTACTGGGGCTGTGCTGGGACAATCTCCCTCTCTCCAGCCGTAACAGGCCCCCCTTTATGGAGCCTCACGCCCCCCCTGGGGGGCCCGCCCCACTATTTGAGAACCGCTGCCCTAACCCATGACAATGTGGATGGACAAGTGTTGAGAGAGATGTTGTAGCAGTTTTGAGACTCACTGAAAGAAAGAAGTTGGCAGCATGAGCTTTCATAGACTTGTCTGCTTCCTCCAATGCTTTTGGTGGAGTGGAAGCCAAAAACAGATATATATATATATATATATATATATATATATATATATATATATATATATGCCCTTAGTATGTGAGAATGTCAAATCAAATTCAAAATCCTTTGTGTATACAAATGAAATAGCAAGACAAAGGATTTTGAATTTGAACTGACATTCTCACATACCAAGGACATATATAGGTCTGTCCCTGGCTTTCCACTCCACCAAAAGCATCTGAGGAAATAGACTTAAGTCTAGGAAAGCTCCTGCTGCCAGCTTCTTTCTTCCAGTGAGTCTCAAAGGT
>JAIPUX010001880.1:29557424-29569688 GCA_020142125.1 Phrynosoma platyrhinos
ATTACAGAGTTGGATGAATGTTCAAGCTTTACTAAGTCCAGAGCAAGCAGGTTTCAGAAGACATATGTCCACTGTGGATCACATAACTGTGCTTTCATTTCTTGTGAATAAATATTTGTCGAGACCCAAAGGTAAATTATATGCGGCTTTTATTGATTTGAAAGCCACTTTTGATTCAATTCACCAGTCTCTACTATGGGAAAAGTTGGGTAGACTTAATATAGATCCTCGGTTGTTTCTTTTAAGCCAACTTCATACAAATAATCAATGTAGACTGAAATTTTCTGAAACAGGTCATTTAACAGACCCTATCTACTCTGGTATAGGAGTGAGACAGGGTTGTGTGTTGGCTTCTCATCTGTTTAATCTATTTGCGGCTGATTTACCTGCCTTTATGACCACAGTAGATTCTCATCCCCCTTCGCTGGGAAATCGTCCACTTTTTGTACTCCAATATGCCGATGACACTCTGTTACTGTCTTTATCTCAGGTGGGGTTGGCAAGAGCGCTCAAAAGATTCTCGGAATAACTCTTTTTTTGAGTGCTTATGAAACTGATTAAAACCAGAATACTGTACTCTATTTCTTCATACTTCATGCATGTTTTATCTACTTTTGCTAATTGTATTTTCTGGATTATTTTGAAACCTAAATGAATCTACAATTCTAAATATTCAGCAGTATATCCTATTAAAGATGGTTCTGAGTAAACATGGAAAAAACTGTGCTGTAATATAACATTTTAAGCCATCAGATATTTTACATGTCTAATATTGCCAACTTGATGCTGCAAGAAAGTTTAGAGAAATCTGTTCCTAACAGTACTTATCTATTTCAAAAGTGAGTATTAGTGATTATGAAAATCTACTTCCCCCTTCAGTTACAGGCCTGTATGTGGATAGGACTTCCCACAATCTGTTTGAAAAGCTGTTAAACTTGAATGTTGGAGCGGTACAATGTGCAGTGGCATGTTTTACTGTGCTCTAGCTTGCAATTATGGTTTTTCTGAAATACGACTTTATCCCAAATGAAACAAATTTGACTGGCATCAAGGTATGCCAAAGGCTGTAATCAAACAACTTGGTGGTCTTGTGTCATTGTATTTTATTAGTGTAATCCTGATAAGCATATTGGAAGCCAAATGCTTTTAAGCACTAAATTTATGTTGATTATAGATACCGGTATACCTTTTCCCTGCTTTCGTCTTAACTTGATCCAGACTGCTGAAATATGCTGTGACTTACCAGGTCCCAACTCCCTGAACATAAGTGAAGAGTATGAGTCAAAATTTACAATATCTTGTGTGTGCAGATGCACAGTATATCAGAAATTATGCTATTAACTGGGCAAAGCTGAACCTTGTATGTTAATTGGTAAGGTAGTCTCTGTTTGCTCCAAGATAAGTACAGTAGTACGAGAATAACTTAAATAACAATCCACAGTGATTTTGAATACTGCCACTACACAGAAAGCCAGGCACAAGTAGTCAGTGTCCTGTTGTTCAATACTGATTCCAGTAAGAACCATTTGTTTTCAATGGTATAATAACCTTTCATGTCCCTAGTGACTGAAATTATTGCTTGTAAGCAGTGGTAAAAGCAGGAGAATTGGGGCAGGAGGGTCTTAAGTAGTGTTCTTGATCCTGAAAGGCACATGTAGTGAAGACAGTAGATTGGAGGTTGTCTGTTGATGGAGGGCACTGTTTCAGCTGGTAGTAGTAAGCAGAGCTTATGATGTATGTGTCCTGGACTTCCAGGTACAAACAACTGCCACCAGCTAGATACCTGTCTCCCTCCCCCCCAACGATCTGAATTAAAGATCCCCCACATTGCTATTAAGCTATTAGAATGTGTTTGTGTGTTTGTGTGTGTGGGGGAAATCTAACCTTCTATATACTATATGATTTCTCAGTCTTATTCTAAAGAAAAAAAAAACAGTCAGTGTAGCAGACCTGGCCAGTATCATCCACAGAGAAAGTTAGAGAAGTACAATATCCAGGAAAAATGCCAGTTATTGAAAATTTGGAGAGGGGTCCATGGCACTAACATTGCAGGGCAGACTCCTGAGTTTGTCTGTAGGCTATGTATTGCCTACATGTCTTTTACTACTCCAGTAGAATCCAATGTTGTCACTGGGGTTGGTATCACCCAGTGCAGTAAGTCATGATGTAACTACACACACCCATTGATATTCTCCCATGCCACACCATACACCATACTTAGTAATGTTTTTGTACTGATGTTACTCAAATCATAATTCCTCTATATCACTGAGTGTAATGGTAATAGTTGTGACACAAACAACTAGCACAATTAAAACTATACCTTTAAAAAATATTATGTGCACAGCCAAAATGTTTTCATACACACATAGTTTCATGTGATTAAAGTTAAAGATTTGTAAGATTAAAAAATAATTTTTAATGTTTAATTAAAAAGCCTACCAGCGGCCTCTCCTTTCTCCTCCTACTGAGCCTCACCCCACTCACCCCATCTTTTCCACTGAGCTCCAGCATTTTAAAGGGACGTAGGCAAATGCCATAGCTTGTTTCTGCCCAAAGGAAAATGTTTAGGGAGCAGTGGTGTTACGCATCCCTTAAGGTGCAGCCCACATGATGACCGTGGTAGAACCTAAGTATGTAAGTTGTACAACTGTTCAACAATGACACCCCTTGTAACTGCAAGAATTGAAAGACCTGAATACTTGTTACCAGTTGTAAAATTAAAATCTTCACTGATTAATGTCCAGTTTTAAAGATACTTTACTCTTTTGTTATAGAGTTAGAAGGTTTTTTTAGTTGCTGTATGTATTGTATCCATTTATTTACTCTTGTGGGTTTCAGATAATAGGTGGGGATCATATTTGGAAAAAAATTTTTAATCATAAGGCATATTATTCTTTCATTCAATAAGAAAGAGATAACCTTCTGAAGCAAATCACCAAGTAGTTCCATGTGACCAGACTGCTTACAGCAAACTTGTAATTGGTTTTGAACTCTCTTCAGTCTTCTGACTTTTTGCTGTAGATTAAATACTGTGATTCTCTCATGGTGTAATACAGAGGTAGGCAACCTAAGGCCCGGGGGCCGGATGCGGTCCCCTGAGGCCTTTGGACCAGCCCCAGGCCAGTCCTGCCGCCGCTGCCCCCCACCGCCACCGCCGCCCACCATGATGATATTGATTATTGTTGTTATTACTTGTTCTTGGGGTTTTCTTGGCAAAATTTCCACAGGGGGTTTGCCATGGCTTTTCTGGGGCTGAGAGAGTGTGCATGCATATTATTTATTTATTTATTTATTTATGGTGCTTTGGCCCCCCAATTGTCTGAGGGACAACAACCTGGCCCCCGGCTCAAAAAGGTTTCTTACCCCTGCTTTAAGGGTTTCTTCTTTCCTGTGTAGGGGTTTGTGCATTCCAATGGCTTCTCTGTGCATTCTGACCTGATAGTTGTTGGCATGATCCAGAATTTCAGTGTTTTCAAATAGGATTTTAAGCTCAGGATGGTTTATAATGTGTTCTGCTACTGCTGATTTTTCTAGCTGACTCAGTTTGCAGTGTCTCTCATGTTCCTTGATTCGTGTTTGAACACTGCGTTTTGTGGTCTCTGTGTAGACTTGTCTGCAGCTGCACAGTATGTATTAAACTCCTACTGCTGTGAGAGGGTCTCTCCTGTCCTTAACTGAGCGAAGCATCTGCTGAATTTTCTTGGTCAATTTGTAGACCATTTAGAGCAGGGGTAGGCAACCTTTTTGAGCCAGGGGCCGGGTTGCTGTCCCTCAGACAATTGGGGGGCCGAAGCACCAAAAATAAATAAATAAATAAATAAAACATTTTTTTAAAATAAATAAATAAATAAATAAAAATACATGCATGCACATTCTCTCAGCCCCAGCAAAGCCATGGCAAAAACCCTGTGGAGATTTTGCCAAGAAAATCCAGAGAACAAGTAATAACAACAATAATATCATTATGGCGGGGGGCGGCAGCCGCGGCGGTGGCGGCAGGACCAGCTTGGGGCCGGTCCAAAGGCCTCGGGAGGCCGCATCCGGCCCCCGGGCCTTAGGTTGCCTACCCCTGATTTAGAGGTTGTGTTTCCTCACCAGTTTCCCTATCCTATCTGTGACTCTGGCGAAACGTCAAGAATAAACTCTTCTAGAACACAAACACATAGCCTGAAAAACCCACAAAAAACTATGAGTGTTGAAAGCCTTCAACTTCAAACTAGAGCATACTTCCTTGTTACATGTTTGTGTGCTGATAGAGTAGTACCTCAGCATCAATTAAAGGCTGCATATTTAAAACTCTTGTATTAGTTAAAAAATTGAAGGGCATAATATACAAGTCAGTTTATGGATTGTATATGAATGCAGAGAAGAAGAAGATTTTGCCATGCTCTTGGTCTTTAAAGGACCTGTTACTATATGTCCTCTCTAGTACTGATATATTAATGATAGACTGTGAAAAACATCTCTGATAATTGCCCCTTTAATCAAGAGGGAATAAATTCTTGGGGCTTATAAATTGCTTTACTTGTTCTGTTCTATGCATTGCTAGTGTCATTAAACATATTACATTACTCTCCAGAGTAAGTTAATTTGTAATTCTGCTGTTAGTATTAGAATTACAATAAGTGCGTAGAACTGAGGGGAAAGATGGGTGGTAGTTGTTGTTATTGAAGATGATGATAGACTTGCAGGAACTTTGGTTTTGAAAATTTAGCAATGAAGCTTGTCCACCCTGGCCTAGGTGGCTTATTCCAGTTTTACTTGCCAGTGTGCTCCCATGATATTACATGGGATCCTATTTCTGTAAGCATTGTATTTTATATTGGAAAATGGAGTTACACTGAAATTTTGAAGTTGTTAACTTCATTCCGTGATTTGAGTTTTCTAGAAAAACTAGAACGGTAAAATATCCACAACCCAAAAGCCCAGTGCTCTGAATAATGTAATCTGATTTAATACATTTGGTTTAAATATTATATTAAAGCACACAGTCCATGGGAATATTTGTAATAATGTGAAGAGAATACCATATACCAGGCCTGCACAACATATGGCCCGGGGGCCACATGTGGCTCGCCAAAGGATTTTGGGTGGGCAGCAAGGATGTGGAATGACTTGAAGGCTTCTCTGTTACTCAGCCTTCTCCTGAGGAGAGGGCCATATGGAGGAAGAGGAGGAGGAAGGGCACCTGCAAGGCTCCTCTGCTGCTCCGATTTCTCCCAAGGAGACGGCTAGGCAGTGAAGGAGGAGGATAGGCAAATGCTTGCCAGCAAGGCTCCTCCACCACCGGCTTTCTTCGGAGGAGGAAGCTGGGCAGCGGAGGAGGAGGAAGAGGACAGGCAAATGTTTGCCCTCCATGACTCCTCTCATCCAGCTTTCTCCTGAGGAAAGGGTGAAGAAGAGGAAGAGGAGGAGGTTAGGATTAATAATAATAACACTAATAATTAATTAATTAATTAATATTTAATTAAGATCCATCTGCAGCCCAAAGAAGTTTAACCTATTTTAATTTTGGCTCCTTCCTACTGTCAAGTTGTGCAGGTCTGCCATATACTGACCTTATAGATTTAGCAAAAAATGACTACACTTGAAAAAACATTAGTTTTGAGGGTCGCACACCTAAAGAGAGTTGTAGCTGTTATATCTTATATCAAAAGATTAGCTTTCTTTTGCTGAGGTATAACTAGTACCTGAAGCTTCACCAACTTAGTGTACTACGCATGAATTCCATTTAAACTTCAGAAAAAACTGTTTCAGTACAACTAGAACATTTTATTTCATTAAAGAGGATGTATAGGAATCTACATTTAGGCAAGTCATTACATTTTGGGGGCACTTGCATATATTACTGACAAGCAAGGGATTTGGTGAAATAGAATCAAGTGTTCATTTGTGTCTTCGTTTGTAATCTATTTCTCTGAGCAACAGGGTTTGCCAATGATTGTCTCCTTAGAAGAATAACTAGAACTTCATATTCTGTATTTAACATTACTCATTGCAGTAAAACAGCCCAGATAACTAGAGGTGTGTATGTGTGTTATGGAAAAATTTTCTTGGAAAAACATCGTATTGGAAAATTTTCTGTTTTGGAAATGGATCTTTGAAATTTCTTTACTACTGTTTCTTCTGTTCTTACTGTTTTGTTTTGTCTCCTGCCTGCTTCTCATAAATTGGCCAAACTGTTCTTTACAGTTCTGTGTTCCTTACAAGTTCAAAACCTTGTAGTTCCACTTGTATGAAAAAATGCTTATGTGAGCATTTTATAAGAATCAAGCCATCCCCCCAGTAAAAACAGAAGAAACATTAGTAAAACAAATAATTATTTTTTAATCTCTTCTATTTTTGCATGGTGTCAAGCAGACATAAAATACTCATTCCCAGAAAAGGAACTGAAAAAAAGAGCCAGTGCTGGGAATTAATATATACATACTCATGTTGGCTTGAGCATTTTATTCATTATACTAAAATAAAATATTCTAACATCTGTTTTTAAAAACTTTTATGGAAAAATAAACTTCAGGAATAAACAGAGTTTTCCCAAATTTTCCTATCTCCCTCCCTTCACATCTCTAGGATGGGAGATGAATAAACTGAAATAGTGAGCCACATGCTGCTTTGGGACTATGTAATTTCTGCCTTGTCTTTCTGAGTGTGGATTGAGAGCATTGATAGCTCTGGGAGTTCTGGTCTGCCTTGGAAACAGCAATACAGCACTGTTGTGGCTGTATATGTGTATTATTTTTTTAAATCTTTTTTGTCCTCGCCTTTTTTTTCTCCTTCTCTCTTCATCCTTTAATACAGAAGGAAAGATAAGAGCTGGTATCAACACATGATGCAGAAGATTAGTAGAGACATTGTGTGTATGTGTTTCAATCAAAGTTTTTTCAGAAGTTCTGATACTGACTGCTGTTTTTTGTTTTGTTTGCATAGGATAGCCTTATAAGCAAGCTCCTACTACAATTTATTAATTAAAGCTCCTACATAGGTTTTCTTCTGAAAAGTTGCTGATTTTTCAAATGGTCACCCTGAAAGTTCCTCAGTGGCCTTGTCAATATGTGGATGCAGAAGCAACTGCTTTCCATAAATGTAGAGAAGATTGATTCAGCTCTTTTGAGTATTATATATGCCAGTTAAGTTATAGCAAATTAGTATGATAGTTGAATCATAAAATTATTTAGTGATCTGGAGCCTACGAAGCTTTCCAGAGCCAGACCATACTAATAGGATGCTTCCATTCGAAGAAGTATTTTTTTAAAAAATAATACTATTTTTTGCTGAATTTCTGCATTCCTCTTGAGGCCACTGTGTTCCTAGAAGATCCCTCCTGATCCACATCGAAAGTTGCTTCCATTGCAGAGGAGAGTGGAAACGGTAAAAGTTGTTCTCACTACAGTAGAAGCTGCCTCGAGATTAGAGATGGAAGGAATCCCACTGTTCAGGAAGGGGAGTGTTTGGATATACTTTCATGCAGATATTATTTTTATTTATTTATTGCACTGGTAGACTACCTTTGTTTTCGCATGGTGTGCAGTAGATTACAAATATAAAATACAAACAATGAAATAGTGACTAAATGTAGCAAGTGATGAAATGGTAATAAAACTACCAGCTAAATGAGAGTACTATGACCTAGAACAGAGGTAGGCAACCTCAGGCCCGGGGGCCGGATGCAGCCCCCTGAGGCCTTTGGACCAGCCCCAGGTCGGTCCTGCCACTGCTGTCCCCTACTGCCGCCCACCATGATAATATTGATTATTGTTGTTATTACTAGTTCTTGGGGTTTTCTTGGCAAAATCTCCACAGGGGTTTTGCCATGGCTTTTCTGGGGCTGAGAGAGTGTACATGCATATTTTTTTAATTTTTTAAAATATTTATTTATTTATTTATTTATTTATTTTTGGTGCTTCGGCCCCCCAATTGTCTGAGGGACAGCAACCCGGCCCCTGGCTCAAAAAGGTTGCCTACCCCTGACCTAGAAGCACTAAGACCAGTTATTAAAAAGCCTAGGAGAATAAAAAGATCTTCATCTAGCAATGGAAAGTAAGCCTCAGGGGAGGGCATTCCACAGAGAAGATACCTCCATGGGAAAGGCTCTCTTTTATAATCACTCACTGCAAAATTTCACTGAGATTTCTTCATGTCACTGTCTTAAATCTTTGTGTCTCTGGATGGTGACAGGGTTAGAACTTGTGTGTGTTCATGTATGCGTCTGTGGTTGTGGGAAGAAAGCCGTCCAATAATGGTTTTACTTATAATGATTTCTTCTCCATTGCTGTTAGTAAAACGTTGGTGCAATACAAAAACATCTGCCTCTCACAAAGCAAAGCATTACATGTTCACTTTCCCAGTAATTATGAAAGGTTTAACTGTTTTGCAGGAACTTTCTATAAGGGCTAGTGTTCTTGGTGCATTATGCAACATTTGCCACACCAAAGAAAAAGAGTAAAACTCAGTCAGAAAGGAAATTTAGTTTAAAAACTAAACTTGCAGTTCAGCCATGTAAATAACTATCTAGTCTAGACTCTAGCAGAAACATTTGATTCACCTTTCTTTTTCTTGTCTCTGCTATTAGCTTTCTTTGCTACCTCTTTGACACTAAATTAGCCCCACACCCCATTTTTCTTAAACATAGAGCAGTATTATGCACATGTGTATATATACTCATTCAAATTACTAGTACTTCAGTACTAAAAGTGTGACTTCTGCAAAATGCATCAGCACTGTGAAAGCAGCAGTTGCAGGGCCCTATTATTATTTGTTTTTACACTTGCCCCTCTGTTTTCATGGTGGATCAATTGTGGACACCACCACCTCACTAATATTCAAGCCCAATTGGCTTGAATGGCTGTGCATGCTCCACTTTATCCTATGGAGCTCACTCCTCCACAAAGAATCAAGACTACAAAAACTGAGGGGCGAGTGTATATGTTTGTTGGCTCAACAGGACAAAAAAGTTTATCTATAGCTTGTATGGTATTCATGTACTCAGTATAGCACAGTGGAAGATGGGCATGCAGAACAGCGTCTTTGCTGCTAAATATGTATCTGACAGCATGAAAGAGATTTTTTTCTTCTTAGCCATCATATTGCTGCCCACAATAGGGGCAAGTAGAGATTGTCATGGCTGCTTTTCAGAAAAAGAGAATTAATCTTGTCACAGAAAGAATGGTGGATTGGATTGCACAGCGGACATAAGTGCTTGTTGCAAAACCATGTAGCCAATTGCAGATACATAACCACATACACTAATTGCACAAGCTCAGTTTCATGTTACTTCAGAAGCAGCATGTTCATACAAGTTCTGCATACAATGCATTAGATACAGTTTGCTTCTTGGAATCTCATGCATGTTTTTAATGTGTATGGGTTTAATTTTCAATGTGGGTACACATGAAACTTTTAAAGACTGCTATCAGATTTCTGGAGCCAAAATGACTTAAAGCCAAACTGTTTCATATTTACTGATGCAAATTGACTCTTTCCATAAGTAGCTCATATGTATTTATGTAGCAAAGCAGTTATGCCAGGGGTAGGCAACCTGTCCCCTTTAAGGGCCAAGGGACTTCAGCTCCCAGAAACCTCAGCCATGTTGACCAATAGTCCCATGTTGGCCAATAGCTCCTGGGATTCTGGGAGCTTAAGTCCCTCGGCCCTTAAAGGAGACAGGTCATAATCCCTGAGTTATGCAAATACACTGAGGTATTGGTATTTGAACAAGTAGGATAGTTTTCACTTGTGTTTAATGATACTTGATCACACACACTAGTGACAGACAGAGGGGTTGTCCACACTGGAAAAATAAAACAGATTCACCCCGTTTTGAACCTCAGCTACTTAGACAATGCACAAGACTGAAATGGGGTAAAACTGAGACCAAGCTGTGCTCTGGGGCTTAAAACCAGAGCAAAAAGAAGCCCATATATGCTGTTCTAATGCGAAAGCGTACATCATTGTACCCGCATATAAACATCACAGTGTAAGTGCGGGAATGTGGGAAAGCCCAGACAGCATATGGAAGAAGTCTGGAACTTATGTCCTGGGACTGGTGAGACACAGCCACCAGCACCTTTGCTTGCCATACAGTTTTTTTATTTGAGCATATAGGCGCACAAGTGACTAGTTGCACCATTGAGCTGTCACACACACCATGATGTGAAAGTACAACAGACACAGCAGGTGGCCAACAATGCAGTGGATGTATTTAAAACATACACAAAGCAGACAGTCATAGAATCATAGAATCATAGAGAGAATGGGGAAAGTGGGCATGTATGAGGGCCCTCCATGATTGTGTTTTGCCATTGTGTCTATGGGCAGTGCACTGTATGGGCAGTGTATCACTCATGTGACTGTGTGGACAGTCACATGGGCCACCCAGTGGGATGGCAGCTAGTTGGAAAAAGGGAGGTAATTGGTGTCACAGGTGCTGTATTTGTGCGATGGTGCACATGCATAGTGGGGAGGTGAGAGGGGGAAGCAAGACATGCGACTTGACGCCATGGGTGTTTGGCCCACCTTGGGAGTGGGCCATGCAGACAGTGGGGTTCCCAATTGGTTTGGGGAAAAACAGGATCAACCTGTTTTTTCCTCTTTGTCTGCTTAGGCCCTAAGTTCACCCAAAGGTTATTTTTAATGTGTATAATTTGGATATGTTAATTTAACCATTATTAAAGCAAGAACCCATCTCATCAACTAGTAAAATTTGTAAATGAACATTTAATTTTTTTAAAAACTTTTTTTTACAGAAACTTCTTTACCAAAAGGACAAAGGAACTCAAACCTGCTGTCCACAGTGCTCCTGGCTGGAAGTTGTTTGGAAAAGTTCCACCAAAAGAGAACTTGCAGAAAGACTCCAAAATAATTCAACAGGTAAAATGTAGTGTGATGTTTTCAAAGGTGTGTGTCTTCTTATGTCCTTGGAATTTTTTGAAGCAGATTTCTTGAGGTAAACTGTTTTTATTTATTTAAATATTTTTTATCCTTATCTTCAAACCCAAAGAGTGACTATAATAACAAAGTAATTACTGCTGTGGTTAGAAATAGTTTGGGTTATGCTTTTTGCTTCCATTAATTGCAGAAACAAATAAAATTCTAACTATTTCTTTATAATGGTAAGAGCCATTTAGTGTAGTCAGAATGCTGGAAGTGCTTTATTTGACAACTATAATAAAAATAATAAAAAATATCTGTGGTAGTAGGAATTTTGGGAAAGTGAAACATAGTGTTTTGTATCTAAACAGAGCCTTGGTATGATCTAGAAGTGTAATCCCATCATCCGGACCACATGCCATTTGCAATGCAGACAATTATATTGGTTGAGAGAGGACAGATTTATGTGCTTTCAGTGCTTAGCAATAGCAAGCAATAGCATTTACATTTCTTTACCACTTCATAGTGACCTCTGCACTCTGTAAGTGGTTTACAATCTGTAAGCCAATTGCCTCTAACAAGCTGGGTACTCATTTTATTGACTTACGAAGGGATGAAAGGCTGAGTCAGCCTTAGACCCCTGGGATCGAACTCACAATATTGTGGCTGCAGTACCAGCATTTAACCACTGCACCACCAGGGCTCCTTGTGCACATTGAGCATATTGTACATGTGCATATTGGGGAAAAATCACATACTTGAATCCTAAATATCTCATACTAATCAAAGTCCTGCTGAACAAAGTGAAATTTACTTCTGAGTAGGTATGCATGAGATTGGCCTGTAAATGTGTGGAGCAGGTGGGGAATTTCTGGCTGGATTTATCCTGTTGCTCCCCTCTTCCTTATTCCCCTTATCCTCACCCTCTCACTGCTCCTAGCAGATGGGGAGGGAGGAGTCCCATTTGCACATATGGGACCTTTTTCCTAAGCCAAATTGCTGTGTGAGAAAATTTTGGAGGAGGATCACAGCTGATATGTAATTTTTCTATGCCTGGCTCCCATTGCCTCCTATGTGGTATTACTGCCCTGAGTATAGGATATCAACCTCAACAAACGAGGTATTGTCTGATTTTGATATGGGTCTGATTCATACTTAGATTGGGAGATGACCTCTGAATCCTGGCTGAAACTTTGGAGGACCTTTTTCAGTCACAATTCACAGTACTGGGCTAGGTGTTTCAGTATACCGCAGCTTCCTGTGCTCTAAATAAGCTTAGAAAAATGAATTGGCATCAGAGGAAATCCCTTTACCAAACTGAATTGTTTTGTGTGAGAGAAAGAAGGACCAAGGTTGTGATAACAACTATGGAGCAAAGTGAGGAAAAGAACA
>JAIPUX010001880.1:29572862-29588258 GCA_020142125.1 Phrynosoma platyrhinos
ATTCAAAAAGGATGTGGAGAAACTGGAGCGTCTCCAAAGGAGGGCAACGAAAACGGTGAAGAGCCTGGAAACCATGTCCTATGAGGAATGACTTAGGGAGCTGGGTATGTTTAGTCTGGAGAAGAGATGGTTAAGAAGTGATATGATAGCCCTGTTAAATATTTGAAGGGATATCATATTGAGGAGGGAATAGGCTTGTTTTCTGCTGTTCCAGAAAACAGGACCCAGAACAACGGATGCAAGATACAGGAAAAGAAATTCCACCTCCACTTTAGGAGGAACATCCTGACAGTAAAGGTTGTTCAACAGTAGAACATCTCCCTCAAAGAGTGGTGGAGTCTCCTTCTTAGAAGGTCTTTAAACAGAGGCTGGATGGCCATCTGTCAGGTATGCTTTGATTGAGAGTTCCTGTATGGCAGGGGGTTAGACTGGATGGGCCTTGTGGTCTTCCAACTCTAGGATTCTAGGATTTCATGGGTTGTTTCATTTGTGAAAGGGTTGGTGTTTTTTGTTTGTCTGTTTGTTTTGTATTTGTGCCAAATTCCTTATGGCTCTTGGTTGTAGTGGCACTGATGCATCTTTGCTGCTATGCCAATTACTAAAGAAAAAAGACCTGTAAACTAAATTTGAATTCAAACACACCCCTAGTTCCCTAGTTGCTTCTAATAGAACCTTTATGAATTATATGAAATATGTGTAGACTAAAAAAAATCCTTAGAAAGATTTGCAGCCTTTGCAGACTGCCAGAAATAGTGCACATTAAATAGAGGCACTGCCCTGGCTCAGTGCTAGGGAGTCATGGGAACTGTATTTTTTTCTGAGACATTGAGCCTTCTCTGTCAGAGAGCTCTGGTGCCACAATAAATTACAGTTCCCATGATTCCATAGCACTGAGCCAGGGCAGTGCCTCAATTTAATGTGCACTATTTCTGGCAGTCTCCAAAGGCCCTTAGTAAGTTAGTTTTCAATCAGAACTCCAGCTATACATGCCAGTGAAATCCCAAACACATTCTCACAAATATAAATATTTTAAGGTAGCTCTGTAATTGAGTAGGTTGAGTATGGCTTAGCTGTGAAACCCAGAGTGATTATCTTTTTCTACAGTTGAGCTCTACTTGAATGACTGTTTATTTATTTGGAATAACTTGTGAATGGAAGCTAAAACAAAATGCAAAATACACAAATGTACAATACCCTTATTGGCAAGTGGAAGTGAACAAAACACATCATGCAAACTTCCAAAGTTCTTCTGGCGTTTTATCATCAGACAAAAGATGTTTTTAAAAAGATCAATATATGCCTATCTTTTGTATCAAATGTTGTCTCTGGTGTAGTTCAATTGGTTTGGAGAAAGGTGGGATATAAGTGCAATAAATAAGAAACAAATCTCCATGTAGGTAGAGCCACTCCCCTCTTGGTCATTCAGGACCAAGACAAAAGACAGTAAAATTTAAACAACATTTGTAGCAGTATCCTCTTGGGATCCAGGGTATCTCTAAAGCCATAGGCCCTTTTCGTAGGCAGAGAACATTGAATTTCTCAAGAAGTCTCTGTATTGCTGCATCTAGAAAACCTTTTAGATGCTATGTAGATTTTCTGGATTTGTGAATGGAAGATCCTTCTCAATAAGGAATAGTTTTTGATAGAGGATTATAGGCCTTTGTGCTTTGCAGCTATTTAATTCCATGGTTAACAGTATACAAAGAGATCTTGTAGCACCTTTGAGACTAACTGAAAGAAAGAAGTTGGTAGCATGAGTTTTGTAGACTTCAGCCTATTTCCTCCGAGACAGACCTATATAAGCCATTTGTGTGTGAGAAAAGCTGTTATTTACAGCCAAGGAGAGTAGATAACCATATGAACTGAGTGTTGGAATGTAGTGTGGGAAACAAGAGGGAATGCTCCCTGGGTATTCCATCTCAGACCTCAGAACAGCAATCCTTCAACAAAAGAACTACAAGGGAAGATTGGAAAGAGAAACAGCAGAATTGGAATATAGTCACAGACTCCAGTCCATCAGCAATGGGTTGAACAGAGATACTGGTTTCCTGACACACTACACATATTTCAACACTATCTGACCTCCATCCTCATGAGGGTGCCCTTAACCCATACATCACATCTCTCTCTGTTTCCCACACTAAATTCTGACATTCATATGGTTATCTCCTTGGCTGTAAATAACAGCTTTCCCCCTATTTTTGTCCCCCAATGACCATGTTAAATCTGTACTTACTTCATCTTCATACATACAAGGTTTTGAACTTGAACTGATATTCTCACACACAGATGCCTTCTACAGGTCTGTTTCCTGGGTTCTCCACTCCAAATATGCATCTGAGGAAATAGGCTGAAGTCTACAAAAGCTCAAGCTATCAACTTTTTTGTTTCAGTTTGTCTCAAAGGTGCTACAAGATCCTTTGTATACAGTGAGCTCTTCATATCCTCAGACTCTTTATCAATGGATTCAACCATCCACAACTTGAAAATATTCAAAAAAGCATAAATTCCAAATAGTAAACCTTGGTTTTGGCATTGTATATAAGAGACACCATTTTACTACACCATTGTATATAACGGGACTTAAACATCTATGGATTTTGGTATCCATGAGGAGTCCTGGAACCAAACCGCAGTGGACTACAAGGGCCCATTGCACTGATTTTCCAGACTAACACAACTATACATTTGAATTCTACCACTATGCTTAACAGTGGCAAAGATCACTTACACGCTTGGTAACTAGTTTAGACTAGTTATGCTGGCTTTCAGATTTTTGTCAAAGAATGTAAAAGGTAGGCCTGAGGATGAAAGAGTAGGTATTGGTTGGCAAAAGCAGACTCTGTGAACAAATTAAGGGTAACACATGGTTTTAAAAAATGTTCATACACCAAAACACAGATTTTTTTTTTATTAAATCTGTGTAAGCATCTGATTAGCCTTTACATTGATGTTGATGCATACATCTTCTCTAGGCACACATACTCTCTGCTATAAAGTCCTGATGTACTATGACTTCTCTCAACATCTAAAGGTTGAAAATAGAATTCAGCTGTTATATTCTTCCTGTTTTGTTTGTTTTCTAACTAGCTTTGGAATTTGGGCTGGCATAATTTGCCTTTTTGTGGTGGTGGTGGGAATTACAGGATATCTAATGGCTCAGTCTTAACACATCTAAACTGTTAAACAGAATCTAAAATGTGCATGAAAATTACTGTGTATTAATGTATGCCAAATGTTTTCTCTAAGGATTTACTTCTGTTTTTTTCATTAGGATGAAATTTCTGCCAGTGTTGCTTCAGTATCTACACTCAATCTATTAAACACAGGGGTATGCAATTTAATTTTTCTATCACATTCTATGCCATGCATGGGATATTTTTTAGCAATCATTGAAATAGATGGCACATCATATAACGGTAGCATGAGGTAATATACTAACTCATTAAATCATTGATACCATGATTAAAAGGCAGATTTTACTTGTTTCCCTTGTTCATATTGAAAGATTGATATTGATTGCCTTGTGCTGTTTTCTTCATAAAATTTATTCAGATTTTCTGTGTAGTCGAGATATGCTTAGGCCTGCTATTCTTGCTCCTTTAAAATTCTGATCTCTCAGCTTTGTAAACATCACAACATACTTAAAGGCTATAACATACAGTTTTTTTCAGTGGCTTCACTGTCTCTGGGTATTCTGTGAAATCAGATAATTTTAATGCCATTTCCAAATCTCCAGATGGAAAATACAATTGGGCTGGTGAAAGGAGTTGACCTGGAATTGAGTTTAGCAAGATTTGAAACTATATTCTAATCTAGGAAGACCACTGCAAATCAATAACAGATGCTTTCTTGACTAGATGGACCCATGAAGAAACATTTCTTCTTTATCCAACATTCCCTGTTGCTTTAAAGCCAGCTGCTATTTGTGTTTCTGCCAGGGACAATGCCATATTATCTAGGAAATGCAATGTGCAGTAGCTTCTTTTCAATATTAAAGTGATTGTATACTCTTTTGTTTAGTTATCACTTTGCAACAAATGAAGAAATTCCATAGCTGATAAATAGAAAACTATTCAAAATGAGAGTGTGAGTTGCATTGTATACTTATATATTTCTGTTTAGAAAATTTGTATCCCAGTAGTGAGTCACACTAAAATCACTGTATGTTGGTACTTATTAGCTAGTATGTTAAACATTCAGTTGACCCTCCACATTTGTGGCTTTGACTTTTGCAGTTTTGATTATTTGTGGTTTTGATTAACATGTTCTGTCTAGGAATCTCTAGGTCCTCCAGTGCAACTGTGTGAGAAGTTGACCATAGAGTTGTGCTGGAGAACCTAGAAGTCCTAGAGAAAACACATCTCTAGGCATTTGTAGGTCCTCCAGCATGATTCTGTGATCAATTTCTGGCAGGTGTTGATCATAAGAGTTGCAGTGGAGGACCTGGAGATTCCTAGAGAGATGTTCTTTCAAGTAAAAAGAATAGTGCTCTTTTATTTGTGTTTTTCCCACATTCACAGGGGTCCTTCACCCCAACACCAGCAAATCTGGAGGGACCACTGTACACACTTACACCAGTGACTTTAGCTAGACTTCCAGTGTAATTTAACTGAGGGAGGCGAGAGTTGTTCAAGGAAGGGTGCAAGACTTTGAGGCCCTGATTCCCCCTCCTCTTCTCTTCTGCTTCTCAAGCTTTTTCTGTCCTGGAGAGGAAGAGAAAGGCAAGGGGGCTTTGAGCATCTGGCTGAGGGAGGAGAAAAGGAGGAGAGCTAGTTCCTTATAAAGTTTTAAAATATGAATACACACACGCACGCACACACACATACATATATAGAGAGACAATGAAGAAATAGAAACAGTCAAAGAATTCTCATACCTGAGATCAAACATTGATAGAAATGGGGACTGCAGTCAAGAAATCAGAAGAAGACTAAGAATGGGGAGGTGACTATGAAAGAACTAGAAAAGATTCTAAAATTTAAAGATATACAATTCAGAACAAAAGTTAGAATCATACAAGTCATTGTATTTCCTATTACCATGTATGGATGTGAGAACTGGACAGTTAAGAAAGATGATAGGAAGAAAATCAAAGCATTTGAGATGTGGTGCTGGAGAAGAGTGCTGAGGATCCCATGGACAGCCAAAAGGATTAACAAGTGGGTCCTAGAGCAGAACAAGCCAGAAAACTTCCTGGAAGCCAAGATGATCAGATTGAAGCTGTCGTACTTTGGACACATCATGAGAGGGGGGATTCTTTGGAAAAGACAATAATGCTGGGAAAGTTGGAGGGAAGTAGGAAGAGAGGAAGGCTACATGCCAGATGGATGGATTCTATTAAGGAGGTCACGAGTATTAAGGGGTTGCAGGAATTGAGCAGAGCAGTGGAGGATGGAGGGTCTTGGAGATGTCTCATCCATAGGGTCACCATGAGTCGAGATCAACTTGAAGGCAGTTAACAAGATTTACACGTGTTTATTTACACGTGAACATAAATACACTAAACAAAATATTTTTATTCATATACTATGTTGGTGAGGTGTGACGTCCACATGTAGATGTCAAAGGGGTCACAAGGGTAAAATGTTTGAAAACCACTATACTATGCTATTCAAAGTGTGGAAACACTGATTCTACCAGTAATAGAATTAGGAACATGGTGGATTAATAAAGTATATTGGCAGATGTTAGAGAAGACAGGTTGCTAAGGTCAGTCCCTTTACCTTTCAAATCCCTACTCCAACTATGTGTAACTTGTTTTTTCCACCATGCAAATATTAGCTTGGCTATCTCTTTGAAATTTCTGCCTTGTTTAAAGCCTTAGGCAAGAGTTAAAAGAAAAAGTAAATCAAAGTTGCTACTTACACAAATGGAAAAACCAACGTTGTGAGATTTATTTAGTTTTGCCATGTGGTTTAGTGGTTCGTGTGGGTATGGCAGTTGCAACTTGGTTATTGGTGCCATTGAAATGATACTGTTTCTTTAGAGAAAGTGAGAAGTGCTTATAGGTTTACTTCTGGGACTATATCTTTTAATCCAATTTTTTGAGATAATTATATGTTTCCATATTATATCACAATTGAAATTATGCTTTCTAAAATGGCTTTGAACTATTTTGTAAGGTATGCTGTCTAATGTTTTTTTGAGTCGCCTTTGCTGATGTGCCAGGAACTCCTCTCCCTGTTGCCAATTCCTGGAACCATAAAAACAAATAAGTGAACACCTAATCCTTCCATTTGGAGTTCTTATTTGTTTATGGCTGTACAGAATTTCATTTCTGACCTCTGTCTTGGGATCAATGAAGCAGTCTGATTTTGCTGTCTTAAATAGATCTCTTGTAGACTCAGCACATCTGAATCCATACTGTTGGTACCCTGTACTCCAGTTAACTTGTATCTCTTGTTGTCAAGGAGGAATGAGACATTGAGGACCCTGTAATGTTGAAAGCAGCACTAATCCCTGTAACTGTATGCTTGGTCACTGGTGCCATCCCATGGACTGTGATTTTTTAAAAAAGGTTTTCTTAAAATACAAATTGATACAGCTCCAAAGTCGGAGGAAAAATTGACGGGGAAGGAAGGATATGTAGAACTGTCAAATGTTAAAGTTTCAGTGAATTAAAAAAAATCAAACCCAAGTAGATCTGGTGGGAGTTGGGGAGACTTAGGATGCTGCTGCATGTTGAGGATGATGGATATTGAAGTTGGCTGAACATATCTGGTGGATTCCATGCTGGAAAATACTTTCCAGAGGATTGCTAAAGGTGAAGATAATCCCTTTCTTGTCATCTTTGTCATGAGATACATTGAGTTTCATTTGTTCAGTGTTTCTGTTACATATAACAAAGATGCACAACTGTGGTTCTTCTGGTGTTTTTACTATAACTTTCGCTGTCTGTTGTGACTGGGTGTATTGGAAAGGTCTAATAGGAGCTGCAACAATATCTAGGAATGTAATAGTTATGTGCCTGTACACTGGGATGTTAAATAAGTTTTAGCAACTGGACGTCTAGAAAGCCAGTGTGTCACACTATCTGGAAGTGTGTGTGTTTATTAATTTTCTTTTGGTTTGCCTATATAACTTAGCTTCTTGAAATGATACCACATAGGCAGTGAACTTCGTAAACATTATTCATTACCAGTATTTTCTTGGCTGGTAGAGAAGTCACGAGGTAACAATGTTAGCTGAAAGCTTTACCTTGTCTAAAATAGATGCTGTTACTCTATTGCAGAGCATTCAAATACGATTTCTTCCCGGTTGTCACATGTCCCACAGAATAAACAAGAAGTTTAATGTTCAGTTTCATATCCCCCCCTTTCCTGTATGCATTCTAATACTGACAAAATGGCATTCTTGCTTGATTTTCTGTCTTGCTGAGAGTAGCAAATTAGCCAAATATTGCAGTGAGGTACTATCTCAAATAACTTTGAAGCACCTATTTAATATTGTTTTAGAACAGGCTGCGCCTAATAAGCACAGTACAAACATAGAATTAGTTATTTAGTGTAGCATTCTTCTTTTTTAAAAAAACAGTCTTTCCATCTTTGTGGCTGTAAATATAACCATGGGCCTTGTTAATATATACGTAGAGTTGGCATACAGTGGATGAAGCTTTACTATATTGCACAGATCCTTGCCCCTGTTTATGCTTAGCTAATAATTTCAAGCAGGATAATCACATGGAATTCATGCAATGTGCAGAAGTTGAATTATATTAGTACAAAGCTTCCTTTTTTAACAGTATGAATATATGTGGCTACAGCTGACCAACCTGGGAAGCATCTACTATTATCTGTTCACTGGCTCAGTTTATCTTTTTTCTTCTTCTTACATCCTGTTTCTCAATTTGGAAAAAAAAAGTATTGACTGCTTGTAACATTCTTTGAGTAGACATTTTCGTGTACTACATATTTGATGTTACAACAATGACTGAGTATTTGTCTGGAGGTGAGGATTGATGCTCTATTTAATATGTGTTTGAAACAAATTTTATTTTTTAATGCTTGTTGGCAGTTTTCTTCTAATGTTGACAAAGTACTGAAATTGCTATTGTAGACTTGATATGTAAGAATTTGGGAAAAAAGTCTTCTACGGAGTTAGTATAACATTCATAGATTAAAAGTTTCCATTGATCCTTTAATCTGTGGTGTTTTCTGACCCCAGAGAGAATTCTAATATATCGAAAGAGATAAACTTGCCCCATGTTCACAGGGTTGTTTGTGGGTGCAGAGTCAAGGGTATGTTGCAATACCCACACCTACAGAATGAGAAAATACATGCAATAGAACATTTATTTAGTGCAGTTGTTAGCCCTCCTTGTTTGGGGGCGGGGAGTGTAACCGACCAAATGCAATAGATGTGTTGGGACAAAGTTTCGTCCAGACTCGTTTTGTCTGTAAAACCTTGCATGATAGGTGGCCAAAATCTGGGCCATGGGTTTGCAAAATCTTCTGGTGACAATGTCATAAAATTACTACTGTATATACTCGTGTACGAGTTGACCTCATGTATAAGTCAAGGGAAGGTTTTAGGACCTAGGTCATAGATTTTGATATGACCCGTGGATAAGTCGAGGGTAAAACTTAGAGGAGGCGAACGTTTTAACATCAGATTGAGAAGGAAGGAAGTGGAGGGAAATGAGGTGTTTGGTAGTCAGGGAAAATCCAAAGGAGGAGGAGAAGAAAAGGTTTTAACATTGGGTTAAAGTGGAGAAAGTGGAGAGAATTGGGTGCTTAGTGGTCAGAAAGATCCAGAGGAGGAGGAGGAGGAGGAGGAGGATGGGGAGAGAAAGTTTGAACAACGGATTGAGAAGGGAATCAACACACAGACACACACTCCTGCCTCAGCAGCTCTTTCAGAAATCACTGCCGAAGCACAGAGTAGAGCATCAGGGCTGCTTTTTAAAGGAACTTTCTAAGCAGTATTTCTCTTGGTTGTTGTCATTAATTGCCCTCCAGTTGATCTGGACCCATGGTGACTGTATTGACCCATATATAAGTCAACCCTAGATTTTAGGGTCAATTTTTGGGCATAATTTTTTCGACTTATAGTCAAGTATATACGATATATTGTAGGCGTAGTTGTATTTGAATTCTGAAACAAAATGTGATTCTGGGGGCTAAAATGTGCCCTCTTCCTGGAGAAGGGTTAAATATGTTTTCATGGAAATAAATCTCACTCATTCTACTGAGTCATTAAATTCCAAGTAATTGAGGTTATGCTATTCTCTAGAGGTGTAATGTGTTAACTGTATTTCCGAACATTTGCTTTAGACTAAAAACAAGTGCAGTTACCATAAATGGAATTGGATATCAGTAATATGTATGAGATGGTAATGTTAACATTTGAAAGTTGGCTCATAATGTGAGCTTTTTCATTTATACTGTAACTGTCCCAGCTGCCTTCTCTAAAGCAGCAGTAATGCTTTATGGCTTGAGGCCAAGTAAGTGCTGCAGTCCCTATATCACTGCCACTGCAAAAGGGAGGGAACCTCTTTTCTTGTTAGGTCGCCAGATCATAACTGATGCATTTGAAATCACAATGGCAGTTCATGCATGGATGCGTTAATTGATTTATTATTATTATTATTATTATTATTATTATTATTATTATTATTATTATTATGTATTTATATTCTGCTCTTCAGCCAGAAGGCTGTCAGAGTGGCTTACAAATGGATTAATTAGACAGTTCCCTGCCCTCAGGCTTACAGTCTAAAAAGACAAGACACAAAAGGAGAAGGGAATGGTGGTGGGGAAGGGGAATAAGTCCATCAGATCTTCTCTCCCTCTAAAGCCTGGACCAAAGCATGTACACTTTTTTTTGTTCTGAGACCAGTATGCAGTGTGTTTTGCGTGAAGGAAAAAAAGCTGCCAGTCTTCTATGCCTTGTTCTGACTCCCTGAATGCTAGTAGACCACAGATTGTATCCAAAGTAGCTCTTGATTTTGCTACGACACTTTTAAAATGCTGTATTAATTATTTTGTGAAATATGGTTTGACAAAAAGTGTTTCTTTTTAAATAAACAGTGTTGGAATCCCTTGAGTTGTTACCATCTAAGGTTGCAATTTTAAACCCATTTGACTGACAATAAGCCCCATGGAACTCAGTGGGAGTTACTTCTCAGCAGACTGTTAATGTCAATGGAAGCTTTAATAATTTTTTAAAGGAATAGAAATATTTTTAAAGTAATAGAAACAATTCTTCAGGAGAAAATTAGTATTCTTCTGGGTGTGATTGATTTTGTAGTAGGAAAAAGTCTTCTTTTTTTTTTTTTTAAAAAAAAGCTTACTTTTCAGTTACTGATTTGTTCATACTTAAATGAGATGTTTCTGCAGAATCCAGTTGGGTATTTGAGGCGCTTTTGGTGGAAAACTATTTGGTAGACAGTGGTAAAGTACACTGATCTCCTTACTCTAAAGTTGGACAAATGTCTAATGCAGAAGTTAATGCAAAACCACTGGAATGCAGTTCTTTGAGGGAAAGCTTTCAAAGAATGGATTTTGACTTACAGTTAATATTTTACATCATTTTAATATGTTAAGCAGTGATGTGTACAAATGGGGTAAAACACTGAGCTTAACATTTGTATCTGTATTTTGTGACATTCCTGGCAACAGAGATACTCAAGCCAGAAGTTCTATTCATATGTAACAAACAATGAGTAAGCAGCAGAAAAACTTGAACTTGTGTACCTTGCTCCTCTTCCATCATAGCCCAGAAGACTGGTAATATGTGCTTCCATATTGGAATAACATTACTTAAACATTATGTCTGAATCAAGGCGCACTGCAGTTAGACCTGATTATCGTTAGGTGAAACAAGTAAACTTCAAACCCTGGTTTATGAAGCTGTCTTGTTTAATCATAGTTATGTTTATCCACTGTTCTACTGGATGGAAAACATAGCTGTGATTAGTATAAAAAAGAAGTAAAGCTTCCAGCCCCCTCCCAGTGGGCCATGCTTGGGGAGGGCTGGGAAGAAGTAGCATGTAAGCCTGAGATTAAGTCTGTTGTATGTAACAACAGACCATTATTGACTCCAAATCAGGCAAGAGTCTCCAACATTGGCAAGTTTTTCACTTGCGCTTTCCCTTTTCTTTTTGTGTAGATTTCCCAAGAACTCTAACTTGCATACTGTTATTCTTATGGTTTGTTCTAATCACAGCTGCACATGCATGGCACATACCGACACAATTATCAGAAGCAAAATTTCTCCATATCTCAAAGACTGGCACTGCATGATTCTTGGTGGCAATTATCTGATGTTGTAGTTGACATTAGCTCAGTGACTCACCTTGTAGCTAGCTGCATTGATAGAAGCCTGAACTGTGCTGTTTCTCATAGCTACATATATTCTAAACATATATCATTCAATTTTGTTTAGGAATATGAAGCAAGAACTGGAAAAATGTGTAAACCTGCACCCCACACAATGAGACGTAGAAACTTTGAATTTGAGCCACTTTCAACTACTGCTCTTATTTTGGAGGATCGACCATCGTAAGTCCCTATGGATTCTTCAGAAGCAGAATATCAATTTCATGTTAGAGAGTAAGATGTTATTCTCAGGTACATCCCAGTTATAGTACTAAACCTTTTATCATGCATATTTAAATGTGGTGCTAATGATAAAGGTTTTGTACTTATGCCACTACTGTTGTTGAACACTGTATGCTGTACATGGGATTGAGAACTGATCTGGTAAAATATTTTTATAATAGCACTTGTCATAGTAGAGCTGGCTGTGGGCCACTCAGATCTTACATTGTGTTCTATAAACCAGGGATGGGGAGTAGGAGTATCTTACTCTGGAGTAGGACAAGGATTTAACCCCAAAATCACCACTACTCCCCAGCCCTGTATTAATCAGGGCTGAGGAGGAGGAGTAACATTAAGAAAAAATATCTTACTCTGGAATAGGACAAAGAGTAACACCAAAATCACTAATCCCCAGCCCTGCTATAAACAATCCACTTTTGGATTGCTGGATATCACTGGGTTTATGTAGGAACTGGGTGTATGATCTGAGGTGTGAGATGTGGGTGAACTCAGTTGACAAGGGAAAAGGAAATCCCAGGATTGCAGCAGTGGCGGAGTATATGCAACCCTCCAGATGTTGCCAGGTTGTAATTCTCTTCAGCTCTGTCCAGCACAGACAGCAGAGTTTATAAGCTGAAGCAGGGAAGAATTCATAAAGCTAGACGCAGACATTCAGTTCTTAAGACTTGCTTTTGCTATGTTAATGCTGGTAACCAGTGTTTGCTAACAGTTGTATAAACAAATGTAACATCGGTTTTATAAATAAGTGTACAAGTTCCCACTTCTCTAAAGCAAGTAGTAGTTACCACCAAGGAAGCATCTGTATGGCAAATTGCAGTGTTGATTATTTTCGTATATACTGTTGTCACCCCTCCAGCCTTAGAAAATTGCTTGTTTAAAGCTATCCTGTATTTAAAATGCCACAGAGATTCCACATAAAGCAAAAATTTCAAACAAGAGAAAGTAGTGTCAGTTCAACTGATAAATCTGTTTGTTGCTGTCTTAGTTCCTTCCTTTCTTCACATAGTCCTTCAGATACCCTTGTCTCCAAGGTATATAGAACTTTGTAGGTCAGGATCAGTACCATAAATTGTGCACAGAAGCAAACTGTAAGGGTTTGGCATATTCTGGTCAATATGCTATTTGTTCCCGATATTTATAGTTTGCCTGCCTCCTGAAAAGTTAGGCTTCTTCCTTTGTTAAACTGGTTAAGGTAGCCAGCATGATTCAGAAGTGAAGACTGTTGGGAATAAATAAATACACATTTTCCATTGCATGGGAAGTGAAAGGGCCGAGTCAGCTACTCTTGTATTTATTGCAGTTTCTTTTTAGGAATCTTCCTGCTAAATCTGTAGAAGAGGCTTTACGTCACAGACAAGAATATGATGAAATGGTGGCAGAAGCCAAAAAGAGAGGTATGGCTAGTCTTAAACATCAAAGCAGCATTCTGGTGAAGGTATACTGTTTGGAACATGTGTGAGAACATAAAAATGGAATAGAAATTAGAAGGGGTTATTTAAAAAAAACACACATAGGGACAGTTCTGTTTAAATTATTAAAGTGAAGTTTAAATCTTGCATTTTTCAAGGTTTTGCTTAAGTTTTAACACTTCTCTATAATGTTATGTGCTGAAAAAGAAAAGGAGGAACATTCACTTTCATGACTGCTTCATACATTGTTTGTGTATAGTGTTTGGATAGGGAATATAGTCATTTATTAACTGTCATGTGTTCATACGAATAAATAGTGTGTTTATATGAAACATATATATTTGAAACATATATATTGTGCTGACCAAAGAAACTGAAGGAGTAGCATGCTAGGTTATATTCATTGGAAAGGACCACAATTTATTCATATGATTTATTCTGTAACCATAACCAGTAAGCATTGTATATGAAAAAGAAGGTGATCTTAATCTTCAGCAGACTTTTCTCAGTGTAGCAGAATAGTTTAGTAAATTTAGTAACTAGTTTAGTAATTTTTGTTCCCAACTGAAGAACAGTCACCTCTTTCTATCAATACTATCTACGAATTGTAGTGGGCTGTATTAAGTTTGATTAATTGCTACTGGTACAGCTAATCCTACACAAAAGGCATATCAGTATACAAAATCAGTAATATTTAAAGCAACCCTAAACCTACAAGTAATGCAGGTTTCTGTGGAGTAGCAGATGTTCAGTATCGGTTAGAAGGATTCAATACTGACTGCGGCTCATGTGTTCCACCTTGTGTATCTGTGTGTCCGAGAGCATAAGCTTTTTCATACAGGCTGAATACCCCTTATTCAGAATTCCAAAATCTGAAAGACTTTAAAATCAGAAATTGTATCTGGCTTGAGATAGTGACACTTGTGTTTTCTAATGATTCAATGTACACAAGCTTTTTTCATGCACAAAATTATTAAAATGGTATTTGCTTTCATGGACTAAAATAAATTTAATCAGACACATTAAGTGTTATTCAGATATATACAGTCATCCCTCCTATTTCGCGGAATTCCCATCTGCAGTCTTTCTGTGGACGGGAAGCCAGGAGGGGAATTTCTGTGGACGGGAAGCCAGGAGGGAAATAATGATGCACGCACGAGAGCACATGCCTATTCAAACCAATGGGGCTTGAATATTTGCATTTTTTTTCATTTTTGCTGGGGGGGGGTCGGTCTGGAACAGGTCCCTGCAAAAATGGAGGGACGACTGTATACAGGGCTGTAGAGAGGAAACAATGGATTATGAACAATGGAAATGAAATGCAAATGTAGTCCTTATTCAGTTTTTTAATTTCAATATTTGTAATTCAAAAATTTGTCCTGTAAATCTTAGATTTTATTGCCAACTAATTTCACCTATCGCCCTCCCTCATCCCACTTTATAAAGACTTACCAGCTTCTCAGAAATGGATTCTATTTCATGAAACCTTGGTGGTGTGTGCACCTTCAAGTCGCCAGTCCACTTATGCTGACCTCCTGACTTTCATAGGGTTTTCTTAGGCAAGGAATCCTCAGAGGTGGTTTTGTCAGCTCCTTCCTCTAAAATATAGCCTACAGCACCTGTATTCATTGGCAGTCTCCCATCCAAGCATTGTCAAGGGCTGCCCCTGCTTAGCTTCCAAGATCAGACAGTATCTGGTGCCTTTATTCTGTAATAAATATGTTTATAAAGAGCCACAACACTTCAAGATGGATCTCTTTTGGCAGGCCTTCCCAGACTAATCACCCCAACCTTGGGTTCCTTGACTTCTGCGTTCCTCTTGTGGCCCCATCAGTTGTTGATGGATGAGGAACGCAGTAGAGGTTGATTGGTTTGGTTTTTCTTTGTGGGGATATGTTATACGGGTTTTATTGTAAGCCGCTTCGATTGTATCGCAATAAGCGGGATACAAATTATTTATTTATTTATTTATTTATTTATTTCCTGTCCCCCTTTTGTGTGAAACTAACACAACTACGAAAGCCAGTGCAGTGTAGCTGTTTGAATATTGGATTCGGATTCCAGGAGACCAAGTTTTAAATACCCACTTGGCCATGGAAAACTTTTTCTCAGCCTCAGATGAAGGCAGCCATAACCCCTCTGAACAGTTTTTTTTTTCAAAAAAATCCCATGATAGGTTCATTTTAGGATTGCCGTAAGTCTGAAATGACCTGAATGCAGACAACAATAATTACCTTCCTGTACAGTATTCATTGTAAAGAGAATCATATTTAAATATCTTAACTGCAACAAAGTATTATTTGCAGCAAATCATCACTTCGGAGATTAAGAATATGTATTCTATTAAATATGTACCGCATTTTCCGGCGTATTAGACGACTTTTTAACCTGGAAAAGATGGGGCTAAAGTGGGGTGGGGGGGG
>JAIPUX010001880.1:29588358-29609342 GCA_020142125.1 Phrynosoma platyrhinos
CGTCTTATACGCCCAGTCGTCTTATACGCCGGAAAATATGGTATATTATACAACTGCTTCTCCGCAAAGTTTATATAAAGCAATTTCAGGAATTTAGGAAATATCCTGTTTATCAGTGGGAGGGGAATGAATTGGGAATGTGATGATTTAATGGATTTTCACAACTGTAAAGCATTTATTATTTCTTTCAAAAGTGGTAGAGAAAGAGGTCACAACAGTAACAGATATATAATTAGCAAGCATAAGAGTCTGATGGTGGAGATAGCTTTAGTGAGAGTCTAATATTTCTGTTAAGGCTGACCTTCACAGTGTGAGAAGTAAGAAGATTTCCAAGTGACTTACATTTCAGTAACCTTAACTCTATAGTGATATAAATTTTGCTTTCTCAATGCAAAGCTGTAAAAGTCACACTACATTTCAATTTCTGGTTCAATAGAAATTAAGGAAGCACACAGAAGAAAGAAAATAATGAAAGAACGCTTCAAACAAGAAGAGAATATTGCTAGTGCCATGGTGATTTGGGTCAATGAAATACTGCCTAATTGGGAGAACATGTAAGTATAGAATGCTTGGTAATATAAGCTTAATACAATCCTTTGTATCCATCAAAAAAGCATTGTTCATCTCCCTTTCAGTGATGTCTTTGGGGAGATCATGGTCTGGAATTACTTGCCCTCACAGCCCTGTTTTGTTCAGAAATACCATTTGGCACGGCTGTGTTGTCACTGATAGATGGTTTAAATGTTCACCCTATGGACATGCCAATTTTTGCTGTATTAACCATTGCCTCATGAAACCAGTGTCAGCACGATTTTGATCCTGTAGAAAAGATACTTCTGACTACATGAAGCCAGTACCTGCTGATGTTTTGTGTTTTCAGAACAACCTAAATTTTCCAAGAATGACAAATAAAATGCCCGGTCTCAAAAAATACTTACTCTTCTTCCTCCCTTTTTGTAGGCGTTCCACAAGAAGAGTTAGAGAACTGTGGTGGCAAGGGTTGCCTCCCAGTGTTCGGGGGAAAGTTTGGAGTCTTGCTGTAGGAAACGAATTGAATATCACTCCTGGTAGGTGTGGAAGTATAGAGATGATATTTTAGAGGAATAGTATTCTGTGAATATGAAGCTTTCTAATACTAGATTTACTAAATGTAATCATTTTTCCATGAGAAAAGGTTGCTTTGTGTTTCAAATTTTCAATAGCAGCACTTTTGCTTCACTTACAAAAGACAAGGAGCAATCCTCAACTATTGAAAGCCTTTGCAGACTTCCAGAAATAGTGCAAATTGAGTCCACTTTAACTGCCCTGGCTCAGTGCTAGGGAATCATGGGAACTGTAGTTTATTGTGGCACCAGAACTCTGACAGAGAAGGCTCAATGTCTCAGAAAATTCCCATGATTCCCTAGCTCTGAGCCAGGGCAGTTAAAGTGGACTCTGGCAGTCTGCAAAAGCCCTAAGTCAGTTTGTCAATGTCCTGCTGATAATTTAACTTATCTGTCTGTCTCTTCTTCCACCCCACATGCGAGAATAAAAAACTGCATACAGATAGTAGATGCTGCTGGCTGAAAATTCTAATTCAGACATTCTGTTGACAGCCCACCAGAGAGAGAGAGAGATAAATTTTTATTATCAGTTAACTAGTTCATTGTGTTTTCAGTTCCCTCTCTTTCAGTAAAGCTCTATAGCTGATTCTAGAACTAGAGTACCTTGTGAATCCTAAGAATGTATACCTCTGTTAGTTCTATGTATTTTCTATATCATGGAACATTTCCAAAATTGCATATGTACTCAAATACAAAAAAGCATAGATTTGTTGTTCTGCCTCCACTGCCCCTCTAATATTTCCCCCCCTCCTGTTCAAAAGTGGAGATTATTGAAGAAAAAACTGCTGTGCCACTTAACCTCACTCCTTGTTTCCTGATAAGCGACTTGAGAATTGGACCAGTTATGAACGTTCTGGCTTTTAAGTTTACAACCGAAATAAGTACAATTAAAATCAGCTTGCAGTGAAAACCACATGGCTCTATTATAGCACTTGATCTACAAGTTCGCCTTTTGGCATTGATCTTTTGTGTTTTGCAGAACTCTATGAAATCTTCTTATCTAGAGCCAAGGAGCGATGGAAAACATTTGGAGGGACTGGTGCTGAAAATGATACTGAAGGTATGTTGTAGTGGTTATCACTTGGTGTTTGTAGTTCACTGTTTCACATTGTGTATTTGGCACTCCCCATCTTTAATGATGCAGTTCTGAGTAGGGTGTGTCATTCCAGATTTTTGGATGTGTTCTTGTTATCACTTCATGTCTGTATTACATTTCTTAAATGTAATTTAGTTTAAATATAAATTCAGCTACTATTACTGTGTGTTTCCATCCAGAGTCCAGTTTAAACTCTGATAATCTGAAGTAGCACATAGTTCAGTGCCTTCAACAATATACAGTATAAATAATGAAACTGAAAGAACTTGATTTCTGAGTTACAAGCTTAATGGGTGTGTTAAACCTTAGCATGCATTGTTGTGTACTAAACCATGCCATTTTTGTATATTACAAATGAAACTGGACCAAACAGTTCCGTGAAAATCTGGCTGTTTTGATTCAGGCTTCTAAGCAGAAAAAAAAAATGAGGTGAAAACATAGCTTCTCTCAGGATAAACTTCTGTTATGATTCTTTGTTTTCATGCCTGGGGTGTATGTGTCTGCACACATCACATCTGATCCCATGCTGTTTAGGAACAGTGACTGGGGAAAACTAGTTTGGTTCTGTGGGAATGTCTAGGAATTCCTTCTTTTTATCTCCATCTCTTTTTTGTGCTGGAGGACAGGTTGCTATCTAACAGAACTGGCTCAAAAACTAGCATGTTTACCCAACCAGCAAGTTTTAGTGGAGTCCTGTGAATGAATGGTCCCTGTCAGATTTCTGAGGAGAGAAAAGATGTGATTAGATTTTCACCTAAAAGAATGAGCTTTGATTAAAAGGAAATTAAAGACAATAAATAAAAGATAAATCAAATCTTGAAGACAAACCTAGAAATGGAAGAGTGACTGGGGGGGAGTGGGAAACAGATCACTCAATGCAGGGTCCTGGTAGAGTAGAGAAGATAGAGCAAAGGTGAGGATAGCTTAAGAGATCAGGCAGAAGGAGCAAGTCAGCTAATGAAACTTGAAAGATTTTGCTTGTCCTTCTGTTACTGAGATGCCCTGAGAAAAGTTGAGAAGAAGGATCCTCAGTGGCAGGATAATGTTAAGAATGTATGAGACTAGCCATTAGCAACCTACAGTACAGAGAGGTGTAAGAATGTGTACCAAAGACAGGAGCAAATCAGGCTGAGTATCTGCAGGACTGCTCTTGTAAAGTTCCTTTAGCTTGGAGTTCCAAAAGTAACCATATACTTTGCACATAAATGCTGCAGTGTCTGCTGAATTGTGCTTTCCAAAGGAACAGAAGAAATAGAGGTGGTAAGGCAGTTTTCGGTTACAAAAGGATAGAGGGATTTTTGCAATGTCAAATAATGAGTGGCTGGGTATAGTTCTGATGAAGTTAGGATGAAGAGGGGGAAAGAGAAGGGCAAGTGGGAAATTCAGTAACTCCCCTCTATATTAGTATAGGTGGCATTGCTTTGGGTTGCTATCCCTTGCCAGCTAAAAAGCTGTGGATATACAGTAGAAATAAAACAAGCACAAGGAAACAAAATAAGACCCCTCTGGCAGCATATTCTTGTTTTTTGACTTAAAGAAATGGTTTGTCGTCGCTAGCTTCTAGAATATATCAGCTTGGATGCTGTAGCAGATTGACAATGAAATGAAATGCTGCTCCAGTTTTTTTTTTTTTTTTTTTTTTTTTGGCTTTTAATACATTAGCCTTTCCTTTGGTATGCATCCATGATTGATTTGAAGTACTTCATTAAACTGTGTATTAGATTGACTTAACCTTAAGTTTGTAGATAAATTCAGCCTACAGAAATGTCTATAAATCTGCATGCTTTAATCTCTACAGATGCTGGAGTATCAGTTGCTGATCGGGAGGCTAGTTTGGAGCTGATAAAATTGGATATATCCCGCACATTTCCATCCCTCTATATTTTTCAAAAGGTAATTTTTTTTTACTGTATTCAGAGATAAATATTTTTAAAACATTCGGTTATTTTGCCACAGCAGTTGTTAAAACCAGTAACTTAGTCCATGAAACCTTTTGCAGAAATACAATTTTCTGTTATAATTTCATTCATCTGATAAATGTCATAGGTCTTTAGTTGATGTTTAACTTAAAATAATTAGAAAAGGCTGTTGCATAGCTTGTACAAACACTACATAATTTTATATTGTTCTGGTTTTTGAAATAAGTTATTTCTATGACACATTCGTATGACACATGGGAATGGTATCGAGTTTGGCATATTATTAAACAGGAGAAGTACCTCCCTCTTTTAAGAAATTCAGCACTTGAAATGTCCTAGCAGGACAGATGACATTGCAATGGATTAATTAGCTCTTTGTCTTTTGCTCTGGATCTGTTGGGAGGGAACAAAAGCTGCTAGTAGTACAGTTTCCAGGCTGGTGTATGCTGGTGGGAGTTGGTGAATTTCCCTGCAGAGAAGAATAGAAGTGTAAAGCTGCTAGACAGCCTTGTTGCATTCCCTCACTGAGTAAAACGCAACATGTTTTCTAATGAGCTTTTCTTCCTGGTGGGTGGGGCATGACTGCAACCTGAGAGTACCTGTTTAGCTGGAGATGATTCTTGCTCACCACTGGCCACAGAGAAAGTGGTTTTCTGTAAGCCAGCTGTATGAGGGCTCAAGCAAAAAGTAAAATGTTGGCAAAAGCACTTGTGTATAGTTTTATACAGGACTTCAAATGTTAGCTGATTACCTTTTTAAAAGAAAACATTTAAAAAATTCAGATGTGGTGACCCCTTTGAATAGAGTTCAAAGAACTAATTTGCAATGCAAGATTCTCTGTATTCACTTCAGTCGGACAGCTGTATAAATACACACACACTTCCATTTTCAAGTGTGTCAGAGAATTAAACACCTTGTTTACATATATTTAAGGGAAAACCTGCTGTCATGTATGAATGACTCTATTATGTTTGCAACCTTAGAACTATATAACTACATAACATATTATGTACTGGGATGCTCTACTGGAAATATTGCTTCTGTAATACATGTGCAGAGTAACAAACAATATGGCAGCTCCCACCCCTAAAGAAGCTTACAATCCTCAGAGTGATTTACGGATTGGTTATGAGGAAGTGTAATAGTCTTCCCCTTATGGCCATAGTAAAACTTAAATATATTTCTATATTGTTTATTTATAATATAAAATATATTGTATATTTGTGCAGACTAAGACAAGCGACTACTTGGATACAGTGTTAATGTAGTACTTTCCGTTATATGTGCTTAGCCAATTGCATTTTTAAATGAGCAGCATATTGATTTGGAAGTTTCAGCTACAACTAAAGGGTAAAACACAAATGTTCAGGTTCAACGGTTTTTGTTTTGGTTAGAAATAACAACTCATATGACCGAATTCCTACTACTAACGTTTATAACAGCCTAATATTTTCATTTCCTCCAGTAAATACAGAATGAGAGTAGTAATTAACAATGCTGTATCCAGAGTTACTTTTTCATTAACTTCTATACATGGTAGAGTAGGATTCTCTTTTTCCCCATCCAGTCACTTATTCCAACAGGCTGTTTTTAAATGAAGAGCATTTCAGATACAAGAATAAAAACCTCACCTGGTGTTCCAAGCCTTTTTCCATATCTAAAAAAACCTATTGATTCATACTTAGGGTGAATTCAAGCTTTGCCACTACTGTACTTCTACTGTCAGTATTTGCAGACCAGGAAAAAAAAAATGAAGTATGTGCATTTCCATTGTGCAGCTTGAAACTATGCCACAATGATCCAATTCATACACAGTAGTGGTACTGCCAGTTCCCTGGGTCTTGGTCATTCTTTAGCATACCAGCCTGTGTTCACTTGGAGTTAGTGTGGCAGGAATAAGCAAGTGTATTGGCATGTATGTGTGTGTGTGTTTTTTTGTACCCATGTATAAGTATATGTGTGAGTATGCAATTAATTGCTATTGCAAACTACTGGATGTGCTGATTTGGTTGGAATTGAACCGATTATGTTATTTGCCTTTGCAGTGCTAGTTGACACTTCTATTAATTAACTTATATATAAGTCAACTTCAGGTTTAAGTTGAGGGCAGTTTGGGGAACAAAATTTTGGAATTTGCTATGACCATTTGCTATGACTTAGGGGCATATAACAGGTTTGAGGGACAAAGTTTTTGATTTTGTTATTACCAATGAATAAGTCAAGCATTACCCTTGACCTAGGGGCACATAACAAACATTTTCCTCTCCTTTAAAAATGTGTAGGGGAAACATATTTAGTAAGGGCTAAAGAGGAGAGGATCTGTTTGAGGGGTTACAATGGAGGGGGGTTGTAAATTGCATTGCTGATTTTAAAATATCTAATCTATACAGATACAGATAGGGAAAGAAATACAGAGGGAAAAGAATGCAAATGAAGCCTGAAAAAATGGGTGGTAGGCAGCAAGGAAGGCAACCTGCCACTGTTAGTGACCCGGCACAAAGGCAGTGACAAGGGGCAGAGGCAAGAAACCCTTCTTGGCATGGAAGCAACACTCCCACCCCACTAGTCCTCCATTGCCCAAACTGGAGAAAGAAAGGCAGCCCTCCCTCCTTCCTCACCTATCTTTTTTGGCAAAAGCAGCATTCAGCAGCAGTGTAGAAGAGCCTGAAAAGAGTGGCCATTTTTCATAGAGTCATACTGTTTAAGCTTCTCTGCAGAGATTGTCAAGACTCATGAGACTTATACAGTCTTTCTTCAGGTTTTCAAAAAAGTAAGTGGGGAAATGGGGGACTGGATTCCTTTCTCAGGTTAGGGCAAGGGACAGATAATGGAGTGGGAGCACTGCTTCCATGTCCTGGCATGCCAAGGACGGCGTCTTGCCTCTGCCTCTTGTCACTGCCTTTGTACTGGGTCCCTGTTCTAGCATTGACCCATCTATAAGTCAAACCAGGTTTTTTTAGCTGAATGTTGTAAAAAATAAAAAATAAATCACTTATAGATGAGTATATGTGGTGAATGCACAAATAAATGTAACTATTAAGTAGTTATTACAACTTTGAATTTAGCATTTGTATAACTCACCGCAAAATAATTATTATTATTGTGCTAAGATTATAAATTCCAATACATACTAATTGTGTGGGAGCATTCTTCTTGTTTTAAAATAACATTTGTTTCTGTAGCGTTAAAATACACCTCTGTTGTTCTTTTCCTCTAGGGGGGCCCTTATCATGATCTTTTGCACAGTGTCCTAGGAGCATATACATGTTACAGACCTGATGTAGGATATGTAAGTATTCTTAAAATATTATGTTATGTTATGTTATGTTATGTTATGTTATGTTATGTTATGTTATGTTATGTTATGTTATGTTATGTTATAGTCGGCCCTCCACGTGTGCAGCTTTGACTTTTAAGGATTTGATTATTTGCGGTTTTGATTAATATGTTGTCTCTAGGAATTTCTAAGTCCTCGAGTGCAATTCTGTCAGAAGTTGACCATAGAGTTGTGCTGGAGAACCTATGAGTTCCTAGAGAAAACACTTCCTGAGGCATTTGTAGGTCCTCCAGCATGATTCTATGATCAACCCCTGCCAGAGTTAACCATAGAGTTGCACTGGAGGTCTTGGAAATTCTTAGTGAGGTGTTTTCTCAGGTATTTGCAGTTTTTACACATTCATGGGGGTCCTTCACCCGTAAACCCAGTGAATGTGGAGGGAACACTGTAAATACAAACTGCAGGTGTAGAACTTCCATAAAGGTTATGTTAAGCTACATGCTTAGAATGTTTTCCATTTACTGAGTCAGGTGTACCATTATCACTTGGCCATCTGATACTAGAAGAAGGGGAAGAATGCCCTGATGCATCTACTGAGAAGGGCTCAGCTGTAGTATTACAGAATGTTCTATCTTTTGCGGAGGGTTTTTTCGAATGATGTAATCCTGTGGGCACTTGCTTGGAATCACAGTGCACTGCTTTACAATGACATTTCCCCCAGAGAAGAAAAAGGTGAAAATTCCTGAACCAAAGATAGAAGGGAGAAACTAATGAATTACTGAGATATGGTATGTTAACTAAATACTATATATTCCAAATAAATGAAACCACAACTTTAACATGACACTGAATTAT
This sequence comes from Phrynosoma platyrhinos, assembly GCA_020142125.1. Lineage (NCBI taxonomy): Eukaryota > Metazoa > Chordata > Lepidosauria > Squamata > Phrynosomatidae > Phrynosoma > Phrynosoma platyrhinos. The sequence continues at coordinate 29,596,609 of JAIPUX010001880.1, forward strand.
AGTTTACAATGTAGCTAACAGTGACACCATATAGCTTACAGTGAAAACTATCAAATACCCATATAAAATATTAAATAAAACAAAGTTTCTCAATTAAAGTCCAATTGTTATCACAGTCAAATTTCTAGAAGTTTGGCCCACATAAATCTTTTGACATGGACACAAAATAATATAAATAACATTTTATTTTATTTTATATTTTGTATGGGTATTTGATGGTTTTCACTGTTAGCTACATGGTGTCATTGTAAAATATAATTAAGTGTCATGGTTAAGTGGTGGTTTCATGTATTTGGGATATATATAGTATTTAGTTAATATACCATATCTTAGTACTTTGTTAGTTTTTCCCTTCTATCTTTGGTATTTTTTGTAAAACCTTCCTGTTGTGGTTGTTCGAAAATTCCTAAGCACCATTATGTCTGGGGATCATCCACATGTTGCCTTTGCTGCCCATGTATGTCTTTTTTTTTTTTAACATCCCCAATCATTCCTAATGAAGAAATTAAAAAAGAGGTAAGCTGTTTCACTCATGATGATAAACATTTCTCTGTACACACATGAGTGGAAGCTTGAACAAGTATAGCAGGCTTCAACTACATTTCTTCACTCAATTATTTTGGTTATTTTAGTGATACCTACCGTATAAATGTGCTGAGTACAAAACTGGGCTTTTCATTTCCATATCCCATTGTTCTGTTTGTTAATTAATAATGGTAATGTACTAGATACAGTAGTATCACAGCTGATATACAGTTGCCGTAACATAAAAATAAGATAGTATTTTCTTGGCTTGTTTAACCACTGATTTTGTTTTTTGAAGGTCCAGGGAATGTCCTTTATTGCTGCAGTCCTTATTCTCAATCTGGAAGAGGCAGATGCTTTTATTGCCTTTGCGAACCTCCTGAATAAGCCATGCCAGCTGGCCTTTTTCCGTGTGGATCACAGCATGGTACATACCCACTTTGAAATGCTATAATTTCCTGTTACTATTTCACTTAAAATATGTTCTTACTGTAAAAATATTTTAATGGGCAATAAGTGGGTATTAGTCTAGTAGTCCAGTTTTCCAAAAATCAGTGCTTTATATTCATATTAACCATAACAAGGATTACTTGTGCTTTTGGAATTATACCAGCAACAAATATACTAGAACAATTATGCTCTCTCCTTACAGAATGAATTACAGAGTAGATTCTATTCTGTATTTGTTTTCTTTTTTCTGTGGGCTGAAGGCTACCCTACAGTGAGTATTTTCTGAGAGGAATCAGTTGTGTCTGCACAGTAACATATATTTTGATAAGATTTGATTCCTCTAACATGCTTTACATGGAGCTTATTTTTAAAGAGTCTTTGGAAGCTACTGTTGGTGTAGAATATCACTCCATGAATGCTGATGGATATGTGCTAATGATGCTATGATACATCCATCCTACAGCATCTGCACTTTTATCCAGTTTGCTTCTGGGAGCAATTGAAATAGTTGGTGAAAACCTTTAATCCCTAAATGGTCTGAACTGCAAATATCTGAAGGAATTTCTTTTCCCACATCAACCTGGCCCTAAAATGAGAAGAAGCCCATTTCTGAGTCTCATTTAGAGAGGAGGAGGCCCCCAATCATGCTGATGAGAAGAGACAGGGCCTACTCATTGTTGCACCACTATTATGGAGTACATTGAAGCACAGCTCCCCCTTTCCTGAAGCTGACAAAGATATTTTCATTTTTCAGGCTTTGGCCTGCTAATTGCTTGCTTTGTTTAAAGGAGGTTTCACCTGTGATCCTTGTGTTTGTGTATGTACCTTCAAGTCACCTGTCAACTTATGGTGACCCCATGAATTTCATAATGTTTTCTTAGGCAAGGTATACACAAAGGTTCCATCCTCTAAAAAAATTTAACCTTTGTATTTTTATTCTTCTTTTCAACTGACTGTATTATCGCATGGTTTGTTTTTAAATTGTCAGCTGCTGGATCTGGTGCATTGGCAGTAAGGGCAGGATTTACATCTTTGTGTGTTGGTGGTTTGAGTGTTGGATTGGACTCTGGAGGACAGGGTTCAAATCCTTGCTCAGCTGTGGAAAGTCATTGGGTGACCTTGGGCAAATCACACACTCTCATCCTTAGAGGATGGCAAAGGCAAACCCTCTCTGAACAAATATCTTCAAGAAAATCCTGTGATAGGTTCACCTTAGGGTCGCCATAAGTCCGAAATGACTTGAAGGCACACAGCAACAATAAATAAAATCTTGCTACTATAAATATTGCACAGTAAGTTGAATATTGAAATAAGTAGTATTCTCTGGATATTCTGCTGCAGAAGAATAATCTACAGACACATGGTTCATATCCTCTCATCCCTCGTAATGGCTAAATCTGTTATTGAATTGGTACAGATAACCTTTAGGGGAATGGGCAATTATACTGAATGTTTTTCTGTTCCTCTGGTATATGTGGCTATCATTATTTAAACCACCAATATATGTTCAGCAATTCCCTGAAAGCTTTAAAAACTGTCATTCCCCCCCCCCAATTAGATTATTCTTATTTTCTTTTCCTTTTACAGATGCTGAAATACTTTGCAGCATTTGAAGTATTTTTTGAAGAAAACCTGCCCAAATTGTTTCATCACTTTAAATCCTATAATCTTACCCCCGACATATACTTGATAGATTGGTAAGTTTAAGGATTACTTAAATATATTTACAGTAATAGATCAGGACCTACAGATAGATATCTGACTCCCAGTTATTTAACAGTAACTGTCAGAATGCTCCCCCAACTCAGCTAAACTAGGTTGTTAATGCAGATACAAGAGGCAGAGTGAAAGAGAGGTGGGAGTGGGCTTTTCTCTAGATGAAAGCATAGTTCTAGTACTGAAAACTAGTTCCTGCGTCCAGGATGTGTTCAGAAACACTATAGCTCTTTTACTTAAGGAGTGTCCTGAGCTTCTAGTTTGTGCTTAGTTTCATTTGGCTGATGTTGGGTTTTTAGTAAAAAAAGAAAAGAAAGAAAGAAAGAAAACCTGCAATCCTGATGCCTGGCCGAACCCAGATGTCCACTAGTAGAAGTTTGCTTGTGGAAACTGGTTTTCCACTCATCTTCTTTACCTGCTTTCCTTACTGCAACCCTCTGTGCCATGTAGTCTCCTTTTGGGAAAGTCTTGGAAGGTGGTGAGGGGAGCACTGCATTGAGTGGGCGCAGAAGAGTCGCGGCACTGGCTCTTAGGACGGTCTTTTGCCGTCCCTAAAAGGAGTGGCATTTTGCTCTTTTAGGGGCAGCAAAAGGAAAGATCGGGGCTGCAGTGTGGGGTTGCCGCGGTCCCAATCCACCACTCCCCGGAGCAGCTCTCTGCTGCCCCAAACGGGCCATCTGCATCGGACCTTAGTGTCTGTTTTCTAGATCTAATGTATTACTGGAGTTTTACATATGTTGATCAGAAGTAGTGAAGGAGGAAGTTGAAGGCCTGTGTTTCATTCTCCCATCCTTTTCCTTATAATTTCAAAATGCAGGATTTTCACCTTGTACAGCAAGTCACTACCCCTTGATCTGGCTTGTCGAGTCTGGGATGTGTTTTGTAGAGATGGAGAAGAATTTTTGTTTAGAACTGGATTAGGAATTCTTAGGTTATATGAAGATATCCTCCTGCAGATGGACTTCATTCATATAGCACAGTTTCTAACAAAGCTACCTGAGGACATCACATCAGAGAAGCTTTTTGCTTGTATTACGTCGATTCAGATGCAAAATAGTAACAAAAAATGGGCTCAGGTAAGTATTATGTATATTTGATGGTATACATTTAACATACATTTTGTTTATGTACATATTAAATGTTATTCTAAATAAAATCAATATATGAATTCATGTATTAAACAATTTCATCATCAGACTATGGAAGTGAAAGGAGCTTTGCGTCATAAAGGTGATTTGTTCCTCTGATGAAAAACATATGTTAGTGAAAGCCCTATCTTGTTCAGTAGTAAAAGGTAGATGCCACTAATCCAAGCAGATGAATCGGTCCCCAATAGCATTTCTATTTTGCCTGGGTTGACTTTGTTTATTAATCCTCATCCTGATTCATTACTGTGGTCTGGCAGTGATTTAATTGCATTTCCTGAATTAGTTGTAAATAGAGCTGGGTGTCATCTGCCTATTAAGGGCACTTCATGCCATATAATCCAGTTTTCCTCATTTAGCAATTTTGTGATGATGGGAGGGCAGTGAAGACAGCAAATTCTGTGACTCATTTTCAGGGAGCCAAATAGTAGTTCCTAGTTGGATTCAACTATTGAGGAAGGATCAGAACTAGCATAACACAGAATAGTACCATCCCATTGATTTCACTGGCTATCTTTAAACAGACAACACCACACTACATTGTTGTTTGTTGATTTGTTTGGCGTATTTATACCTTGCTCTTTAGCTACCAAGGCTCTCAGAGCATCTTACAAATGGTTAATTAGACAGTTCCCTGCCCTCAGGCAATCTAAAAAGACACGACACCAGAGGAGAAGGGAATGGCACTGGGGAAGGGGATGAGGTCCAGCAGTTCTTCTCTCCCTCTGAGGCCTGGACCATGGCAGATGGACTGGAGGGAGAGCTCTCCTTCTTAATCTAGGCTGGCCTGCCTCTCTCCCTCTGAGGCCGAGGAGGTGATGCAAGTAACAGTCCTTGTCTATGTCTAGCAAAAGGACAAACCTTTGCCCTCTATACCCAGTGCAAGAATCAGGTGCAAGTGCAAAGAGCAGAACCTGCTCAATCAGGGCTTCAGTCCTGCAAAGAGCTAGATCACTGAGGAAAAAGAGGTAGTAGCAAACATAGCAGCCTCTTCCTTCCTACAGCCTCCTGATGGTCTCTGTGGTCCCCAGTCTCTGCTGTGTGTTGTATGGTAAGGCCTGTTATTCCACTTTTATTGCAATGGCTGCCTCCTGTGGCATTTTGAGGTTTGTAGTTTAGTGAGGTCTAGGAGCTCTCTTGACTGAGAATTCTAAATTCCCCTCTCTAAACTACAAATCCCAGAATTGCACAGGAGGCAGCTGTAGCAGAAAAAGTGGAATAATAATGCTATAACAGTGTAGTGCGGTAAAATCTGGGTGAAATGGAATGTCTTAAAATCATAATGTTTATTTTTATTTCACTAATAAACTACCACACTGCTATATTTGCATACTTTTGGTGGAATTCTTGTACTTTTGAATTCAGTACTTTTACTGGAATTCTTGTAGTAAAATGGCCAACTCTTGGTGATTCTGGCTAATGCCTTTTGTCTAGTTATCAAAACACACACACACACAAAGCGAGTGAGTTACAATAAACCAGGGTGTCTGCTATATTAAATGCTTCTGTAGAGTAAAATAGAGACTATTCTCATTTGATTTATGTCATTAATGAGTAGGCTATATATATATTTCAAGGCAAAAAGAGATGTGTCATATGTTTGAAAGTTTTTCAAGATACTTTGGGTTCCCTATTTTCCCGTAATCATTTTGGGATTTATCCTGAAGTGAGTGGTCTATTTAAAAAAAAAAAAAAAAAAAAAGATATACTGGGGAAAGGAATCATTTTGTGATCCACGTTGTATGCAAATAACTTGTAGAGATCAATAACAATTCTTATTTACTTTTAAATTGCCATATTTCTGCAAATAGTTTAACACTGTCTTAATCTTGACTTTTGTATTTTTATAATTACATACAGTTTTATTTTATTTCTTTTAATCTGTAACCTTCCTTGAGGCCCAGACCTAGGGAAAAGGTGGAGTATAAATAAAGTGATTGATAGACAATGTTAATAAGAGATTACATTGTGGCTCATTTTAACCTTTATCTTTAAAATAAAATTTCAGGTGTTTGCCTCATTAATGAAGGATAGTAAAGAAGGAGACAAGAACCATAGTCCAGCACTAAAAAGTTAACTTCAAGTTCAATTGGAATAATAAAAAAACCACTTGATTATTAAAGGATTATAGACATCTTCTCAATGAAAACCACTAAGGAGCAACAGCTTGGGAGACTTAAGGAAGAGACAGTATTTGACTGAATGCAGTGGTGGAATTTGACAGTCTTCACTCTGCTGCCAGTATTAAAGAGCTTTTTGTGAGAAGATTCCTTTTCACAGGAAGCAAAACAATAAAAACTTGTGAAACGGAGAAAATGGCTAATGCATATTTAATATTTAAAGATGAATGCAATAAAATTTGTTATAACTTTTGTTGGTACTTAAAATTTTGAGGGATACCTTTTTTTATGATTACCACAGAGGCACTTTTGGGAGGAGGGCTGGTGTTTAAAGTAAGGCCCAAAAACTGCTACCTGAACCAAACATTTTGGTACAAATACCTCCAAAATTAACCAGTGAAATCCTTAGGACCAAATAAGTTTCTGTTTTGTTTTGTTTGGTATACGCACTTGCCAGATAATAGGAGGCGTTATGTATGTTTTGCTAAGCTCCTTTAAAACTGCAGCACCACTCTTCAGCTAAGTGAATGTATCTAATCTAGAACTGATGAAGCTGCACCCACTTTCTCTGCAGTCAATGGCAAAAAGTCTAAAGGTGGCAGTAGTGAAGCAAACTATTTGGGCTAGGGTGCTTGTATATACAAACTATGGTTTTTAATTGGTGGGCAGCTTTGTTACAGGAAAATTGGATCGATATTCCATGAAAATCAGATGAATTTTTGTTTTTTTAAAAATCACAGTGACTTATACTTGATTATAAACACTAGTATAATTAATAAGCTAGTGGCAAGTCCTTTTGCACATTTTAAACAATGTTAATATTGAACGTTTTGAGTCCCTGTATAGTAAAAGCTTTCTCTCACTTAAATTCAAAGTTCAGTAGTTTTGAACTACAGCGTGTACAATAATGGATACCCCCAAACGCATACTGTCAATCCATTATCTATCAGCATCATACTGTAAAGGTAAAACCTAGACGTTTATCAGCTTTCCTTACACTCCAAAATGTTTTAAAATGGCTTTTGAACTGGAGGGAGATTGAAAAGTATACCTCTCAAGCTCTCTGAACAGCTAATGCTTGTTCTTTCTAAGTCCATTTTGATAGTATTAATGTAAATAAAATTGCATTATGATTTTTTGTATCTGGTCCCTTTATGTACAAATGAAGTCAATGTCATCATTGCATTAAATAAAAAGGAACAGAGTGAGACTGCTTTAGTCATTGAGTGTTAAAAGAAGTTGCAGAACCTGTTTTAAAGATTTGGCTTGCAGTACATTGTAATACATTACTATCAGATTTAAAGCTATACTTTAATATTACTTACAACATACAATTTGAAGTTAAACTGTCTGTTTTTCCATATGTATTTACTTACCTGGTTCCAGTGTATGTCCGCTATTTGGGTTCTCTTGTACAGTTTTCTTACTTTTCAAGTATAAACATGTATATACATTGTAAATAGAAGGGATTTAGCCTTCTTCCAAGACCACTAGTAACAATTCCTATGTAAATAAAACTTGTAAGCAGAATGAGTACTGTCGTATTTTGGTTCCTTCCCCCGTCAAATACAAAGGATCACTGACTGCATGATCTTCAATAATTGCTAATTTTCATTTGTGAATTCTCCAGAATGGAAGCTGAGACCTTGAGGTATGAACATTAAAGCCCATTCTGAATAAGGCCATAGTAAAGCTCACCTTTGGTTAGAGATTTACAGTCCTTCTTCCAATAATAACTCAGTTTTTTAACTAAATCTGTGCAGAACTATTATTTTTCTTTAACTGAGGAAAATACCTAGAGTCATTTTGGTCTTGGCAAAAAACAGAACTTAGACTCTACTGCATTTGAAAAAGGACAGGGCCAGGGAAATTGCAAATGCCTGCCCTTATTTAGTTACTTAAAGTGATATTCTGGCATAAACCTAAGGGCTAGAGATTAAAAGCATGGAGTGCAAAGTGTAATATTTAGTCAGCTTACACATACTGTAGTTATATTGAACACATTATTTCAAATGAATGTGTTACTAAATATTTTCTACAAGGATAGAAAAGTATTATCTTCCTTGTTGATCCCAGTGTTGCCAAATTGTCTTTGTAGGCATTCCTCTCCTGGCAGCATGAATCGGGTTCTTGGATAAGACAGCCTTAATGGATGCCCTCCATTTGAATGTTGAGGGAGGCCTGAAGATGTTAACTGGACTTCCTTAATTTATTTCTGCCTTTGGGCGCCGTATGGAAATGAAGAACGACAGGGCTGATGCAGTTCTCCTGTTTTCCCAGCAAATATCTCCGGAGCCAGCTGTGTAGTCAGAATTGTGAGGGATAAAGGAGTTCTTTGATAGTGCTTATCCACATCATGTGGCATGTTTAGAAAGAGCTATTCTTGCTGGAGAGCCAGCATGGTGTGATGGTTTGAGTGTTGGACTATCACTCTGGGGACCAGGATTCGATTCCAAGCTCAGCCATGAAATCCACTGGGTGACCTTAGGCAAGTCACATGCTCTCAGCCTCAGGGGAAGGCAATGGCAAACCTCTGAACAAATATTGCTAAGAAAACCCCATGATTAGTTTGCCTTAGGGATGCCATAGGTTGGAAGTGACTTGAAGGTACACAAAAACAACAACAATCGTTGCTGGAGCTGAGTGAGGTCCATTAAGTGCAAGATGTTTGGACTGATTGTAAACGGGGGATACTGGGCTTATGGTGTCCTCTTAAGCTCTTTTAAAAAGCAATTGCAAAACCTGAACAAATTTGAGAGAAGCATTACTTCATGTATGAGCTTTTTGCTAGTGTTATTGTGCCGAAGTAATATGTAGCTGCATGTTAGTGTATTTTACCTTGCTGCTTTCGACTGGAAAGCAGGAAGTAAATGTCTTGCAAACGCTTGGCTCCTTAATTTTCCGGATGTTGGCTTGGAGGCTGCATGCATCAAACCCATGTGCTTCTAATTCTGGGCTCTGAAGGAAACAGGCATGAATTGTGAGACCAAAGCATTAAAACTGCAACCTAAGAGCCGGTGTGATGTAGCGATTTGAGTGTTGGACTACAACTCTAGAGAGCAGGGTTTGAGTCCCCACTCAGCTATAAAATCCACTGGGTGATTCTAGGCAAGTCACATGCTCTCGGCCTCAGGTGAAGGCAATGGCAAACCTCCTATCAACAAATCTTGCCAAGAAAACGCCATGATAAGGTTGCCACAAGTCTGAAACGACTTGAAGGCACACAACACACACACACACACACACACACACACTATTTGTAAAACTTGATGGTAACTGAGCCTCCTAATACCAAGGGAATCAGCTGCTGTGATTCAGTTAAATAACTTCTGTTGGTCCAGGAGTATACACTTTATGAGCTATCATATCACTACATTTTTCTCTGAGCATGCATAGACTAGCAATCATGGTAGGCAACAACTTGTAGTGTCCATATAACATCTCTAGAACAAGCATTCCAATACGCCAGAATGTCCCTATTTGGGAACCAAATGTTTAGTTATTGGATTTCTAATGCAGAGATTAAGATACAGTTCCTATGCCAATCGAGGTGTATCAGGAAGAGTCCAGTGCTTCTACAAAGTTAGAGTAATTTACCGGTCACAGATTAGCTTGCAGGCCACTTCCCCCTAACCTTTGCCTGCCTGATACACACCTCCATTACTGTTTGAGTTGACTATGACTTTCCATCTATATGCATCTGTTGTTGTGTGCCTAAAAGTTGTTTCCAACTTATGGTGACCTTAAGGTGACTTTATCAACTGGGTTTTCTTGGCAGGTTTCTTCAGAGGGGTTTGCCATTTCCATCCTCTGAAGGTAAGAGAGCGTGCCTTGCTCAGGGTCACCCAGTGGGTTTCCATGGCTGAGCCGGGATTCGAATCCCGGTCTCCCGAGTCATAGCACACCGCTCAAACCACTACTCCATTATGCACCTATATTTTCTTTGGCCCTTTGTGGGTATGCCAGCCATTATTGGCATGGGGGATTGTTGTTTCAGTGGAAATCCAGCCACCTTGCTGGTACAAATCAATCCAGACCAATAGATTCAGCAAAACCAGAGTCCTGTTACACTAATTTATTATGGCCTAAGTTCACACTGGAGCCAGTGTGCTGTAGTGGTTTGAGTGTTGGACTACAACTCTAGAGACCAGGGTTCGATTCTCAACTCGGCCGTGAAACCCACTGGGTGACCTGGGGCAAGTCACATACTCTCAGCCTCAGGGGACAGCAATGACAAACTTCCTCTGAACAAATCTTGGCAAGAAAACCCCAGGTTAGGTTTGCCTTTTAGGACTTTATCACACAGGAGGCAAGTGTCCTCCTCCCGTGAATAAAGCACTTAATCCCATCAATATACTGCAAGAGCGGGATGATTTTCAGACGACGGACTTTATCACACGGGCAAAAAAAAAACAGGATATTAGCACTATGATCCTGTGAATATTGTGCAATAACGCGATGCTTTTCAAATGATGTCATTATTGCACGATTATCCTGTGAATAAAGTGGCAAAGTCACGGTGTTTTTTGTTTACGGGATTTTCCTGTGAATAAAAAGCGGCACAATTTTGCTGCTTTATTCATGGGATAATCGCACAATAATGATGTCACATGAAAAGCATCGCGTTATTGCGCAATATTGATGGGAACATAGTGCTAATATCCCATTTCTTTTGCCCGTGTGATAAAGTCCGACATTCCCCAACATCGCCATTACCGGGACCTTATCCCATGAATAAATCGGCAAAATTGCACCACTTTATATTCATGGGGGAAATCCCATGAGTAAAAAGCACAATTTTGCTATTTTATTCATGGGATAAGGTCCCGATAATGGCAACATCGGGGAATATTGCAGGATATTGATGGGATTAATTGCCACTTTATTCACAGGAGGAGAGTCTCCATAAGTCGGAAATGACTTGAAGACACACAACAACAACATTTCACTTTCCCAGATACCTGTACTCCGCAAAAGGTTATTCTGTGTTATACTCAGGCGCTAAAGGACTGGTTGGACTGGATGGCCTTTGTGGTCTCTTCCTACTCTCTGATTCTGTAATTCTATGATTTTTCCCTTTCAGAAATGGAGAGCCAGCTCTTCCTTTTGCGCACCCTTGGGGCACCAATGCATCTGAAACTGAGCAGTGCACAAGAACAAAGATTTGGGTCAGAGAGTGTGCTAGTGCATTTTGGGGGGACTCAAACATGGGGTTGAATGTCAATTAGACTCCAGGAGACCAGGGTTCAAATTCTTGCTCAGCCATGGGAAACCACTGGGAGACCTTGGGCAAGTCACACTGTCTCAGCCTCAGAGGAAGGCAAAGGCAAAGGCAACTCTCCCTTCCTGAACAAATCTTGCCAAGAAAAGCCCATGATAGGGGGTCACCATAAGTCTGAAACTGCACAACAACAAGGTGCTCAGAGTCAACAACAAGGTGCTCAGAGGAGTGTGATAAGGCAAGGGGCAGTGCCCTAGAGCTGCATAAAACAAACCTGTGTGTTGTGTGTTGTGCCTTCAAGACATTTCGGATTTATGGTGACCCTAAGGTGTCCCTATCCTGGGGTTTTCTTGGCAAGATTTGTTCAGAGGAGCTTTGCTGTTGCCTTCCCCTGAGGCTGAGAGTGTGTGACTTGCCCAAGGTCACTCAGGGGGTTTCATGGCTGAGGTGGGAATCTGGACTCTCCAGAGTCATAGTTCAACACTCAAACACTCAAACAACTTGAAGAGACACAACAACAAGTGGAGGAGCAGAAGAGGCGTCTACACTGTAGAAATGATGCAGTTTGGCACCCCTTTAACTGCCATGGCTCCCTTCTACAGAATTTCTGGGATTTGTGGTTTAGTGAGGCACCAGCACTCTTTGGCAAAGAAGGCCAAAGACCTTGCAAAACCAGAAACCCCAGAATTACATAGGGCAGAGCTATAGTACTTAGAGTGGTGTCAAACTGCGTTATTTCTACAGTGTAGATGCCTCTTCTGCCTCTCCACATCTTGTTGTTGTGGTGTGCCTCCAAGTCATTTTCGAATAATGGCCCCTCCTAAGATGTAAACCTATCACGGGGCTTGCTTGCCAAGTTTCTTCAAAGAAAGGGGGGTGCCAGGGCCATCCTCTGAGGCTGAGAGTGTGTGACTTGCCCAAGGATAATACCATTAAAAACAATCAAGTTTCTTAAGAGGGTTTTTTTTGCCATGGCCCTACTCTGCGGCTGAGAAAGTGTGACTTGCTCAGGAATAATACTATTCAAAATACAACCAAGTTTCTTCAGAGGGGGGTTTGCCAGGGCCATCCTCTGAGGCTGAGAGTGTATGACTTGCCCAAGGATAATACCATTAAAAACACAATCAAGTTTCTTCAGAGGGTTTTTTTTGCCATGGCCCTCCTCTGAGGTTGAGAAAGTGTCACTTGCCCAGGAATAATACCATTCAAAACACAACCAAGTTTCTTCAGAGGGGGGTTTGCCAGGGCCATCCTCTGAGCCTGAGAGAGTGTGACTTTGTAGCAGAAAAATGGGACAACTTGCCCAAGGTCACCCAATGAGTTTCTATGGCTGGGTCAAGATTCGAACCCTGGCCTCTGGAGTCCTAGTCCAATAGCAAGTACCTTTCTACACCTCTACACCCTTAAGCACTCCCTAAGCGGTTTACAATGTGTAAACCAATTGCCCAAAATAATCTGAATACTCATTTTAACAACCAACAGAGAAGGATGCCAGACTAAAGGCCTAAGAAGCAGACTGCCAGAAAAAGTGCACATTAAATTGAGGCACTGCCCTGG
>JAIPUX010001880.1:29622453-29637538 GCA_020142125.1 Phrynosoma platyrhinos
CTTTCCTTGGACCGACCCTAGGGAGGGAGGCGTCCTCCGACCCCAGGAGCAGTCCATTGAACCACCGAGGCTGTGGCGAAACAGAGGCCTCCTTTTAGCCGCAGCCTTGGCCGTTCCTTAGGCTGGTCCTGGGAGCGGAGGTACCGGTATATTCACCTTATAAGACGCACCAACTTCCCCACCCCCGTTTTGGGGAAGGAAAAGTGCATCTTATATGGCAAAAAATACGATAGTTTCCAAATTCTTTGTTTGATTTCATTTTGGTATAGCATAGGAAGTCATACCATCTGAGATTTATATCGAAACCTTCCAATTGCAGTAGTCTTTTGTTAGCTAACATTATCCATTCTCTTATCCAAGACATTCCACATGCATAATAATAAATGTTCATGTTAGGTGGTCCCATGCCACCTCTTCCCTTTTCGTTCTGTAATACTTTGAATTTAATTCTGGGCTTCTGCCCTTCCAAAAGAAATTTAGATATTTCTTTATTCTAGTGAACCAAATGGCTTATGGCAAGTTCTGGAAGAGGTAGAGGTTTCTTGGTAACATGTTCATTTGAATTGTTGAAACTCGTCCCATAAATGATAAGTTTAAATTAGTCCATTTATTGAGATCTTTTTTTTATTGCATTCCAAGTCTTTTTATAATTGTTGTCATATAATTCAGAGTTCCTTTTTGTTACTATTAATCCCAGGTATTTTACTTTTTTTTCTATTTTGAAGTCAGTTGTGTGTTTTTTTTGCCTAGTTCCTCTTCCTCTTTTTTGTCATATTTTTCGTTAATAAACTGCTCTTAGATTTGTTTATTCTGAGGCCTGAAAGATCCCCAAATTCTTCTAATATGTTTATTAGATTGGTTATGCTTTTGTTTGGATCATCCAGGAATAGCACCATGTCATCCGTGAAGGCTCTTATCTTATACTGATGTCCTTGCATCTTTAAACCCTGTATTTGTTTGTCTTTCCTTATCTTTCTCACCAGTACCTCAAGAACAGCTATAACGAGCAAGGAGGAGAGTTTGTTGATATCACAGAGTTTTGTTTTTTCTCCATTAACTAGAATCTGTTCATTCTGATTTTCATATATATTGTTTATCCAACTTTAAAAAAGCTTTCCTAGATTCATTGCTGCTAGTACTTCCTTCATAAAACCCCACCTAACATTATCAAATGCGTTTTGCACGTCAAGGAATGACATCCTCATTTTCCTTTCTTTGTGTTTCTCATAAAATTCTGTTACATCCAATATATCCTTACATTGTCCTATATGTATCTGTTTGACAGGAATCTAGCTTGATCTTCATTTATCCAGGCTTTCAGTATTTGTTAAAATCTTTCTTGATAGTATTGATACAAAGCTGCTTTATGTTTATGTTTAATAGAGAGATTGGTCTGTAATTGGCTACTTCTTTCGGGTCCCTGTCTTCTTTAGGTATTAGTGTGATTACCACACTTTCCCATGTATTTGGGGTTATTCCTTTATCTGCTTCTTTTATTATCTTATAGAGTGGTAAAGCCAGTTCTGCCTCAAATGTTTTATAGAATTGGGCTGTGAGCCCATCAGGTCTTGGTGCCTTCCCTATTTTCAGTCTTCCGATTGCTTGGTTTATTTCATGCATTGATATTGATTTGTTTAAATTTTTTCTTTGTTCTTCTTTTATTTGTGGTCTCTTCTCTTTTTCTAGGTATCAATGTATTTTTGTCTTATTTTCTTCTGACATTATATGTTCCTTAAATAATTTTGAATAATATTGAATAAAATTTTGGAAAACTTCCTTTAATTGATTCTGTTGTGTTTGATATTTTCCAGAATTATTTTTTTCTCTTTTCTTTCTTAACCTGTATGATAACCACTTTCCAGTTTTATTAGCATTTTCAAAATATCTTTGTTTAACGTTTAATTTATTTGCAATTTCTTGAGTTGTTTCTTGGGAGAGTTGTTTTTGTAGAATCTTGATCTTTTTTTTAACTTTTGTGTTTCTGGGTGTTTTTAAAATTTTTGTTCTTTTTTGCTTAGTTCATTCATTATGCTTTCCATTTTTTTTCTTTATTTTTCATTTTCATTATTCTTTCTTGTTGAATTAGAAGACCTCTAACCCTGGCTTTACTTACATCCCAAACTGCAGTTTTTAGGGTGCCTCTATCCATATTTTCATGGAAACACAGTTTCTCTTTATTTTTGGACTGTTTCTTCATTTTTCAGTAATATATAATTTAGTTTCCATAAATATTCCTGCTTCTTTGTCTTTAACATGAGTAGAATGAGGTTGTGACATTACTCTCTGCAGTGATTTCATTTTTTGAATCCTCATACACATTGGTAGAGTCACAAAAAACATATCAATTCTACTCCATGTTTGATATTTCTCTGAGAAAAAGGTGTAGTCTTTCTCCTTGTTGTATTTATATCGCCATACACCTACCAGATTAAGGCTTTCTATTAAATTTAATGTTGTTTGGAGTAATTTCCCTTGATTCTTCTTGTTTTTTATTTTTCTAGTTTGATCTCGGTTTGGGTCAATGACTCCATTCCAGTCTCCTGCGATGATTATTTCCTTATGATCATATTCTTCTATTTTCTTAAATAGCTTTTTGTAGAAGACTGTTATGTTCTCTGTTGGTGCATATATTCCAATCAGGAGTGTTTTCCTTTCTTGTAATTGCAGTTCATCTGCTACGTAATGACCTTCCGTATCCTTGAAAATTTCTTTAGCTACAATCCGATTATTTACGTATATAGCGACTCCTTTTTATGTTTGGATTTGGCTTTTAAAGGGTTTTGCTTCCCCATTGGTTAATTTCCTCTTTGATGTACCAGCAGACATATCTGGTAGCTTTCTGGTTGTGTTCTGGTTGGGTTCTTTCCTAATTATTGGCAAAATGGCAGCTAGGGAGCTCAGTATCAGAGAAGGAATTGCGTGTTTTAAATAATCTTAAAATAAAAATATTTTTAAAAACAATCTACTTTTACTCACTTGCGAAAAAAATGCTGTTGATTAACTTTAGGTGTTAATGACACTACTTCATCTAAGAATTAAAGAAGTAGAAGTAAAGAAAGATGCAGAAGATATTGCACCAAAGAAGAAATTTATGTCCTATAAAGAAAAAAGGAAAAATCTCTCAAGGATGCAAAGAAAGGTATTTTTTATGCTGTACTGGGCAAACATAATTGGAAGTTCATCAGCAAAGGAATTTGTGGCAACTTCTCTTGTTCTGGCTGCAGTGAGGTGTTTCATGGTGCAAGGGCATTTTTAGCTTCTTCCTTGCAGCAAATCCCTTTTGATTTCAAGAGGACTTGCAGGAGGAGCTTTTGTTATGACTTAGTGAGGGAGTAGCTGTATTTGAGAATATTTATTTAAAAAAATCCACTGTGTATGCTGAAATTTCTTGAGTGCACCTTGATTAAATTTTTCCATCATGTATTGTGACCTTTAACCATATTTATGGCTCTTTATACATAACTTTGGGCAAATCTACTAGCACAATGTAAACCACAACTTTGTTGAAATGACACTAGTTATCCCTTGTTTGTGTGTTTCAAGGTAGATTTTTTTAACCTGAACAAATTATCCTTGTATTACTGAAGTTGCTTCAGTTGAATTGAAAATAGTGCCCAGTGTGTTTCTTGTCTTCTCAACTAGGGGTAGCCAAAAACCAGTCCTGGGGGACTGCATGACACCCTCACCCTACTGTACCCCAAGACGATTTTTTGTGTCCCTAGACACCATTTTTATGGTAAAAAAAGGGCAAATTGATTCTTCTGGATGCTTCACTATTTAAATAGATTAATTAGTTTTTTAAATAGCCCTCCTGGTACTGTTTAAAATTCTAAAAATAAAGTAATCCACTTTTCTAAACTGGAGTAGATTTGTGGTATTACTTGTTTGGGATGATGCCTGAGTAGGGGAACTGGCCACTGGACCTGCCAAAGTTGTTGACACCAAAACTTATTTTCAGCATGAGGGATGTGGGGGTGCAGTGCTGTCTGTGGAAAGCCAGGAGAAGATGAAAATGGCCACCCTGGTTTAGTGTATAGGATCCATTTCATGTGAAAAACTTAATTTTTTTCAATATTGCCAGAATGTTTGTTGCCTTATAAAAGATTTGTGCATTTTTAGTGGAAGAAGGCAGAAGAGAAACTGGAACGAGAACTCTTAGAAGCAGAAGCCTCAGAAAGTACAGAGAAAAAACTGAAACTGGTAACTTTTTCCCTGCATGTATATGGTGTGGTGTTAAATTTGGGGTTACACACAAATAAAGTAAGAGCACATCCTGCAGAACTAACACTTCATTAAAATCCATAATTAAACATTTAATTAGGGATTTGGGGGTAAATCTGTATTGTTCGTGGTTTTGCTAATTACAGTAGCTTAGTGAACGTGTTAATGCAATAACAGAGTTGTAGTTTGCTCATTCTGAACAATTCAGTAATTATTGGTTTTCAACATTATGATGTATAGCAGTGCTGATTATATCATGGCTGTCATTGTTGCTGATAATGCTGAAAACCATTAACTAGGAGCTTGATTATATCATGGCTGTCATTGTTGCTGATAATGCTGAAAACCATTAACTAGGAGCTGATGTTGCTAAAAATTACTGAATTGCTGGGTGTGGGGTGGCAGGATTAATTTAAATCAAAGTGAAAGCTAATTAAAATGAATGTCATAACATTCCATAAATTTTCATTTGTCTGGCTTTTCCCTACAGCACACAGAAACCTTGAATATTGTATTTTTAACTTACTTCCAAATACTGAAGAAAGCACAGAAGTCTCCCCTCTTGCCTGCTGTGTTAGAAGGTCTTGCAAAGTAAGAATTTCAGAATAATTTTGAGTTAATACTTTAGTGAGTTGGGACATCACAACAAGCCAAAATTCTGAATTGTGTATACTGACTGATTGCCCTGTGGGCAATTGGGCTAAGGCCGTGGGCCAATTCGCAGATTGCTTAAGTGAGCAGATTGCTCATTTTTTCTTCATTTTAAACCTTTTAAATATATATTAATGTTGTTTAAACATATTTTAATCAGAAATTAATTTAATCAGTTTTAATCGGTGGTACATATTTGATTAATCAGTACTAATAACTGTAAACAGAGCAATAAAATTATCTAGCCCCAAGAGCACTTTTATATTGCTATTGGCAATCAGGGTGCCTGTTTAAAAATTTGCTAATTTTTCTCTGTCAGAAAATTTCCCCTGCCCTTCTCTTGTTTGTTGTAGTGTGCCTTCAAGTCATTTTTGACATGTTGATGACCCTAAAGCAAACCTATCATAGGGTTTTCTTGCCAAGTTTCTTGGCAAGTGTCAGGGAAGGCAAAGGCAACCCCCCCCCCGAACAAATCTTGCCAAGAAAACCCTGTGATAAGTTTGCCTTAGTGTTGCTGTGAGTTGGAAACAACTCAAAGGCACACAACAATAACAAACATCTAGTGGCTATGGACCAGGTTACATCCAGCTAACGAGGGGTTAATGTACCACTTAGGATGGCAGACAGTTGTGTAAAATCAGGAGACATACTACTCTTGGCCAGATAGGCTTTCAGTCGATATAGAGGTGCTAAAACATCTGGAACCTTCAGAGGTCAGGCTGGTAGAGTCTGATCTCGAATCCCACTTCTTTAGCCATGAGGAAAGTCTACTTTTCTGTAATTGGCAAGGGACTGTTTTGATTTGGGGGCATCAGGGATTTTTCTTATGTTTCCCTAGCTGGTTAGCAGTTCTAAGGTAGCTTTGGAATGTAATCTGTTTCTGTAACTTTGCAACTTTCTAAGCTATTCTTGAAGAAATATGCTCCAAGACATGATACCAAAAACCTAATGTAATGCTTCTTACTTAGAATAAAACTTTCTTAAATTTCCTTTTAAGCCTCAGAGTGCCTTTGGCTACTTGGCATGCACATAGGTTCTTTTCTTCTCCAGGGGGAGGGAAGGGGAAAGTGGTTTTTCTTGGGCTTGCTCATATCTTTGCTTTCCTTTGGAAAAGTGGAGAAGAAAATGCTGAGGAGTGTGTGGGTAGGAGCGAGGACCTCTTGTGTGGCTCCTCCTCTTTTCTTTTCCCAAGGGCTTAGGACAGAGGAAAAACTATGACAGCCCCACACCCTCATCTTGGAATTTCTTTTCAAGGAAACAATATCTTCTAGAGCTGCTTTTCAGATATCAGAATCATTGGATTTCTTCTTCATTATTATCTCAGTAGCAGGAACTGGTTAGCGCTAGGATCTTGACAAGTCTCTGTGGTCAATAAACATGAAGCCCTAGAGTACTTCATAAGATTGCCCCACTATTCCAGGAACTGAAACAGGAAGTTGAGAGTCATTTTCTATTGGGGGGCAGTTTCTTAAAAAATAAACTGGTGTGGAAGGGCTGGTGGGAAGTTTTAGGTATAGCACTGCTCAAAAAATTTAAATGTAAGAGGGAAAGATCCTTGGTTCTTTGTAGAGTTTTGGGTAAATGCAATAAATGGGCCTCCCCAGCTTAAAATTCCCCATCCCTTATTTAAAACAGCAACATAGCTCTCCTACCCTTTGGATGGTTTAGGTTGATACTCAGGTCTGGCAGGACCTGATACTTTTATTTGTTTCTCCTTCAGCAAGTTGTATGAATAATCCTACATTTGTTCTAAAAAATTCTGGCTTGCACCCATGGCCCTCATCTTTAAAGTGGCTAACTAAAATATTTGTATTAGCATGAAAACTCATGTATAAATAGTTTTCCACTTTTGCCATTTATAAATTGCTTGAAGTACTTATACTGGGCATATAACAAACAATTTAAAAATCAAGAAGTGATTCATTCTACAGATTAGAGGTTTAGTATGAGTGTCCCATATTTTGCAGATCGAATTTGGCTTCCAGAATGATTACTGGCAAGTGAAATGTGCTGTTTCATTTTTTTGTGTGTGATGACAAATAGTGTGTGATGAGAAAGCTACTTTAAGATACTTGAAAATGAATGGAAATTGAAACAAAGTGCTTGGTGTTTTCCAGAAAAAAAACAACTTGAAAATTATGAATTTAATTCTTTTTTATTTTAGGTTTGCCCATCTCATAAACCTGGAATTTTTTGATGATCTCTTGCTCGTTTTACATTCACTCATTGTGTCAGGGGTAAGTTTAATGTCCTATCTAATGAGGAAAATGACTCTTTGTCAATTGCCGGGGTGGACAACTTTTAGCTATCAAGATGTTGTTGGAGTGTAATTCTTGTCATCCTTCAGTGTGCTAGCTAGGGCAGATGGGAGTTTTAGTCCAGCAATATCCATGAGTGGTCTCTGCCAAGATTGCATTCATGTATACCAGTGGTCCTTTTTTTCTTGGCCAGGAGTGGGGGTGGACAGCCTACCATATTTACTCAACTATAAGTCGATCTCATGTATAAGGTGAGGGCAGGTTTGGGGGCCAAAATTATGGATTTTGATGTGACCCGTGGATAAGTCAAGGGAAAAAGCTTGGGGCATGTAGCAAAGCATCCAAAAGATGAAGCAAAGGAAAACAATGCCAAAGAACTTACAAAATTCCAGCAGGCATAACTGTTTATGCTCTCACTAAAGATTGATGGATGAAAAAATAGGTCAGTGCTTTCAGGACTAAAGTACAGTACTTAAATTGACCCATGGATAAGTCCACTCAGGTTTTTTGGGTTAATTTTTAGACTTATACATGAGTATATACAGTAATCTCTTCCTTCTCCCAAAAATGAGATTGCCCTTTCTTAACTCCTAACAACAGTAGGAAAAGTGATTTATATGAATTGTCAGGGATGGGCTGTGTATATGTCAGGCAAATGGAGAGGACACAGACTTTGGGCCTTTACAGACTGCCAGAAATAACACAGCTTGAGTCCATTTTAATTGTCCTGGCTTAGTGCTAGGGAATATGGAAACTAGTTTATTGTGGCACCAGAGCTCTCTGACAGAGAAGGCTCAATGTCTCAGAAAAAAATACAATTCCCATGATTCCCTAGAACTGAGCCAGGGCACTTAAAGTGGACTCATGCTGCATTATTTCTGGCAGTCTGTAAAGGCCCTTTGTGATTTATTTCTTGTATTTCTAGGCATTAAGCCACAGAGAGAGTCTGCACTGTATTCTTTCTGCTTTCCACATTTTATCTGGTCAAGGTAAGAGGATTTGATTTTCTTACTAGAACAAGTTAGGCGTGTGTGTTCGGCATAAATGCTATTGTTTTGGTGGACAAATTTAACATTGATCAAGGTCGTAGGATTTTTTAAATTTTATTTTTTAATTTTGGCAATACTCTGGCTCCTCTCGCTAGCCAGCATAATGGAGTAGAATTCTGAGAAGCTTTCAGAAGGGAGTTCTTGTCTTCAGTGGAAAATAAACCATGTAGCATATTGCAACTTTGGAAAATACATTTAATAATCATTTGTAGCCATAGAAACAAACCTGTTTAACTGATATTATTTTGGGCAGGTGATGTCCTTAACATCGACCCCTTAAAGTTCTACACACACCTTTACAAGACATTGTTTATGCTACATGCAGGTAATAACTGTTTTCAGTATGTTGAATATTGATGGTAATTTTTGATTACTAGATATGGAGGATGTTTTTGATACTATTTTTTAATAATGTTTTTGATGGGTAATTGAAATGGCTTTGTTACTTAATACCACAGGTTGTTGTTGTCTTTCAGTAGTTAAGACAGAAGTGATTTCAAACCTTGAATTCTTTTATTTTTTTATGGTAGGTGGGATGAAAAGTCCCACCTACCACAAAAAAATAGGCTTCAGTGAATATAGGAACTAGAAAGGAGTGTGTTTTCAACCCATCTGTAAGAAAGAATAGCATATTTCAAGGCTTGTCACTAGGTCCTAGAGATATGTGGCTTCAGCAAGCAAGTAAACTTGAAGAAATCCCTCAGGGTGATTAGTGGAATTTTGCAGTGTATCTTCACTTGCACAATAATGATTTTGATACTTAATTGGTGATTCCTACTTGAACAAGTTAAAGGGACAGCAGCAGGATTAGGGGATGCCTTCAGTTTATTTTTGATATATTTGCAATGTTCAAATGGGGTTTGGTTTGTTTGTGCTTCAGGGGCTACAAATGAAGATGTAGCAATTGTGTTGCAGTGCCTGGATGTGATGCTCATTAAGCGTCGGAAACAGGTGTCCCAGCAGAGGGCTCTTGCTTTCATAAAGCGCCTTTCTACACTAGCTCTCCAGGTCCTTCCAAACTCCAGTATTGGTATCTTGGCAACCAACAGAACATTAATCCATGTAAGTTCCCAACAGCATGGTTGAGATCTGATAGAATTGTTAATATAATCCAGTTGAGATCTGAAATGTCTGAGCATTGCATGACAGCTCACACAATTCCACACACTGTATTTTAACACTGAGAGTTGCATATAATTGTTGGGAAATCTGTGGCTTTCCAGATGTTTTACACCACGAGTGGGCAATTATGAAATGATAGGGGCATTAGCCTCTGGAGGGTAGCACTCACTAGCACACCAAAAACCCTGCAACTCCCCCTCCCATGCCTTCTAGATGACATGGGAGCATTTTCACCATGTTTTTCAGGCCTTCCTGGACCATTTTTATACCCAAGAGAAGCATTCTTAACAGCAGGAGGTGAGCAGAAATCACTTACTGTTTCTTAAAAAGGCCTCTACGTGCCCTAATTTGGCCACAGGGAGAGCAAATAAATGTGGTGGAAATGTTCCCCACACCACAGAGGACATTTTGGAGCATTTCAAGACAATATTTTTTTTAAAAAATAATTTTGCAAAACTTGTGTGACTCTTGGGGGCCTTCAGTGGGCCTCCAAGTGTGGTAGAATGTCCTCCACACCCCAGAGGCTATTTGGGGAAAAATTATTCCAGGGGGTCTGCATACATCCCAGAGGCCACACTTTGCCAACCCATTTTGGACCATAATTCCTAAGGTCCCTTATTGGTATGGCTGTCTGAGATTTCTGGGAGTTGAAGTCCAGAATGTTTGGGGAACAAAAGGTTTTCTTCTGCTGATATAGTTAATAGACAAGATTCTTTGATCTTGATAACTTTCAGGATCTGTTTGCTCAGAAATATTCAGTTTTGTGTCTGTTCTGTATTGGAGCCAAATCATTTGCATGGATGTTTGAGAATAGTGATGCATATGAGTGAATATACTCTGATTCCAGAAACAGCAGAGATGTTAGAGGTGGGGTGTTAGTGGATATAAGAGGTGTGGGTTGTTGTTTTTTTGTTCTGTACTTGTACAACGAGGTTTGAAGTGTGGAAGTGGTGCTTGATTAATTTTTGCTTCTAGAGCAGCCATGGCTAAGAGTGCCTTCTTATCAGCTAAGGCTGATATGCCTGCTATGACCAATTTTAGAGAGTGCCAACTTGGCTGTTACAGCAATACTTTTATAACCTCCAGGCAGTACTGCTGTAATAAACTCTATACTGGGCTGGCTTTTTGAAAAATTCAGCGTTAACAGTGTGGCAGAATGTTTAATAGTGAGACTTAAGCCAATTGAAGTATATTACATGCTAAAGAAGCCATACTTTACTGGGTAGATTCTAGAGATAATTCATAGTGCTTGATTTAACTTTTTAATGCTTTAAATGGCCTAAAACAACTATAAGATTCTATGATTCTGTGAAGGTGAAGGGTTATTATAGTAAGATTATTGAGGAGCCCCTGCTTATTGGTAGAAACAAGAAATCTTTTCACGTAAGGACCTCTGTTCTTTGGAATTCCTCCTTTAGAGAGACTGGCTGGGCCAGGCCAGTTCTCTCTCTCTCTCTCTATATATATATCTAACTATATATTTTCTTTTAAAAAGTGAGCTGATGCTGATTATTGGCTTTTAATCAAAGATCGGAATATTATAATTGTTGCTGTTTGGAAATGGTGATTTGGATTCTGTTTTTAAATAATTTAACTTGGACTTTAAATTGAATTCTTTGGGTTATTATGCTTTTTTCATAGTTGGGAATTATTGTGAGAGACCATTGTGGAATAGAAATAAATCATGTGATGTAGAAGTAAAGTATCTCTGCAATGTTATGAACATATGGTTCACACATAAAATATTCTCACCATGTTTTGAAAATTGCTGGAGCATGTATGAAGACTAGTAAGTTGCAGTTTACTTTGTACTAGATCAGTGGTTCCCAAAGTTTGCTCCTTCAGGTATTTGGACTTCAGCTCCCAGAGGCCACAGCCAGCTTGGTCAGTGGTTGGGGATTCTGGGAGCTGAAATTCAGAACATCTGGAAGACCAAAATTTGGAAACCACTGTACTAGATGAAAGAACATCTTAGTCTTTAACAGGTATAATGCATCCAGTAGGGGACATAGATGTTCAGGGGCCTTAGTTGATCAGTTTTTGTGAGGGAGATTAATTTATTTTGTAAGAAAACATAGCAAAAGTCTCATTTTATGTGGAATTTTCACTTTTTAATAAACTCCTTGGTTGATATTAAAGACATTTCCGAAGTCCGACCTTCTCTTAGACAATGAATCCCAAGGAAGTGGACTTTACCTTCCTGAACTGGATGAGCCAGAATACTGTAACGCTCAGAACACTGCACTGTGGGAACTGCATGCTTTGCAGGTGAGTGGCACAGGGATTATCTTCTTGGAGAAGATCTTGAGTTTCACACATTGTTTTGAACTTCAGAAATATTTTGATACTTCTATTTTTTAAATGTGACATTTTAGGTCCATCCTCCTGCTTTCTGCAATCCATGTTTTCTCCACTTTTCTGAATAACTTGATTATTGAGAGAAGAATTAAAAGCACTATACTTGAAACTTCTATAGAAAATCTGATTATTTTGTCACGTTGTTCAGGGATATGTTTGATGCTAAAGGGAATGGTGAGACTGTTGGTCATAAACATATACAGTTGTCCCTCCACATTTACAGCTTTGACTTTTGCAGATTTGATCAGTTGTGGATTTGATATGCTCTCTCTAGGGATTTCTAGGTCCTCCAGCACAATTCTGCTGGAACTTGACCATAGAGTTGCACGGAAGGACTTGGCGATTACTAAAGAAAACACGTCTCTAGGCATTTGTAGGTCCTTCAGCATGATTTTTAGTCAACTTCTGGCAGATGTTGACGTCTGATTTGCATTGAATGACCTAGACTTTTCTAGAGAGGTGTTCCCTCAGGTAAAAACGTGATGGTTTTTTATTTGCAATTTTTCCACTTTTATGGGATCCTCTGTCACCAACCCCAGTGAATGGGGAGGGTAGCTGTAAGCAGACATTCTTGAATAAGTTTGGGTTGTATAAAATTGAACTAAACAACTGAACAATTTATTCATGAGTGTTCATCTATGGAGGGGTAGCCCATGTTTTTTTCTGCTGCCATCCTTCCTCTCATCATCTTTAATCAACTGCTTCCAAAGCTGAGATAGTATAAGCTTGATGAGAAATTTTCAGTCAAATAGCAACCTTTATTGTATTCATACAGAAAAAAATTGCATTGCTTGCTATTTGATGTGAATGTTTATTTAAGCAAACTTTTCATTGTTAAGCAGGGAAGGCTTTTATTTATTTATGTTTTGTTTTTAACTTTAGTATGCTTTTAAAGTGTTTTTATTGCATTTAATGTGGAACTGCTATAAATATGGAAAAACAATTTTAATTGTTTTTAAATTGTTATTGTAAACATTTTTAGTTTTTAATTTTCTGTTTTTGCCTTGAGTCCCACTTTTGAAGAAAGGTGGTATATAAATGAAATAAATAAATAATGAACACACTTTTTTTCCAGAGGCACTATCATCCAGTTGTTCAGAAATTTGCAGCTCATCTTGCTGCTGGTGCTCCAGGTGAAGGATCAGAAGCTCTTGCGCATGAATTTAGCCGGAAGTGAGAGAAATGTTTTATTTATTATTTGGAAAAATAATGAAGACTCACTGTAAAAACATTTAACTGGCTATGATGTTTTGGGGGCTGGAACAGAAGCTAATTCACTGGTGTAATGTACTCTGCAGTATATAAGAAGAGCTTTGCCAGATACTCTGATCTAGCATCCTCTTATCTTTCAGTGGTTAGTCCTTTGGTTCTGGGAAACCCACAAAAAGGCAGGAAAGCAAAAGCTCCTTGTTTAGATTTTAGTGATCATTGCTTATTCCAGTTAATAAACAAATCCAATTTCAGTGTTATTTTCTTGAGTGAAAAGTCCCTTTTTAAATTCAACATTAGTTTGGGGAGGGAGTAGGGAGGGATAAGGGACCAGGATTTTATGGGGTAATCCTGGATTTCTGATTAGTGATGAGAAAGGAGGGAGTTCTTAATATGCAGCTGTTTAGATCTCCAGTCTGGATCCATATGCTTAAAATGTTGTGCTTCATTTTTTTTAAAAAAAAAGGTGCTTAGACCTCACATAATCTGTAGTAAATGTTATTAATTTGTAGTAAATGTAAAGATGAATCGTATGACTGTCCACCACAGGTCACCTATGGAACTTTTTGAGTCTTACAGTATGAAAGGAATGACTTTCAATCCTTGTGTCCCATCAGTTGCTCCCAAGAAAAAGGTACTGTTTTTTCCATATCCTTTTTTTTTTTAAATCACCACAGTATTGTATAAAATGTTATAATTTAACCCAGTTTATAGCTGTATTCTTCCAGTCTGTTTACAAAATTGTAACTGTTGTTCATTTCAGGGCAAATCTTTACCAGAGGACTCATTTCTCAGTGAAGACTTGAGCAAATTGTTTAAGGTACATCTTGCAAAGTCTGCTGCCCAAGGTGCTGTGAATTTTGCTGAACACTTAAAGGCATTGCCAGTGTCATAGATACACTACAAGCCAATGCAAACTCAAAAGGAAGGAAATATATGAAAGAAAAAAATGACTTTTTCCATGAAAAATTCAAATACTTCCCCCTGTGGATGCTGGATTTTCTAGAATAAAAAAGCGCATAAAGGGACAGGACCATTGTTTTTGGAGCTACATTGGAGTTACATTTTAGATTATTCAAAAATTTAGGAACAATGAATATTGTTTTAATATTGATTGTTGAAGCTTGTGACGCTGCTGAATTTTAGGTTGTTTCAACTTATGTATAATGTTGTACAATTCTCCAGTAAAAAGTTATACTTTTCCTAGAGGGAATATTTAAAAAGGATTGCATCCTGGAAATTTCTTACTACTGTAAATATTTATATGTAGCTTTTAAAAAGAAATATGCTAATGATTCTTTTTATATTATACTAGAACATTGCTGAATACTTTGTAATTCAAAGTCTGAACAGTTTATTAAATACAAGATATAAAAGGTTATCTGCTCCAACTCAATACTATTTCATATTCATTTTCTTTTCATAACTTCATTCATTCAGATGAGAGAAATAATCCTGTAAAGACTGCCAAAAAAACATGCCCTATAACAAAATATGTAGACCTTAAAATTCCCAATTTGTTTTTCTGCTGTAAGAGTGAGGGACTGAGGAGGCCTGTTGCTCATGTAGAAATTTGCACTGAAATTTCCTACATCAACGGATGGTGGGCACAGATCTATCATGAAAAGAAGAGCTGTTTCAGTTGGGCAGGGGTACTATGGTCATTTCAAAATTAAACGTGAACAGCAGAACACAAGTACAGGCAGTTTGTACTTGCATTAGAAAAGCCCTTATAATACTGACTGTTAACATCCCCGCACATACAGTAGAGAAATGTACATGATTGGCTTTCAATACCAGTCTTTCCCCTGCTGTGAGGTTCCTACACTGCATTTTGTAGGTACTACTGCAATGACCTGAGAGTCACAGTAGCAGCAACCTCATTGGAGAATTTCTGCTAAAATTGCATGGACATTAAACACGGTTGCATATAACACTTCCCTGACACGTTTTCCTTTTCAAATCAAAGGTGGGAAACTTCTTTCAGCCTTTTGTTGAATTCAGTTTCAGACATGTTTTTGATGGGTCTGCATGGCAGGAGAGGGGTGCGCCAAATGCAAACATGGGACCACAAATGCTAGCATATTTCAGCTTGAAGATCATAAACTTCCAGCATCTAAATCTTCATAGAATTTCAACCTTTTAGAATAAAAAAAATCATAGTTGGAGGAGACCACAAGGGCCATCCACTCCAACCCCCTGCCATGCAGGAACCCA
>JAIPUX010001880.1:29646103-29670296 GCA_020142125.1 Phrynosoma platyrhinos
TGTGACTTGCCCAAGGTCACCCAGCAGGTTTCATGACTGAACGTCTCTTAAATATCTTCCCTTCTTGCAGACCCTAATGGTATAAATGTATTGCTTATGAATATAATATGACCTGAAAAAAATAATAAGCCACAGATAGGGGCCAGGCCAGATCAGTTTTGCCCCTATTTGCATAGTGCTAAAAAGAAAAGAAGGATGGACTTCTTCCTTTCTTCCCCATGCCTCCAGAGATGGCAGATGTTTTCCTCCAAAATTCACAGTTCAAATGACAAAAGTCCAATTTATGTGCTTTTCTAGGTAGAGGGGGTGGTGGTTTATGTGTGGCTAGCCATTCTCTTATGACTCATTTTCAACTGGCCAGAATGCCCTTCAACACACAACCAGGGTACTAATAGAAAGCATCCACAAATGGGGTTGGCGGTGGCATGTCACACACTGGTTTCACAGAAATGCTTCATCAGGGTCTGAAGTGTAAAATGCAGCTGGCATTAGATCCTATTCTCAACAGACAAAACAACAGCTTCTTCCTGATCATCTAGTTGAAAAATAAAGTAAAAAGATGATGGAAGCAACACACTGGAAAACTCTACAAAAGAGGTAAAGGGATGCCAGAGTCAATCAATGAACCCACCGTTTTAGAAAGGGAAGTGGAAGCCTCTCTCAAAGCACTTGGGAGAAATAAATCATCAGGAACAAATGCCATATGAATAGAGCTACAGATACAGGATCCACTGGAACTGTAACTAAAATCTGCCAGTCACTATGGGAAACAAAATAATGGACCACATACTGTTAATTTTCAATATGCATTCCATTCCCCAATAAAAGGGACATAAAGGATTGCAGTAACCACTGGGCCACTGTATTAATTTCCCATGAAAATAAAGTGATGCTCAAAACTTTACAACAAAGACTTTTAACAGATTAGCTTACAGTTGTAAACTGCTTAGTGCGGTATGAAGCAGTATATAAATGAAGCTGCTATTGCTATTGCTATTTTACCATATGTGAAGTGAGAAATGCTAGATGTGCAAGCTGGATTCAAAAAAGAAGTGTGAAAGATCACCTTGCAAATGTATGTTGAATAATGGATTGCACTAAAAAATTTCAGAACAGAATCAGCCTGTGCTTTATAGCAAAGCCTTTGATTGTGTAGGTCATGGAAAACCAAGGATAAGCACTTGATTGTCCTGGTGTATAACCTATACTCTGAACAAAAGGCCACAGTAAGGAGAAACAGAATGATTTCCTACAGGCAAAGGGATCAGGGGAAGGCTGCATTTTATCACCCAATCTGTTTAATTTATATCCAGAACATATCATACAGAAAGCTGGAGTAGACTCGGAGAAAGGAGGGAATGAAAATTGGAGGAAGGAACATCAACGATTTAAGACATGCAGATGACAACATACTACTAGGAGAAAATAGCAAAGACATAGAATGATTACTGAAGACAAGGAAGGAAGGAAGTGCAAACCCAGCTTTGCAGTTGAACATTATGAAAACAAAAATAATGACTACAAATGAATTTCAGCAGGGACCAATGTAAGGTACTAAATGCAGAAAGAAAAATGAAATGAATAAATATAGGGTGAATGACACCTGGCTAAAGCAGTACATGGGAAAAGGAACTAAGGATCTTAGTAAAACACAGGCTAAACATGAGTCAACAGTATGAAGCAGTGGCCAAAAAAGCCAATACAATTCTAGGCTGCATCAATAGGTGCACAGTGTTTAGATCAAGGAAAGCAGTGGTGCTTTCTGCTTTCATCTGTCCTTATGTGAAACAGTGTGTCCAGTTCCGCACACCGCAGTTGAAGAATGATGTTGACAAGCTGGAAGACGATCAAAGGTCTCAAAACCAAGCCTTATGAAGAACAATTTAGGGAGCTGGATATGTTTAGCTTGGAAAAGAGAAGACTAAGAGGTGGCCTGATAGCCATCTTTAAATATCTGAAGGGATGTCAAACACAAGATGGGGTGAACTGTTTTCTGCAGCTCCAGAGACTAAAACATGATCCAGTGGATTCAAATTACAAGAAAAGGAATTCCACCTAAACATAAGTAAGAACTTCTTTACTGTGACAACTATTTGTCAATGGAATAGACTGCCTCAGAGGGTTGTAGACTCTCCTTCTTTGGAGGTCTTTAAACAGAGGTTGGATGGGCATCCTTCAAAAGTGTCGTAGTTGTGTATTCCTGCATAGAAGAGGGTTGGAGTGGATGGCTCTTGCAGCCCCTTTCAACATAAAATAACAGATTCTATCATTCTTTGACTTATATAACTTTAAAGTGGATGATGAGGACATCGAAATATTCCAAGACTTTTTCTACCTTGGCTCAACATAAACTTAAATGAAGAATCAGAAAAAAAGACTGCAAATTAGAAGGGCAGCTATGAAGGAATTAATTAAGATCCTAAAGTCGATCCCAATATACTTTGAATACCAAAGTCAGGATTGTCCATGGCATTGCACTTCCATCTTCTATGTATAATTGTGAAAGCTGGATAATGGAGAAAGCTGACAGGAAGAGAATCAACTTGTTTGAAATGTGGTCCTGGAGAAGGGTTTTATGGATACCACTGATTGTCAAAATGACCAGTAAATGGGTCTCAGAGCAAATTAAGCCTGAACTCTCCCTAGAAGTCAAAATGACCAAACTGAGATTATTGTACTTTAACCATATAATGAGTTGGCATGATTCACTGGAATAGACTATAAAGCTTGATAAAATGGAAGGCAGTAGGAAAAGAAGAAGAGCACATTACAGGTAGATAGACTCAGGGCCTTTGCAGGCTGCCAGAAATAGTGCAAATTGAGTCCACTTTAAGGGTTAGGGTTAGTGTTAGGGAGTCATGGGATTTTTTTTTCTGAGACATTGAGCTTTCTCTGTCAGAGAGCTCTGGTGCCACAATAAAATACATTTCCCATGATTCCCTAATCCTAATCCTTAAAGTGGACTCAATTTGCACTATTTCTGGCAGTCTGCAAAGGCCCTCAGTTAAGGAAGCGACAGCCCTGAGTTTGCAGGATGTCTTGGAGGTCTTCCATTCATGATCTTGCCATAAACCAAAGCTGACAAGATGGCAATTAATAACAACAACAACAACACAGTCAACGCTCACTTTCCTAAGCCCCATTGGACTTCAGTTGGAAAGCAGGGCATGTGCTTTCCTGTTTTAATCAATGGGACTGAGGCAAGAGCCTGTTTCAGACATTCATAACAACAAACACAGCCTTGTTATTAAGCAACCCAACCCAGAGCTATATCTTGATTTCCTGATGAATGTCTTGCATGATAAATGAATTTGCAAAGATGCATTTGTCATATCTGGCTTACATTTGTAAGATATACACCTAACTGTTAGAAAAGTAATAAAGCCTCTTAATGAGATTAATATATGTGTTTTCCAGATGTGACCATCAGCCATGAATAAGTCATTGAGTTAATAAAAAGACCAGTGGTCACATCCCACAGAAAGTTCTGCAGAAATCAGTGCGCTTAAGTAAACCACCCATTTACGTATGCTTGCTTAATTCTCTGTTGGCTCTTGGTTAGTATACATATGAACACAGGATACAGTTCTAATTACAAGGGCAGTCAGTAAGGAGCAGGGCAGAACTACTTGTTATAATTTATTATGGGCATTAATACACATTCTCAGAAGAAAAAAGAAAACCTGAACAAAAGATCACTGTTCCTGGAATCAGTTCATGTATTTAGCATAAACAATACACCAGGTGGAATACTGTTTGTGATATACACTAGTGTAACTATTTTGGAAAAATTGGTGCAGAATGAAATTTGCAGCATCTCATTCTGCAACTCTTTCACCCCCTATACACGAGGGGGGACTCCCTGGTATAGCTTTGTCTCTTCCAGCCACTGTTTGGTTGCAGGAGTGTGCCCCACTACTTTTCTTGAGCACCCAGGGAAGAAAGTGTAGCCTTTCAATGCAGGGGGGGGAGGCTATTTTTTCTTCCTTTGGTCAGCAAGGGCAGCTGGACTACCCTTGGGTGCACTTTCCCAGCTGAAAATGACTGGGGAGATGGAGCTGTGCTAAGGAGCCCTCCTGCAGCTGCTGTTAGGCACTCAAACAAGAAGCTGAAGGGAAAGAACAGTTTCTATCCTCCCCAAGAAAATTCTGGCAGGGTCAGGTAGTGTGTCTACACGGTGACAGCAGTCTGACACTGCTTTAGATGTCTTGTCTTTACCCTATGCAATCCTGGAATCTGTAGTTAGAGAGCTCTAGTCCACTCTCCTGAACAACAGCATAGTATTTTTCTAGCAGAGAATTCCATGCATTTCCCCAAACTACAAATTCCTAGGATTCCCTAGGATGGAGCCATGACTGTTAATGTGGTACTAAGCTGAAACAAATGTGCAGTGCAGACAATGGAGTTCATCACACGGGGGAAATCCCATGCAGAAATGGGATTTAAAAGGTGGGGGAAACCCGCAAAAGCGGGCAGATTTTCACACACATTGCTGTTAAAATGGGGTTAACCCGAATGGAAAGTAGTCAGAAACTGCTCCTTTTTACTTTCGGGATTTTCTGAAAGTAAAAAGAAGCAGTTTCTGACTACTTTCCGTTCAGGTTAACCCCATTTTAACAGCGACATCGCCTGAAAATCTGCCCGCTTTTGCGGAATTTTTTCAATTTAAAACCCCGTTTCTGCATGGGATTTCCCCCGTGTGATAAACTCCATACTCTCCAGTGGCATGCTAACTGGATCTTAGCCATAAAGACATCTTTTAAACAGTGCACAAAAAATCTACCTTAGTAATACTGCTGCATGACTGCATTACTTCCTTTCTTAAAGCTCTTCATCATCACAAATAAGTTACACTAAGCCAAACAATTAACATGCTTGTTTTGTCACTGTCCTGATACTATCAGCAAGCAATATATGTCAAGGCAAACAGACTCACTTCCTCACGCGTTTTAAAGAGGATTCTTCCAACATATCCTTCTTCTGGGAACCAGCTGTTCAAGAGCTGGACGAGCTCCTCCTCAGGACTGAGCACTCTCTGGAATGGAGGCTTCTTGAACTCATTCCTTTCTTTAGATATAAAGGATTTCTCCTCCATCAAAAAATAATCTGTGTGATACTTTCCAATACCTTTTGTGGTGGCCAAAATCTAAAGCAGAACCAAGATAATAATTAGAACAGCAGAAGGTTGCACACTTAGTAACCTGATTGTGTTGACAACAAAAATTCTTTATTATTGATTCATCTGGCATATAATAAAACATGTTTTTGCTGTCTTAACTATCCATTCAGGATATGTTGCCTGGGGCTATGTACTCTCTGAGCAGTGGACTATTTCAGAGGCAAATGCTATTTAATCTTATTGCTGTCGGATTTGGCTTGCCAAACCATTTATTCATAATCCCAAGACAGTAGAACATTTTCCCACTGCTGGAACAACAGCCTCTGTTGAGATAATCAGCTGGAGATTTTTCCACTTATGAACTTAGCCCTTTTAGTTTTTATTCTGCGTTTCAGCAATGTTTGAGAAAAAGAAATGATGTACAAAAGCCAGGCTCTTGTGACAAGGGCAACCAGCCTGGTCCATCATTCAGAAGGCCCCCTTCGTGACAGAAATAATAATTCTAATATAGAACATAGTGTCCAAGTGAAACTTTAAAACAACAGTAACAGAAGATTCTTTATGGCAGGCCTAGCAAAATTCACTCTAAAGGATCGCCATCATTCCATACTTGAAAGACTTGAGCTGCATTATAAAGATTTTGGCTATAAACCAGCTTTGACCTGTGACTCTGCAATGCAAATGAACTATGAGGAATAACTGGCATATAGTGTGCTATCCTACACACTGTAGGATGGGACCTAGGCTTTTCACATCAGCCCTTATATTAGGAAACTGGTTATGCCACAGGCAAGCATGCTGAGGGAGCATGAACAGGTCAAGGTAGGAGTGGGTATACATAGGCAATATTCAGAGAAATTCTATTTAGGGAGCTTTCCTCCTTTGACTAACAATTTCACTGGGAACCTTGGATTTGCTGATGCAACAAATGATATAATCTAAAGAATGAGGCCCTTGTTTATCACAGCTAGTAGCTAGGCAAGGAAGCAGACCATCTGTTGCTTCAGGGTGGGCTGAAAGAAAGGTAGGAACTGGTCTTCTAGGTTGTGTGTCCAGCTCACACTTAGATGGACCACTCAAGTTGTGAGTGTGAGGGAGTCTGCACAGTTGAAGGAACTGCAGGAGGTGGGGAGTGCCTTCAGAGGGGACCCCCCCCCCGCTCAAAACAAGTATAGGCTTCTCCTGTAAACTCCCAAGTTAAGAAAGAAAGAGTCTTCTTTCATCCTTGTTGTGCTTCGTATAAGCATGCCTTGGCTTTCAAAGTGTGTCTCCCCGATAACTTTGGCTTTCATAACTGTTTTAGTCTGTTCATAAATACAGTTTTGATTCCTTCGGTTTTGATATTTTGATTTTATTGTTTACCACCCTGGGGCCTGTGGAGAGGGTAGAGAAGTGATTTATAAATACAGTTTTTAATAAACAATAAATAAACATTCTTCTGATGATGCTGTGGCATTAGGAACAGTGACCTTATAGTCTGAAGGATTGGCACAGAGAAAATGCTGTTGAAAATGCTTTGCTTCCCTTGAAGGATAAACCTCCACAATGGCTCTGGAGAAGGGGCTACAAATGACAGCAGTTTGGCCAATGAAATGTCCTCATCTAATAAACATCATAGATTGCACTCATTTAAACATCAGTTTCTCATATCCAGTCCTAACACTTGAGCCAATGAATTATGCTGGTTCTTTACAATTTACAAAAAGAAAAAGAAAGAAGGAAAATTACTGTGATGAAACTTAGAACAAGAAAACTAGAATAATGCCACTTGCTTTGGACCAATAATACACCCGTTAACATCAGCCCACTTTTTATTCTTGTCATGTACTGCACAAAGGAGTGGTAACATAAAACCCACCAAGGCCCTACTTGTATTACAAGCCCAATGCCATTGGGTCTGTCACTCACAGAGGAGTAACCTATGGCCAAAATCTTCTGCACTTCTGCAGTACATATTTTGTAGGAACTAGAAAAGTTATTTTTTCCAGACTACAACTACCACAATCCCCTAGTGACCATGCTGATTCGTTGGGAATTGTAGAGCAAAAGAATTACTTTTCCAAACTCTGACATTTTTATAGGTTCAGGTTGCTGAAAGCCAGCAAGAACATTAAGGAGACCTGTGGCCACAGTACATGGTTGACTATGACAGATCCAAGGTCTGGACAAATGAAATGTGCAGACTTACTTGATGCAGAAGCTGAGCTACTGTAGTTCCTTGTCTAATGGTAAAAAGTGTAAAAGGTTCTGGACCTGGGACGCCATGGATTGTAACTTTGTAGAGTACAGCTGATTTTCTCTCTGGTGTGCTAAACCGCTGTTCAAAAGAAATATGTATTTTCATTATTTACTCACTGTTTAATTCTATATTCATATTTAGCAAGCACTAGCAAACTAACTCATCCAGCAAGAACAAAAACAGACAGCACCAGAGATTGCTGGTTATTTCATATCACAGTAGAAGTAAATCTGCTTTCAGATTTTAAAAGAGCCCTGATTAAATGCTGGTTCTGCAGTCACTCACAGACACAAGGTTGTGAATTCAATCCTGGAGGGCTCCAGGGTCCATTCAGCCTTCCATCTTTTCACAGGTCACTAAAATGAGTACCCCGCTTGTTGGGGGCAATTTGCTTAAACATTGTAAACTGCTTAGGGAGTGCTAGTTCATTGATAAGCAGTATAGAAATGTACTTGCTATTGCTATATCTAAGGAGTTGAACCTTACCCAGTCGCAACTGCCAGTGACAGCATGCACCGTTACCTGGAGGTGGCTGGATGTGTCTTTGCTGATCACCCAGCTCTCCAATGCCTTGGGAATTCATTTGATGGAAGGTCTGCTTGGCATGAAAGGTAGGTTTTGGGGGGAGATGTAGCTACAATGTATATAGTTATTAATATATTTCAATATTTTAATGTGTAAGTATTTTAACTTTTTAAATTGTTTACTTGTTTTCTAAACTTTATATTTTAATGCTTTAAAATTGTACTATTTTAAATATGTGGTTAGCCACTTTGAGTCCCTATGTTGGGAGAAAGGTGGGATGATGATAATAATAGTACTAATAATAATACTAATACTAATAATAATAATTGTTGTTATTGTTGCTGTTGTATGTCTCTCGATGCAGGTTTTCAAGCAATGTCTTCATATAACTTCCATATTAGATGCCTCTTAAAGATACATGTCAGGTTCAGGAAGCCAAAATGATAACGTCAGGAAAGCCTCTGGGGTAAGTTTCTGTGTCAGGCATTTGAAAGCAAGGGCTGGTCTTTGACAGGGATGAAAGAAAGGCTGAGACACTCAACAGCTACTTTGATTCAGCCTTTGAAAATAAAATAAGCAATGACTCAGGAGCACTAATAAAAATAAATGAGGATGAAGAAAAGACAGAAGGCCTAAATAAACTGAATTAGTTCAAATTACTGGGGCAGAATAATTTTTTCAAACTGATAACTCATGGAGAACTGGCGGAGCTCCAGGAGACTGAAGAAACACAAATTCAATTGCCTGTTTAACAGCATGTAAGGGCGAGAAGAAAATATGACTCTTTAGGTACAGCAGGGGTAGGCAACCATTCCCCTTTAAGGGCCGAGGGACTTCAGGTCCCAGAAGCCTCAGCCATGTTGGCCAATAGTCCCATGTTGGCCAATAGCTCCTGGGATTCTGGGAGCTGAAGTCCCTTGGCCCTTAAAGGGGAAAGGTTGCCTACCCCTGGTGTACAGTGTAGGGATAGATACATTTGGATGTTTCAATTTCTATTTTTTCTAGTCTTAAATTTCAAGTTTGATTTTTTTCCAGACACACCTTTGCTTAATAATACACTTTTGCAGCCATTTTTCTAATGTAACACAGTTCTGAGTATTATTTTTTCTAATAAAAACAATTCTTGGTGTATAAATGCATTTTGTACACCTTTTTTATTTGAAAACTCCATCATAAAATTAGAATAAGTGTGAAGAAGTCCTTAAGAAGCAAAGATACAATCTAGACAAAGTTCAGCGGCTCAAAATTCTATTGATTTCACTATTAGAATTAATGCTTAACATGCCAGTGGAAGATCTATGACTTCCCTTTCTGGATATTTTTACAACTTCGAAAGAATGTATTACTGGGTGGAAATTTTATTTGCTCATTCCCAAGGTCTGTTATTTCTGTTGTTTATACATTTGTTATTTGATAAAAAATAATAATAAATAATTTTAAAAACATGCCAGTGAAAATAAACTGAATGTGAAAACTAACACTTTAGCTATATATCATTTCCTTTTGCCAAAGGGACATCAAAAAACTAGAGAACAGATTTCATATATCAAAATTTCCTTAAGGATACTGACTTATTTTCATAGGACATATCTCTAAAAAGCAGGTAAAATGTGTGTACATCCATAATGTGGACCCAGAAAAAAAATATTAGCCAATTTAGACTTCATTCCAAGGAGAGCTCAAGATCAAACCTACCAAAATTCAGAAGGTAGTCCAGGTGGACTTCATTTTAAAAAGTGATTTTTAAAACAAAATGAAAAGTGGGCAATTAAGACATCTTTGCATGGACACAGCTGTGCAAGGGAAAAAGAGCTAACATATGAGTTCAGTGGAGATCAAATAGCAAAAGTTAGAGTTCAAGTCACTAACCAGCTGGAAGAGAACAGCTAGATAAGCAAAAAGCACAGGTCTCACGGTTTGGGAGTCAAGACAATCCAATACAGTATGCTGACAAAGAAGATTGACTTGATGTGGAAAAAAGTTCTGTATTGTGTGTGAGAGACTCTGCTTATAGAGGGATGGACTGTGTCTTTAACTATTAAAGTGGAGAACACTGACCTCTAGAAGTTGTGTAACTGCATCTCTCAGCATTCCTCTACATTGCTATGTTCACTAGAGCTGCTGGAATTTATAGTACAGCAACATCTGGAAATTTGCACAATTCCTACTACTGGTCCATAAAATTTCACGTTTATCTGCTCAAATGTTTGTTCAGCACTTTATATTTATTAAGTCTTCTTCTCCCAATGTTCTTTGCTTTTTGAAAACTGTTCTGGAGTCCAGAGAGGGAGGGTTCCAAAAATGGAGGGGGAATTTTTTACTGTCACAAAAGACGTGTAAATCTAGCTGCTAAGTAAGTCAGAAAAGAAGTCAGTAGCTGGGTCAGAAATGAAGAAATGGACTGAGTCCATCCCCACAGTTCAAAATTATGTATATTATATGTACAAGCCATCATAATCAATGAAAAATATCCTGCATTAAGATTCAGCACTAAGCTTATACAAGTTGGTTGAAATCCTGTATGGCACAATGGAGTGAAGTAGTTCT
Organism: Phrynosoma platyrhinos; assembly: GCA_020142125.1. NCBI lineage: Eukaryota > Metazoa > Chordata > Lepidosauria > Squamata > Phrynosomatidae > Phrynosoma > Phrynosoma platyrhinos. The sequence goes on from JAIPUX010001880.1 coordinate 29,656,534, forward strand.
ATATGAAGAACAATGCTACACTGATCATCTACCACCTTCAGATTTACTGTGGACTGACTGTAGCACCTCACAGCTGTTCTTTGACTAGTGGAATGGGGTGATTGTATCTGGTTATGTCCCTGTAGCCAGACACAAAATGATCAAATTATCTGCTGAGGCCTCTGGAGGACTCTGTCAGACCACAGCACTTGATATAATCATTTTGCATCTGGCTACACACACAGGTTGATGTTGTGTGACTTCAAGTCATTTCTGAATTATGGTGACCCTAAGGCAAAGCTATTGTGTGATTTTTTGGGGGCAAGTTTTGTTCAGAGGGGCTTTGTGATTGCCTTCCTCTGAGGCTAAGAATGTGTAACTTGCCCAAGGTCACCAAATGGGTATTCACAGCCCAGCAGTGATACAACTTCTGGTCTCTCAAAGTCTTAGTCCAACATTCAAACTACTATATCATGCTGGCTTTCTCACAGAACCAGGCTCTTCTCCAAGGGGCTTTTCATCAGCCACAGAATGACCATGGGGGGGAATTGTGATGGCTCTATGGTAAGTCCGGTGGGCCCTTTGGTCATTGTGGAGGGAGGAATGGAATACCAACCTCTGCAATTACTGGAAAAGGACATAAACAGGTGTAACATTGCCTTATACTTGTGTAGATCACCAACAAGAAGCCTATCATCATCATCATCATCATCATCATCCCACCTTTCTCCTGGTACATGGATCCAATATCTATCCAAGTATCTGTGGCTCCTACTCTGCTCACAAGGTTTATTCTGACATTGTGTATATTCATTAGTACACAGTCATTAGAAGTCACATGGTCATTCACATGAGCATACTGTTCCTGTGAAATATTATCCTATATTAGAGTATTTTATCTCCCATACTGTAAGAACCAGAAGTTATCCTCTCTCTAACCTCTATCAGTAAGAGTGAAAAACATCCTTAACATTGGCCATGACAAGAGAAGCAACTCGTTTGAAAGTAATTTTACAAATGTGGCACTAGTATTTATCTGGTTGTAATTTTGTTATTTGTTGAGAAATAAATTCTTGATCAGATGCCCACTAATAAATCTATTTGGTTTAATTACCAAAGAAGCAGGTACAGCAGCAATTCCAGAAGAATTTTCCTCCATTCTTCGGCTGTTAATGAATAAGCTTGAGATTTCTAGTGTTTCATTGTGCAGGCTTCTTAACTGGAGATGTCTGTACCCTGAAATAATAACAGGAGAGGAAACCAGTAAGACTACACTAAGTTACATATTTTGCAAAGTAGAACAGAATGGTGGCTGCTTACTGTGCTTCAAATATAAAAACGCAACCATGTATTGCTTGGATCCAGAGAAGGTCTACATGAACCAATAAAGAATTGTGAATATACACTTCCTCTTCCATTTGAGCTTAATCTCCCCAAATAAATTGAAGGCCACTGTAAAGGCCATTCTGAAATGGTTTACTTGTTAGAAAGAAACCTTATTACCTACTCCACAAGTTTGCAATTTAATCTCCTTGGTGGCTTGTCTACAATTTTCAGAAGCATTGTGAGATTCTTTTTAAAAATGCTGGGATACTTTTTGGTGGATGGGATTAAGATAGCATATGGACTCCTTTATATATGTTTGAATACAGTGAAAGCCGTTACACTATAGTAGTTACACATATGTGATGCGTTTTGATCCAAGATCTTAACCAAAGACAGAGATCTTCTAGTCCAGGCGTAGGCAACCTTTTTGAGCTGGGGGCCGGGTTGCTGTCCCTCAGACAATTGGGGGACCGAAGCACCAATAAATAAATAAATAAAAATAAAGATTTTTTTTAAAAAATAAAAAAATATGCATGCACACTCTCTCAGCCCCAGAAAAGCCATGGCAAAACCCCTGTGGAGATTTTGCCAAGAAAATGCCAAGAACAAGTAATAACAACAATAATCAATATCATCATGGCGGGAGGTGGTGGAGGTGGCGGTGGCAGGACTGGCCTTGGGCTGGTCCAAAGGCCTCGGGGAGCCGCATCCGGCCCCCAGGCCTTAGGTTGCCTACCCCTGTTCTAGTCTATTAAAGCTGTATTTGAGTGATTTTGCCTTTATTACAGTAACCCAAAGACTTACTTTAAAATAAAAGATGAGTATTCCCTTATGTGAGAAAAGCACAAAGTTACTCTGTGCACTGTAATCAATATTGCTTAGTTATAGTGGCTGTACAAGAGATTATGAATTGAATATCTGCAGTTAATCTGAGCATTTATTTTGCTTGATACAACATGTATGTGAATCTCATTGACTCAATTAGTCTATTCCAGTGATTCTCAATCTTTTTGCCCCTGTGACCCCCTTTCCATCTATCTACATGCAGACATCCCGCCGCCCACAATGGAGTATATGAATAAAGATATTGTTTTTGTAGTATGCATATTTTCATTTACCTCAGGGGTAGGCAACCTTTCCCCTTTAAAGGCCGAGGGACTTAAGCTCCCAGAATCCCAGGAGCTATTGGACAACATGGGACTATTGGCCAACATGGCTGAAGCTTCTGGGAGCTGAAGTCCCTCGGCCCTTAAAGGGGAAAGGTTGCCTACCCGATTTACCTCATAGATAGCACCCTATCAATAGTATCTCTCTCTCTCATGCAGGCATCTTGTGACACATGTGCCCTCCACCTTAACTTTGAGCTCTTATGCTCTCTGCCTGCTTTCTTCACTTCCCTCCTCTCCTCACCACCTCTCCCCACCTGAGAAACTTTCTCATCATAGCTAAGGGGCAAGCACCTGCTGTGCCAATGACAAAACATAGGGAGATGCTGAGCAGGAAATGCATTAAAAAAGGAAAACTGATTTTTGCTATGTACGAGGTTGGAGTGATGCAGTGGCTCTAGTGGTTAAGATGCAAACTCTGTTAATTGCAAGATTGGCAGGTTGGCAGTTCGAGGCCCGGGTGCTGCATGATGGGGTGAGCTCCTGTCTCTAGTCCCAGCTTCTGCCAACCTAGCAGTTTGAAAGCATGCAAATGCAAGTAGATAGATAGGTACCACTTCGGTGGAAAGGTAAACAGCGTTCTGTGCAATCATGCTGGCCACACGAACATAGAGTAGTCTTTGACAATACTGGCTCTTTGGCTTAGTAACGGAGATGAGAACCACTCCTATGGTCAACAGGGAATACCTTTAAACGTCAATGGAGTTGGAGGTTGGAGGAAGGCTAATTTAGTGTTCCAGGAACCAGTCAATCCTCAACAGTGTATCCACTCACCCAGCCACAGACTTTCCCTTGTTTTTCACAATTGCTGGACTTGCAGGCTGATCTCTTTTGCTCCACCTTGAGCAACTATCATGCCTCCCTAGAGGTCCTGCCCCACAGTTTAAGAACTGGTCTACTCTATTTGGAATTTGTAAATACAATTGGGTCTCAGCTACGCTGAAGAAGTTCCACCAGTTTCCACCAGTGCCAAAGTCCAGTGAAAGATGGCAAGTGGACATTGTTAAGATATTTCGAAACTAAGTGCCCATTAGCTGAGATAGCAATATACATTCATTAAGTTCAGCAAGTTCTGAAATACATATGCCCCAACAGGTGTGTGCACTAGAAAAGACAGAGAAGATTCTACATGACAGCACTCTCCCCAAATGGACACTGCATACCTTCTAAAATAATGGGAGGAAACACACAAATCACAGAAGAGCACTGAGGGGCTAGGACTAATTCCAGGGTATGACCCTGGCATCTCTTGCTAGGATGTATGGAAGATTTTCAAAGTGAACAAATCTTTTAACATCACTTTTTTTTAAAAAAAAACAAACAACAACAACCCAGAAATATGCACAGAAACAAATACACTTGTTGTAATAAAAATGTGACCCTTAAGTGTACCTTGTTCTTAAAAATATCTCACAGAAAGCCAGTGTATTGAATACATTACAGAAGTACAGAAGATGTGTGGGTATAATAATATGTAAAAAGCACTTTTTTATACTACCAGGCACTAGCAAAAGTAATGCATGATTGGACACCACTGTATAGCTCTTTCTGAAAGGGCCACTGGAAGCAGAATTGGAGCAAGGCAGGAAAACATTGAGCACAATACACCACACATTAATAAAACAGTATGGAGAGATGTTTGGAGGTAAGGGAAAGAAATACCTAGTCATAATAGTACCAGGCTTCCTTTGCCCTGTATGATTAGCCCTAGATACTTAGCAGCATAGCCGCCCTAAGCCCTACATAAAACCTTCATTTTACCTCTCTTTAGAGCCTTCAGTGGGATTATTCTTTGAGCCATCACAGCCGAAGAGTTGTTTTCAACAACTGCAAAGCGAAGGAATACTAGATCCTCAAAGTGAATCCGGAAGAGGAACTGTTCATTCCACATGGGATTGAGAGTGTTGCGATGAATGGGCTTAGTGCGGAAATGGCAGCTATCCAGAGGCATCCCAAGCACATCCACTTCAATGCATGGACTTCCTGTGCTATTGCTAGGACAAACATTCTGCCCAGACACAATCTGAAACACAAAACAAGTGTGCAGGTTGATAAAATAGCAGGTTTTAAAACAAATTCTCTTTTTCAAGCAGAAGATTATTTATGCCTCCAAGAACAAATGAATTAATTAATAGCTGGTTTCAGAAATACAGGCTGAGTCTCTCATCCAAAATGCTTGGGACTAGAAGCATTTGGGATTTTGGGTTTATTTACGTATTTATTTTTGGATTGTGGAATACCTGTGCAGTACCTTTTTTTCAGGAGATAGGACCCAAGTCTAAGCACAAAATTCACTTTTGTTTCATACATACCTTATACAACTAGCCTGAAGCTAATTTTATACATATCATGTTTTAAATAATTTTATTCACAAAGCAAAATTTGTGTACACTGAACCATCAGAAAGCAAAGGTGTCACTATCTCAGCCACTCATGAAAAAAAAGTTTTGGTTTTTGGAACGTTTCAGATTTTGGAATTCCTGATGAGAGAGACTCAACCTGTACAACCATAATTATGCTTCCCAACTTATTAGAGGTTGCAGCCAGGTTTAGTGTGCAGGTGTCATCTTCTCTGGCATGGCAGGCTTTCTCCTTCCCAGAAGGCCATGTGGTTTTCACAATGCTTTGGAAGAGTAGAAAAAACCACCAAACCAGTGGTTTGTTGTGGGTCCAGCAGCAACAAATAGTAACACATCTATGCATAAACAGAATTGAACAGTGATCTTTTAATTTGCTACTTGCTTATTTTGATACAGAACATGCAGCTCTTTCTGGACAAGCAGCCAAGTGGAAAACTTCCATATTGTTTGAAGCCAGATGTCCCTTCCCCAATCCACATCAAATTCAAGGATTTATCCTGAAACCTGTTTCTATATATGCATCAGATAAAAGCTCAAAGTTTTGCAGCAGTTCTCTAGCATTTCCCTCTTTGCTCCTATCTGTAATTCTAGCAGTCTTTTTAGAAATATCAAGAACCATCACTTGCCACAATTTAAACCAAATTCTATTATGTACAAACATTAGTAACATATTAAAATTACTTATAGACAACCTGTTACTGTAAAATATAACAAAGCAGTATACAGGGGGAAAATGTATTAAAGACAATAACAAAACATAAAATAACATATCAGTAAAAATTTAGTGCCCAGGAATACTGAAAAAACTCTCATCTGGGTTGGCCAAATATGTATTATTTAGTTTATAAGAAAATATGTTATTAAGATTCACTTACTGTTAAGGAATAAATAGCTGGTTCCATATTGTCCAAATCTCGTTCTAAAGGACAAAAATGTTGGTACATTGGGCAGTTCTTGTCCCACAAGACAGGTGGTTTCAGAATGTATCCACAGCCACCATTTGATTCAAACATTGCTGCATTCAGGTGCAGGGGAAGATCTGCAGGTAAAAAGCGTTTAAAGATTAAAATTCTTAAAAGAATTCTGAAAAGAAGACAATTCATTGTTATTACTTTAAAAATGGTTATTTCTTGTCAGTTTTGTAATATTGATTTCGTAACAGACAATGTCACCTGCAAAATTACAAATGGAACTGCTCAACCAATCATAGTGCTGAAGTAATAGACACTTTCAGCTCCGTTCTAATAGAGCCCACACTTTTTCACTGAGCCAAATAATCTCTTAACCTTTAAAAGATTAAAACAACAAAACTGAAATAATTGGGCCCATATTTATTAGCAGTCTAGACAGAGTAATATTTATCACACAAATGTGTGCAACACATCCTTACACAAAGTACAGAAACAGTCAATTGAACTGTCTACTTTAAGGGAGCATATCTGCCTTTAAGTGGATTTTATTTCAGCAAGAGTAGATTGGCTTAAACCTAAATGGCATTCAAATTTTAACTGGTTTATGAAATTCAAGGACATTGGATGTGTAAAAATTCCCAGCTGTATATGTGGCTGAAAAAGAAAAAGATGATTCAAGGAAATACTCAATGAATTACAATACTTGGAAGATATGAAATACGAAGTTGGCCATATTATGCCAGATGAGACCACTGGTCCATCTAGACTGAAACAGTGTACTCTGACTGGCAGTGACTGTCCAGGGTCATAGGATTACATTTTCCCCACTACCATCCACCTGTAACCTAATATTTCTTAACTGGAAATGTCTACATTAAATTTGTGACAACATACATGTTAGAGCTCCAACAATCCCGGCAGAGATTTAGTACTGGTCTAAGATATATTTAGGTATTCAACACATTTGTTTGTTTGTTTCCTCCCTTACTCCCACCATGGCTTACAAAAAGACTTTTTTTAAAAAGTGAAAAAACACTTGGAAACATAACAATAAAGTTTAAAATACAACACACAGAATTATTAGCAGAACAGTTATCTAAATGTATGAGTGAACTACACTAGCTCATGGGAAAAGTGACAAGTCTTAAGTGAAGAATTTTCTTTATGTGTGGAGGCTCTTCATGTTTAGCCAGAACTCTGTAAAATCAGATCAGAGTCACAGGCCTTTGCAGACTGCCAGAAATAGTGCACATTAAATTGAGGCACTGCCCTGGCTCAGTGCTAGGGAATCATGGGAATTGTAATTTATTGTGGCACCAGAGCTCTCTGACAGAGAAGGCTCAATGTCTCAGAAAAAAATACAATTCTCATGATTCCCTAGTACTGAGCCAGGGCAGTGCCTCAATTTAATGTGCACTATTTCTGACAGTCTGCAAAGGCCCACAGAGCACTTCCACGTATGAAAGGCTCTCCTCTTCACAGTGGTGTTGCTTGCCTTGGTGTCACCCAGTGTGGAGGCCTTGACAGAGGGGGAGGCCTGACCCACCCCCTCCTGCTAACGCATTTACCTGCCCCCAACCATGGTTGCCTGGATGGCCAGCTGGCCACCACTCAACCAGACCCTACAAGGGCTGCTGGGGGGTGATGACAGTGGCAGACTCCCCAACTTCCCATCCATTGCTGCTGCCTCACCACCTGCCTGGCTGGGTAGTTGGGCAACTGAGGCAATGGGAGAGGACAGAAGGTGCACATTCACCCCTCCTCCTCCTCCAGTGCTTCAGCTTCTTTCTTTGAGAAGGAGCCAGGGTAGCAAAGCAGCCATGAGGGATGCACTTGCCCATCCTACCCTCCACTACCTCCTCAGAGAGGGAGTGGGGCAGCAGGGGACACGTGCTTGCCCCTTCCCTCCTATTTCCTCTCCTGACTGTCCCCTCCCCAGCCCACTGCTGGGCGGCAGTGGCTGCCTACCTTGCCCTCCATGCTCCCATCCTCTTGCCTCATTTGCTCGCCTGTCTGATTTCCGAGGGGTAGTTGTGGGGGCTGGCAAGTGAGCCAGTGGGAAGGATGGAAGGAGTGTATGCTGCCTCTCCGTTGCCTTGGCTTCCTCCTTGCAGAGAGCATCTAAGCAGCGGAGAAGAAGGGGAAGGATCTGGGCAGCACTGGTGTGCACACACGTGTGCATACACACACTGCAGTGGGAGTCACCTCTCCTCTGAGGTATCACCCGGTGCGGTTTGCCACTGCATCTTCAGACTTTTCACTTTTCAATGAACAAAGGCCTGGTAGTGCAGTGGTTAAATGTCGGTGCCTGAGCCATAACATTGCGAGTTCGAACCCTCAGGGCTCCAGGTTGAGTGAGCCTTCCATCCTTCTGTAGGTTGGTAAAATGAGTACCCAGTTTGTTGGGACAGTCAGCTAACACATTCTAAACCGCTTAGTTCACTATTAAGCAGTATAGAAATGCAAAATGCTTTACTATTACAAAGCTGAGATGAAAGAGCAGGACTAGCACCCTTTTCAAAGAGTTAGTTAGCCCCCTTACAGAATGCCTAGATACGGTGCTCAAATAAGAAAGAGGACATTATGAATATCAAAGTCTCTGTTACATTTCAGCAGAGCATGGAAAATGTACTTTTTAAAACTGAAGCTCCAAGGAACCCATCCTGGCTGAGGAATTCTGGATGCTGTAGTCCAAAATAACAATAATAATACCATTAACCAAGCTCTGTTATGTGACTGAAAGATGATGAAGTAGGGCAAGAAGCATTAAACATATAGCACTGCACACACCAGGATCTTGTTTAAACTGGATCTGCTATCCCAACGCAGGCAATGTTTCATGCTCTGTAAATACTTTATCACTCATATTGCTCTTTTCTGACATGACTAACAATGAAGAAGTGTTAATATCTAAAAACTGGCATGCTCCACTTTCCCCCTATCCTTTGCCTCTTCCCAAATCCATATGTCTTTGTTTAGTGATAAGAAATGCTGGCTGCAATTGGTGGGATAACCTTACTGATTTTGTATGGAAAGCTTATTTTCATATAATAATAATAATAATTTATTTGTACCCCGCCTTTAGCCATGGCCATCAAGGCGGTTTACATCTAAAATCAATTTTCAGTGGCATTCCTTGGAGATAGATGACAAATCCATCTTTATAACAATAAACTTGTTGTTAAACTTGTTTATATTATAGTAGTCCCTCCATATTTGCAGGGATTAGGAGATCAAGACCCCCACAAATACAGGAAAAGTGCAAGTCCTCTCCGCCCACGTGGTAGCCATTTCCAGGGTGGGAGGGGTGGGGGAATAGGAGTACTCCTTTCCCTCACCCTTCCCACCCTGGAAAGCGTTCCTCAAGCCTTTCGGGGGGCAGGGACTCAGGGAAACACTTTCCAGGGTGGAAGGGGTGAGGGAAAGGAGTACCTCAATCCCACCCATCCCTGAAAGGATTGGAAGACACTTCTCTCGAGACTTTGAGGGGTCCGGGGGAAGGAGCACTCGCCTTCCTCCTACCCCTCCCATCCCTGCTGCCGGGTCTTTCAGGGGTAGGAGGGATCTGGGGAAAAGGAGCACTCACTTCCTCTGGCCCCACTTTCAGGGGAAGGAGGGGCACGGGGAAGGAGTCGGGGTGTGTGGAGGCCTTGAGATTGCAAATAATTGAAACTGCAAATCTCAATGCCATGAATTTGGAGGGAGAAGTGTAGTTTTAACTACATAATGATGTAAGTATAGCCACACAAGATGTAATTCAATAAGCAAATAATTTATTCTTTGACGTGATGTTCAAAGTGGACGCATATAGTAAAGAATTAGTGTCCATACCATCAGTTTGGTAGTTCAGTGCCACTAGCTGTACTCCATGAAGCCAGAAGAGAAGAGGATGAGGATTGGATGAGTCAATGCGTGTAGCAGCTGGGTATGTTCTCAGCAGCTGGCAAGTGGTGTGCTGGATCAGCTTCTGAGAATATCGTCTACATAAGCGCTTGGCAGCATTTTCATTCAAAGAAGAGATATGGTAACATCTAGGAGTCCTTATTATAGAACTGAGAGAAGTTGTGGTGCTAAATGCAGGAGAACAAGCTTCTTCCCAATTTTGCCGTGCACTGTCAAAGGCACCTAGAAAATGAATATTTTCATGTTATACATGCAGAATCCTGTCACATCTTCCTGTCTTCCATTCATCTACAACAAGTACAAAGCATTAAAAGGAAATAAATGCAAGACTATGAAATTGTTAAATACATGATTATCAAGAAATACATGATTTCCACAAAGAAAAGCCACTGTTGAAAAACACATCTATGGAATGCTTCTACAGAAGAGGGGAAATGCTGGAAGGCACTCATCAAAAACATTCAGTTGCTTCCTGGTTTCCTTCCCTGAACGAAGTTCCATTAATCTGTATTTCAGAATTTTTTTAAAAAAGGCATTGTGTTGGGATTCAGACCAGGTCATGCACAGAGTAGCCCCTCAAGCAGATCCCCAAATTCCCCAGCCACTGGCTAAATTAACTGGGTATACTGGGACTAGCTGGCCATAAAAGAATTTTTTCCAAGTTGAGTATAGATGTAATCTCATTATATAGATCAAGAAACTGGAAATAGTTTGTAGGATTATGTACTTCCTTTTTCTCTACATCTTTTATTTGAATCAAACCAATTACTCTGTTTGCCTTATCCACTATTTAACCAGTTTTTCCCCTCATAACTGAAAATGTTACTTTGTGCTGGTGCAGACACAGAGTAAGAAAAAGTTAATGGTAGATGGAAGGGAGCAGGAATATAAGACAACCCACTACCAATTTCTTAACTATGGTTAGGATGCTGGCAGAATTATGCCCATATTGAGTCTTCAGTATAAAACGTTGCCTCTTTTTTTGGCAATTAAAATAAAGTACTATATTGCTCTTGCAAATAAATTTTGAAGATATAACTGGAAAGTATTTTCATTTTATCATTGCCTTTATAGAAGGACTAAAAAGTCTTATAAGTGAGAAAGGAAGACATTTGTCTAAGTTTATTCATCTTCCTTCTCCACTTCCCAGAATTAAATAAAAATATTAACTCTCAACCAATATCACAGGGTTCTTTGTTTTGTTTTTTTGAAGCATACACACCTTGAACATTTAAACCAATCTCATAGGAAATAAAATGTTTGGCATGAAATGTGGCTTTACAGTGAATAAAATGTGCCTTTAAATGAATAAAATAAAATGATTACATTTATATTTCTAGAAATCAAACACAGTTCCAACAGTTCATTACTTTACAGTAGATCCATTATTTGTAATGAAGTCATTGTGATGGCTGCACTGCTAGTGGAAAATTATTCCAAAGTTTGCACGCTGTGCGTGCGGAGCAATGTGTTTGATCTTTAACTAGCAGGTCTGGTATACGTGTCGGATTATAGAGCCATTCCCTGTGATTGGTAAGAGAAGATCCTGATTTTACCTTTTCCAGATGCTTTGGCAAGCATTGCTGGCTCCCCTGGGCTCAGCCTTCCAGGATTGTTGCCAAAAATGGACTTCCTGCTCTTTCTTTCCTTCCCTCTGCTAGAGCCAGATGGATTTAGAGTTGACAGGCCTATTTTCATTGGGGGAGGGAAGGAAATACACATAATGAATGGACTCAAAAACATGAGCAAGTGGGCAGGATTTTCTGGGTAATTTTTCACAGTTCATTTTGAAGAGTTAATATTCTCATATTCACGTCTTATGCTGGAATAGTATAGACTGCAACAGAAGTGCAGGTATCATGCAAAACAGTATTTTCTTTGCTAACGTGTTGAAGGCATGAGACTAGGGCTGCATCTGCACTGCAGAAATAATGCAGTTTGATACCACTTAAACTGCCAAGGCTCAATACTATGGAATTCTGGGATTTGTAAGATATCTAGCCTTCTCTGTCAGAGAACTCTGGTGCCCCACCAAACTATGAATCCCAGAATTTCATAACACTGAGCCATGGCAGTTAAAGCAGTGTTAAATTGCACTATTTCTGCAGTGTAGAGGCAGCCTAGATTAAGGCAGTGAAACACTTTGCCTTGGAATCTAACTTCAAAGAGCAGAATATCATTAAGGTAATTGGAGATTTTAAATCTCCCTCCCACTACTGTCCCTTGAATCCCATATAAAGCTACTCCTGGAATCTGTGGGACTCTCTAGAACAGTGGGAAGAAGAAATTAGTGAAAATTCACCCTCCCTCATAACCAGCTTGCAAAATCAGAAATGCCTTTCCACACGACAGTAACTTAGGACCCAACTGCATATTAATAGCAACTGTGGACAGATTTATTTATATTACTAGGTGAGTGAGGAATTCCCAGCTCTTTTTCATCCATATAATGTCCTGACCATTCTTAGTCACATGTTTAAAAGCAATTGCATGGGGACATGTTTGTATGAAACAGACAGCATGCTGCTATAGTCAGTAGCAAAGTCTATTTATAAAAAGGGGCATACATTTATCAGCATGTTGTGAAATATCCCACTGTAAGTACGTACTTCTTTTGAGATTAAGCTCTCTGATCAAAGCAAACTGACAAAAATGCATTAGGGTAGAACAATTATTGCAACAAGCTACATAACAATTTATGCAGCATTTCCCTACAACAAAACACAATATAACTTTCATCCCTCTATGCTACAAAATTAAACTCTCCATCTTTTTCTCTAATACTTCTTCAAATCAACGTTTCATTCTTGCTCTGGGCCATTTTCCTTCTACAACCCACCCATTATAGCATGGCTGATGGCCCAGTCTCCACATGTTGTCTATTCTTACTCCACTCCAATTTCCTGCTTCTGCTCTTACTCCAATCTAATCACACTCTTCTAGTTCCGCTATTGGATAGTAGCCAATCTTTACTGAAATGATTAGTTGTCTGTGTGGATGTGTGTGTGTGTTTGAGAGAGAGAGAGAAAGAGAGATGGAAAAGGGAGTAGAGAAGCAAATATATGCCTGGAAAGAATGCATCTGGCAAGTGAAGAGACAGGATAAGTGAGGATTCAATTTTGAGAAGGAATCTGACCTGCCTATTTTCCCACAGAATAAGAATTCTTTATTATAAAACTGGCATCTCAGAGGTGGAGAGTGGGTGGGTTAGATTCTCAAAGCCAAAGTTTGTTTTTACCTGCCATGAAATGGGAGATTAGCCAAGTTTTTTTAAAAAAAAATACTTATTCCAAACCAAATAACAACCACTAGAAATTTGGATGATATACTTACCAGGGAATTTCACAGCTTGACAGTAGATGACAAGATCTGACAGTTCAGGTGCTATTTGTCTACTTTCTTTTTTATTTTGAGAGAGATAAAATTCTTCACCTAATTCCATGTCATAAACCTGTTATCAATTCAAGTTATAAAAATGATTTCATCATAATTAATATATGTCCACAGTGCAGTTTTATATGTATATTTGAATGCATACCTATGAATATGACATTTTATAAAAGCAAAAGCAAAGCAGCTTATTTATATACTGCTTCATATCACGCTATGGGATGTCTAAGCGGTTTACAACTGTGAGCTGATTGCCCCCCAACAAGCTGGGTACTCGTTTTAGCGACCTCGGAAGGATGCAGGCCTGAGTCGAGCCTCAGCCCTGGCTGGTATTGAACTCGCAACCTTGTGGTCTATGAGTGAGTGGCTGCAGTACAGGCATTTAACCACTTTCTTTCCCTTGGTTTCTCCCTTGCCATTTTACCAACTAGAGTTGTAGCTATTAGAGGCAGTGTGGAATGGGGTTGTAGGACAAAAGAAGCAGTGCAATTGTGCAGTCTGAGGCCCTCTTCCCACTATGATTTGAAGCGAATTGCTGGTCGGGTTATATGACCGTTGTTCCCACTTGAAACTGGTTCCGATCCTATTGAGCTCGGTTTCAATCATGATGAAGTGAGGCAAACACATAAAACCACTGTTTCCTGACACTAGTTCTTTGGCAGTCCTTTTGAAAATAATCAATTCTGAAGCATGTTCAACAAGTGGGAATGATGGATCTGAATCGGATC
>JAIPUX010001880.1:29670396-29682363 GCA_020142125.1 Phrynosoma platyrhinos
AATTACAAGGGAATAATGAAAAGACCTGCTTTCATAGTGGGAATGATGTACCTTTTGGAATTGATTCACCGACATGGAGAAAAGGCAAATGGCAAACCGGTTTAAATGTAAGTGGGAATGAGCCCTCTGTGGATTTCTCCCACACTGCCATCCTCACATAGTTCCCCCCAAATAAGGCAAAATATTGGTACCTTTCCATTTGAGTAACTAAATATTATTGCTTATGAAGACACTGTGCCTAAGGCTATAAAACAAACTAGTAAGGCATTTAAATAAGGCCTCTATTAAAATAATGTAATTTAATCTGTGTATTTCAAGCACATTGGCTGGAATCCTCTATGGCAGTTACGAATGTGTAACGTAGAGTTATGCACTCCTAATTGTTACATATTCATGATTTCTAGTTTTGAGGCTATGTAGGGCCAGTGAAAGCCGCCCAATCCCCATTTATCAGGTCACAGCCACTGGAATTGGCTGTTCTCCCTTCGATTGGGAAGCAGCTGACTGATGTTCCTCGCTCCCCTCATGTGAGCAATCTCCGAAGGGGGGGGAACTGCAACAGGGGGCTTGTTTCTGTCGGTTATGCAGGAGGTTACTGTTGGGAAGGTTGGGGCCATCAGTCTGTTGCTTTCTGATTGCATAACAAAAAATGGACAGCCAGCAGTAGCTAAGTAATGTAGGATTTCGTATTGACAGAAATAATGGAAATCTAAAGACATGGTCACAGTGTCACTCTATATGGTGGGAACACTAAGCTTTAATGGAAGAATAGCAGCTAAAGACAAGCAAAATCTGCTCAATCAGTTTATTATGGCACAAGTTATTATGGGCAAGAGTCCATCATTTGGTTCCAGTTATAGAGAAGGCAAAGGCATGGTTGACAAGGTGAGTGAAAATTTTTTTTTTAGGAAGGCAAAATTAGGATAATTACTAACTTACAACAACTGAATACCAAATGGGGGACAATACATTCTAAAGCTGAGAGGATCACTTTGATTTAAAATTAGAAGATGGACAGGCAACTGACTGTCAATCAGACAACCAGTTGATGTCAACTTGCAAAAACTGACATCAATTAACTCACTCATGTACGAGTATGGATCAAAAGAGGAAAAACTCCAAGTTTTCCTAGATATAATAAAGTTTATTGATGATTGAAGACTCTCAAATTAATGGTGCACATCTATATATGTCTACATACCACTGAGCTCAGTGGGATTACTCCCAAAGAAGTGGACTGCAGCCTAAAATACCCTTTTTAAGGGCCAACTAGATGTGATGGTGGTAGCCCAATGTATTTGTCTCAACCACAGAGAAAATAAGGACACAGCCAATTTTTAATAAGAAAAAGGGCACCACAGAAGCCTTTTTTCATTCCATTCTGACAAGTGCTTTTTCCTCAGTTGAGCACACCTTCAGTATCAAAAGAAAAAAGCTGCTGTGGGATGACAGGCCATAAGAAGCACTCTTCACTTACAACTCTTTTTCTGATAAAATAGACCTCACAATCTCCTGCCCCTACTTGACTGGGGCAGATCCCTGATTAAACTGCAATAGAGCTAATAGTTGTATATGAAAGATAGTAATACTTGCATTTCCAATGGATGGCAAAAAACTAAGGCTTCTGCAAAACTGAAGGGCTCTATTACAAAAAGGTCCAGGATGTCTATAACTGGCTTTTAAACAATTCCTTTCAGAAAAGAGTTTCAAATGTTTTTTTTTATACAGAACTGTTTCAGCACAACAATACATGTTCAATACAAAGCATGGATGTGACATTGTTTCTTGACATCTTTCAAGCTCAGGCTATCTTCCTGTAATGAGGTCTTCCTCTTTTCCTATTGCCTTCCCAAGCACTATCATATTTTCTAATGAGTTATAATATGGTCAATTTATGACAGACTAAGCTTGGTAATTTTGGTTTCTAGGGAGAATTTGAGCTTGATTTGTTATATGACCAATTTGTCTTTTTGGCAGTCTACTCTGCAGTATCCATACAACTCTCCTCCAGTGCCACATTTAAAACATTCTTCCTGTCAGTACAATGGCACAAGATAAATTATCAATATAATAAAAGACTATTTAATGTAAGGCATTTTTACTATTCTCTGCAGGCATCTGACAAGGGAACTTCTTGCCTACTAAAGCCGATAACTGGCCTGAATAGTTTTCAGTAAATTTATAAATTCCAGTTCTAGATTACAAGTCATCCTTCAGTATGGATGTAAGTATGGAGAAAAATATAAGTATTACCTTTCCTTTATTATTGTATATGGTACTATCTGTCTTCTTTATTCTTTTGGCAGTTTCTTCACTGTATTCAAACTGAAGCTTATCGATGGTTAACTTATTCTCAGGTCGATCTTCCAGAATATTATCTAGAAAGTAAACATAATCTGACTGAAGAGTTGAAAAGTCAAAAGTCAAATGGATATTTTTTTGACAATACGGCTGTTTTCATTCTGAATAATAATTAAGCCATTTCTTCCTCAATGGTAATTGTTATTAGAATGAGAACTTCTAGAGCAGCCCTACTGGTCCAAACTAATGCCCTCTGGATATGTTGAACTTCCAGAATCTCCTAACCAGCACAGCTGACAGTAGTTGTGTGACACACCTGCAAATTACAAAATTGGTGAAAGCTATTCTAGTTTATCTGTTTCAGCACAACAAATATCTATTTCCTTAAGAAGCAAAACAAAGTGACTTTTCACTTTAAAAATTAGTGGAATAATACATTACGTTGCATCAATTCAATTATTTTAACAGTAATCTTTTCTGTTCCAGACAAGCCTAACACATAAAATGCTTATTTGAAGCTAAGGTGGAGCACAGGGGTCGTGGCAAGGAATGGAAGCGCTTACTAAAAGCATCCCAATTTAGAACTAAACAATCCATGAATTTTCAATCAGCCTACATAACATGTGAGTCTTAATGTATTTCACTATAATCAAAGTGTGTAAATAAGAAATTAATATGGCACATGCAAATACTGTGACTCCCAAAAGAAAGTAATGGTAACTGACCAAAATGCTATATTATGTTTGACTAATATGTGAAAGAATGCATTCTAAATATGCATTATAAGATGTTTGGAAATGCATTGCAGAAATTCATGCAGTTACGATGCTTGACCAAATGGCCTTTTACCTTCCTGGCTGTTAGGAGCAGGAGAAGCATTAAGGACATCGGCTACAGGAGAACAGAGTCAGAAAGGGAATAAGAGTAAAGGAGATTAAGAAATAAAGCCAGAGATATGAAAATTACATTAAGACTATGTTGTCAAACTATCAACATGTCACAAGCATTTACGGAATTGCTTCAGGGAAACAACTCTGGAAATGCTATTAGAAAAGCAAGAAGTCAGATTTCATAAAAGACAATTGATTCCAGATTATTCTAATGCTCAGATGATTTTATAGCATAAGTACTTAGAAATTCGTACATAGAAAGTAATCAGATATTAAGTGTCCTCTAAATCAGGCAAATACACACACACACACACACACACACAGAGTTATATACTTAATACACACATCATGAAGTACTACAGCTTTACTACAATAATCCAGTAGGAACTTTCTATGATGCAAGAAATTACCTAATAAAACATCAAAATGTGCCTTTTGTTCTTTTATCTTTTGCAGTGTGCTTTCTAATGTTTCCAGTTAAATCACATTCTGGCTAATCAGATCTATCAGGTAGGAGATGTGCAGTCTTTTCCTGGACACTATGAAACATGCTTCCTGAACAGAATGTTTTAATCTATGCTACTAATTAAACTCTCTGACCAACTGAGTCTTTAGAAAGAACAGAAGTTGTTTTGTTTTATTTTGCTAGAATGCAACTCAAAGTGGGAGTAGTAGGCACAGCAGTAGACCAGTTAAAATATATCACATCACATCACATCACATCAATCATCTTATGCAGTAAATCAGAAATAATGGCTGCATTTCCAAATTATGGCAACAGTTTATCTGTTCTATCACTCTGGCTTTTTAAGAGTACCCTCAGTTATATAACTATTAATGCTGAATCATGTACTTTATTGTTATTTATTGGAGGGAGCAACTACCAGGGAGTGGTGACTCTATTTCCCCTACTTGGCTTTGGGAAGAAGTATCTCTCCCTCTACCATCCTTACCACAGTTTTGGATTTTTTTAAAAAACTCAGAATGCTCTCAGGGGCAGCAATTTCACCACATATTTGGGCCTCGTGGGCTAGTCTAGACACAAGAGAGGACTTCTTAAGACCAGAAAGTAATCCAGAAGTAAACTTCCATACTTAAATGTGTTTTTTTTAATCATTTTGATTTGGTTTGTTAAGAAATTCCAAGTATGGTAACAGTGCCTAATCCATAAATCTCAACAGCGTAATATAAAATTAAGTACATTTGTTTACCATCAGAAAGAGACTCATAGTCATAGTCATATTCATCTTCTTCATCCTCCTCTTCTTCATTTGTAGTGGAAAGGTTTCCCATGTTACCACCATTACTTGCTTGAGCTTGCATATACGCCAGTTGATGAGCCTACAGCACCAAAACAAAAATTCAAAATTGCAATAAAAAATCATTTAGAATATACCATAATGTTCACAACCTTTGTTTAGCTCCATCACTGAGCTATATGCACCTTTCCAAGAAGCAGTAGGCTTTTCCTTGAAGAAATCACATCCATCCTCCAGGAACAAGCATCAAAACCATCTCTTATTTATCACTGGGTTGCTCTTTCCCACTAAGCAACTAAGGAGGCCATGATACTGTTGCAAGTTATGGGAGTTAGTGTGAATAATTTCTCAATTATTTTTGCTCCATCATTTCCTCCCTATGACCTTATGATCATGGGGTTGTGAAAACAGATTACTAGAAAGGATCAAAAAGTTTCAGCAAGTTTGGCAGAGCAGTTATGAAGATCCGAACTCCTTCCAAACAGAGTACCTATGGCCATCTCTGAGAGTGGCTATCCTTAGAAATGGAAGTAGGTTTACCGTCTTTATTCCTAAGGAATGTGCTGAGAATAGAAGCAAGCAAGTTTGTGCCGGAACAAGGAGTGTAACAAGATGGGAGATGACTTTGCTTCCTGAAGGAAATTTTATGCAACTTTGGGTTCTTCTAGGCATTTGATAAGTAACAGGATTGTTAATGTTATGGAACTGTCAGTTTATGCTCTGTTTGTATATGTGTATAAATAAAGCATGGAGAACCTCCACATCTGCAGGTCTCTATACATAACAACATGTTCTACATTATATTAAGTACACAGAGTCCTGTGAAAATATTCTTACTTTAGAAGAAGAGGATCATTATCCCTGTAAATTCTGGACAAGGACAAAAGTACCTGATAACAGACTGTATAATACCTGCTAAATGAATGCTATCTTCTCCTGATTGATAACTATACATACAACCTTCAAAAAGAATATTCAGGAGCTCCTAGTAAGTTAGGGATACAACACAAATAATATAAAAACATATGGTCATGTTAAAATTGAATGTATGCACCATATTGCAATTCCTTCTATGCATGGAGATAAATAGTTGAGAAACTGTACTTATCATTGTTATTTCCTTGCACAAGGTAATCATCACTGACTGTAAGCAGATTATCATGCTTAACTCTGGTCTAGTACAGAAGTGGGGGGACGGCAGACTATGATCTCTACATGCAGCCCCCAAGACTGTTTTTGAGGACACCTCTTCAATTATTATCTTTTAAAAATCAACATTTTTGTGTAGTAAAAATGCTCCCCCCAATGCCCCTTTAAGGGTGTGAGAAGCAATGCTGCCATGTTTTTGCCCTCCGTCAGCCATTTTAGTTCCAAGAGAGGACTTTGTCCAACCATGAACTGAATTGGAAATTTGATGTACTTCCTAGTTAGAAAAAGACTTCTTCTGAGTCTTAAATGGCTCAGAGGAAACATGGCAAAATCCCATGTCCGTAGAAAAAGTGCAGGATAAATTTTAGCAGAAGAAATACCCCCCTTCCATTTTTTTTTTTAAAAATTCAGGGGTAGCAGAAACTGGCACTTTGGTTTGTTTTTCCCTTGAAAAGTCAGAGATAGAATGCTTGAACAAACCACAAGTTATTTCTCTGTCTTGTTGAGAACAAGCTAGAACACCAGATCCCACTGGGTTTAGAGATCTACATAAATAAATCATGGACAGAAGTAGTTTCAAACTTGCAGAGGAGGCAGCATACACCAGCAAATTGCTTAATATCAGTAACCCAAGATTCCCACTGAATCCTGGTCTATTTGGTGTGCAAGCCGAGCCAATTTCTCCGCAGGTCACTGTCTAGTCTGCCACTTCAATAGTTAAAAATTAATATTTCTTATTTTAATCCTCAAGCATTTTTTATGTAAAGATCTTACCTTCTGTTTTAATATATCCACTGGAGTTTGATGTGCTTTGAGCTTTTTATTTTTAAGCAGAATTTTTCTTCTCAGTTGATGGGGAGAAGGTAGCATCGGGTCATCAGAAAAGTCACTCTCAAATAAAAACTTTGTTACAAGCTTATCTCCAAATGTATTCTGAAATATTAATGAGTTGTAAGGTATTAAGAAAAATGGCCAAAATCCTCAACCACACAATTAAATGAATTCACACAATTCATTTAATTAAGTCATGGTTTAAGAAGCTCCCACTTTGGTCCACGTTAGGAGGGAAAAATAAGCATTAGTTTCTTATTATGTTCAGATCAATAAACTATGGTCAATAGCTTCCAACAAGCTATGGTTTAAAACTGACTTCCAAAGCCTGGTGTTCATTTTATTTCTTGGACAGAATGTAATGCAAATTTATGATTAATTACAAGTTCCAGGCCTATGTGCTCACTAAAAAACTAAGCAAAGACACAACATATGGATGCATGACTACATGCAGATCCTAGCTTAGTAAACGGATCTGACTGTCCAAACACAGCCAGTGTCTCTTATAGAGATTAAAGAATATTCACAAATGCTCTTGTTTTTAAGAAAATTGAGATGCTCAACTACTCCAAGACTTTTTTGTCCTATTTGAGAATAAAAAGACCAGAACTTTGGCTGGGGGCCTGGTTTTTTTAAAAAAACTGCATTTTGTGCAGAAAACATTTTTTGCATTAAAAACCCCTGGCAAATTTTTCACAAAATGATCGGGGGGGGGGGGGGGGGAATCGATCAAAAAACTGCAGAAGAAAACTTTGAATTTTTTCATTTTCACATGTAAAGACAAAATAGGGAAAGATTTATATTCCTAGACTCTTGTAAACTACCTTGAAAATGTCAGCCATTTTCCGTTGCTGAGGTAAGGAACAGTGGTTCTCAATAGATATGATGATTGGCATGTCTGAGGTGATAAAGGCACTACGATCAATAGCTTCAACCACTTCCTGCAAAATTAATCAGAATTATATCATTATGACATTCAGAACACATTTTTTTACTCCATGACAATTAAAAGAAATCTATCTTTAGCATGCTGACTCCAGACAAAAGGAGGAAAAATAAATCTAGGAGAAATAGTAAAGAGACGTTCTAATCCAAGCTGTGAACAAATCAGCAACTTAAAAGAAACTGCAAGGAAAATAGGAGTACCACACCAACCTGTGCAACAGAATCAGAGGCACCTCCCAAAATGTGTTTTAGAGCTCTAGAAGGTTATGATCTATGTTGCATAGGTACAGGATTATCTATTTCTGTGATTTACAGAGGCCACAGAGAGGAAACACAGCTTCTAGAGTGGCATGCTTTGCTAAAAAGCAGCATCCTCCAGCCTGAGGATGATGGAAATTTTAATCAAATACATCTGGAATGCATTAGATTGTGAAAGGTTGCTATGAAAGATGGCTCCAGGAGCTGTAGTGAGATCTCACTGTTCAAGCCCTATAATCCTCTGTGTAAGTAAATATGGCACAACATCTAAACAGAGACAGTCATTTGATGACCCACCATGGAATAACAAGACCAGTAAGAAGAAGCTGGGTTAAACAAGGACCTCTTTATTGACATAATTAATGACATTTATGATCTTGAAAGACCACAAGAGGGGAAGCAACCTGATGTGGGCCCAGCTGGGGCCAGGTGTCACCCCCTGACTCCCTACCCAGCCTTTCCTTGGGCAAAGCACCTGATCCCAGAGCACAGTCCATTTTGCTGGGTTGTTCCCCGGCCAGTCATCTGCTGGATATAACTTTAAAAGTGGGAACCAAGCCCTAGATCCACCTCATCTTCCCCACCTCCAGGGCATGGAACCCTAGCAAAGGAGGTTCTGGAGCTCCCATTGAAGATTGATGGAAATTTCACTTGGTACACATCTACTTGGTATAAAACAGAGTGGCTAGATTACTGACCAACAATTGTATAGCTTACATCTCACTAATCTGGAAACAAACTTCACTTCCACTGGATCCATTTACTACCTAAATTCAAAATGCAACATTTTCTTTTAAGATTGGGACCAAGACAGCTTAAAAACTAGTTATCCAGCATATGCCTATCTGCATATTAAGATTATTCTCAAAGGCAATTCTCCATGTGCTCCCACACCATCCAATCACCATTGAGAGGAACTCTGATTATTGACTGCTTTCCCCAGAGTGACCCATCCAGACCCAAATCTGGTACTGTTTCACCAATTGCTGACAATATTGCTATTTGACAATGGTTTTAGATTTTCTGGATTTTTGTGAACTGATCATAGTTTTTATTGTTTCAGCGTAAGGTTGCTATGGCATTGTTTTTCTTATTGGTTTTATACTAATATTATAGCATAATAATTATATAATAACATGACAGGTTGAGTCTCCCTTATCCGAAATGCCCAAGACCAGAAGCATTTTGGATTTTGGAGTTTTCTGAAGTTTGGAATTTTTGTATATGCATGAGATATCTTGGAGATGGGACCCATTTCTAAACATGAAATTCACTGATGCTTCATATACACCCTACACACTTAGCCTGAAGTAATTTTATACACAATATTTTAAAATAATTTTGTACATGAAACAAAGTTTGGGTACGCTGAACCATCAGAAAGCAAAGGGGTCACTATCTCAGCTTCTCATGTGGACAATTCTAGATTTTGGAATATTTCAGAATTCTGGATAAGGCAGACCCAACCAGCATAATATTGTAGCTTGTGTTTTAAATTAATATCAGCTGCTTTAAAAGTCTTTTGACTTAAACGTGCTAGTAAGTCCTATTAATTGATAAACTGATAATTATTAATAACTTACATTTTTTCTACTGGAGAAGATATTATTAGAAAAATGCCACATACCTTAAAAGGAATTTTAGTAGTAAGAGTATGCCCATGATAAATTACTGGCATTCCATCATCACCATCCCAGCAGTCTAGTTCAACACTCCTACACCCTTGCAACAGAACCTGAAACAAAGAACAACACAGTACAGCATTTCCTCCATAGATGTTGTAAATATGGGAAGATTTTACAAGATGGAAGATAACATATCTGGACTCCCTTTAAAATTCTGTGAATGAGGAAAGGAGATTGTATGATAAAAACCTTGAATTACCATGGATACAGTCTGAGGTTTGAAGTTACAAATAATTCAGTAAGCACAATGTAACTACCCTAAAAAAGAAGAGAATATATGTAAGGTGCCAGATTACAGGCACATTGCAATCAACAATGACAAAGAAGATCCTTTTTACAAAGTCTTTGGTTTATCTCCCCAGCCCCCTCCCTCTTTTCCTCCTTGTCCAGTCTACCTAAAAGGTTTTTAATTTTTTAGCAGCAATGGTACTGGGTAAGTGGTGAGAGAAAATTAGACTTTTGGTGTCAGTTTACAGTACTGTGTCTGCAGTAAACAATGCAATGAAGCCTGATCTCACTTTATTTTTACTCTAGCTGCTCTTACTGTGTGCCTATAAGAGGCAAGGCATACAGCAGCTGCCTCAAAAATCCCTGGATGAACAGCAAAACAGAGAGAAGGGAGGATAACGCAGATGAACCTGCCTCACCAGCTCCCCATAGCATGTTAAAAAAAAACATAGATCTAAGTCTGGCCACCAAAATGAAATCACAAGAAAAGTAGAGGCTGGGGAAAGAAAAAAAAATCTCTGGACACATTTTGGAAGAAACTTTCAAGTGGTCTCCAGAAGGTTCAAAATGTTTTTGTTTACTTAGCCAAGGCTATCTGAATGAGTTAGTCCAATTCAGATGTGCATGTTGTTAGTTTTGGATAGCAAAGTTTGTAGAAACATGTTGAACTGTTCTTTTTGTCATGCAAGAACCTTTCTCTATATTTTCCATATAATTTTTGCCTCTGGTACAAACCTTTCAAAGAACAAAGAACATATCTACTTTGTTAACTGAGGTATACCTTATGTAGTGTATTCCTAAAAAGTTGTGAATGAAGCAAACACTTGTTGGCAACCATTTGTATCACATAGGTACAACTGTCAGAAGGTGCCACGTTTTAAGCGTACAGTGAATGAGAAAGGAAATAAATATTTAATTCACTGTTAATGTGATATGGCTTAAATTTTCCATGAACAGGAAGTCTGTTGCTTCTGTAAACACTTTTAAACATGATGCAAATCACAATACACAAGATATAAAACTAAACTTCTGGAAAGCAGCACTTGTGACTGGGTCACTATTTGGAAAGAATTCCTAAAATATAAAAATTATATAATATTCCTAGAAGCAACACTGTTCTGAGTAATAATTTTGCTACAAAGCCATAATCTTTTCAGCACAACTTGATTATTCTGAATGGTGCTTTGACATTCAAATGAACTAAAATATTAGCTCAAGCTTTCCTGTGGGAAAGTCTAATTTTAGCAGGTTAGATCAGACTGGCTAGTGTCTCAATGCCATGACTCTCAGATGCAACTGTTTTCCCCCTTTAGAACAAAGCTTAAATATATTATTTTTTTTAAAAAAAAAGCATCTGAGCACAACTGTGCACACAAGCAGTTTTCCCACACTTCTTGTTTTCCTATGTTTTACAAGCAAGTACTTGGAACATTTGCATTTGGAAATCAGGAAAGGGTCATGTCTCTTTGACTTTCCAAATAAATAAGCAAACCCTTGCAGGAGAAAAAGGGCAAGATGACTGAACTGGTATACCTGGCTGTAAAGTTCCACTGAAGATTCTCCTTTAAGCTGGTGTCCTGTGAGATACGTATTGTGTGAGGACTCGATGTAATAATACGACAATGGGAATAACAAATCATCTACATTCTCTTGTGACTCATTGTTCATTGATGCAAAATTATCTTTATCCATCAGAAACCTAGAAACAACAGAAATGAAAAGTTTATTGAAGTCCTACAAGATAGACTGAATGGATATCAAGGTCATCTACAGGTTATTACCGTGCAAATCCTTCAAATGACATTAGTCCCTGCTGGCACATGTTGATGCTGGGCTCAAATTTCTGTAAAAAGCAAAGGAAAGTATTGATAAATAAATAAAAATAAATATGCATAAAAATGTTTTTTTCCACTCAGTTTTTACAATATAATTTATATTTAGGTTCAGCTTGTACATTCCTGGAAGCAGAACTAGGCATGTGTCAAATGCATGTCTTCAAGTGCAGGTTGTACCCAATATCAGCCCTAATCAACAAAACAAGAGCTGTAGAAAATGTCAATTGGAACAGTAGCAGGTGAGAGAGACCACTGAAACCTTACCCCATCTGCCCATTTTTTGTTACTGCATCCTCTCCACCTCTATCTCACCTTTATTTCTGATCTCAAAGCCAGGTCAGAAAAAAAACAAGAGCAGAGAGGGCTGGGGTGGAAAGCTGGAAATAAACAAAGGTTTGAGCACTTTTCTCCTGCTCACCAAATTTCAGCTGCTCAGCATAACAAACACCTGTCTAATTCTACCATGAGCATAGTTTGAATTATTTCCTTACACATAATGTGGCTATATAAACTGAATGACATTAGTATTTAGATCAGGGACAGGCAACCTTTCTGAGACCTGGGCCGGTCTCCTGTAGCCCAGGTC
>JAIPUX010001880.1:29698378-29719774 GCA_020142125.1 Phrynosoma platyrhinos
AAGTGGACTCAATTTGCACTATTTCTGGCAGTCTGCAAAAGTCCCTCTGTCATTCAAAAAAATTATTTTTCAAAGGGTTATGCCAATCTTCCCTCTCCATTTGGAATTCTCACTTGAAAGCAGCCACTGCAACTTGAACAATTACCAAAACCACTTTGCCTAATTTTGAAGTGTTCTGATCAGTTCTGGTATGCCCCCATCCCCTTGGCTTCTAGGAAGCCATCTCTTTGGATTTTGACTTGAATCTGGCTACAGCAGCTTGGGTGACAACCACAAACCTCACTAGTACAATTTTTAAAGATTAATTCACCATACATGATTTTAAATCTCACATGGTTCCTTGGTGTGAGCTAACTCCAATGTAATGTGCATAAACTTATGAAAAAAATAAAAATGTTGGTTGGCATTACTAAGTGGGGGAATGGGATTCTAAATAAGGAGAGAAATGGGTGCTTTGGATAATGAATATAAAGCTCAGTATAGTGCTACATCTGTCAAGTTCAAACATCAATCTCATGTAGTGTAGTGGTTTGAGCATTGGACTACTACTCTGGAGATCAGAGTTCGATTCCCTGCTTGGCCATGGAAGCCCATTGGGTGACCTTAGACAAGTCATACACCCCAGAAAACCCTGTGATAGGTTCACTTAGGGTTGCTATAAGCTGGAAACAGCTTGGAGGCACAATAAGAACAACAATTGCGCATGAAAATGTTATGCAGACAGGAGAGAGAACCTAAGGAATGGACTGAGCTATAATGAGGGTCGGGAATCAGCAAAAAATTAGGAGCTCTAATGAAGAAAATGGGGAGGAGGGGAATTCCCCATCCCAATGATGTTTCCAAATATTGTCAGGCAGATATCTTTAGGACGATGACAAGCAAGATCTGACTTAGGGGAGTTGCAGACTGCCAGAAATAGTGCAAATTGAGTCCACTTTTAGGGTTAGGGTTAGTGCTAGGGAATCATGGGAATTGGTTTTTTTCTGAGACATTGAGCCTTCTCTGTCAGAGAGCTCTGGTGCCACAATAAACTACAGTTCCCATGATTCCTTAGCACTGAGTCAGAGCAGTTAAAGTGGATTCAATTTGCACTATTTCTGACAGTCTGCAAAGGCCCTTAGTTTTGAAACATATTGCCTATTCTGTGAGCTGTCTTGGGTCCCTTTCTGGGAGAAATACAGCATAGAAATAAAGCAAGCAAATAAATTTCTTCTCCCTAATTAAAAAAAAGTACATATTTATATTCACTTATTTTAAGGAGAATGTTTGAAATTTAGTGTCTGAATGAATTAGATTTTTCAGTGGCAAACAACAAGCATAATCTAGAATAAATCCTCTCTGTAAGAAAGTCTATGTTAAAACAATGGTATAGCAAAACACTCATCAGGTGCTGGGAGTAATGTGAAAGGACAAGAAAAGTGGTCAGACTGACTTGGCGTCATAAGTTACTCAACAGCCCAGAAGAAATTAGTGCCAGATGATAATAATTCTATTAAAAACAGTTTTTACAGGAAGCAAGGATGACTTCATAGTCGTATTAAAGGAATAAGAACATTTAGAATACAATGGGCATTAGTTTACTTGACATTCATTTTTGTTGTTCAGTCAGACTTAATAGTTTATCACACGGGGGAAATTCCATGCAGAAACGGGGTTTTAAATTGAAAAAAACCCGCAAAAGCGGGCAGATTTTCAGACGACGTCGCTGTTAAAATGGGGTTAACCCGAACGGAAAGTAGTCAAAAACTTCTTTTTACTTTCGGAAAATCCCGAAAGTAAAAAGCAGCAGTTTCTGATTACTTTCCATTCGGGTTAACCCCATTTTAACAGCAATGTGCTTTTGCGGGTTTCCCCCACCTTTTAAATCCCGTTTCTGCACAGGATTTCCCCTGTGTGACAAACTCCTTAGGACTGTTGCTGATAGGCTAATTTTAAAAAATTGTAGTACAATAATGCACTTTGCCAACTAGTATTCTTTCCTCCACTTCACTAGCCTCAATAATTCTTGAGTGTAAGAACTCTTAAGGGCCAAACTACTAATTACTGAGAGAAGTTGCTTTGCAATAGATTAGGAACAGAGTAATAAATACCTTTTACAATTCCCCTGCCAGCTGTTCCTCCCCCAAACTTCTTAAAGTTACTTTTACTCCTTCTAGTGTCCAAGAACCATGTATACCTTGAAAATGGATCCACAACCCTGAGAGTGGAAGAACAAGTAGTTGGGGGGATGTTCTTTCCAGTTAAAGTACCCTCTTACTTTCCTCTGACACAAAGGAGTCTTGAAATGAACAATGTACCATGCAGCTACACTACACATAGTTGAATGGTTCATTGTAGAGATGCCCACAGCTGTGTCCTCAGATGTTGTTGGGCTTAAAATACTAGAAGTCCCAGCTAGCATGATCAAATTTGTAGTTCACAATGTGGGGATCAATGTTTGGATACTACTGGTTTACATCTATTTACCAGGTGGGACTGCTTTTGAGTGGCCCCTGAACTCCTTTTTTGCAGCCCCCAAAGCCCCATGGCAGTCCCCTATTTTTTTTAAATCCCACCTATTTTTTTTTTAAATTCAAGCTCATTTTCAGGTGATCTTTCACTCCCCAAATGCCAGAGAACTGCCCACAAATGTGTTTTGGCTTGCACAAACCCCTCAAGCCTCTAAAAACTTGGCCAAAAATTGTGATAAGAAGTGAAGCAATGTCCCTTTCAGAGAAAATTGCTAATGCCCCTCATGCATTTGCTTACATTCTACAAGAAATCACTTGGAGAAGTCATCTTGAAGTTTGGGCTACGGTTTTGTTGGGATGGTAGTGTCATCTACATAGCTCAGCATATTTAATACTGTCTATTTTGGTATGCAAAGGGATCTTGTAGCACCTTTGAGACTAACTGAAAGAAGTTGGTAGCATGAGCTTTTGTAGACTTGAGCCTACTTTCTCAGATGCAGGTTTTTAAAACATGCATGTGGTAAGCTCAAGTCTACGAATTTCTCTCTTTGGGCCTTTACAGACTGCCAGAAATAATGCAACTTGAGTCCACTTTAACTGCCCTGGCTCAGTGCTAGGGAATCATGTACTTTTTTCTGAGACATTGAGCCTTCTCTGTCAGAGAGCTCTGGTGCCACAATAAACTACAGTTCCCATGATTCCCTAGCACTGAGCTGGGGAAGTTAAAGTGGACTCAAGTTGCATTATTTCTGGAAGTCTGTAAAGGCCCTTAGTCAATCTTAAAAATGGTACAAGATCCCTTTGCATACTGATTTTCCAGAGTAACATAGCTACATCTTTGAATACTGTCTCTTTTAGATATACATTTTATCATTTCTATACTGATTTTTGTATGCTTTAATGATATGATTTGTATATTTTATTATTTTGTGTAAACTCCCTTGAGAAGATTTTATGACCCTATAGGCAATACAGAAATGTTTTAAATAAATAGCGCGTACTAAACTAATTAATAGCTATATATTGTATATTAACATTATTGTATGTTAGACAAGGAAAGCTTATTTCCTGTTCATGGAAGATAGCAATATATCTGTACCAAATTACAATCATCTCATAAAATGAGGCTGAGAGTGCATGCTTTCAGATAAGGGACTCCTAGCTGTATCAATCAAAATATATTGCCCCCTCCCCCATTATGTATTTTCCTCCATAATCTTCTTTCTTTCAGTTTGGGGCTGTATAGACCGGCATAAAGAGCTGGCCTGGGGGCAGAGAGAGGGGCATGACGACTGCACAGCAGCCACCACGAATCTGCCCCCATGCCAGCTTCATGCTGCGTGCCCTACTGCACGGTGGGAGGTGTCAGGGCGTTCCCTTGGTACAGTGTCTACATGCGCTGCGCTAAAGGAGCACAGAAAAGTGACCACAGCTGTGGCATGGGTGCCCTTTCTGCAGCACAAAAAAGAGCTGCTTTTTGCGGCTTCTTTTTGCGCCGAGGAGCAGCCAGGTTGGGGCTATAGTGTGCGGTTGCTTCATCACCAACCCAACGCTTTCAGGGGCAGCGTGGAGCCCCCTATTAGGGGCGGTCTGTCAAGCCCCTTAGTCTCAAAGGTGCTACAAGATCTCTCTACAAGGAATAGGTAGTGAGCCAGCATGGGAAGTTTACAAAAAGGAATGTAAAATTCCATGTTTGAAGTAAGTCAGCTGCAAGATTACAATCTTGGGCTAAATTCAATGTTATGTAAGAAGTCTTTGGTATACTTACTGGATGTTTTCATCCTTACCTCTTCCATATATTCCCCTTCACTAACCCCCAATCTGCTCCAGAGGGTCTTGCAACCCTCCATAACTGATCTATGACAGATGGGGAGAGGAAGTAGAGGGAGGGGAGAATTGATCTATCTATAGCATCTGTTCTGCTGTTAGCAAGATGTCATCAGAAGCACCAATGATTTACTCATGACCACCCAGCAAATTCAATGACCAGGTTGTATGGTCAGGTCCAAACTGCAATCCACAATATTTCACAGTTGTCAATTTATGAGCAGTATTTTCCTTGAAAATTCATGTATAACAAGTATAATTCTCCTTGTGATCATTGTCATCGCTGTGTGCCTTCAAATAATTTCCAACTTATGGTGACCCTAAGGCTATCATGGGGGCTTCTGGAGCTCTGAGCATGACTTGTCTCCAAGTTGTAGTCCAATGCTCAACCCTTGTGAGTATACCTCTAGCAGAAGCTAATATGAACTCATAAAATTTCCATAGCTTTAAGTGCATGATGTTCCAGATTTTCAGTAGTTTTTCTCACTGAACAGAGAGAAATGAGGGATCTGAGGTCATAGAACATGAGCTTTCCCATGTGTCCTAATTAAAACAACACCTGTGCTGAATGACTGTGCTCTATGGTGAATATTCAGAGTTTATTAGCTCAGATAAGATTTTCCTAAGATAAGTTATGAACTCCAGATAACATGTCCTTAAAAGTAGTGGGATTAGGAACAATAATAAATAACCTTTATTTTGACTAGGTCAGAATGCTATTCCAACAGGATATAATGTTCTGAGCTAAGATCAACAAAGATGCCATGGTGCTATTCCTGGCATCACTAACCAAGTCCTAGTGGTATCTGTACATTTCTAAAAGCTTCATGCACAAGATGAAGAGGCTTTGACTGGAAGTAATTACATCATGCGGGAACATAAAATTTAATGAGAAGGATTCCAAGCATCTGAGTGCCATGATTCCTTGCATAACTTTGAGAAATAGTCTGGAACTGGAAGCGGTCCAATCAAATAGGCATTTTCAAAAAGTTATTTGTTCTCACCATTAATAAATTTTATATAGCAAGCACATTAAAATAATGAGAATGCATACAAAACTGACATATTGGTCTATTGGTCTAACTGACACTATAGTTTAGCTTTACAAAACAAGGCTGAACTTTGAATATTTCCCCTCCAACTATAATGAGCCTTCAAGAATGAGTTTGGAAGCTTTGACTTCCACCTTAAATTAACTGTGGGTTGCCAATATCATCCATACCTAAAAACAGTGGTTAATCTACACCACTATTAGCTAAATTAGTGGAAACAAACCAACTTTGAAGACATGTCACTGAGATTTTTTATTTTGTAATCTGAAAATCTCTCTCTTTCTCATACACACACACACACACACACACACACTTTAAAACCTTACAGATAGCGGTTTCTGTCCTTCAAAGAATTTCTTCTGGAACTTCCACCTTCATCTTCAATAAAATTATCTTCTCCATCTTCAGATTCCAAACTACGATTACAGCTCCGAATGGTCTGAAATATGTAGTTAGCTGCTGATTCCTTTTCCATACTATGTAGGCCATCATGACCTATACGTTGTAAATAGTTATCTTGCCCACTGTATTCTGCAACAAACTAAAAGAAAGCCCATATTGTACTGAGACATAAAAGAAGACGACATAAACAATCATCCCAGTTTTGTAGATAATACAGCACCTAAGTGGCACCTAAAAGGCCAATGCAACTACAACAATGTTGTGCTATTGATCTTGCATTTACAGGGGTTATCTTTATCTCTCACATATATCAAGACATGCTCAGGGACTGCTTGGATTTATGCATACTTTAACTGTCATGGCACACAATAAATTTCTGGCAAAACAAAAATTAATTTCATGTGACATAAAGAGAGTTTCCGGGATCAGATAAAAGCCTTATTTAGTCTAGCTTTATGTTTCCTACTGTGGGCAAATAGATGTCTCTGAGCAGCCTCAGAGCAGGACATGTGGACAATACTGTTAATCCACAGGCTCAGATATATTTTAGGATGTAATCCTGAACAAACTTGCTTGGAAGTATGTTTCACTGACAGCAACAATGTCCAAAACACACTGCAGAAATAACCCGGTTTGAAACCACTTTAACTGCTCTGACTCAGTGCTAGGGAATCCTAGAAATTGTAGTTTGTTGTGGCAAACTTCTCTAACAGAGAAGACTAAATGTAACTATAGGGCCTTTGCAGACTGCCAGAAAGCAGCGAATCGGAGGCAGGGAAGGGGAGGGGCAGCTGCACGCTGGCCGCCCCAACCCCTCCCCGAAGATGTCCCGATGTCACGTGCCCTTATGCACACGGTGCATGGCATCAGGACGTCCTCTGCATGTAGCGTCCTGACGCGCTATGGCAGAAGGGCCAGAGAAGAGCCATGTGGCGGTTCTTGGGGAGGCCTTTTGCCGCCTCTAATAGGAGCGGCATTTTGCCGCTCTTTTAAGGACCTTATCACACAGGGGTCCCAAGCAGAAGGTATCCAAAGCTAATACGTATTTTTTTCCGTGTGTTAACACATATCCAAAGGCAATCCAAAGCTAATACGTATTTGTTTTCCCGTGTGTTTACACATATCCAAAGGCAATCCGGATCTAATACGTATTTTTTCCCCGTGATCCGAAGTGAAAGGGGATCTTTTGACATTCGGTTTTTTGGGGAAGTACAAGGGAGCTTTTGGAATCATTGCGCAATGGCTGCGCAGGCGAAATTCAGTTCGTTTCGGTATAGAACTGAATTTATTCTTACTTCGGTTAGTTTTCGCTTACTTTTCGCTTCGTGGCCAGCGTTTGATAAGGTCCTAAGAGGTGGCAAATGGGAGAATTGGGGTTGCTGTGTGTGCTAGCAGCAGCCCCGATCCTCTGCTTCCCAGGGCGGTCCAGGGATTATTTCTGCAGTGTGCTTTGGACCAAAGTTGTACAGTCATACAGCACATTTATGATCAATCTTTACCTTCAGACTTTACATTTAAGGGATTTGATTTTTAAAAAACAAATGGTAAAGGAAGGCTCATTCCTTGGACAACAAAGATCTAAACTATTAAAATGAAAGCTGAGGCTTTTAGTACACTTCATTTTCTCATTTTAAACTCTGACTGACATTATTTTAAAGGCAAAAGTTGCAAATTACATACAATTATTACTACTAAGATCAGGGGTCCCCAGACTTTTTGATCCACCCGCAGCGGGCGTGAGCAGTGGCGGGAGTGGCGGCGGGGTGGCGCACAGGCTGGTAGGAAGGCCTCGGCAGGCCGGGGCCAGCCCATGGGCCGTAGTTTGGGGACCCCTGACTAAGATCAACATGCATACTTGGGATATCAAACATTAATTTTTGCCTAAGCTATTTTACTTCAGCTCAACATAAAGTAGCAGACTCTGTTCTTGGTAACACTAATACTGCTCTTTAAGAAAATATAAAAGGGCAACATTTATTTAGAAAGGAATACAAAAATTACAATATTTTACGGAAATAGCAAGGTTATCTATTTATTGCAATTCAAAATCCAAAGAAAGGATCAAAACAAAATACTTTCATGAACCGAATGGGGATCTGGCTTGGCTTTTTTCTCATTAACACTTCTTGGAGAAACATGGGTGTTAGCTTTCTAAAAAAACAAAAACAAAAAGGAGGGGGGGGATAAACCAATGGGTTAATACAAGCCTGTGGACCGAACATAAGCTGCTCTCTGGATCCTAGACAAGACTTTTTTTTAAAAAAAACCTGAAGACTTACAAAGTATTGTTATATAACTAGATTATAATTATATTAGTGGTAGCTTACTGGGAATTGGGTATTGGGAATTAGCAGAATCTTATACAGGGAAAAAAAGGGCTACAGATGAAACTGTAAAGTGACATCTGTAATTTTTGAACCACCTAGTCCAACACAGTCCATTACCCATACAATTACCAAGTAAAAGGTTATCACACAATGTTGGGTTTGTAAGTTTGCAACTGTTTAAACTTTACTACATTTCCATTTCCATAGGTGGCATTTATTAATAAATTCAGGTATTATTTGCAGTCATTTTCTATTTCTTTAGTTTACCTCCAGTGTTTCATCCTGAGAGTTATATTGAGGACAAAGTCTGATGAGGCTTGCAGCCCCATCCAAAACTTCACACAGTTCTTTTAAAAAGACACCACAGAAAGGAACAACTTTACAGCCTGGTATATTCAGAGCTCTGTTGACAACTTTTCTATATTCAGATGATGATTCATGTTGTGCCATAGCATCTTTCAAGCTCCGCATCGTTTCAATATCAGACTGGTCCATGAATTGCCACATTTTTAAAACTTTTCTTGATCTATTTTGGATGGAAAAGTAAATAAATTTTATACTAAAATTCTGTAGTCCAAACTTCTAACATGTGAAAGAGATTGCATTCAAAGTTCATTACCACCATTTTTTTAATGAAAGAGACACACTTATGGCATTCAACACAGAGAATTGTGAAAAGCAGGGTTTCTTTTTAAAAAGCTTATTAGAATGATTTGCAAATACATAAAAACGAGTTTTTTAGCTAAGGAACTGAGATTTCAATTGTCATTTAATTTAGTTAATATTGAAAATACAACTGATCTTCTATGATTGCTTTAGACTTCCAAATGGACCTTTTATTATGAAATTGCCATGAGTCATGCACACAGTTTTACCTGGGCCTAAATATCATGTTCCACTTGTCAGTATTCTTTGTTTTCCCACTGCTTCTTCCATTTTTCCCTTCCAAAAAACTGAGATAAATTGCAAACATTTGAAAGTATCAAATTGCCTTTTATATTCTCATATACCTTTTAGGTCTGTTATAACTCTGCCCTTCTTTCCCCCCCATACCCTTTTCCTCCTTCTTCTGTTTACCCTTTTACTATTGATATTCTTCCTCAATAAACATGATGCAGGAGACTAGATTGAATGAGGATAGGTTGGAAAGCACACAAAACAACAAATAAATACATTCTGCCCTCTTCATTTGCAGGCGTTATAGGCACAAGACCCCTGCGAAGGTGGAAAAAACGTGCATATGCTTGAGCGATGGTGGGGGCCTACCCTGCCTTCCCCATTCACCCACTAGGGTTACCAGGTAGTGGCTGGGCAAGTGAGCCAAAGGAAAGGAGGAAGAGGAGTGCACACACGTCCTTCCTGGCTGCTCCATCCTAGCTAAAAGCCCAGGATGGAGGAGAAGGAAGAGGAGCATGCGGCCCTTCCCAGCTCCTAGGAAAAAGCTCCAGATGGAGGAGGAGCAGCACATGTGCCCTTCTCACCTGCCCTGTCCTAGGAAAAGGCCCTGGATGCAGGAAGAGGAGCATGAGTGCCCTTCTCAGCTGCTCTGTCCTAGGAAAAAGCCCCAGATGGAGAAGGAGGCGCACGCGTGCCCTTCTCAGCTGTTCTGTCCTAGGAAAAAGTCCCAGATGGAGAAGGAGGCGCACGCGTGCCCTTCTCAGCTGCTCTGTCCTAGGAAAAAGCCCCAGATGGAGAAGGAGGCGCACGCGTGCCCTTCTCAGCTGCTCTGTCCTAGGAAAAAGCCCCAGATGGAGAAGGAGGCGCACGCGTGCCCTTCTCAGCTGCTCTGTCCTAGGAAAAAGCCCCAGATGGAGAAGGAGGCGCACACGTGCCCTTCTCAGCTGTTCTGTCCTAGGAAAAAGGCCAAGATGGAATAGGAGGAGGAGGAGGAGCATGTGTGCCCTTCCTGGCTGCTCCATCCTAAGAAAAAGCCCAGGATGGAGGAAGAGGAGGAGGACTTGTGCCCTTCCTGGCTGCTCTGTCCTAGGAAAAAGTCCAGGATGGAGGAGGAGCACATGTTCCCTTCCCAGTGATTCCATCCTGTGAAAAAGTCCAGGATGAAGGAGGAAGAGGAGAAGCATGCATATGCTTCCTGGCTGCCCAATCCATGGAAAAAAAAAACATGATGGAGGAGAAGGAGCACATGCACCCTTCCTGGCTGCTTCATTCTGGGCTCACCCTCCCAGAAAAAAACCCAGAATGGATAAGAAGGAATGCACACATGCCCTTCCTGTTCGTGTGCGGGGGGAGGGGGGGGAGCACATTGCCCTTCAAACACAAACTAGTGAACAATCAGATCAGCGGATGTTAAACACGAATGTGAAGGGCAGAGTGTAGTAGCATGTATTATTAGTATCACAAAAGAGTTTTTTTTTTTAAAAAAAATGTTGTGTTATGCAAGAAGTAATCTCTGTTTAATTCCTTCCTTTTAATTTCTATACAGAAAGCTAGTACTGTGTTGTATTTCTTTAGAAAAGAATTCTAATGTTTCTAATTTAAGATGTTTATCATTTGGGAAGATAAATGCACTGTCTCTAGAGTATTCTGAGAAAAGACTGCCTTTCACCAAATGTAACCTCCGTTGTTCATTTCATTCAGTTTTCCCCAAACAGCTATCATAAACGCACCAGACAAGATAAGTGATGCAACGTAGTAACAGAAACTGTTGAGTTTAGTGACTGATGAAGTGCAGTTCACAGTTTATTTTTTAAAAGGACAGCTGTATGTAACAGAAGCTGAAGTATAATCTATCTCTGAGTCTCTATTATTTGAAGAATGAGCTGCACGTACCTTAGCCCTGCCAAGAACTCCATGACAGCATTGTAGTTGCCCATGTTCCAGCAGCATTTTGCCACATGTACTACATAGGAGAAGACTTCTCGTTTTTCCTCCATGGAGCCTGCTGTCAGAATTAGCCATGTCACCCAGGAACTCACCTTATTAAACAAACAAACAAAAAAGATAAGTATTTGTATACTTTTGCTTGGATGTGTATATCTTACAATTGATTGGATCAACAGGCAGTCTTGGACTGTCCTATTCCAAAGAGGCATGTGAAAACAAAGATATATAACCTCTCAATTTTTTTAGTGTCACCTGCCCTTTCCCAGAGACTGAGATGTGTCATGTTACATAATTTCTTTAAGTTCATGTACAGATGTAAACAACTATGTATTAAGCATATATAAACAGTAATAGTTCATATGTATGAGTGTTTAAAAGCTTCATTTTAAAATAAACAAGAGACCCTCAAAAACGAATGATGACAATCTGATTTTTTTTTAGTGTTCTCCCTCCTCCCATGCTTTTTGTTGGTAATAGCAGTCATCAGACTCTGTGGCCTTCAACTGTCAATCAGGTTAACAATATGACCCACAGGAAGGTCCCAATACAAGCAATACATCAAAGTAGGTAGGAATTGGCACCACTGACTGCCAGGGTCCACTGATCTTATCAGGCCCATAGTGGGGTAATTCTGCTTTTTATCACGTATCACAGACTGTAAGATTAAGACTGGGAAAGACCAAAGTGCTGCAACCCTAAGCATGCATATTTGAGAATATACACCACTTAAACTAGTAAAGACTTAGGACTTTATTACACTAGGCTACCAAAGCAGAATTTCTACAGGATAAAAGTGTCTTTGGCACCAACACTTATCATACAATGTTGTGTCCATCCTGCTGCTGCTTTGTATTCCATTCACTAGTGGAGCACAGCTTTTCATTGATGAGTAAAACCCATCAATGGCTCCCAATATTACTGCTTTCCCACTAGTGCTTTCTGTGCAATTGGTCCCTTCCTCTGCAGTTCCAATATGCCATCAGTCATGTGGAGTCAGTGGATGAAATTTTCCACTCTCAGAAAGGCAGGCTACGGGATTCTACATAGAAGTGGGCTACTTTGTGCATCCCTTACCATCTGGAGTAAAGGAGGATAACAGCATTGGTTCGAAGGGCCTTGACTGCAAAATCCTCAGTCCCCTCCCTTTGACACAATGCCCCATTTGCTTACAAAGTTATGATATGAGAAATTCAAACTAGAAACCATCTTACAGAAATATTGCCATCACATTTCCATAAGGACTACAAAACATAAAGGGGTGGTGGATAGACAAAGCCAGTGAAAGATCAAATGTCTTTGTAGCTTATGTTATGTTTTCCTGGTAGACCAGAAGGAAAATGCCACTGGCAACCTTCACCTGTCCAAGACTCAATGAAGCAGCTCCTCCCTGTTCCTAAAACCCCAGTAAGATGCATACCCAGGCCCTGCATTATGTTCAATGTCAGAAATAATTCAGTGTAAACAGGCTCTATCTACAGTTTTTGCTCTCAAAACTATACCTATTTTGGCTAGCACTTCACCTTCAGCTTTGTCAAAAATTTCATATTCCCAGTATGTCTCTATTTACACGTCCTGCTTCATATTTACTATATTTAATGAGAACAACAGACTTAAGATACTGCTTTCCTTGCATTCATAATCTGTTCCTGTATAGATGATGTCTGCCATCTATCATTCAGAAAATGTTCAGTTTATTTTCCCACAACACAAATGAAAGAAAAAGAAAGAGAAAGCTGTATTTCACATGGAAACCTAATTCAAACCAACTGGGCTATTTTACTGTGAGATTCCCAAGGGACTGTTTTTTTTCCCCTTGTTCTATAAACACTTATCAACATGAGATAATAAATGTGATATTTTCTTTCCTACATTTAGTTTCTTCTTCTTGGCTCATGAACAACTTATAATTTATGTTTACAGACATTTCTTCAGTGATGAGAGCTTCATGTATGAGATAAAAACACATTTACTTTCAAAGAAAAGAATACTGTATTTCATCTTCTACTGACAGCTAGATTTAAAGACACAAACCCAGCTTGTAAAATCAGCCACAAGAATGTGTTGAACTAATTTTAAAAACCCCAGAGGGATTGTATACATCAGTGCATTATTTTAAAGTAATTTAGATAATTGTCTCCTACTGTATAACTGATTCTTAATTATTAGGCCAGTAAACCCAATAAAGCACAGTATAGGAACCAGACATCTATATATCTGTTTTCACTCAGGGCTTCAATTTTTTCTGAGTCATCCAATAACTGCCATTCTTGCAGTGATATAATCTAGCATAAGTAAAGCCAGAGAATTCAGTGAGAATTACTTCAAAGGAAATGTACAAAAGACCTGGCTGCCCTGCACTGCAGTGAAGTAAATATTAATAAATAATTAATTTATGAGACAGCACTGTTAACTGTACAAAGTATTTTACTGGGATCCCTCGTAGCCTAAGAAATAGAAGCTATGTTTCTAACCACTAGATCAGGGGTAGGCAACCTTTCCCCTTTAAGGGCCGAGGGACTTCAGCTCCCAGAAGCCTCAGCCATGTTGGTCAATAATCCCATGTTGGCCAATAGCTCCTGGGATTCTGGGAGCTGAAGTCCCTCGGCCCTTAAAGGGGAAAGGTTGCCTACCCCTGCACTAGATTAAACAGGATTAGCACTGAAGATGTGAACTCTGCAAAACTAGAACAAAATCATTCCAATGTCATTCCAAGTATTCTCAGGGTGTCTCCCTGGCCTCATTTGGTCCTGTCCGGATGATGCAAACCATTAGCCCTGGGCCAGGATCAGGCAAACCAGACACAGATCCAGCCTGCTCCTGACCTAAAGAGCCCTTAACCCAGTCTAAAAAGACCAGATGTTTGCCACCGAGTTCCTAGGAAACTGCAATGACAGCTGGCAGACCAGATAACCCAATGCACCCTGTACCTGCCTCTGCCATTGCAGCTTCTGAGAAGATTCCTGTCACAACCTGTGACACTGGATGGGGGCGACTGGCCACGAGTGTAGCCAGGCATCACATTTTCTCCACAATGGTGGCTCTTCTCAGTAGTCGTGACAGTGGAGCTAGGTATGGGCTGTGTGGCCGTAGAGGGTCCATGGCATGGTAGTGAGTGTGCATGTAAGCACCCACCTGTTGCTGTGCCAGCCCAGGGACTGACCAGGGTCAAGATCTAGGGCAGGGTATCATGAGCTTGGCCCATGCTATCCTAACCTTCTGCTTAGGGCCTCAGTCATTATAAGCAAGGAGAAGAGAGTTTACAAGTCTTTACAGCTGTATCCACACTGCAGAACAATCCAGTGTGACACCACTTTAATTTCCATGGTTCAATGACATGGCATTGTGGGAACTGTAATTTTGTGAGGCATTTAGTCTTCTATGACAGAAGGCTCTGGTGCCACAACAAACTTCAAACATGGTTCAAACATAGTATTGAACCATGGCAGTCAAAGTTGTGTCAAGCTGGATTGTTTCCTCGGTTGCAGTCAAGGAAGCACAAACAGTCTCTCCTATTGCATGACCTGTTGTTGCTGTTGTGTGCCTTCAAGTCATTTCTTACATATGGTGAACCTAAGGCAAGGTTGAGAGAATATGGCTTGCCCAAGGCCACCCAGGGGGTTTCCATGACCAAGCAAGGAGAGTGGGATATGCAATGGCATGTGATACTGTGCAGTCCCCAAAGGGTCCCAGGCATCCAGCACCCCTGTTTTAGAGGTACCTTTTTATCATTCCCATGCTAAGACATATGTATTCACCCAGACATTTCCAATGAGCTCTACTGGGAACTGTTTATTTTTATTTATTTTAAAAAAAAACTTTCATTGTTTTTGTGACTGTTCTATTGTTAGATGTTTTAATACTGCTCTTACTTGCCCTGTAATTTTTTCTTTTAAAAAATGAATGTTGGGATAAAAATAGAAATAATTAGCAAACAAATAAATAGGTTCCTATACACATTTACCTGGCAACGAGTCCCTGGTATTCAAGTGGATTTATATCTGAGTAGAAATGTGTAAGACTGTGTTGTGAAAAGCCATAAAGATAAAGCAAGACATGCAGACTGGTTGACAATTCAGAAGTGCATCCAGGAATGATCCTTCAGACTGATCACTTAGAAACAAATGTAATTTAACCAATAAACAAAGATAAACAGCTAATTATGGAACCTCAGACTAACAGGTTTGAGACAGAAGCATTGTACCCATAGCAAAACTAATACACAGATCCACTAGAATTATTTATAGAGACCTTTTAAGCTCATCATAACTTTTCCAGTTGTCTTGGTGATGTAAACAGAAGCTTGGAAATACTTCAAGCACAAGACAAAATATTGAAGTGTTTGTAAAAAAGGTTTCATATTTCTTTAGGAGCACCAGTGATTAACTATTTAATGTATAAGCTGCGTGGCAAGGAATTTTTTTATTACCTCACTTTTAAATGACTCCACAATTAACCAAATTAAGAGGTGCAGTTTCGGGCAGGATACTGTTCATCAAAAGTAAAGTAGAAAGGGAATCATATGTAGAAATGCAAATCTCTATCTCAAAATATTTGGAGTACAATAAACTGTTATAATTTTTTTTACTGAGCTTTGTAATAAACTGGATTTTGGATACTTAAGGGTACTAGTAAAAGATTTATAGTTTCATCCCATGCACTTTCTCTCAATTAAGTACTGTATTCCACAGGGCATACATTTATACTTACTATATTCCATGAGGCCTTACATTTACACTCGAGGAAGGTATTTAATAGCTATTTAAGTTAAACGTCTGCACTAAAAGCTTTACTAGAATGAAGCTGAGAGATGCCAGCCATCATTTTATCTTATCACCAACACCTGTTTTAAACTGCTGCTTAAGTTTTTGAAAATCCCATGCTTCATCTACTCCATCAAAAACCCTCCTATTTCTCTCCCCATCTCTTTTCCTTGTAACTCACCACTTACCCTTCCCCTTTCTTTATTTGATCCCAGAGTGATCCCAGCAAAAACCCTACAGTTAAGAAATTCACAATTCAGCTTCCTGTGGAGATGAGGAGCCTCTACATAAGAGAGCCACCTAGACACATCTTCTCTCCAACTTTCCTTTACCACTTCTTGCTTTATTTATTTATTTATTTATTTATTTATTTATAGGATTTATACCACACCTTTCTCTCAAAATGGGAATCTTTTAACCTTAGAATTAACTGAACTACTGTATATACTCAACTATAAGTCAACCTCATGTATAAGTCAAGGGCAGGTTTGGTGGCCAAAATTAAGGATTTTGATATGAACCATGGATAACTCCAAGTTAAAACTTAGGAGTACTTAACAATAGACCTAACAGATGAAGGAAAGAAAAACGATGCCAAAGAACTTACATAAGTCTGACAGGCAAAACAGTTTGTGCTCATCCTCCTAAAGGCTGGATGGATGAGGAGGAAACTATAGTAAATGGTGGCAATGCAATGTGTGGTGAGGCAACCAGGTGTGCATGTCAAAAAGGGTGAAAAGGCAAAGAAAGAAAATGGCAATCAAAGCCTTTAAACTTAATATGACTTTTTATTTTAACCCAGAAGAGCTGATAAAGATACACATCTGTCTTATTCAGATCCTTCAAAGCCCATTTCCTCCCAGCAATCCTTTGAGAGGAAGCACCAAAGAATTGCCACCGCTGTCCTTTTCTTACTCCAGGCATTCAAATAGTCCAGAAGTAGCACTATGACAGACAGTTCAGGGGATTGGTGCTTCTTTTAGGTTCTCCCAAGACAGACTAAGCTCTTGCCTTTCGCCACTCTGCTCAGTGAAGGGATTGGTTCCTTTTTTTGATAAGAGTTAAAGTATAGTAGAGAGGACCCTTGTTATCCTCTGGTGTTTGGTTCCAGGACCCTCCCACTCTTTCCTTTGTGAGAGCTAATAAAAATAAATTGCTTGTCCAGCAGTGAGTACCACTCCACATAATAAAACACCAACACATCAAATTCAGATGGAACAAAATGGCCACAATGATTTATTGATTATAATTGTATATGGGTTGGCACCTGCATGGTACCAAATCCAGGCATCGGCCAACCTGATTGTTGATCGATGAACCCAACAGTCCAGCCTGCTGCCAGAACCAGAAATAGGACAGGACAGATCTACCCGGACAAGAACCCCCACGTAAGCCCCTGCCCCGTGGATGGGGTAGCAAAAATGCATCCACCCATGCCTGGGCAATACTGTTTCCACCCCACTAACACATAAGTCCCAAGGAGGAGCCTATTAGGCAAAACTAATAGATATCCCAGACCCAAGACCCATGCCAACCACCCCCAAAGTTTTGACAAAACATAAAAAACATAACGTACTACGACAATGAACATGAGCATGGCAAATCCCAAGAAGTTACCAAAAAACCCAGGAGAAAGCTAGATAAACAGAGGGTGGAAGGGTCGGAAAGTGCTCCAGATGGAGCTGCCTTTCCAGGTGCAAGCAGCTGAACTTATACCTCCTATCCAGCCACAGTGAAAACTACATCTAGGTCACTCTCAGGTCTCTCAGCCAATGGGTTCAAAGTACCATTTGAACCCTTTGGCTGATGTTTCCTGCTTGCTTCCCAGCAGAGCCAGACCACACAGGGCCCTGGGAAGCAGGAGCGGCATGCAGCCAT
The DNA here is from genome assembly GCA_020142125.1 of Phrynosoma platyrhinos. Lineage (NCBI taxonomy): Eukaryota > Metazoa > Chordata > Lepidosauria > Squamata > Phrynosomatidae > Phrynosoma > Phrynosoma platyrhinos. The sequence continues at coordinate 29,715,919 of JAIPUX010001880.1, forward strand.
GCCAGAAGGCTGCCGAAGGTGTGACCACAAAACAGCCATGTGAGTAAGTCACGTGGACTTTTTACTGGAAAGAATTTTGAAGCAGCTGTTTGCAAAGAGAGTAGATGCATCAATACAAGAAAATTCTCTTATCTGAGGAAAGATCTGGCACCAACAGGAAGAAAAAATCTTTACAGAACCATGAAGATAATATAGCTGTAAGTTTCCCAAAGCAGTGGATGAGATTAAACTGATACAGCAAGAAGCATAGATCTCTAGACCTTACAGTGTAAACAGAGAAAAGTCAGTCTGAGCTGGAATGACAACAAAGGCTTTGAGGGATGAAGCAATGTGTCCCAGACAAAAAGACCCTGCTTGCATGTAGGAAGAGCACCGTGGTTCAGGAGATAAAACCTACCCTTGTCAACCTCTTGTACTTTATCAGCTGAAATAGTTCCTTCTCCAAATTTAAATGCACTTCTCCACCTTTACTAAAACATACCTTTAAATTTAATTTTATAAATATGTCGATTGCTTTCTGTTAATCTGAAACAAACAGAATTTTAACTATTGAAACTCCAAAGTAACAAGATCTAGGTTGGCCCATTCTTTGAAATCTGGTGAATGGGCTACTGTATATACTCAACTATAAGTTAACCTCATGTATAAGTCAAGGGCAAGTTTTGGGGCAAAAATTATGGATTTTGATATGACCCGAAGATAAGCTGAGGGTAAAACTTAGGGATATGTAACAAAGGATCTAAAGGATGAAGCTCAGGAAAACAATGCCAAAGAACTTTTAAAAATTTCAGCAGGTATAACTGTTTTCACAAGTAAGTTCCAGTGAATTTAATCGAACAAGTGTTAGGGCTAATACATACTTGGACTGCAGTCCCGGTAGACCTAAAAATCACAGAAATCTAAAATTAGATTGGGTCTCCCATAGTGCCAAAACTTTGGCTCTATGTGAAAAACCTTTGTAATACTTTTGGGTTCACAAACTCCCACCTCTTCTTCCCCATGCATGTCATTTCCCTTCCTTATGTGAAACAAACTTTACAGTGCCATGTCTTCTGAACCAGCAGACTCTGGTTTATATTTGCCCTGAACCCCAAGACCAGAAATCAGTTTTCAAACTCAGAAAAAAGGCAAACTATATCTCTGTTCTGGATGAAATAAAAAGCAATAGTTTACTGCAAAGCAAGGAGGGAGAAGATGGAATTGTATGATTTAAACAGCATCAAATGTTATATGTAGTCAATTCATAATTCAACATAATGCATTGTATCACTTGCACTTCATTACACTGCATTTCATTTAGAATTAGGCAAACAAAACACTACCAAGTAGTTTCTATGGTTAGAGCATTTCCATGCCGTCATTCATCAGAAAGTTTGTAATAGTAGGGGGAAACCCAAAATCATCCGTTAAGAAATCAACAGCGTCATAGTTAGTTCCTTTGAGAACTGCATTCTTGTTTAGTTTTTTGTTTCACTTAGGAGCTTATCACAAAGTTAAATAATATGGCTTACCTGGTTTGGCTTAAAATTTAAATCGGGCAGCATCCTGATATTATCACAAGGATTTTGCCACCAAATTTGCCGCACAAGTGCAACCTGGGTCCATCCCTGCTCTCAGGGGTACTCAGCGCAGCTCTTTTCAAAGCTGGGAGTTTTCTGGCTTGAGAAAATAGCCGGCGGAGTGGCCCTGGGAGCGGGGATGGACCCGTGATGGAACCAGGCAGTGGATTCGGAGGCTAAATCCTTATGATAATATCAAGATGCCACCCGATTTAAATTTTAAGCTGTATCAGGTAAGCTGTATTATTTAACTTTGCGATAAGCTCCTTAATCTGTATTTTATATACTTGCTGGTCTTTACTTTTGGTTCTGTCTGGAATACTGCAATCAGTTCCTTATTTGACTTTACTACTGTTCCTTTTTGTTTTTCAACTCCCTGTCTTTCAAAGTGGCTATTTCATTATTCTTGCCCATACACATGCTCTGAACGGGTACAAATTGTGGCTCTCATGTTGTTGTTTTTATATAACTCATTGCCTAGGCCATGCCTTAATGGTATAGCTCTGTACTACAAAACAGATACAGAACTGTGTAGAAGAATGAAAATATTTTTTCCAGGACACAATTCAGTCCAAAATACTGATTATATACTAGTAATATCAGAACAGTTTAATGTATGCATGAGTGGGAATGGGGGTAAAAATATTGATTCACTAGAATAAAATAGATCATCCGATTGGCTTGAAAGGCAAGTATGCTGATAAAGGGGGGTTGCAGACTGCCAGAAATAGTGCAAATTGAGTCCACTTTTAGGGTTAGGGTTAGGGAATCATGGGAACTGTAGTTTATTGTGGCACCGGAGCTCTCTGACAGAGAAGGCTCAATGTCTCAGAAAAAAAACCAATTCCCATGATTACCTAGCAATAACCCTAACCCTAAAAGTCGACTCAATTTGTACTATTTCTGGCAGTCTGCAACCCCCCCAAAGATCCCCTACCATTTATATCTGATTATACACTTTTTTAAATATGCTTTTCCAACAAAGGAATGGAAAAAGTCTGATATCTGTACAAACAGTCCTTTTGAAAAGGTTCTGCAAACCAAGTTAACTGTTCCAAAAATTCTGAACTACCACAGACCTGTATTTACATTCCATTTCTGAAGAAAATAGTAGTTTTAGGACATCTCTGTTTTGATGATAGAAGATTTAAGATTCAGTCCTATACACACTTATCTGAGAATGTCTCATTGACCTCAGTGAGACTTTTTTCTAAGTACAGTATGTGCCAGACTGAATAGGAAATTTATTTGAGAAATTACAATGCTGAAAAATTGAAATTTTCTTTTAAAAAAAGAAAAGAAGCTTATAGTAAGTTATTTCACGAGATAAGGAGTGACACTTGACTAGCTCAAATAAAAATAAGTCTGAAGCATATGACAAAGCAAAGCTGAAACATCAATACAGTCAGCCCTCCACATTCACAGGGAATAGGGGAACAAGACCCCTGTGAATGTGGAATAACCGTGAACAACAAGCACCCGCCCCCGTGACAGCCATTTCTGGGGTGGGGGAGACACGGGGAAAGGAGTGTTCCCTTCCTCTGGTCCTCCCACCCATGAAAGGCTTTGGAGACACTTCTCCCAAGCCTTTCAGGGATGGGAGGGACATGGGTTTAACATTCACAAATAACCAAATCCGTGGATGTCAAACCTGTGAATGTGGAGGGAGACTGTAGTGGTCCTTAAATTGTAAGATTAATGAGGCAACACTTTTCACAGGGTCCATGTATTGTTATCAGAGAGTAAGAATAGCTGGGAAAAGTGCACTTATATCCTTTATGAGGAGTACAATAGTGCCCAATAAAGAACAACATAGTTTGTAGTGCATAGTTTCGTTGCAGCATAAAGCCCAACAAACCATGCAAAAGATTAACAAAGCACAAAAATATCCACCTCTGTGTTTTCTTGATTCATAAACATTGCTGTATGTAAAAAAAAAAAAGGTCAAACAAGAAGAAACATTAAAAATAAACATGCTTACGTATTCCTAAAAGGAGAGGAACATTGGTGTGCTTCTTTTGAGTGAGAAAGTCAAGAGAAAATTGTGTAATTATAATAGACCATGGCCTACTCTAAATTTTATCAAATCTTATAGTATGGTTAGATATCTCCTGAAATAGATCTTTCCTCATATATTTCAAAGGAGAGTTCTCATCAAACTGCTAATCTTTTAGATCAAAAGATGCATCCCTGAATTTTGTATGGAAGACAAGGCAACCAGACTAATTGTTACAACATAAATAGAGATTTTGTAGCACTTTTGAGACTAAGGGCCTTTGCAGACTGCCAGAAATAGT
>JAIPUX010001880.1:29719874-29756603 GCA_020142125.1 Phrynosoma platyrhinos
ACCCTAACCCTTAAAGTGGACTCAATTTGCACTATTTCTAGCAGTCTAAAAAGGCCCTAACTGGGGGGGAAAAAGAGGTTTGTAGCACAAGCTTTCATAGATTTTAGTCTACTTCTTCAGGTGCTTATGGTGGATTGAAAACCAGGGACAGACAGGAGTCTGTAATTAACTCCTGTCTGTCCCTGGCTTTCAATCCACCATAAGCATCTGAAGAAGTAGACTAAAGTTTACAAAAGCTCATGCTACAAACCTCTTTTTTCCCCAGTTTGTAAGGTGCTACAAAATCTCTATACATATTAATTCTACAGACTAATACAGCTATATCTTTAAATGTTATAACATGGTTCTTATCACATCACCTCCAGATCAGACAAGAAACAAGTTACTGCTCTTCATATGGCTGAAGCCATAGAAAGCCTTCTCCCCCAATACAGAGGACTGGCAGTCTAAAGCTGTAATACTATATTTGTTTACCTGAGAGCAAACCTCGGTGTAGTGAGTGGGACTTAATTCTGTGTAAGCATGCACAAGATTGTGCTATATGTTTAAAAGGCATCTTTTATGACAATGATCCCATGATACATAAGACTTTTTCACTCCCCCCCCATTATATATTGGATGTAATAGTCTGCAGTCACTAAGCTGTGCAATGTTAGTGTTCTCCTCATTGACTTCATTCAAGGTAATTGGCCTTCTAATTAAATCCTTGAATTAAACAGCTCCACCAGAGAAGTTTACAGTGTGCTCACCTAACTGAATAAGAATAAATGGAGTACACATGTTCATGGCCTCTTTCCACTTTTTGCATCCTGTATGGCGCATGCCCAATGACAGTCATGGGTCAAATGGTGGTGCAAAGGATACAGGCCTACCAGATCCCTAACTTTTTTTTAATACGCTTGCCCCTTTGTTTTTGTGGGGGATCTGTTCTGGACTTCCCCCACAAAAATGGAAACTCGCCAATATTCAAGCCCCATTGGCTTGAATGACCGCATGGCTGCGCGCACAGCCATGTGCATGCGCCACAGGCGTACATGCCATTTTAGTCAATGGAGCTTGCCCCTCCGCAAAAAATTAAGACCGCAGACTTCAAGTCCACGAAAACGGAGGGGTGAGTGTACTAAGAAAATATTACAGCAAATAGGAAAACAGTGATCTTAGATGCAACTATACTGATTAAGTAACACAAAGAGTATGCCAAAATAAATAAAAGGCAGAGGGAAAAACTCACTATTTGTATCTCACGTGCTCTGTTACTTGCTATGATGGATCAAATTTTAATTTGGCTTTGCTTACAGTAGAAAACTCCCAAACCATAAGCAATTATATATTAAAACAAAATCTACAAAGAACAGTATCTCAACTACAATACTCTATACATCAAATGAATAGTCTGCTTTGCTCTATTCAAAATAATCTGGAAATGGTAATATATAATTTGAAAAGGGCTTTTTTCATGTACAATGTACAATCCAGTTAATGGTAAAAATGAAAGAGAAATGTGTCTTACATATTTCTGCATTTAATTTCTATAATATTCCTAAAATATTAGTTATAGTCTTTTAAAATCAGAAGGTCAATTTCTAAGCAAAGATTTTATGACAAGGCAATTTCAAATGATATATTAAAATGTCATGTAATGTTTTAATTTTCTGTTTCTTGGTCAGCTGTAATAGGAGTTTCGGCTCTTTTAGTGATGAATTTGGTAATAAAGTTACATGGTTCTACCCCAAGGGACAGTTTATATGAATGGATAACAACATTAAACCAAAAGTGACTCTCTCAGGAAACAAAAACTATTAAGTAGTATAAATTAGTATTTGCATTCTCCAAAACTTTGCTAAAATGCAATGTTTAAGGTTGCCATAATTCTCTTCCACAAAAACAGGCCAAAATGTAGGACATTAAAGAAAAATAGAGGACACGACCAACTAAAAGCCGAAAACAGTAATTAAAAAAAAATTAATATGAATTTGACGTGTTTCCTGGACAGAAGGTTGAAATGTAATGCCTAGGTGTGCGTACACACATACACACACTGGCCTTGGACACTTCCAACATTCTGCCCTACCACATCAGGAGAGCGAGAGAAGGATGGCAGTGGCAGCAATCGTCCGGAGGGTTCCCAACCTTTTCAGTCCCACTCTGTGAGGCGGCCTGGTGCACTCCAGACAGCCAGGAAGGAGGAGAGGCAACAGCTCCATCCTCCGCCCACCTGTTTCACCCAGGCCAGAAAAGGGCCATGCCTGCCAGCCCTTCAGCTTCTTTGTGCTCTTCCTCCTCCTCTTATTCTTCCTCCCTCTCTTCTTTTTCCTGGGGAGAGGGCAACCCAAAGGGCTGGCAGGCAGAACCAGGACTGCAGGGGGACAACCCCTGAGCCCCATGGCTCCTTCTCTGGCCCAGGCAGAGAGGGCAGAGTCATAGAAGGCTGGCTCTGGAGCCCTGAGGAGCCGCCCCTCTATTCTTGGCCATCTCTTCTCAGGAAGTGGGTTGGGGGAAGAGAGGCAGTAGCACTGGAAAAAGAAGAGAAGGAGGGAGAATAAGAGGAGGAGGTGGAAAAAGGAGAGGAGGGGATGAGGGTCCCACTTCATAGGCACCATGTCTCAGACTGCCCCTTATTGCCTCTGCACCTACGCTGCCCCCCGACCGCAGCCCAGGAAGCCGCAGCCGCAGCAACCCCCTCTGTCCCCTCTGATGCAGCTTCCCCAAAAATGGGCATTGTGGTGGTCGGGGGTCCCTTCCTGCCCTGCCAGGTCTCTCTGCAGCTGCCTGCACCAGCAAGGATCCCAGCAAGGAAGGCGTGAGAATGGCAGTGTTAAAGAGCTCCTCCTCCTGGGCCTGCAAGCCAGCCCCCTGTGGCTGTTCCCCCAGTCATAGTTACTTCCCATCCCAGGGCCCCCTGGGAGGCTGGGAAGAAGTCACCATTGCTTCCCAAAGCCCCGTGTGATCACTCAGTTGCCCTGGCATCATAGGAAACCTGGATATGCAGCGGCAACCAGCCAGGACATTTCCACAAGCCTTAAAACTGGGACTGTCACGCTTTTTTTGAGACAAATGGTAACCCTAACGGTGTTACATGCTGTAGCATTTGTGCAGTAATTGTTCAGTGGGGGGCGGGATGGTCAATGGTATGAAATAGTTGTCTCCCATTAAGTATCAAGAGTCTGTCATCTAAAAATTCATTCTGGCTCCCACAATATAAATATAGTGAATTATTTTAGCATGCAGTGCCAGAAAGTCAGCAAGCAGTTACTGTTTTTTGCCAACGAAAGCATGACTCTTTCCGCAGGAATTCTCTTTCAAATATATAAACAGAGATGAACAGAAAACCACTGCTGCTAACAGAGCATGGCAAGCATATTGAACATGCAACTAATATTGTAAATATAAAGAAATAATATATTCAAATCTTTTCAAATAGGCACTGTACTTACATTTAGCAAAAATGCATTTTATTAGTAGGATGTAAGAAATGTCCCCAAACTGTACTATATTAAAAAATCTCTGAAATTAATCGTAAATTAATCTTAAATACATGTTGAATGAAGCAGCAGATGAATTATTGTCTTTGAATTCTTAGATGTCACAAATACAGTTGGCCACCTGTTTTCGTGGGGGATCCATTCCGGACACCACCACCCCTACGAAAATACTTGCCAGTATTCAAACCCCATAGTTTTGAATGGGGTGTGCCCCCGCGGGTGTGCGCCCCATTGATTTCAATGGAGGTCACCCCTCCATGAATATGCAAAACTATGGACTTCAAGTCTGCGAGAACTAAGGAGTGACTGAGTGGGAAATTCCCTGGAAATTAAAATGTGCACACTAACACCACAATACATCAGGATTATTAAAATCAAATATTGACCATGGTGTTATAAACTGCAATAGAGATGAAAGGACATATTAAAGTCAATATTCACCTATTTTAAATGTTGGGAAGTGCCCCATATTTTAAAAGAGCCACAGGTCCTTCCAATAAAATGAATGCCAGAATAATAACAAAGACTTCAGCTGAACAAACACTGTAAAGATACACTTTTAGTAGGGTTGTCAGTTGAGTTTTCTCCCATGCTTTGAGGTTTCTGGGCCAGAGCTTGATACCCAAGATCAGCCCCTATTGATGTCATTAAGCATTACGCGTTAAGTACCAACCACAATGGTTCATAACTTGTCAAAACACACACACACGTACATTGACCCACCATATTTTTCTGTTTGTAATGTAAGACAGAAGTCATTGCTAAAGGGATTGTTCCCAGATCAAGATGAAATGAGGGGGTTATTCCTTTTCACTTGGGGGGAAGCAGATGGCGCAAAGAGCCGTTTTGGGGGCAAGGAAGGGGAGGGGCAGCCGCACGGTGGGCGCCCCACCCCCTTCCTGAAGGCATCATCGGAGCGCCAACCCCTCCACACGGCCGGGGCTCCGACGATGCCTTCCCGCCGCAGCGTCCGCACACGCTGCAGCGGAAGAGTCGCTGAAGGTGCGCCGCCAGCCTTTTGCGGCACACCTTCGGCGACTTGTGGAAGGAGCACTATTTTAGCGCTCCTTCCAGGGGCGGCGAAGCTGCGCCGTGGGGCCGAGTTGTGCGGATACCTCGGCCCCGTGGTGCAGCTTCCTGGGGCGGACCCATGCCGCCTGTCTGCTTCCCACCTTCCTTATGTAGGTGAGATAAGGAACATTTAATCTAGCCTGTTTGATTCTAGCCAGAAAGTAGATGGACAGCAAGGTGGATGGTGAGTTCTGGTACCACAGAGACTGGGAAGGATGGAGGAAATGAACAAAGTAAACACATGCACAAGCATGCATGGAGAGTCTCTGCACAACAAGCAACAAATGATTTAAGCCTTGCCAATTCCAGCAAGCCACTTCTCTGCTAGCTGAGCTGGATATCTGCATATCGTAATTTCCTTTTGTCTCCAAAACTGGAGAATTTGCACACTTGTTTGCCACCTGGAGATGACCCATAAAAACTGGAGATTCAGGGACAGGCTTTGAAATCTGCCAACCCTATATTTTTGTGATTTTTTGGTTTCATGTTCCCAGATCTAGTAATTTATCAACTGACTATTGTGATGTATGGATCATCTTCAAATTGATATTAGAGCAACATGAAAGTTGCTTTCTCTCGAACAAACTTCAAATAGTGCTATGAAAGTCCCTTGGTTGTGGTAACACTAAAAAAAAAAAAAGTAGAGGGCAGCATCAGACACAAAGCTCTAAAAGAAATTCTGTAGATGGTGCTGAAAAAAATTGGAAATTTAATAAAAAAGGAAGGTGTTCAACACTAAAAAAAAAAGTAGAGGACAGCATCAGACACAAAGCTCTAAAAGAAATTCTGAAGATGGTGCTGAAAAAAATTGGAAATTTAATAAAAAAGGAAGGTGTTCAAGGGGCATAAGTATCTCATTTTCTCCTAGTCTCTACTATTGCTCAGAAAGATGGCTCCTACTGCTCAGTATCAAAAGGCATTGTGCAGCTACTCCATCATTTTCATCCCCCAACAGATTTTTCTCTCATAAGAAAAAAAGGCAGGAGTGCAGCAAAGTGAAGGCAATGTTGTCTGGACCTCATGTAAACCTCTAAGTGTGACTGCATGGCAAAATACTAATGTAGAAGGACATTTGTTTTACCATGGAAAGTAATTTTTAATGACTCTGATAAATGTCTTTACTACTATTGTGCAACACCAATCCACACTATTACACAAGAATATCATCCTGAGTCATCTAAGGGCACCAGTGCAGCAGAACAGATTATACCATTGCAACGGCAGATTTTCTATCACATTCAAATAAGTTAGACATCTATCTGAAAAATAACTGAGGAAAATAAACTGGATTAAGATTTGTCTCAGTGGAAAAGTACTCAGATAAAGATCACAGCTTCATTAAGAACAATCACAGTCTATGAAGGTGCTTAATTAGTTTTCTCTGGATTATGATTAAAGTACCTCTGAGCTTTTAATGCAATCTAGAAACAGCAGTTTCATAATGTTTCATGAAGACTATGAAGAAGATCATGTTTAGTTCACAATAAAACAGTCTAGAGATTTAAAGCTCAATCTGTTCAAGAGTTGAAGTTTGCATTAACACAAACTACTACACTCATCCCTCCCAATTCATGAGGAATCCATTCCCGGGGGGGGGGGGGCAAAGTGGGAAAATTGCAAATATCCAAGCCCCATTGGGTTTAATGGTGGCGTGCACCCTGGGTGTGCACATCATTTTAATTCCTCCCTGCTTGCCATCCAGGAAGGACCGAGACCACAGACTCCAAGTCCGCAAGCGGGAAGGGATAAGTATATATCAAAAACATCAGGGCTGCTGTCAACATGCAACATATGCAACCACCTGTCAGGGCCCCATTTCTCAGCAAGGGGACACCACTGGTGTTTGCTCTGTGTCCATATTTAAAACATTCAGGGCTCTAGGAAGTACTGACCATTTGGATCTAGCCCAGGGCTTAGAAAAGTTACTTTGTTGGGATACAACTCTCAGAATATTGTAGCCAGCATGGCCACAGATCAAGGTGAATCTGGAAATCTGGCATTTGTAGTCCAAAAAATAATGTTTCCATGTTCTGGGCTAGCCATCATTTACATTTCCCACTCTGTTCTGACTCTGGTATTGCAGTAAATTATAACGGTACTTGATAGGCAGGAGGAAATATTTTAATCTACCAAAATGCCCCAGGGAAAAAATGCTGCCTAGGGGTATTGTGGGAAATAATAATGGATGCTAAAATCAGCTACCCTGTGCCACCAAATGTTCTGCTTCCTCACTATATAAGCCTCTCATCACTTATTGAAAAGAGGTTGCTTATTTGCAACTCTAAGGCGAATCTATCATGGGTTTTTCTTGGCAAGATTTGTTCAGAGAGGTTTGCCTTTATTTTCCTCTGAAGCTGAGAGTGTATGACTTACCCAAGGTCACACAGTGGGTTTCATTGGAATTGGAACTCTGTTCTAGTCCAACACCCAACCCACTACACCAGACTGTGGTACTACCACAGCTTATTTTATTCAGGACCTCCTCATACCTAGGGCTGGCTACTTGGAGAGGGGGAGAGGTATAAAGAGTACTTTCATCTATCTTCTATCCATTTCATCTATCATTTATAGAAATAACCCATATACAGAAGTAGTTAAAATCATCATCCTACCTCATTGAATCTTGTCACTAGATCTTCTACAGCATTGTGTTCCCCATTCGGAGGAGAAAGAAGAGTTGCAGAAATCGAAGCTTTTATTGTTGAAAGTTTGTTCTGGCAATCAGCATTCCCCAAATCTCTGGTTAAGAAGCAGAGGTAGTCAATAGGCAACACTCTTCTGTAAAGATCTTGCTCCTGCTCAGTCAAAATACTAGCAACTTCCTCTGGAAACTGAATGAGATGCTGCAGTTCTACAAGGTCTTTGCTGATACCAGCTACAGTGGAAGTAACAGCATTTGATCCAGCCATAGATGAACTCAGTTTTCGTTCTGAAAAAAAACAAAAAACAAAACCACAAAATCATAAAATTAGCTGGTATTTCCTCCTGTAAATTTGTAAAGATCAACAAGTATACTGTACATTTGTAATGCATTTCTTCATAATAACAAAGGTATAACTACATTATAATACCATTTAACAAAGAAGATCTTCTTCCTTTTATAGTATAACTGTAACTTTTTAGTTATCTTTATACTCAAGAAGCTATAGGAAGGGTTGGTTGGAAGAAAAATTGTAAATATTTACTTTCAAAATGTAACTTTTGAACTCTGCAAAGGATAGTATGGTAATATATCAGGAACCACTTGCTGAGCTAATTATTAATGGCAGTTCACAACCTGAATACTAATGTCAACAATGTCAAATACTCCTATTATCAAAAGTAAACCAGCCTTCACCAACCTACTGAGTTCCTTCTTTGGGTGTTGGATTAAAATTCCCATTATTCCCAGTGCTGGCTAAGAAAGATTGGGATTCATCCATATTCATAGCCGCTGATTCATATTCACTAAGCCCCTCTGCTTTTCCAAGTAAAAATTCTCTCACATATTGTCACAATTATGCTGAATGTAAGCATAGGTGATAAGCCCCATTCTTTTTCTGTATCAAACCCCATCATGATGTAATAATTTTCCTCCCTGTTGCTTCTCATGAGACTCTCAGACTCCTTAGAACAATTTGAGCTTATTCTTCCAAAACTGCCCCACAGGGGTGGGCCCATTTTTAGATTCAACATGGCTTCCACAGGGACCTACAAAACCAGTAACTTACGTATAAAACTATTCACGAGACATATATGAGACTCAACCCCCAATGTTAAACCATGTACTTTCATTTACATAGCCCAAGGGTAGGCAACCTTTCCCCTTTAAGGGCCGAGGGACTTCAGCTCCCAGAATCCCAGGAGCTATTGGCCAACATGGGACTATTGGCCAACATGGCTGAGGCTTCTGGGAGCTGAAGTCCCTCAGCCCTTAAAGGGGAAAGGTTGTCTACTCCTGACATAGCCAAACAGAATATCAGATTTACTGAAAGAAAACTGGTGATATTCAGAGAAATGCACACACCCCATACATATACTCCATATATCCACCAAAAAACAAAAACAGGCAACATTACAGACAAAACAGGTACACATAACTTCCCATGAATTGAAGTTGATTCAATGGTAGTTAACAAGAACAACTACTTTATGAATGACTGTTTACAATATTTATGCACCTTCTAATTAATTTTTTTTAAAAAATTGCCATTCCTAGATTGCCATCCTCTCATGTAGCACAGAAAATGAGGTACACAATGTGCCCAGCAGCATCACTAGGTCTAAAAACCACTTTAAAAGATCTATGGTTGTCATGAGAGAGATGAAGTGTTGGGTCACTTCCAACAAGGCAACCTCATTATGGATAATGAAAAGCCTACCATACAGAAGAGATCCCAATACCATCCCAGATAGTTCAGGAAGGGAAACGATTGAGCAGGGGGTCTCTCATCTGTCCCAGCAAAAAACATTCAAATACACACTCTTGAATCCAGCAGTGAGATGAAATCCTAATAGGACAGATGGAATCCCAACAGACAATTGCAATTTTGCATTCCCGATCCCAGGATTGACCTGCTACTGCACAGAGAACTGCAATTGTCAAAAATGAGAAAGATTAACAAATATACCCAACCTTCAATCAAAGATATCTCTAGAATGATTGTCTAGGATTAAGTCCTGGATGGCAATTGTTCTACCATTCACCAACCTGGCATTCACTAGCAACATTTTCAATTCAGGGAGACCATTACTAAGACTATTCAGTATTTCTGAACTGGTTCAATCAGACTCCACCTAGAAGTTTGGCTTGTCCCAAAACACTGCCCAGTGATTAACAAATCTAAATCCTTCTTCCTGATCAAGTCACTATCTCTTGGACTATCTTACCTCACACGTTGTCGAAAGGATAGAATTAATACTCTATAGTCTGAGAACAAACAGGCCAAAGAATTCTGAAGATCTTTAAAAACAATTCTTTTATCTTGGTCTTGAAATGGTACTGTTTGTCCTCACATGACTGTACCTTCAAGTCATTTCTGTGATGAAAATCATAACATTGGGAAGAGTTATAGCCCTGTCTCTTTGCAAGTTAATAGAAAATAGCCAGCATAGCTGCTCACAAAACCAAAGCAAATGGGTACAGTGATGGTTTCAGTACACATCTGAATAAGACTGAATCCTCTGCATCCAGGACTGTAGTTGTAACAGACGTTCCTGGTTCAAGGGTAAAAGGGAAAAGCTGAAAAGGTGGGAGAGGGGGACTAAAGAAAGAAAAAGGTTGGGGCATGCTGCTTTGCCACAGAAAGTTAATAAACAGTTATTCATTTTATGACTCTGTGAAAGTTATTAATTGCACTCAAATGTTTGGGAAACAACTGAGTCAACAATGCAAGAAGGGACAGCAAATACACCATCCCACTGGAGCACTTGTCTCTTCCACCTTTTTGTTGTCGTTGTTATTTCCAATTTATGGTGACCCTAAGACAAACTGATCATGGGGTTTTCTGTGGCTGAAAGCGTGTGGCACTCCCATGGTCACCCAGTGGGTTTCCATGGCTAAGCGGGGAATCGAACCCTACAGAGTCACAGTCCAAAGCTTAAAGAACTAGACCACACTGGCTCTAATCCATCTAATCTAATCTAATCTAATCTAATCTAATCTAATCTATCTAATCCGATCCAATCCAATCCATCTAGGATTATTTTAATTATTTATTTTAATTGTTATGCATTAAAGCATCAGAATTTGTTTTCAGAAGAAGGTAAAAAAAGAAAAAGGGGGAAATGGTGTTTTGTTCTAAAAGCAATATCCACCTGACTCACTCAACCAACACATCTAAATCCACCCAAGACTATTAACTTTGCCATAATGGTTAATCAATGCTGGGACAAAAATCTGTCCAGATGCAGGTGGTGAGGTGAGTAAAATGGCAGCAGTACAATTTGTCTTGTTCTCCTCTAAAGTTCCTGACAAACTGCAGACCCTGCAAGCCATTCATCTCAAGCCTCTTCTTCCTGCTCCCATCACATTTGCTTCCTTGTCTGTTTACTATCAAGTTAGAATCAAGAATTCTGTTGAACGTAAAGCTTGCTTACAGCTTTCTGATATTTGTGTGGGCTCCAATAAGGATAGTACTGTACTATTCTGTGGTTTTGTTGTTGCTTTTCCTAATGGACTAAAAAGCCTATTTGCAGCTTCTGTGCTCTTGAGTAACTATGACAAGTGCGGCATGTTGCCTAAAAGTGAGGCAGGAGCATAAAACTATGGCCATCTTGGCTTGTTCTTTGCCCAATGATCTGAATGCTAATTCTGTTGGGACTTGCCGGCCATAAACCTATGCTTTCAAACTATTTTGTGGTCCCCTGTTCTGCATCAAGCTCTGCAAGGAACCGTGGATGCTGGGAGTTAATTTGCAACAGTTGGTTTTTCCACTACAAAAGGAGGTTGAAATAACTTAAATATTAACTACCTAATCTAAGGAATATATGCATGTTGTCTTAAACTTTCTGAACATTTTTTTAAACCCAAGTTTTCTCTAATCCAGGGGTAGGCAACTTTTGCCTACCTTGGGCCGGTCTGCTGGTCCGGAGCTCTTCCGCAGGCCGAGGGGGGGGGAAATGGCACTGTGCACGCACACTCGCTTGCACATGAGCAGTATGGCAGAAGTACTGTGCATGCGTGCGTGTGCTTGCGCGTGCATGTACAGTACTTCCGGCGTACTGCGCATGTGCGAGCAAGTCGCACCCACCATTTTGTTTTCCAAAACGGCAGCCGCGACTCATTTGCGCATGCGCAGTATGCTGGCGCATACACAAACGAGTTGTGGCCACCATTTTGGAAAACAAACGGCGGCCGCAACTCATGCGGGGGCAGTGGTGGGCGGCAGCAAGACCGGGCTGAGGCCAGTCCAAAGGCCTCGTGAGGTCAGAGCCAGCCCGTGGGCCGTAGGTTGCTGACCCCTGCTCTAATCTATACATTTCTGGAATTAGCAGTTTCATAGACACAAGAATGCTTATGAGGGTGGGGCTTTGCAAGCAGATTTAAGCAGTGGCTTTACTTATGAAAAAATAGTTTCCCCATCCATTTCTTCAAACAGAAAGTTAGCTGTAGCTATGCAACCCAAAGTGGTAGGCTGATACCAGTCCGTGAACCATCAGTTGCCAGTCCACTGAGGATTCCTAGGAAACAAGGAAACAGCTGTAGCCATTGGCAGAAACATGATACTAGCTCCCATCATTATAGGGGGAAAAGTCCCAGTCTACTAAATCAGTCTGAGATGCTCCAGGCTATAGCACTTCCTATAAGATCTCTTGCTGACAAGTGCAAAAATCCTGTAGAGAAGACACAGAATTGCAAATGGCCTAGCAACAACAGCACTCCCTTTCAGTTCTGAATTCAAAGTTGCAAGACCAAAAGGATTGGAGTCACTGAGAAAGAAGAGACTGGTATGAACAAGCTCAGTGGAACTCAAAGGTTTAAAGAAGGGTTTTGTTTTTGTTTTGTTTTTTTTAAATCTGTTTTTAAAAACTCTGAAAAATGTTGTGCCATCTGGAAAAGGGAAGCAGAGGAGGGAGAGTGAATTGAACCGCTTTAATTCCTTACTGTCTGGCACAAGGATGCACTACAACACATTGTTGCATATCTCATCTGTAGTATTCTAGGACAAAAGGACATCTGGCACAATCATGGGAATAATATTTTCGAGAGAGGGGAGAGAATTTTTATTGGCAAAGGATAATTGTTCTCAACATAAGTAGAATTCAGACACAGACATAGGCATCTTGTGTTAGTTTGGAATATCAGCATGCAAAGGCATCTTGTAGCACATCTGAGACTGTGTAAAATAAGTTATAACATAAGTTTTTGTAGACTTGATTTACAAATGCATATGAAGAAGCAGACCAACTCTCCGAAAGTTTAGGCTACAACTTCTTTTACACAGTTAGTCTCAAAGGTGCAACAAGGTTCCTTTGCATCCCAACATAAGGTGTCATTCTGGCTTTGGTCAATGGAAAACATGCTTTACTATAGCTACAGGTGTTGTAGAAGAAATGTACTTTTTTTTTCTTATACAACTCACTGCAACTTAAAATAATAATCGTTAACATATTCTTGAAACTTATCTTTGCCTGTTCCATGCTGCTTTGTCCGTCTAAACATTACAAGTACATACTTTAGTTTCTTTTATACATCTCATAGTATGCAGTGCTTATTGTTAACACAATTCTGTATTAATCTCTTTGAAAATGTTGCTGCTGAAATTTTTATGAAATGTTATAGCCAAGAAATATTCACAAGATGTGCACCATCCATTTTCAAGGTTTAGAGACATATTACTGCAAGATCATAGTATAAAAATGTTGTAATTTTCACTCTTAATTTGCAGGCTGTGTAATTATGAAAAAGAATAATTTTAAATGAAATATAGTCTTCCCAAGAACGTATTGTTTTATATTATGAAAGCTGGCATTTTTCTGATTTGTGAAATGTATGTAGACATAAACGGCACATACATTTCCCCTCCCCCCCCACCCGATCATCTACAAAATAAATTTTCAAGTTAGGATCCTAGGAAGAAGAAAGGAAAACTTGCTTTCATAACTCTTGGATCTAAATGCTAATAATGCAATTTAAAAAATGAAATTTACCTCAGATATGTTGTTCATTGGACTGTTCTAAACCAGTCTGCAGTAGAGTTCCAAGTCCATCATGGATTTCCTAACTCTAAGAATAAATAGTTTAATGCCTTTGTCTTTCTAAGGTTTCTATATAACTTATACATTCCCATATTATCTAAGAAAGCCCACAGAGTGAATGTATCCCATATTTACAATTGTTAGTGGCCATAAAGAAAACATAATGGAGAATTTTAAAACCCTTCTTTGGCTGGCCTCATTTTCTTGTTCAGCCTTCTTTCATTTTTGTGGTTGGAGAATTTGCATCTAATTTATATTAGTTTTCCTCTTTATGAAATACTTTTTTCTTTTAAAAAATAAAGAATAAATAAAAGCAAGAAGATGAGCCAACATATTTTTTTATGTTTTAAACACAGAGAAAATAGCTAAGGTCTCTGCACTCCCTATCTGTTGTATACTTTCTCCTCCTACTTTGTTTGTGTTCTCTGTCAAATAAGAACATGTTAAGGTTTTCTTTATTCCTATATATCAACACAATAATGATCAAAAGTAAGGTTCTTTACTACCATCCTGCCTCTTTAAACTCTGCAGTGCATCAACATATATTGCTGCCATGTGCTAAGTATAATTTCAATATATTAATTACAATGTTTACTCTTTTTTATTTCAGAATATTTGAATAGGACATTTCTATAAACTGTAATTTAATTTTTATAAAGTTATAAGAAAAAGGCTTAACTGAAAACACTGATTTCAGCCATCAGATTTCACTCTGTTATAACTCTAACCTAAAGCTTTGTAGCATAATTACATTTTGTCCACAGAACTAAAGCGGTATAGATTAAGCCTGTACAATTGTGACCCAGACTCAGTCATTTTCAAATCAAAATGGATATTACAAAAGCTTCAACACCATGGCTGAAGATAATGAGGCACAGTAGGGTAGTAACTAACTGCACATTTAAAAAAAAACACCCCCCCAAAAAAAACAGTATTGGTAAAAGGCAAGCCCTTCCTGCAGAGGTGAAAATTGCTTTGCCAAATTGTTTTCTAGCCTCATTTTATAAAATACATGAAGAAGTCAATGCTACAGCTGAATAAAACATCTTGGGCAAACTGAGCAAAAAGTGAGCTAGAAGGGTAAAAGTTATTCTTCTTTTAAAATCATTTGGTATTGACCTGTCCATATGATAAATCTGGTCTATTTGCATGACACAACAAGTCAAGGATCACAGGACTTTTAAATTAACATGCATTTGATAGAAGCAGCTTCTGTGAGAAGATGTCGGAGAGGACAATCCTCCCCCACCTCTCCTGTAGCTTCTTTGTTGTTATTAGCTGCTCTCAAGTGGACTTCGACTCATGGCGATCCTGTGGATGAGACATCTCCAAGATTTCCTATCCTTGACTACCCTTCTCAGGTCCTGCAGGCTCATGCCTGTGACCTCCCTGATTCAGTCTAACCATCTGGTGTGTGGTCTTCCTCTCTTTCTGCTGCCTTCCACCTTTCCTATTATCATTGTCTTTTCTAATGATTCAAGCCTTCTCATGATGTGGGCAAAGTACGACACTCCCAGTTTAGTCAGCTCCTATATGTAGGCTTCTGCAGCTCCTATATGCCCTAAAGACTTATTTCAGGGGGCTGGGAAACCTGTCAGAGCTGGGTTTTGGTGCTGGAGAAGCCTGCAGTATGGAGGTACTGAAAACCCCATGCTACCATGAGCATGATGTTGGAGTTTGTCCTGGGCATGTCATGTTTTGGAAGTAGGCCATTGTATGCTGCTATTTGATCAGTGAGGACAGCAAAAAAAATGCCAGTTTCACTAAATGGTTAATTGTGTCACACAAACACAGGCAGCTATACTTCTCTGGTTTACTGGGAAAGAGACAAATCAGAGAATGGTAGTTGATGACATTCACACAACATGAGAAACAAACAACACAGCTTCACTACAAGCAAAACCAACCTGCAAGCCAAAACAAGAAGCCTGCATTACAGATGTCACTTTGTGTGAGGATTCCAAAGATCTGATACCGCAGAACTATCCCCAAAAGAATAGTTTTCATGAATATGAACAAATTTTGTATACATCTGGACTAATTATGCAGAAATTTATACAGAAGTAGCAATGACACTGCTGTACTCTATATTTTACAATTGTTATATTTTGGGATTGGGATTGAGCTGCTCTCCCTTTTACTGTTTCATTCCTGCAGTTCTCCAGACCCAGGTAGGTCTATCCACACAAAATATATACAGAGAGATATACAGAAGTTTTTATGTGGATTTGATCTGTAGAATCATGTGTGTGCATGCACAACTGTGGACATAAAATACAAAAATAAGTATCTCCCTCCCTGAAAATTGTCCATTGTTGTGAATGTGGAAAATGTGGTAGAGTGTGGAAGTGTATGTGTGGCACTGGCAAAACATATCAGTCTCCCATTATACCGTCTGACGCCAAAGTGTCTATTATAGAGAATCAGAGACATGCATTTCAATATACTGAAATGCAGTTCTTTGAAGCAGCACAGGACTCTTTTGGGTTTTGTCAGCTGAAAACAGACAAAAAGGACCACCCTTAGATCACTACATTCAGATGACACTTCAAGGGATGGAAGGTGAGAAAGGGCAGATAGAAAGAGAGGGAAAAAAGAAAAATAAGATAAATAAAATAAAATAAAAAGATACAGAGAAAAAATAAAGGGAAACATACATTGTATCCTGTAGACAACACTGTCATATACTGTTTCCATGTATTTTATGTTTAACATGCAAACAACTGAGAGGAATCATCCACATATCACACATTAATGAGGGGGAAATAATTACAAAAAAAGCAGAAAGACCAGACAGCAGAACAGATGACAATACATATCTGATGGAAGATGCAGTTTACGGATATCATTACTGTCCAACATCCCACTACTGTTATTTAACAAGCCAAGCTTGTTATTTGAATTTGTCCAATGTGTTTTGCACAGCAAAAAGGCACTCATTTCGTGTAATATGGAGATCTGTAACATAAAACAGGAACTATTATCTTATGCTTAAACTACCTTCACTACTTGAGAGAGGTCTTTTTTCTTTTTTTTTTTTGCTTTGCCTCTTCATCCTTTTTGACACGTGAACATCTAGTTGCCTCTCCACATATTGCATAATCACTATTTACGGTAGCTCCCTCCTTATCCATTAGGTTGAGTACAAACAGTTCTGCCTGCTGGAATTTTGTAAGTTGTTTGGCGTTGTTTTCCTTTGCTTTGCCCGTTACATGCCCCTAGGTTTTACCCTCGACTTATCCATGGGTCATATCAAAATCCATAATTTTAGCTCCAAAACTTACCCTTAACATATTAATGAGTTCAACTTATAGTTGAGCATATATGGAAATTGAATCGGTAAGGCTGTGAAACTAATATTTTGAAGGCACTATTAAGATCACAATAAGTTGGAAATGACTTGAAGGCACAAACAACAACAACAACTCCAAGATGTTGATCCTGATCTTGAAAACAGGCTCACTGCCTTGGATAGTTCCTTTAAAGTTTAGCCCAAAACCTAAAGCATATTCACTGCCTATTGACACTAGTGTCACCAGTTTCCAGTGAAATCATCCCTATTTAGTTCAACACATCAAGGACACCACTACAACATATGGAGCACCAAAGTATCATGACTATTCAGGGGAACATACAAGACACTTCCCTGCCATGCAGGTAGTAACTGTGGCTCCCATAAAGATCATAGGCTACAGTAAGCAACCCCAATATGTTCCCAAAATCTTGAAGAAAGAAAAAGTGGGATACAAGTTCCCACAGCCTTAGATTACGAGATGCTCCACTCATTAGCAGATATGGGTGAACCATTAACCTTTGCGAGATTCCCGGCAAAAGTTCCATATGATCTCATGACTTCAGTCAAGCTTTAGTGAAAACGCTGAGATGGAGTGATGGGTCTCCCTAAAGCTGACATCTCTCACAAAAACTGAATCCTCACCATAGCTATCAAGTCCAACACACAGGGAGGACACATTCAAGGGACAAACAGTGAAGACATGCATCATAGAGACAAACTGAAGTGTCAGAAACACAATTCATCTTTTGATATTTTAGTTATAAAATATTTTAGTTATAAATTGCAAAGGCTGTTCAAAAAAGGAGGTTTGTGTACTCTTCTTTCATTAGTAAAATATTTCACAACCTACCTACTAATTTGGCATGCTTTTTACTTATAGTTGTCTCATTCCTTTCTTAGGACTAATCTGTGCTGCAGATATAAGTTTGACATCACTTTAATTACCATGGCTCAATGCTATGCTATTCTGGGATTTGTAGTTTGTTGTGGCACCAGAAAACTGACAGGAAAGGCTAATTACCTTGCAAAACTACAAATCCTGAACTCCACAGTATTGAAACATGGCAATTAAAGCTGTGTCAGAATCCATTATTTCTGCAGTGCCGATTTCACCTTAGAATCAACATTCACAGTTTGATATTAAAGAATAATGTTTGATGCTATAATATTGCTATATAATGTTTGAGCTTTTTTAAAAGGCTACGTTTTACTATTTGGGTAACTCGCTGAATGTTGCGTATGGGTCACAATCAGCAGGGTGCAGGCACTTATTAGTTCCAATTAGTTTTCTTTGAAGGCTTCAAGATGAAAGAATCCACTCATTTCCCTATCATTGTTGACCATTTTGAGGGGAGACGTAAGGTAGGTCCTTGCCCCAAGATGATTTCCTCAAGGAAGAGTTCTAACTAGTACCATCTGGAGAAATCCCTTGGGATCCTCTGATGGGATCAGCCTATGAAAAACCATAGGGTCTAGATTTTGAACCTGGAATCCTCTGGTTAAAAGACCTGGTTTAACTGGGTTCTCACATACAAATTTGTGCCTGCACATCCCATTGGTTGCTGTGTTGCAGATTCCTTGTTTATAAAGTTGTGGCCTTATTTTACCAACAATTCTGTCTGTCATTGTCACAAGTGGCAGTAGGAGGGCAATTAGAGTTTATCCTCTCCTGACTATTATAGTGACATTCCAACTGACATGAAAATCATGTTATTGGGGATCCAAATGGCTTGGTTTTATTTTATTAATCAGTTTGCTTATACCACCATGCAATATGCAATTATTAGAACAATTTACAAGAGCTAAGAACAGCAAAAATGCAATAAATTTTAAAAATGTTTCTAGCAAAAGTTGCTTACTATTTGTTATTATTGCACTGGTACACAGAGATCAACAATACATAAGTCAGCTAAAGAGAAGAACTTGTAAGGCTAAAGACTGAAGTCATTTTTACAACCTGGTATCATAATGGCACCTGTTTGCGATATTATATAAGTGTTATGACATTCTATTCAAGTATAAAATCTGAACAGCTATTATTAGCCACCTTTTTGGAATTCTAGAGACAGTGCCAATAACCCTCCCAAATCCTCATTTACTATTGTGTGCGGATGCAGCCAGTAACTCAATTCAGATATCTTGTTCCTAATCCTCTACAGCACAGGCTTCAGAATTGAGAAAATGCTGCAATTTCACACACTCCTTTCTTTCTTGTGTATCAGTTTCTCCCTCCTTTCCACATTATTTGGTGATAATCCAAACGGGACAATTTATGATAAGCCAAACTAAAAAAACACACATTGGCATATGACAGAAACAAAGTAGTGCATGGGCTTATGGCCTTTCTAAGATTTCAAATCAAGAATGGGAGGACTAGAAACATGACATCTGAACAAAACCAACGTTTATGACAGAAAGTACAACCCCAGGGCCTTTCACAGTATGCAATTATGGCACCATGATTCCACTTTAATTGCCATGGTTGCATCCCATGCAATTTGGGGATTTGCAGTTTCAGGAGAGGTATTTAGAATTCTCTAAATTCTCTATTTGCTAGATCTTGTATTATGCTCTCAAAACCTTTATTATGTTATTCTAAACTTGTACGTATTTTGATATGTGATTCTTTCTTCTGCTTGCTTGTTCACATTTTTTACTATAAGTGAATAAATAAATAAATAAATAAATAAACTCTCTGCCTGGGAGTTCTCACGCCTCACCAAACTACAAACCACAGGACATTAGTTATTAGTTAAAGATTAGTTGTTGAAGATTTTAGTTGAAGATTATTCGTTGAAGATTTTTATTTTCTACAAACATTAACATTTGTGCTTATAGTCCAGCAAAAAAATTAAATGAATATTTGATCACTAATAAGGATAGCAGTGGTTTTCCAAAACAATTGGCTAAATAAGCTTTCTGAACAAACGATCTAATGATAATAAACTATTCCCACAAAATATGATTATGTAGTACTCCAAAGTGCAGCCACACATTTATGAAACAAAATGCACTACACTAATGCATTCATTTGTTAAAACTTTATTCATAAAATGTAAAATATCACAAGTTGCTGTTTTTTAAACATTTAGGTTATGGGTTCAGAAAACCACGGATGTATGCACACAACAGTATACTGAGGAAAGGAAAAGTCCACAAATTGGGTGTGCAATCTTATGGCTAATAATGGAAATGTATGCACTACATCAGTAATAGAAAATAACAAAAACATCCTATCATTAATTATTCTCCTTTCTATTTTATATCTAGATTCAAAAAGCAACAGATGTTCATACATAGGCCATAGAACATCAAGCTTACCAGTAAACTGTTTCCCTGCTAGTTTTCTTCTATAAGTTTCAGATACTTTTAAAAGCAGAAAAATATCTCACAGTGCACTTGTTCAAACTAGCTGTTAGGCAACAGCTGCTCAGTCTGCAACTACAAACTGTCAAAATGCACTAATAGCATGCTTTGTATAAGCCACAAAGACGACATGCAGAACGATCAGGTTACCCTCTTCCCAGATAAAAGCTAAAACACTAGACCCCCAACAAAAGGAATTTTACATTTAAGGACTGGCAGACGTTCATACTAAGAGCTGCAATCCAATCTGCCAGCAATTCATGTCAAAATATTTGCATTTTATTTGGTTGACAATGTAATCGTATATTTCTCTACTCCAAATTAAGCTCCAGTGATTTAAATGGTATGTAACTAGGTACAGGATTGAAAATTTAATCACAAGGAAAATTAAGTAAATTTATGTCCTAGAATAATAAATGGAACTTAGCCATTACATCTGTTATAATCTTTGATTATTGTAATCAATAATGCTATTTTATATTAAAAACTGTGACACCTAAGAATGTTCAAAGGATATGGTAAAACTGTGTTTAAAAAAACACCTCGTATCTAGTAAATGAGGACATTTTACATTTCTAAAGGCATTCTTAACAAATGATTGAGTATTTATTGTTTATTTTTAAAAACCCAACAGAGATCAATGGATGTATAAAATGCATTAAATCAAATCTTTCACATAAATTCAGGATTTATTATTTTTTCAGGAGGAAAATCTAGATACTGTCGTAAAAGGAGCACTGCAAAGGTTCATATACACAGTGCCATTAATTTCCATTTTCGAAGCTTCATAAAATCTAAATACACAGTGTATAGATTTACAGGAGAGCCAGAAATGCCATGATGCTCACTCGTTATGAATATTGTAATGGAAATTGGACAAGCTAAATCTTTCACATAGACATAAAAAGTAAAGGTAAAGGTATTCCCCCTTGACAAGTTTGTCAAGTCGTGTTCGATCATAGGGGGCAGTGCTCATCTCTATAACTAAACCGAAGAGCCAGCGTTGTCAGACATATTTTATTTATTTTTATTTATTTCCAGGATTTATATCCCATCTTTCTCTCACAATAGGATTCATACCAAACTGCTTATTATCAAGGGGCAATAATAACACATCTTTCATAAAACTACTGGAAGTACAACTAACCCATAAAATCCTTATTAAAAGGTATATTTGAAAACAAATGTAACAAGACAACAGCAACAACAATAACAAAAAAATTGCTTTCTTCGGTCACAGTATTAGCAAACAGAGCAAATTTATCATTAAATAAAACAAATTTATCATTAAATAAACATTTTATGTGATCTACATGGGGCTACCCTTGTGCTTAGTTCGGAAACTTCAATTAGTACAGAATTTGGCAGCCAGACTGATTTCTGGAATATGTAGGAGAGACCACATAACTCTGATATTAAAGTCTCTCCACAGGCTGCCTATTAGTTTCCAGGCCAATATAAGGTGTTGGTTATTACCTTTAAAGCCCTAAATGACTTGGGTCCAAACTACCTTTGGGACCGCCTTCTCCCATACAATCCTCCCCAGGCGCTCCGGTCCTCTGGGAGGAACTTGCTTCAGCCACTGAAATCTAGGCTCTCTGCAACCTCCCAGAGGGCATTCTCAGTAATCGCCCCCAGATTATGGAATGGCCTGCCGGATGAGATCCATCAGATTACAACTCTATGCAGCTTTAAAAAGGCTGTTAAGATGGATCTCTTCCGGCAGGCCTTTCCTGAATAGACTTCCCAGCCTCAGAAGTGCCCCCCTCCATCCCATTTTCTTCCCCATCTTTGGCTGCAATCACTGCTCTGTCTACTGTTGTCTGTCTATTTAATGATTTTGTTTTATTTGATGTTTTAATTATCATGTTTTAATGTTATTATTGGTTTAATTCCTTTTTAAGGGTTGGGAGGGTTTTGGGGATGTTGGACGGTATTTTAATATGTTGTACAGAATTTATGCTGGCCGAATGGCTGTAATAAAAGATTAATTGATTGGTTGTACAGAATTTTAACTTCTGTAATATTTCATCAGTTATTTGATATATTTAATAAATTAAATAATAAAGACATAAAATGTGAAAAATTAATTTAATTCTCATGAAGAAAGAAGCTCTGAATATACAGGAGAAGGCAAAGAGAATCTTAAGGGTAGGGAAATACAGCTGGAATGGCACCTCATACAGCCAAATATTGCTACTTTGCTGTTTCTCGACTACAAAAAAGTCTCAGAAAGAGGAAATCCTCACAAATAAATAGTATAAGGGAACTGCTTAACTATTCCCCTTCCTCTCTCCCATGACCATACCAGTGTTGCTGCCAAAATTCAAGAGTACAGTGGGCCATTCTTGTCAGGGGTGGTACTGGTGTTTCCATTCTGGACCTCCCCGTGGATGGCAAAAACCATGGGACCTCAAGTCCTGCAGTATTTAATGGCAGTCCATGTGGATGCAGCCACTCTTCCAGGACAGTGTGCATGCACGGCCATTCAATTCAATGGGGGTTGCCATCCGCAGATGCTCAAATCCACAGATGATGAGCCTGCAGTTGGGGTGCATGTGCTGTAGTTTGCAATTTGAATCTGGTAGGTTTGTAATAAAGCCAGCATAGTGTAGTGGTTTGAGTGTTGGACTAGCACTCTGGAGACCAGGGTCCGAATTCCTGCTCGGCCATGGAAACCTACTGAGTGATCTTGGGCAAGTCATACTTTCTCAACCTCAGAGGAAGTAAAGGGCAAATACCCTCTGAACAAATCATAGCATCATAGAGTTGGAAAAGTCATCCAATCCATCCCCCTGCCATACAGGGATATACAAATCAAAGCACTCCTGACAGATGGCCATCCAGCCTCTGTTTAAAAACCTCCAAAGTAGAAGACTTCACTACACTCTCTGGCCCATTCCACAGTAGAACAGGTCATACTGTCAAGAGGTTCTTCCTAATATTTAGGTGGAATCTCTTGCCAATAAAGCCCTGTATAAGTTAGCCATACTTTGAAGGCACACAACAACATGTTTCTAATTCTTAAATGTATTACAAGTTCTAGCAATAATACAACAAACTTTGATGCTTGCATACTTCAATCCCAGAAAATTTACATTTTCTCAGCCTGCTCAATCTGCTTCATTAAGCAACCAAACTCCTCATATTCATATATTTTCACATACTGGTAATAATGGTCATAATTGGAAATCATTACTTAACTGCTTGACCCTACATATGCTAGAATTCTTGGCAATAATTTTAAAAGTACTTTATCTGAATTGTTAAGTGCCAATGACATTAATGGGTTAAATAATGATTCCTATTCATATTATTACAATTTGTTCTTACTAAGGTATAATTTAGGGAGGAGGCGTTGCCTATTTTGTATTTTTAGTAATTATAACTGACTTCTTAAATTTCAGAACTAATGTTGTACTAATACACTATTATCTATTACTGTGCTGAATTATTTTTACTATGTTCACTAAAAAAAGGAGGCTTCCAAACTCACTGGGCTGGCCTGGTTGTCCTGGCAGGGGGAGGCATCATCCTGGACTGGTCCTCCCTGCCCCAGCATTCCCTTGGTGGGCTAGTGCCATTTTCACTTTAGGGACACTTGTATTGGGGTTGCCACGGCGTCATCGTGGTGATGGGGCATGCCAGCGGATGCTATAAAAACATGGGCAGGTGGAAATCCGGGGCATCTGTAGGTTACATCCATCTAAAGATGGACTGTTGTTCAGAACTGCCTTGTGGGTTTTTGGGGGAGGGCCCTTCCCAGGGGCAATATACAGCTTTCTAGGGGTGGCAGAAGACTGGCCCAGGGGTGGGTGGGTCTGGCCTTTCATGGCGATAGCATGGGTCTTGGATCTGGTGGAGCACTGGATCAGGAGACCCATGGGGGCTGAGAGTATTGCAGTGTTGCCATTGCAGGGGCAATGCCAGATCAGTGTCCCCCAGTGACAAGGGATGAGAATATGCACTCAACCGGCTCCCTGAGATGTGAACATACGATCAGCTTGTTCCCCCTTTTGTCATCCCAAAGCTTGGCCGAGACCAGGAAACTTGGTTCATCGATCAACAGGGGATTGGTTGATGCCAGATCCAGACCTACCTGTCAGCTGTATTCAATAAAGTTGTGGCCTGTTTTTCTTCCAATTGGGTGTATTGTGGTCATTTCTTATGATGCTCCCTCACTTTCCACACCAAAATACTGTTAATGGATTTCTCTAATAGCAAGAACATTAATGAATTAGTTTTAAAACTACAAGTTGAGTCTCCCTTATCTGAAATGCTTGGAACCAGAAATGCTTCAGATTATTTATTTATTTATTTTATTTCAGGATTTTGGAATATTTGCATATTTGTTGTTGTGTGCCTTTTGGGTGTTTCTGACTTATGGTGTCTCTAATACACAGAGTGAGATATCTTGGAGATGAGATCCATCTAAAAGTGAAATTCATTTATGTTTTGTATACACTTTATATACATAGCCTGAAGATAATTTTGTATGTAAAACAAGTTTGTTTATACTGGACAATCAGAAAGCAAATATGTCACTATCTCAGCCATCCATGTGGACAATTTTGGAATATTTTGGCTTTCAGAATTCCAGATAAGGGAGATTAAACTGTAATGTTTATCAGCCTTGAACAATGAATAAGAAATGATTTTAACCCTTTTACAAAAGGAATAATTTAGTTTAAACACCTGAACAGAAAAATGTTACAATGCATGAGATGTGTAGATTTGTAACTGCTCTGTAGCTCCATGTCAATTTAATAGCATAAACAAGGCATGTATGAAAGAGCCAATCAGAGAAGGCTGTGTTGTAATGCAAAACACACAAGTTTGAACCTAGTAGTTTCATCCTAGTAACACATGTGCATAAATACCAATGTTCTACAAATTCTCATGGTAATAGAAAACTTTTATTTGAGCTGATACATTGGATTCATTGCGATGGGTTCCGGTTGGAAGCATGGAAGCATGGACCCTGCACAAGGATGACACGCAAATTTGTGAAGCGTTCCATATTTTAGTATATGTGCTAATAAAAGAACAACAGAGAAATTCGGTTCATGACACCATAACTTGGATGAAGTCACTTAGCCTGTCAGTATTCCACTGCAACCATGTCCCCAGAGAAGCCACTGGGAGAAAGTAGTGATTTAATTCTCCCATTTACAGTTCTTCCCCACAAATTGCCTCTTTCCAATCTGCTTAATGAGAGAGACACTATAGATCAGATTTAGAAAAATTTCCTTAATAATCAATTACTTCCTCAAAACATAGTAAAGAGGCATAGCATCAAGACAGCACTGTGCACATCTAGGTAGTCAACCATGTACAACTGAGATACTAAAATATGTTTATGCATCAGTTTCTTGTTAACAATCTGTGTTCTAAAAATGAACAATGTATTTATTTGATCTCTTTTTATAAATCTTTTGACGAAGAACCAGTTAACTTTCAGAAACATAAACAATCTAAGTTATTTGATACAGAGACAAATGTATTTCGAGTGTATCCAAAACAGTTATGACCTGTGCTGCTCTTTCACTCCAACCTCATTAAGGCCTACTTTATCACAGAACTTTACTTCAATATTTTACCTAATGTAAGTATAATGAAAACACAGTATATTTATATAGTGCTTTGTTGATATCATAACCTGAAGTGTTTTATGTTCTCTAAAAGCAAGAAATTTTAAATACTCCCTGAAAGGCGTAGCTTGTCCATACACATTCAGTATGTATGTAAAAAATGTAATAGCACAACATAAGAGCAAGAAGCCAGTGTGGTGTAGTGATTTGAGACAAGGATTCCAGGAGGCCAGGGTTCAGTTCCCCATAGCCTTGGAAACCCACTGTATGATCTTGGGCAAGTCACATTCTCTCCGCCTAAGAGGAAAGCAATAGCAAATCTCTCCTCAGAATAAATTTTGCCAAGAAAACCCTAGAACAGGGTCACCATAGGATGGATTCAACTTGAAAGCACTCAACAAGAAGAGCAAGGAAGACAAAAGAAACAAATAGCCTTGAAGACACTGTGGTTAACAACTGAATTATAATCTTTGGGCACAATATGGTTAAGTCAGCTCAGGCATGGCTTGTGACACCTGTACCAGTGTTCTCAGCATATCTAGTAAAAAATCCCAGTTCATTAATTGCCAACTTAAATTAAACAGAGACACAAAATACTTCTGTGGCCTCGGAAAAGGAGCAGCCAGAGGCCTCTCCCATCCCAATAGCTCCCTGTTTGGCACGGGACTGCAGCGAATAGATGCCACAGTGCCAAGGCCAGCCACTGCCGCAATCCACAATGGACCACTGGCAAGGAGCACATTTTTGCTCCTGGGCTTGGGCCACCTTAGGTGGCTGCAGCACAGCTTCAACCCACCCTGAGGCATGCATCATCTGAACGCCACGTCCCTGGATCAGTCTGAAGGCAGTGCTTTTGGCCCATCCATTTTGGGCCAATGTAATACAGACACAAATACAGACACAAAATAATCTTCTTTGCAAACAAATTATTATACAGTAACCCTCCACATTCAGTGGGGTCAGGGCACAGGATCCCCATGAAAGTGGAAAAACCGCAAATAAACAGACACTATTTTTTTTAACCTGAGAGAACACTTCTCTAGGAATCTCTAGGTCCTCCAGCAGAACTCTATGGTCAACATCTGCCAGAATTTGACCACAGAATCATGCTGGAAGACCTACTAATGCCTAGATAAGTGTTTACTCTAGGAATCTCTAGATCGGGGTAGGCAACCTTTCCCCTTTAAGGGCCGAGGGACTCCCACTCCCAGAAGCCTCAGCAATGTTGGCCAATAGTCCCATGTTGGCCAATAGCTCCTGGGATTCTGGGAGCTGAAGTCTCTCAGCCCTTAAAGGGGAAAGGTTGCCTACCCCTTCTCTAGATCCTTCAGCACACCATTATGGTCAACATCCCAGAGACTTTTTCTGGAAGACCTAGCAATTCTTACAGAGAACATATTAATCAAATCCACAAATAATCAAGTCTGCAAAAGTCAAAGCCACAAATGTGTAGGGCTGACTGTATATAAACTGCTGGTTAGTCCAAATAGAGTAGACCTAGTCAATCAATTGTTCAATTGTGAGTCAACACATAGGTAAATCCTACGATTGAATGGATCTGCTCAAGTCAGGACTAACAACAGGATTTATGTGTTTTCCTCAGGGCCCATTCATACAAAAAAGGGATGGAGTCTAATTTTAAAATTAAAAGACTATTTTAACGTGCATGGATTTTTTTTAGAAACATCCAGTGTTAATTTTGAGTTCTAATTGGCCCAAGTGTAATACACAGAATGGAAATACTCAGTTTATCAGTTCCAATGTGGAGAAAAGCTTGAAGCCTTAGAATCCTTGCACTATTGTCATGCTGTCAACAATTATTCAGTTTCTTTTAATTACCTTTTAGCATGGTCTTTCCAGTTGATCCTCCTAAGATATTTAATGTACCACTTCTTGCCCCCAACGATGTAGTTGCTTCTAATAAAGCACCACTGATAAACTTTGAAAGAGAAGTCCTGCGTAAAGTGGCACGGTATTCAGAAGCTTTGTGAAAACATGATTTTATGCAAGAATTGTCTCCTTTACACCAGCAATCTGTATGGTGACATGGTATTCGTAGTTCCTTCCCTGGGTGGGGAAAATATTCCAGAGAATCTTCTGCTCCTTTTGATGATTTGAAGATCTGTCAAACACAAAGGAAAAGAAAACTTTTTTTCAGGTAATATAATGACCTGTGTTGGCCTTTTTTAAAAAGTACAGAACAGATTCCTAAAACCTTCTCTTAAGTGTATTATTCTAATCCAATTTGCTTAAGTCTCTCAAATGATTAAACCGAAACACTGTTGGGAAAACCACAGATTGAGAATATAGTAGTTATAGTTTCAAAGTTTCTAAAAATCCCTGTATAAAGAAACAACAAAAGAGAGAAAATAGGATACGGCAAGCCTCTAGAGAGATTCAAAGGTAATGACAAAGCTTCTATAATGAATCCAGAAGGGGACAGAAATGTGTATAAGGATTTACATTGTCAGATTGACAAAACAGGTACATAATTTTAGAAAAGGTTTTTATGCAGCTGAATTTATGTCACTCATTTTGTTGGTTTCTTAACAGTGTGAGTTGTTCAAGGGTTTTACAACATCATATATTTTTAGAGGTGCAGCCCCTAGGGGAGTTGTGTCAAGCACTTGTTGGATGGAGAAACCTGTATACATCATAGTGTCTCAAACAACCTTAAGGTGTCTCAAACAACCTTAAGATGAAAACAATACTCTAAAACCCTATACTGCTGTTGACAAAAGGGTTTCATTGCAGAGGAATGTCACTTCGGCATTTGAATATGTAAGCTTGTGTAATGTAACTAACAAAGGGCCAGAAAAGATGGCTCATTAAAGATCCTTTCTAGGCATCTTGGAAGCATAGCGTTTACATGGTTCATGCTCTGATGATGCCTGGAAGCCACCTGGAAGCTGCTCAGCTGCCCAGATGTGGGTGGCTTCAAGATGCTCCTGCAGCATGGCATTTACACGCTGCATGCTGCAGGAGCATCTTGAAGCCACCCTGGAGCTGTGGCAGGGTCAGGAAAGCTGGCTCTTTCTTGGCCCAAATAGGAGCGGATCTTTTCTGCTCCAATTTGGGTTGAGTTCAAGGCAGACTGGAGCCATGGCATGTGTTTGCTGGGCCTCGGCAGACGACTAATTGGGTCATCTTCCGGGCCCGGAAGAGGAGGGGCAGCCGCACGTTCGGCGCCCCTTCCTCTTCCTGAGGTCGCTCCGGAAGCTGCCGGCCCTCCGCACGTCCGGCGCTTCCGGGGCAACCTCCCTCCGCAGCGACCGGACGCGCTGCGGAGGATAAGACAGCGAAAGTGCACCTGCCGCTTTTAGGGCACACTTTCGCTGTCTTGAGGAAGGAGCGCTGATTTAGCGCTCCTTCCAGGGACGCCGCTGGTGCGCCGAGATGCGGAGGCTGCGGCCCCGCGGCGTGCCGGCGCAGGGCATCCTGGACGCCCTCGTCTGCTTCCCCCCGCTGTGCCCCCAATGTGTATTTGGGGGTCTGTCCCTAACCCGGCCCTAACTAACTAACCATACTTGGTATGTCATGTGATAGGACCACAGCAAGGTTTTGGGCCCAATTCTTCAAATACTTTGATTTAGGGCCTTTGCAGACTGCCAAAAATAGTGCAAATTGAGTCCACTTTTAGGGTTAGGGTTAGTGCTAGGGAATCATGGGAATTGTTTGTTTTTTTCTGAGACATTGAGCCTTCTCTGTCAGAGAGCTCTGGTGCCACAATAAAATACAGTTCCCATGATTCCCTAACCCTAACCCTTAAAGTGGACTCAATTTGCACTATTTATAGCAGTCTGCAAAGGCCCTTACTTTAGCTACATCCTGAATACACTCTTCAAATTTCTATATTTTTTCTCTCTAAAATAGAGATTTATTCAATCATTTTGACTAGGCTTGATATTTACAGTTAGACAAGATATCCTGAACATTTTCATGTAAGCATGGGAGACAATCAGCATTTCAGAAAATTGCTGGTTTCAATACATTTTTCAGGGAATTTATGAATGAAATAAAAGTTTTTGATTAAACAATCTCAGCAGTGATACAGTGATATAGATTAATTATTCAATTCATATTAACCCAGAGAATTAAAAGTAAACTAGTATGTTATCTAATAGGAACAAAATGAAAGATGTAATAAAGGTTTGAATCTAGTCTCGCAACTATTTCAGGTATCTCCCAAACAAGGTCTTTTCAGTTTTCTGTAGTTGTTTTTTTAATTGTAAAATCTACATTTATGAACCAGCCTTGGCCATATTTACATTTAGATTAATATCTCAAATATTTCCATACTTATTCAGAACTGATTGACATATTGTTTTTGACATAAAAACTGCTAATCTGGATGCATTTGGTATAAAGGTTGATGTGAAACAAATTTTAAGGATTGGAAGCACTACCGTACTAATTGCTTTTTTATTCACATCATAAGCAAGATCATCATTGACTTGGGCAATGCTGGGTAAATATTCTAGTCAATACAATACGTTACAAAGACTAAAGACTATCATATTTGTCAATACAGAACATTTTGCTTTATGCTAGGTTTTCTCTGCCGTGCCTCCATCTATAGACACTAATAATCAATCTGCCAACTGTGGATAACACTTTGTGTCTCTGCTTAAAGGGCTGTGGGCTATGAAAGTCCACAAGAAATTTGTTAGCCTTCAGTGAGCCATGATAATTTTTGTTGTTTATAAATAAATGAGCCATAAGATTTTTTGTGAAGAGTCAGCCACAGAATTCTTAATATTTAGTAAGATGAAAGACAACATAATCTGTGACTTGTAATGTTGAGACAACCTGACCTTTAAAGGATTTTTCTTCTTCTTCAAACTGCAGAGCACCAAATGAAATCCTTGGTCAGTTACTACCATTAATCATATCTGGCACTATAGCAAGATATATAAGGGTGGATTAGAGACATTGAATACTAGTTGTATCTAGCAAAATTTTGAAAAACTACATAAGAACTCAACTGCTATCTTAAATTTAAATTGGCACATTTTCAGAATACTTTATTTGGTCTTGGAACGCACAAAACAAAGTATATGCTTTACCAATAAAAGATCCCAAACTAAATTTCCAGCATCTCCATGGGAAAACCTGGAGACCTACTATTGAAAACCTGGAGACCCACTTTCATTCCAAAGTCTCCATTTAAAAAGACCACTGATCTAACTTTGAATAAGGGAGTTTGCTATGTTCATAACCTTATTTTTCATCTACAAAATGCATTTTAAAAGGGGTAGTTTGATTAATTTTAGAAAACACCACAAGCCATTTTAGGAAACAGCAAACCCTCCAACAGTCACAGATTGGCTGGGAAAGCCATGTCTAGTCCTCTGCATTCCCAGTTTCTCTGTTTCTCTTGAAGAGTCCCAGATTTCCCACTCTTTTATCTCCACCCCCTCTTGTCTGTATATTTGTTTCTGAGATTTGCACAAACCTTGTATTTTAAGGCTGTTTTACTGGTTTTCTGAACCCCTTCCTTTTGATTTACTAAGCCTCTGTATGTATTTGTATGCCAGTGATGCATAGTGCCATAGGAAAGAAATTGTAACTGGTAGATGTCCAACACTGAGAGAGATTTATTCTTTATTTACTTTCTAAGATTTTTTCCCCTACAAAGCAATATTCCATTTATATTGACCATGCAATGACACACATATTTACTAAGAAGTAACTTCCAATGAGTTCAGTGGGACATACTCCTAGGTAAATGTGTACAGGATATTAACTTGAGTGATACATTCTAAAAAGTCACTTGGAATACTGTACATGGATTTCTTTATGTTTTTCCCAATTATATCTTCCTTAACACACATGCACACACTCACACACAGACAGAGTATTGTATTGATTGATTTGGGGTTTTCCCCTCCCCTTTTTTCAGGTTTTCCTAAATTCAGTACATAAATTCCAAGATTTCACTGATCCAAACAGTACTTTCATGTGTTCTTCCTCATTAACACCTTGCCTCCTTGTAGCCTGGCTATGCACTTTTCATCACTCTCTGATGTTGCTTGGCCACACATATCCTGCTTTTCTTCTATTTAATAGTGGAGGGTATGAGACATTTAACTGATTCCAAGAAAATTAAATGAGTTCTTTCTCGAGAGTAAAGACAGGGAAACTAATCTGGATCAGGATTGTCCTATGGAGAAGAAAGGGGACTTTACCCACCTGATCTCCTTGGCTGATTCTTGAAGCCAAGCAAGACCACCCGAAGTTAAGTAAGACCACCTTATATGCTCCCCCAATGATGAATGAGGGACGAGTGCCATTTTAGATATTAGATATTGTATATTAGATATTGTATTATTGTGTGTTTGCTGCTGATACCAGTTTTTATATAGTGTATTTTATATTTTGTATCTGTATTCTTGTATTTTCATTGTTGTAATCCCGCCTCGATTTGCAGGGAGAGGCGGGAAATAATAATAATAATAATAATAATAATAATAATAATAATAATAATAATAATAATAATAATAATAATAATAATAATAATAATAATAATAATAATGCTGTTGCCCCCTGCTGCTATCCTGATCCAAATTTGAGAGCTTTGTGCCTGTAATTTTTATTGCTCCAAAGTGATTCAATGAACTCTGCAGGGAATAGGTGCTTGGCACTTGCAATACAAGTACAAGATAAACCATTAAAGGCCTCTAAAGGTCTGGCCTTGAAGACTGCTTGTGTGATGCAGGAGGATGGAGTCCTTTGGCACCCATGGACCTAACTGTGAGTTAAAAATCACAGAGCACTTATGAGTAATTCCCGTGTTATCTGTTGCACACGTTTTGTGAACAGCAAAAGAACAAGGATCAAGTTGGGAATCAATGCAAAACTCTACAGCAAGGTTGAGAAAGCCCTCACCTCCTTATCTGTCTCCCAGTTTGAAAACAAACAAAAACAAGACAGCTGTTGTTTATATTGTATATCAAAAGCAGTATGCTTTAAGGAAATGGAACAGATTCCAAAAGAGACAAGAAATAACTACACAATTTCATTGCACTAACATTCACAGCTCTGTTGTCAGTTAATAATTTCATTATCTGCCATTCATTAACTATTCTTCCTGAAGAGATTAAGTCCTGACTTCTGTCACCATAGAGATAAATTATTCCAGATGTGAGTTTGAAAATATGTCATGATGGCATAGTCTCAGGTTAAATATGATGTGTATATCTTTGCTTTTAAAAGCCAAATGAAACTGGCAAGCAAATATAATTATATCATTTTGATTAAAAACATTATTCATTCATTATTTAATACTTTCTTATTATTTATTCTGTTAAAATGTACTATACACTTTACAAAAGATACAATAAGCAGTTCCCTGTCCAAAGCAAGTTACAGTCCAAATAACATTGTTAATGTATGATGCATACAAGTAACTTTTTCTCTGTTTAGATCTGTTACACTGTTGTACTGTTTCTTTACTCTATTATTATTATTGTTGTTGTTGTTGTTAATAAGAGAATTGGTACACAACTTTTCAGCTCACCACATTTAACTAGGACACAGTGTAACTCTTGGACAGCCGTTTACTATCTTTTTTGCTATATTTATACTCACTCAGTCATCTTCAGAATACCACAGTCATTGGTATAATACACATTCCTTTCTAGTGTGTTCTGAAAATATTTGACTAACAAAAATAATTTCTTTAATTACTGTAGTTACCTTCCAAAATATTTAATGTTTTGCAACCCATGAAGATGCCTGTTGCTTATGCTGCATTCAAGTTTTCTTAACTACCAACACAAAGAAATCCTTTGTTTGCAGAAACAGGCGACAGTGGCTTGTTGCAAAAATAATATAAGGAGCAAAGATGTTAATCTCTTTTATATTAAAGTAGACATCAAGGCAATTAGCTGTCTCCAAAATATGTGTGTTTCTCCAACTGTCTCATCCCAAAAGTTTTTTCAATGTGCATCTGAAGTGCAGTTAGACAGCAGCTCAGATGAAGTAAATTCAGAGATGCAGGGCTTGCTGCTGTGATTTGCTGTTAAGCTTTGCATTTCTATGAATGAGAAAGTTCCTGTCATCAATAGCCCTGTTCAGGTTCTGCAAATGCTGTGGCTTTTTAAATTAAGCCTGTCCACCTATAATGTAATTTTCTTCTTCTCCTATTGCCTCTCACTTTGCCAAGCATTATCACCTTTTCAACACAAGTAAATGAAGCCCATCCTCCTTGGGAATCTGTTACCCAAAGAGTTCTTGTTTTTTAGTACAGTTCTGAGATTTCTCAAACTTTTAACCTTTGTTAAACCCATTCACAGCTACTATACCCCTCAACATAGTATATGAATAAAAATATTTAGTTTGTTTAGTGAGTATTTTTGTTTGTACATTCATATATATTCATAGTTTAACATCTGATAGGGAAATAACTGATAAAATTAGAACAGGTTTATTTAAATACATTCAAATAAATTCAGGGTCTCTAAATCCCTTTGCAGACTGCCAGAAATAGTGCACATTAAATTAAGGCACTGCCTTGGCTCAGTGCTAGGGAGTCACGGGAATTGTATTTTTTTCTGAGACACTGAGCCTTCTCTGTCAAAGAGCTCTGGTGCCACAATAAATTACAGTTCCCATTATTCCCTAGCACTGAACCAGGGCAGTGCCTCAATTTAATGTGCACTATTTCTGGCAGTCTGCAAAGGCCCTAAGTCTCACCTCCCCCTTGAGCAACTTTTTTTGTTTGTTTTAAACATTATTTTCAAAGTTTACTTTTCAAGAGGCCTTTTCACATGGAAATTTCAAATTTTTGTCATTCTCTTGTCAGTCCTTAGTTTCTTGCTCTCATAAGTGTAAGAGAGGGAAATGGAAAAGTAGCAAGCTGTTCAACAATTAATGTAACAAGCTACCTTTTCTTTTTTCCAGCCCATGTAATGAGTAACAAGAGTCAGTTACTGTTTAAACACACTGTAACAAGTAATGTATAATTAATAATGTGTAATAATAAGCTTAGTAATGTATAATAATAGGCTTTCGAATTGATGGAAAGGCCATTATGGCTCCACAAGTGAAAATTAAAGGGGAGTTACTTGATGGAGTAATTCATCTCTGTGTACCTCAAAGGAGTAGAGGTTATCAACATCTTTGGTGCCTGAGATTTTTCTCATCAGCATACACAGAGCCTTGTCTCTCCATTAATTTAAGAAGGAATGAGGAACTGGGATCAAACAGAGGCTAAGAGTGTCAACTATATGCCAAGAATCTAAAGTGCTACATAAATGTTAAGCATAAGGGTAAAACCCATCCACGCACTCTCATCTAAAGTTAGAGAAATTCTAGAAGGTACTTCAAACAAGAAAAAAACACACACCAATTCCATCCCTATGACAGTTTGCTAGGGAGTTGGGGCAAAAAGCAAAAGTCACAAAACAGGAAGATGGGATTCTACATACTTGTATGAACAAACAGGCATCCCTCTCTGGCAGATAGCTGATTAGCTCTTTCCTTATTTACAGCCATCCTTCCCCAAACCACTTATTCTAATTCCACTCCTAAGCTGTCAAATACATCATCACACAAGGAGGAGGACAGCCCATCTCAAACACTCAAAGGACAACTGAAGGAGTTCACAGAATCTCTAGCTACCCTCTCATGGATGACGAATGACATGCACAGTGACTAGTATTCAACTGCTTTGTAAAGGAGTAATCTATGTGATGATTCCCAGATAGTACATAACATGCTAGCCAAGCTGCCAGGTACTGGGGTAGATTAGAGCATAGAGCCTTAAATACCTGAAACAAAAGTTTGAAATGAGCCCTGGCCTGAACTGGTAGCCAGTGAAGGGGTCTACATGGAGACGAGGCACACAAATTTTAGGAAGATTTAAAGAAGGCAGGAAGGAAAACCTACCAGTAGCAATAGCAATAGCAAGTACATTTCTATACCGCTTATCAGTGCACTTAGGCACTCCCTAAGCTGTTTAATGTGTAAGCTAATTGCCCTCAACAAGCTGGGTACTCATTTTACTGACCTATGAAAACATGCCAGGCTGAGTCGACCTTGGAGCCCTGCCTGGGATCAAACTCACAACCTTGTGGCTGTGAGTGGCTGCAGTACAAGCATTTAAACACTGTGCCACCAAGGGCTTGAAAAGGAGTGGTAAGAAACTTCTCCTTTCATGGCCGGTTTTGGGCCACGTTTAGCAGCCCCAGCATGCCTCTGAGCGATCCAAGGTGTGCGTCATGTGCTGGATCAGCCTGACAGTGGCCCTTTTGGGCCATCTGTTTAAGGCCTATATATGGTACGCAGCCAAAAACTTTGCTATAGTCTATAAAGCACATGCTGATTTTCTTCTGGAATTCCTTGGTGTGCTCCATTAACCATCATATGTTTGCAATATGGTCCCTAGTGCCTCTTCCTTTCCTGAACCTGACTTGCACCTCTGGGATTTCTCTCTTCATATATAATTGGAGTCTATTTTGCAGAATTTTGAGCATAGTTTTGTTTGCGTGGGAAATTAATGCTATGGTCCTATAGTTCTTGCAGTCTTTTGTGTCTCTTTTTTGTGGATGAGGATGTATAGTGATCGTTTCCAGTCTGTTGGCCATAATTTTTTTTTTTATAATTGTTGGCATATTTTAGTTAGCACTAGGGTTGATTCTGTCTGTGTGATCTGTAGCAGTTCAATTAGAATATCATCTACTGTATTTTCCTGCATATAAGATGACTTTTTAACCCTGGAAAAGGGTCTCAAAAGTCGGGGGTCATCTTATACGCCGGGTAGAGGAGGAGGGGGATAAGAACAGAGGGAGAAAGAGAAGGAATCCAGGCAAGAGAAGGAGGAGGATGAGAAAGAGGGGAGAAAACGAAGGAATCCAGGCAAGAGGAGGAAGAGGAGGATCAGAAAGAGGGAAGAAAATGAAGGAATCCAAGCAAGAGGAGGATGAGAACTGGGGGGGGGGGGGGAGAAAAAGGAAGCCAACCCAGAGGAGGAGAAGGAGGAGAACAGGGGAAGAAGAAGAAGGAAGCCACCTCGAAGGTTGTTGTTGTTGTTGTATGCCTTTGAGTCATTTCCAACTTACGGCAGCCCTATCA
This sequence comes from Phrynosoma platyrhinos, assembly GCA_020142125.1. Classification (NCBI taxonomy): domain Eukaryota; kingdom Metazoa; phylum Chordata; class Lepidosauria; order Squamata; family Phrynosomatidae; genus Phrynosoma; species Phrynosoma platyrhinos. The sequence continues at coordinate 29,756,435 of JAIPUX010001880.1, forward strand.
TGGTGTTTGCTTAGCAAGGTTTCTTCAGAGGGGAGTTTGCCATTGCCTTCTCCTGAGGCTGAGAGAGTGTGACTTGCCCAAGGTCACCCAGGGGGATTCCATAGTGGAGACAGGATTTGAGCCCTGGCCTCCAGAGTCATACTCCGATACTCAGACAGGGTGACCAAAT
>JAIPUX010001880.1:29760634-29776166 GCA_020142125.1 Phrynosoma platyrhinos
ACATGGTGTCCCTTATATAAAACAGAAAATCAAGGTTTGCTATTTGGAATATATAATTTTCTGAATATTTTAAAGCCGTGGATACTTGAAGCTGTGGATAAAAAAAATCCATAGATAAGAAGAGCCGACTGTATACCTGTACCGAGTTATTTGTGGTGTAGTGGTTTGAGTGTTGGACTACGACTCTGGAGACCAGGGTTTGATTCCTAGCTTTACCATGAAACCCACTGGGTGGCCTTGGGCAAGTCACATGCTCTTAGCCTCAGAGGAAGGCAATGGCAAACCTCCTCTGAATAAATCTGGTTAGGAAAACCCCATGATACGTTTGCCTTAGGGTTGCTATAAGTGGGAAATGACTTGAAGGCACACAGCAATAACAACAAACCAGATTATGGATAACTGTGATAGAACCCCATCCAGATTAGTTCAACTGTTCCAACTCTTCGGATCCTACCACTCACCTTACCTTTTTACCTTTGAGATGCCTCCCTGTATCAGGATTCAAATTAACCAATATAATGGATAAATAGCTGTGTTGATCAGCAGATTCAGTGTGGTAATGTGTAACTGAATCAAATCTTAAATGAAAACATCATTTAACAGACAAAGATGTAGGAAAGACATATTAACATTAATAAAACCATTAACATTTTATTTATTAAATAACAAATAAATTAAGCAATGAACTTTCTTTGAATTCTTTCCACAGTTTTAGTTCCCAAAACCTTATTTGGATCTTCCTAACTGGCTTTTACTCTATTTCTAACTAGCCCTAGCTAACCATTTTGCAGACATGTCTGTAGGTTATAATATCCTTTCCTTTATAGCCCCCACCAGCATTTCATCAGCTATGACTGATTGGATCTACCCAGGCTTTCCCAGCTTCCTGCTCTACAGAGTAATTTCCACAAACACTCTAGAGCAGGGGTAGGCAACCTTTCCCCTTTAAGGGCCGAGGGACTTCAGCTCCCAGAAGCCTCGGCCACGTTGGCCAATAGTCCCATGTTGGCCAATAGCTCCTGGGATTCTGGGAGCTGAAGTCCCTCGGCCCTTAAAGGGGAAAGGTTGCCTACCCCTGCTCTAGATGAACAAATAGTTATAAAGGCAACAAGTGTTATTAGTCAACAACACCATCATACTCTTAGAAGTTGTATATTAGCAGTCTACTCTTGTATCAGAAGGCAAAGCTCTTATTTTCCAGCCCGCTATTCATCAGTCCAGGATCTCAAATGAGTGCAAGTTGAACATGGCTAGCAAGAGTTACATAATTCAGGGTATGGCTGTAGCCCTTTCCCAAGGACAAGCACAACATTAAAACTTTGATTTAAAACTGGGTATCAAGGTGGTTCATAATGATAAAATAGAGACACATTACAAAGTTATAATTAAAACATAAATTATTAACTCTGTTAAAAACACAATTGAAAATAAATCAGTTAAAAAGAACATGAACAGCAGCCAGGAGCACACAAGTTATCACAAAAAGTGAAATATGTTTTTGCTTGTTGACTGAGGGCATCAAAGATGGAGCTAATCTGGTCCCCTCTGCTGGGAAGTTCAAGAACCTGGGAACAGGCACCAAGAAACCTCTCTCTCAGTTCCTGCTAAATGTGTCTCCAGTGATAAAGGCAGGCCACCTATAAACATAGTTGAAGTATAATATATATGCAGTGCATATATAACATACCCCAACTGATTTTGCAGATACAGTCCCGATTAATCCTCTGTTTTCCTATTTTTATAACTGTGTTTAAAATGTCACAGTTTCGCTTTCCTCCTCCTACTTTCCCCCTTTATTGTTCAAGTGAAAAAGTAGTTTGCACGCAATTCACTCAACAGAGGAGAAGGTGGAATCTTGGTCTTCCCTGTATACACAGGCAAAAGTAAACTGCAACAACTGCAGCTTATGTGCTTCTTCATTAATAACATTTGCTAACTTGACCACACATGTCCCACTTTTCATCTGTGAAACACTGGGGAGTATGCTATAGTAACAGACTCTACATGACTGTTGAATAACCATAACCAGATTATTTGAGTGCCATATCTCCTAGGGCAGGGGTAGGCAACCTACGGCCCGGGGGCCAGATGCGCCCCCCCGGAGGCCTTTGGACCAGCCTCAGGCCACCCCTGCTGCCGCCACCACCCCTGCCATGATGATATTGATCAGGGGTAGGCAACCTTTCCCCTTTAAGGGTTGAGGGACTTCAGCTCCCAGAAGCCTCATCCATGTTGGCCAATAGTCCCATGTTGGCCAATAGCTCCTGGGATTCTTGGAGCTGAAGTCTCTTGGCCCTTAAAGGGGAAAGGTTGCCTACCCCTGATATTGATTATTGATGTTATTACTTGTTCTTGGGGTTTTCTTGGCAAAATCTCCACAGGGGTTTTGCCATCATGGCTTTTTTGGGGCTGAGAGAATGTGCATGCATATTTATTTATTTGCTTTGGCCTCCCAATTGTCTGAGGGACAGCAACCCGGCCCCCGGCTCAAAAAGGTTGCCTACCCCTGTCCTAGGGGATAATTAACCACACATAACCACTACTAAGAGCTGTAATTCAAATGGGTTTCCCTGTGATAAGGATGCCTTTCAGATAGAATCTCCTTCCAAGGCAGCCTCTTCTGGCATCAACCCAATGTTCTTCTGGCAGCAGGCAAACCTCTCTTTTGTTTGTCAGGCCTTTCAGTGAAGCAGCTAGCTGGTTTTAATATGGTATGTTTTATTGTTTTATTGCTCTGCTGTATATCTGATTTTAAACTGTATTTTGTGTTTTTATTTTATGATTTCATTTGCCACTCTAAGACCTGTTATTTGAAGAACAGCACATACTTTTTTAAAATAAATGAATATAAAATAAATAAGTTTCCTCCTGCTAAATAATGACTATGACTAATACTAGGCCAAGCATAGCTCTCAAACTGAAGTCTCCACAAGAGAAAGACAGGACTAAAGTGAAAATTGTGTGAGGAGAAAACAAGAAGAAATCATGAAAGATGCAAATGCAGGTTGAAAGTTCGTGATCATGATACTTGCATTACTCTTACTTTTCCATTATTCTTTCTATAACTCCAGATAATTAATTATCTCTCTGGTGTTCCAACCTTTCATTAAAGTTAATCAGCTCCAAATACCACTGCATTATAGACAGAACAACCTTATTTTTGGCTCTGCAATTCATCCCTTAAATTAAAAGTGGAGGAGAAGAGCTCTGCTTACATTTCAGCTTCTGTATTTAAAACTGCTTTATGAAAGACTTGCAATAGATGTTAGTGCTTATGTCTCCAGTTTAAAAAAAATAAACTTCTCATCTGCTTCTGATTTCTGGCAGCTACACTGGATCACTCACCTGAATTTCATTTTGCTTTCATTTATTCATCAGGTTTCATTTTTTCTTCTTATTTTTATTTTACTTTATTATACTTATTGGCATATCTGAAATAAATATGTCTGATTGACATGAGAGGAGGAAGCTATTAAAGTGTGCTTGATAGCAACAGCATCCTTCCTTCATCTTTCTTGCTATAAACTCAAGACATCTTCAGCACCCCTCCACATCTGTTCAAATTTTGAATGCCTTATTTTTTTTGTTTTTGTAGCTGATTTCATCAGTTTGATCAAAAGTATACATGCATGATTTACCCTTGTTGTATAAAAGACAATAAATTTGGACATACAAATCTGGTCTCACACACAAATACCCTCACCAATATATATATATATATTGACACATATAAACTCCTAGTGTTAATGGTTCTTGGTCATGCAGAACAGTGCTGCCTGCTTCACAGCTGAAGATAATCCATTTGTACTATTTGTTTCAGTATTTGTTTCAGTATAGCTGAATAGATACCCTATGACAAACCAAATCTCATTTTGCCTGGCCTCATAAAAAAAGTATTGGCCTTGGTATCTGCTAGGCTTTGGTTACAGGACACACACACACCATGGATATCAAAATTCCTGGATACACAAGCCCCATAAATAGAATGGTGTAGTAAAACAGTGAGTGGTGTGGTGGTTCAGCATTGAACAATGATTCTGGAGACCAAGGTTCAAATCCCTACTTGAGTATAAAAACCCACTGGGTGACCTTGCGCAAGTCACACTCTCTCAGCCTCAGGGGATGGCAATGGCAAACCCCTTCTGAAGAAACTTGCGAAGAAAACAATTTGATAAGTTCTCCTTAGGAGTTGGAGGCACACAACAACAACAACAACAACAAGTAAAATGGTGTCCCTTATACAAAATGGCAAAATCAAGGCTTTCTTTTTGGAATGTATATATTTTTGAATATTTTCAAGCTGTCGATGATTGAATTCTTGGATAAGGAATCCATGTATAGGGAGGGCTGACTATATAGGTTTTCCCAAGACTAATGTATGTGACAACAGAATCACGTGTTTACTATTAGTCCTATTAAGTTCATCAGGATTTTTTTTTCAGGTAAGTATATACAGCAGGGGCAGGGAACTCTTCTGAAATGAGAAGCCATGTGTCCAAACCCAGCCAACTCTGAGAACCAGAAGGCAGTGAGGCACCACTGCTTAGATTTGGGAGCCATCTTTGTTCTTTGTCTCTCTTTCCTACATGGAGAAATTGGGACATGGAGAGTATCCAAACCACTTCTTGGATTCTCCTGTGCAGGGAAGGTGAGAGGGGCAATGCATCTGAATCATGGATACCTGGGCATGTTTTTGTCAAACACCCCTCTCCCTTCTAAAGAAGTGGGGGTTCTAGGTTGGGGTGACTATCCCTTGTAGTATCCTGGATGGCTGTATTATGTGTCCCATGCCTAGCATATAGGACTGCAGACTGATACAGCGGGTATAAGCAAGATACATTCTTAAAAGCATCAAAGGCCAAGACACTGTGGCACACACCATTCCTAGCGATATAAAGTCCTGGAAAATATGGAGGGAAAGTTTGTCCCTGTTTTTTCCCATGATGGTTGAAATGTTTAGTACAAAATGTTCATATATTTACTCCTCCAAACTTTCTAAAAACTATGTAACAGGAAGACTTTTACATATGACTATGTACAATACTGGATCATGGCAATTTCTGGTGTTGATTTCCCTTTCTCAGTTCTCTTTATGGAAATTATTGCCTTTTAAATATGCATACAAGCCTTCCATTCCAAGTGACTAAAGATCTTAACGGCAGCATCTATAAGTATTCTGTTGCAGCACGAAGCTCCTACTAGTTTTCTCTTATTTAAAACAACCCAGTGAATTCTCATCTCTCTCAAAGGCTTACTCCACATTGTTGCAAGGTGCACATAGCCACATTTTTAGATATGGCTTGCCAGAGATTTTTCTTTCACATAACAAGCTCAGCTTCCCTTGTCACTTCACAATATAATTAACTACATCAGATATTTGAATGTGTGACACTGTATATGAATCCGGGGCATTCAGCCTTTTCATTGTGTTCTCCTTTCCTTAATATGAATCCATGAGTGGGGTGAGTAACCTGCAGGACATGACCTGGATGAAGCCCATGGCCCCATCACAACCAGCCCACAGATTTCCCACTCCCCAGGTCTTTTCTGGGATCCCTGGTTGCAGGCCCATCTTTCACCTCCAAACCTTCCAAAGATGTGCAAGAGCTATCAGGATGCATGCAGGTCCACTCCAGTCCCAAATAGGAAAAGGAGAGCCAGATGATACAGCTTGGAAAACAGAGAAGAGAAAACACTATTTTTGCTGCATGGATCAAATGCAGCCAATTCACTGGGATCTCACATAAACACACACACACATCTAACAAAATGCTTCACAGTGCTATGTCAATCAAGCACAGTCCTCAAGGTTGGACTTCTGCAATGCACTCTACATTGGGCTATCTTTGTGTCAAGTTCAGAAACTCCATTTGGTTCAAAATATGGCAGCCAGATTGGTTACAGGAACATGCAGGAGTGAACATATTACACTCATACTCAAGTCACTCCATTGGCTGCCAATTAATTTCTGGGCAAAGTACAAAGTGTTGGTCTTGACCTTTAAAGCCCTACATGGTTTGGGTCCAGGTTAACTACAGGATCGCCTTCTCCCATACAATCCGCTCTGAACATTGAGGTCCTCTGGCGGGGGGCTTGGCTGCTACAGCCTGCAAACTCGACTGGTAGCCATCACCCAGAGGACCTTTACATTGGCTGCCCCAAGACTGTGGAATGACCAGCCGGAAGAGATCTGGCAACTAGACAATATAAAACACATTTGAAGACTTATCTCTTCCTGCAGACTACCCAGGCAGTTTTAATCATGACTTTTAAACATGAATTTTATATTTAATCATTGTTTTATGTATTTTAATATAAATATTCTGTAGAGATGCATTTTCAATATGTGTATTTTATGTAATGACTGTGTTTTTTAACAATGCTGTAACCCACCTTGAGCCATGAGGAGGGGTGGATAAGAAATAATAATAATAATAAAAATCTGAAATACTCCAAAATCCAAAACTTTTTTCATAAATGGCTTTGATTTCTGGTGGTTCAGTGTACACAAACTTTGTTTCATGCACAAAATTATTAAAAATATTGTGTATGAAGTTACATCCAGGCTATGTCTATAAATTATATATGAAACCTAAGATGCATCTGCATTGCAGAAATAATCTAGTTTGATACCACTTTAACTGCCATAGCTCAATGCTATGGAATTCTGGAAATTGTAGTCTGTTGTGGCGTCAGAGCTCTCCAACAGAAAAGGCTAAATATCTCACAAAACTACAGTTCTCAGAATTCCATAGCACTGAGCCATGGCAGTTAAAGTGGTGCCAACCTGGATTATTTCTGCAGTGTGGATGCAGCCATAAATGAATTTCATGTTGAGAATTGGGTTCCATCTCCAAGATATCTCATTATGCATATGCAAATATTCCAAAATCCAAAAATATCCAAAATCCAAAACACATCTGGTCCCTAGCATTTCAGATAAGGGAGACTCAACTTGTACTAATACAGTCATACATAAGCCTCTGTATGGCATGGCATCAACATGTGTAAGAAAGAAATATGCAGGATAATAAAATCATATGCTTCTCTCTTGAAAGCATTGTATTGCATTACATTTTTTAAAACAACCTTTTCAAGGAACATCTTTTCTTCTTGTATCCTAAGAAAAAGTTTCTTTCCTGCCCATTTATTCCCACAAGCTCCAAATTAATGTATATTAATATATAGGTATAATTCAAGCAATCTCATGAAACACCGAGAAAACCTTTTTGTTCCTACAAGAATATTCTTCATTAAAATTTCAAGACATATTTTTCATTCAAAGAGCAAGAAAGTACTGTAAATCTAAGCAAAGCTGCTCTTTGTCCCCAAAGCATTCTATGGCTCATATGATGTTTGTGGACATTTGACAATGTACAAATATGGACTGGAAAGACGAAATAATTGTCTTATCCAAAAAGCTGTGGAAAAAAATTCTAGCACAAATATATTTTTGCAGTATGTTTTCCTTACAAGCCAGATATTTTCCATAATCTTTTAGTTTTACAACATTAGGAGGTGATGAAAGGGATTTGCAAAAAACAATACAAGCAAAACATGCTTTTAATTTACTAAACTCTATTGAAAGGGTGAAATACCTAAATGTGAAAGTTATTCAGCACTTATTACATTTATTTGGCATGAAAAAAAGAATGGGAAAAATCTGCTAAACTTACACAGACATATGACCAATAGCCAAGTTAGAGTTGATAATGATAATGCACCCAATTCATACTAGATTGAATTGTTTTATTGTAAATAATTTGATATAAAATTTATATCCCTCTATACCAGATGACTGTGGATAAATGAGTATGTTCCTAGACAATAACTGAGTAAGAAATATAACAAATCAAAATGTGTACGTTATAGTGTTTCCCACAAAGATATTCAGCAGGCTCTATAAACTCATCACATCTTGAAAAACATTTTGAAAAATACACAAATAGCCTCCCCCAGCATATTTAAATAACTGAACTACATGTTTAACTGAACTGAACTACATATTTAACTACCAGAACATATTAGCTTCTCCTGAATATGTACATCTGCACGAGGAATTGATGGTAAGAAAGCACTGCACACATTAAGAAACACGCACACATTAAAAAACACACACACACAGTGTCATTCACTTTGGTCTTCCAAAGTCATCTTGCTTTTTGAGACCAAATACCTCCTGTTATGACTTGAGCCAGCTTAGACCCTCTAACCTTTTAAACACACCAATCAGTCAAGCCTAAGTTCATTTGTTGGTCTATCACAGGTGTTGGTCTATTACAGGCTGGTCTATCATGTGGCCCCCAGGGCCATTTTTGTGGCCCCCATGGCTTGTTGTTAACTGTCCTTGAGTTGATCTTGGCCCATGGCGACATCTCCAGACTCCCTGTCCTCCACTGCTCTGCTTAGTTCCTGTAAATCAGGGGTAGGCAACCTTTCCCCTTTAAGAGCCGAGGGACTTCAGCTCCCAGAATCCCAGGAGCTATTGGCCAACATGGGACTATTGGCAAACATGGCTGAGGCTTCTGGGAGCTGAAGTCCCTCGGCCCTTAAAGGGGAAAGGTTGCCTACCCCTGCTGTAAATTCATACCCATGACCGCCTTGATAGAGTCCATCCATCTAGCATGTGGCCTTCCTCTCTTTCTACTTACTTCCACCTTTCCTAGCATTATTGTTTTATTCAAAGAGTCCTCACTTCTCATGATGTGTCCAAAATAACGACAGCCTAAGTTTTGTCATCTTGGCTTCCAGGGAGATCTCTGGCTTGATCTGCTCTAGCACCCATTTATTTGTCTTTTTGGCTGTCCATGGTATCCTCAGCACTCTTCTCCAGCACCACATGTTGAATAAATTGATTTTCTTCCTAGCTTTTTTCTTAACTGTCCAGCTCTCACGTCCATACATGGTAATAGGGAATACAATGGCTTGTATGATTTTAATTTTTGTGCTCAGTTGTGTATCTTTGCATTTTAGAATCTTTTCTAGTTCCTTCACAGCCGTCCTCCCCATTCTTAATTCTTCTTCTGATTTCCTGGCTGCAGTCCCTGTTCCTATCAATGTTTCATCCCAGGTATGAGAATTCTTGTACTATTTCTATTTCCTCATTGTCTGGTTTGAATTTATGTAGATTCTCCATGGTCATTATTTTTGTTTTCTTTCTGTTCAACAGTAAGCCTGTCTTTGCACTTTCTTCCTTGATCTTTCTCAGTAGTTGTTCCAAGTCTGGAAGGTTTTCTGCTAGTATTACAGTGTCATCTGTGTATCTTAGATTGTTAGCAACCCAGGGTTAAAAAAATTGCAAGGAAATGTCCCCATTTTCCTTGCTAGGGGGTATGGAGGGCATTTCCACCATGTCTGGAGGCTTCTTTGGGCCCCCAGGGTCAAATATATTTTTGCAATTTGTAAATGCCCCAAAATATCCTCTAGGGTGCATTTCACCACATTTTGTGGCCAGTCAGGAGAGGGCTTTTTTGAAACAGGGAATGACTTCCTATTGTTAAAAAGGGCCTAAAATAGCCTAGGAAAGCCCCCCCCCATGGTGAAAAGCTCCAAAAATGATGAAAACATTCTCCCTAGAGGGCATTTGGGGCCAGATTTCTTTTGTGGGCCAGGTATGGTGGAGAGGTGTAATCCTCCAAGGTCCCCTAGGAAGCTAATGAAGTCCCCTAGCCTTCCACAGTTGCCCACCATGGTCTATCACAAGCTAATCTTTTTAATTCTCCTTTCCTGTCTACCAAATGATAGGATCAGCTGGGAACCATTAAGGCTCATAACTGCTTCTGTGTTAGTTCCAGTAGCAGTTCTCCTGAAAGTTGGCAGTCTGCTCCTGTAGCAGGAGAAGAAACTGTTACGAAGAAACTGTTACGAAGAAAGTGAGGACAGAAATAGAGTTGGGCATTGTATCTCTTCTCACTGCTAAACACTTGCAATCATGCCATTATTACATTCCATAACACTTATTTATGAATTCTACACACTTTAATAATGTTTTCCTCAGAAATACTCCACACATAAGTAGAGTTTTTGGAAGACAGGACCATGAAAAATCTGGTCTACATTTTGTTGACTCTGTTTATGACTCCTCCGTCAATTGCCAGTTTCTGTCAGAACAATGCAATCTATTTCAGACTAGCTGTAGTACCGAGTTGCTTAGAAGAATCACTAACCATCACTAATGATCATCCATATCCAACTGTTCTGGAGGAAGAGTGCCTTCTCTTTGGGTGCTCAAACAGAAATTTGATTTTATGAATTCAGATTTTAAAAAAAAAAAGATCATTTTTATACTCAGCTTGATAAAATCAAGTAAATGTGGTAACAAGCAGGTAGAGGGAAGAAATTTAATTCTATTCATATAAACAAAGCAGAGGTGTAGAGGAACACCAAGAAAATTGGACTTTCTCTTTCTTCAGTGTCAATGTCCAAACCTGATCACATCTCTTTACTATTTCAATTTTAGAAAGAAACAGCTTGCAAGCAAGTTATTTCAATTTTTTTAGTTCAAGTGTTTGCTGTTGTGTATGTTGGCAATGGTCTGTGATTAGCCCAGAATTCATCTGGCTTAATTCTGGCCTACCAAGGCTAGTAGAGTAATATGTATGTGCTTGTATATTTTAAGTCCCCTGTTGACTTATGATGACCCCATGAAATTCATATGTCTACCTATATATTACAATTGTATGTCCAGAGCCAAGTCCTGCTTCACAAAAACAACAGAGAGAGAGATTTTGGAAGAAAAAAGACCACAACTATTTATTGATTACAGCCACAGATGGAATGACAAGCATATGGGACCAGATCTTGGCATCAGCCAACCTGACTGTTGTTTGATGAGCTGACCTGCCAACCATAGTCAGAGACTGAAGTGGGGCAGGAAGAATATGTTCCTTCTTAATATTAACCCCCTGCCTCCTTGGAGGGGTTGCCAGAAATACCTCTGCCCACATCTGGGCATCCCCATTTCTGCCAACACCACCCTCAACTCCCATAAATGGACCCCTGAAAGTTACCCTTATTGGGGTACCCCCCAAAAATATGCCAGATCCCAGTCCCATGTCAACCCTTCCCTAAACTGCAACAAAAGCATAGATATATACAACAAAAGACAATCAATATACGGAAAACACCATCAGTGTAGAACTGAGGTGGGAAAGAGAGATGGCGCTCTCCAAAGGCACTGCCTAGAAGCAGGGAGGCATGAGGATAAATACAAGCTGCCAGACAGGAGTGTAGACTGATGGATCCCTCTGGTCAGGTCCCCCTCATCCAATGAGTTCAAATAGCCATTTGAACCCCATTAGCTGATCTTCCCACCTCCTTCCATTGGAGGCGCTGTGGGGAAGAGGAACTTGGAAGTGGCCATAGATGAAGTCATCTGACATTGCAACTCTACTGGACCACAACTTTATGGTGGGTTAAGTCCTGCAGCCCAATTTTATTAATTTGTAGAAATTACAGTCCATTTCTGTGGACTGTACATGGAAGACTGAAATCATTAACAACATGTACTGAATCTGAATACTACAGTTTCAGGTACAGCATTCCAAAGGGGAGAATCCAAAATTAGGGAGCTCTGTGATAAATTAGCAATTCTAAGCTAACACAGAACAGCATTTCAATATATTCAGAGTCAATAAACCATTACCGTTTCTCCTAATCAAATTTGTTTGCCTCCAGCTAACTGATCCAATGACCTATCTGGTGTCAGAATGACAGGCAAGGGTAAGAAGACAGATTCTCAATATCACTGGATGTTTATCCCTATTTATATCAGATAACCAATATACAGTCAAAATTTAATACAAATGTAGTTATGTACATTACTTTTTTTTTTTTTAAAAAAAAGTGGAACTCAATATGGGTGAGCTACTGTGTGCTACATTTTACACATATGTGAAAATCATCAAAGAGTTCTGGCTTTCTTCTCATTCATCAAATAAAAGTATAATTAAACATTTTTCCCATCGACCCACCACCAACAAATGTGAGTTAAGGTTATGTAAAATTTTACCAAAGCCAGTAAGACATTCAAGATCTAGAATTAAGCTTTTCTGCTTTTTCCCACTGGAGTTCAATGTCATATGAGGCATCACTCTCTAAATTGAAAACATCTGGATTAGGACCAAGAGAGCAAAAATATTTTATATTAACTTCTCTTATCCTCAAGAGACTAGTACAGAGCCAGGGACTGCAGTTAAGACAGCTATGAGATTTATTTTGCATTATATGTGTTAGTTTCAACTGAAAGCCTGCATATTTTTGCAAAAATCAGACAGTTGGAGTCTTTCAAACTGTAATGACAGCATGTGTGTCACTACTATGAGAACTCTTCAGAAACATGAGAAGTTCTAGTTGAATGTCTGTAAGATATTGGAGAAAAGTTTTTTAAAAAACTTTTAAAGCAAATAGTTTACATGATCAAAACTATATATTTATTTCATATAAGGTTTAGAGTCCAAAGCTACAACCCAAGCCACACATGCAAGTGTAACATAGCCCTGAAACAGACTTTTCCAACCTCGTGCCCTCCAGATGTTATCTGTATTCCTGACTGTTGTCCATATTGTCTGGATCAGACTGAAGTTGTAGTCTGTAACAGCCAGAACACTAAGGAGTGGAACAGACCACCCCAAAGGGACAGCTTTATGCTGCTACTGAGAGAGCCAGGTTGGGGCCACGGCAACCACACACCATGGTCCCAATCCAGCTTTTTGTTAGTGCAAAAATAAGCTAGCAAAAAGCCGGGTTTTCCCAGCCCACCGCAGCTTCCCAGCACTCCTGCGTCATCTGAAGACCATGCCACTGGAGCGCCAAGAAGCCTGCCCAGATGCATGAAGCCATGCGTAGACCACGCCCCCAAGCTGCAGGGAAGCTGGCTCTAAGTTGAGTTAATTCTTCTTCCATTTTGGAAGCCAACGTAGGGCAAAAACAGGATGATAATTCAAGAAGTGGTACTAGAGAAATCTGAACACTAATGAAACTTTTAATTTAGTAGGATGTGACAGTGGCAGCAGCCTTGATATGTGGGTTGAGCTTCAAGGACTTACACAAAGGAGGTCTAGAAGCTGAAGCTGGCAAGTGGAGAGCAGTTTGGCCCACCAATCCATTTGAGTTTGATACCCTGCTTGATATGACAATTACAGGTTGTAAAGGAGTGCCAATAGAAAAGTTTCTTGCATTCTATTACACTCAAGGCCAGTAAAGACAATAAAATTATTTTGCGATACAATCGGAAACTAAACATAGCATTGAGGCACACAGTATACCACTACCTGCTGGGCAGTGCTTTAATTATTCTCCTAACATTGGTCTGTCTCCCACTCACTCACTCACCCAAGCCTGGCATTTTATCTTTATTTAATTGATCCTCACAGGGACATATTTTGCTTTCTCATGCTATACCTGCCTCTGCTTCCAGCATCTTTTTCAGATTATCTTCTCCCCATTTCATCATTGGAAGCCATTTGCTAATCTTGCCAAATTCTTACTCTGAATAACCACCCTAGAATACCCAGAGGTACTTCATAAATAACATCTGACATTTAGATAGATGGATGAGCTAGAAAAAAATAATCATCAATATTTGCTAAATTCAGGCTTCCAGTCAAAAGAAGCTTTCCTTATTTCAACTGACAACGTACATAGAGATCTCAAAACATTATTACACATATAAAAGGGCCACCATTGTGTAGTAGTTTGAGTGTTGGACTATGATTCCAGAGAAGATGGTTCAATTCCACACTCGGCCATTAAACCCACTGGGTGATCCTGAGCAAATCATAGGACGTTATCACACGCGGGGTCTCAAAGCGGCAAGAAAGTGGCATGGAATCAATCCAGAACCATACCGGAATGGACCCCACAAGAAAGCAGCATCATTCCAGTATGATTCTTGATTGATTCTGGTCACGGCAAGTGTAATTCCTTTTTCAAAAAGGAATTGAAAAGAACAGGGATGATGCCGCAATGCGCCGGGGATGGGATGGGATGGGGCGGGGTTTGCTACGACGTCGTGTGAACAGAGAGGCAAAGGATCCGGAATGATGCCGCAATGCACCGGGGATGGCACTGCTTTAGACCCCGTGTGATAACGTCCATAGTCTCTCAGCCTTAGGGGAAGGCGATGGCAAAACTTCTCTCAACAAATCTTGCCAATAAAGCCCCATTATAGGTTCACCTTAGGGTTGCCATAAATTGGAAATGACTTGAAGGCACACAACAGCAACAATACCAGCACAACTACACATATACAGATACTCACAAAAAGTCACCTTCTTTTCCAAATATTATATAGACTAATTCTCATTTGAGGTAGTTAAACTGTATCTGGATTGTAATACTGCTTCAAATTGTGGGTTTACATGATGAAATGCTGTTTTGGGAAACAAAAGACTACACACAGAAATTAGCACATGTTGCACTAGTTTTTGGTGTGCACATAAATAGCTGAATGGAAGAGCTCAGATTTGCATTCTGAAGTGGTCAGCCCTCCTTATCCACAGATTTTTTTCATCCACAGATTTAAGAATCCACAGCTTGAAAATACTTCAAAAAAAAAAAAAAAAAAAAAAAAAAAAAAAAAAAGAAAAGAAAAGAAATCCCAAAATGCAAACCTTGATTTTTCCATTTTACATAAAGGATAGCATTTTTTTATGCCACGGTACTGAATGGACTTGAGCATCCATGGATTTTGGTATCCACGGGTGGGTCCTGCAACCTAACCCCAGCAGTCCCACTGTATTTATGAACTTCACAAGAACTACTAAGACTTAGATATGACAGTTGAAGATAATGTTATTGTGAATATATAAAACTAACAAGTGTAAAGCTAACATTCAAGGTGAGGGAAAGAGAACTGTATGACATTGCTGGGTGCAGGCATTCATCTGGTATCCCTCTGCTTTTCTTTCTCTTATTAAGATAACCAGTTAATTCAGACGCTACAACTCATCTTTGTTCCTTCCTCTTTACAGGTAAAGATGAATACAGTCCAAGTAATGGGGCTGAGAAATCTGTGAGAGACCCACTAGCCTTTAGAGAATCCTAACCCTTAGAATGGACACTACACCCCATACATCCCATGTTGCTATAAATGTTAAACAAATTCAGGAACAAAAAACACAAGAAACTACCATTCTACTTATTAGGTCCAGTTTGAAATCTCTTCTACTTTTTCTCTGCTTATATGAGTTGCTTTCTTCCTCCTTTTGAATCCACCTTGAATTGTCAGCAGTGCAGTAATTTTTAAATGACTGAGATTAGATAGATAGATAGATAGATAGATAGATAGATAGATAGATAGATAGATAGATAGATAGATAGATAGATAGACAGACACATATAATCTCTCTCTCCTCTCTTTCTCTGTGCATATGTGTGTGTGTGTGTGTAATCTTCATTCAAGAGGTACCATTCACCTTCTGATACTTTATGATGACATCTGTCATTAAATTTTAGTTATCCTACATTTGTATTGCAGCTCTCTGCCAGTGAGACTGTAGCAACAGAAAATGCCTATTCTCATGTACATAAT
>JAIPUX010001880.1:29776278-29788858 GCA_020142125.1 Phrynosoma platyrhinos
AACAGAAATGTAACAGAACACTGTACAGAGATATAACTACATGCATGCTTTGTAACAGAGAATGAGGATAATATGTAGAACCTTCCATTTATATACTGAAAGCTATAAAGTCTTAATTTTCTAATCTAAAGTGAGTGAATTTTGTAAAACTGTCATTAAGAACAGTGGTGAAAAGTATGTGAGACATTACGTTTTTCTCTGTCTCTGTGATAAGATTGGCCTATTTTTTGTTCTTTAAAAACTGCCATAGCGTTTAAAATTGCAAATATGATCACCTTATTGGAACTGTTACTTTGTTAGTTGTGCTCTTTTATTGCAATAATTCCTAGAATAAAATACATTTTGTAAGATGCACTAGAGTACATTAACATAACCATTTTAAAGAGCAAATAAAGCTATTTTAGCTGCAACAATCTGAAACAAAAAGTAAACAAACATCTTTGTTATGCCTATATGTAAGAGACAGTACTGTGTAATTTTATATGACACACTGGGATGTTCCAAACACAATGTTTTAAACACAAACTAATACTTCAAAAGCAGTGCAATCTTAATAACTGCAGGGTAAACCCTTCAAATTCTACATATGATAGATCTTCAGTTATCTTCAAAGTCTCATAGACAAAAGGAACATTCCATTCTTACGAAAACACAAGCCTATTAATATACACTTAATATTGCTTATTAATGGCCAGATTTGTTTGTTTTTAATTGCTAGCCTTATAAAATCATGCCTCATTAAAATTATTCTAAAACAACAAGATGAATTTTACAACTGAAATATAATCATGGAGAATCAGTAAACAGATACTTTCAGCAAACAAGCTTAAAACTGGCAACAAATGGCATTAACAATACTGTAAAACAACAAGAACCTGGCTTTTAAAGTCAACAATAAACTAGGAAACATAAAAACATTTGAGTCTAACAATATGTTTAAAAAGACGATTCCCATTTAGCAGGGAATAGTTTAATCTTGACTTGAAACACTCAAAGCATGTTTCAGTGTGAAGATCATCCTGCAAAAGATCAGCTGCAAAAGATCTCTCAAAAAGCATCAACATAGCATTGCACTGGTTAGTTTAAATATTTTTTTCCAGTTACAATGAATGAGCCGTACCTTTTCCACTTAGAGCGTTCACAGTCTGCTTATCCAGACCATATCAACTTGAACCAAAAGCTACAACACAGGAGTGCAGCAAAGCACACATACACACATCTCAAGAAGTCCAAACAAGCCAACTGTATTCAGCTATACAGGATGACAGTCTGTTCTCGTCTCAAGAGGGTACGTCTAAGAGCCTGTAGAGAAACAAATGTGTAGTGCCAAATCTTAATCCCTTTGCTGAATTTCACATGGTGCTGCCTCACCTCTTGAAAACCTATCTTTCCAATAGCCTAGCCTTTTACAAACAAGCATAGCCCCTGTAAAAAACCAAGCAGAAAAAGAAAATACGAGTTGTATCACTTGCTGAAATGTTTCCGGATATGGTATGTTTGTTGATATTTATGTTACAGTAAATTAAATGCAATGCAATAAAACTGAAAGCACAGACTGACATAATTGCAGAATCACATGGATTCTTGCAAACCGCAGTTTTCTGAAGAGATGCAATACTTGAACTCCATTGCTTTATTTCAATTAATAGTTATTTACAGGACCTACATATGCATTCCTTTATTATTACATTACTTCAAAGAAAAAATATGTTTGAAGGAAAACGAGAGAGAGAGAGCGCCACATTTTAGAGAAAAAAAATGCAAAAACATTTCTTCCTCACCTTTGAAGAAAACCTTTTGCAACATATGGAATATGCAGAACCCTAAGTAGCATTGTACAGTGACCAACCCTTCACAAAATGGACTGTGAAGGTCAGAAAATACAACAGTACTGTGACTAACACACAATGATGTCTAAGGGCCTCGGCAGACGACTCAATTGAGCCGTCTCCGAGGCCAGGAAGAGGAGGGGCCACCGCACGCGCGGCGGCCCTTCCTCTTCCTGAGGTCGCCCTGAACGCTTCCGGGCCACCGCACGCCGGACGCGTTCAGGGCGACCTCCCTCCACAGCGTCCGGACGCGCTGTGGAGGATAAGTCGCAAAAAGGGCGCCCGCCGCTTTTAGGGCGCTCTTTTTGCGACTTATGAAAGGAGTGCCTTTTTGGCGCTCCTTTCAGGGTCGCCGGGGAGGCGCCACGGTGAGGCTGCCATAGCCCCGCGGCGCTCCGGACCAGGGCGCTCCAAACGCCCTGGTCTGCATCCCCCCTTAGTTCAAAATCTTCTGTTTGAGACCAAGGTAGCAACAAAGTCATTTAGCAGTCCATCATTCAGGTGACACAAGAACTACATGACTTCAGTTTTTACCCCAACATTATTTTTACCCCATTAGTGAAAGCTGGAATGCAACTCTCTTCCCAAATAGCTAACAAAATGAAATTACTTCATTAAAACTGACCTTGTAGTCAGTGACTTTGGCTGGATTCAGTAGAATGAGTTAAAAGAGAGAGATATGTGCATGAGTAATAGTTATGTGAAATGAGGAAGCAGAGCTACAAAGAAAAGCAGTGCAGATAAGTAATTTTTATAATGTCTAATAAATGTGATTTTTCATATAAAATTAAGTAAAAACAGTTCAATCTTATTCATGTTTACTCAGAAGCAAGCCACATTATATTCAATTGGACTTAATTCTTAGCTAAGCATGCATAAGACTTACTGTATATACTCATGTATAAGTCTAGAAATGTAGGTCAAAGAATTGACCCACAAAACCTGAGTCAACAGGTCAGTTTAAGTACAGTATCTTAACTCTTTTTTAAAAAAAGGAACCATCCCCTTGTGAAAGGGCTATAATCTGTCCTGGAAGCACTGACACCACTCCCCCATCCATCCAATCTTAAGAGTGAGTGCAAAGAATTATGTCTGCTGAAATTTTGTAACTTCTTTGACATTGTTTTACTTTCCTTCATCCTTTAGATCAGGGGTAGGCAACCTAAGGCCCAGGGGCCGGATGTGGCCCCCTGAGGCCTTTGGACCGGCCCCAGGCCGGTCCTGCCACCGCCGCCTCCCCCGCCATGATGATATTGCTTATTGTTGTTATTACTTGTTCTTGGGGTTTTCTTGGCAAAATCTCCACAGGGGTTTTGCCATGGCTTTTCTGGGGCTGAGAGAGTGTGCATATATATTTTTTATTTTTTTATTTTTTATTTTAATTTTAATTTATTTATTTGTTTATTTATTTTTGGTGCTTCGGCCCCCCAATTGTCTGAGGGACAGCAACCCGGCCCCCGGCTCAAAAAGGTTGCCTACCCCTGCTTTAGATCCTTTACCCTTGACTTATCCATGGGTCATATCAAAATCCATCATTCTGGCCCCAAAACTTGCCCTTGACTTATACATGAGTATAAGTATATACAGCAGAAATAATGCAATTTGACACTGCTTTAACTGTCACGGCTCAATGCTATGGAATCCTGGGATTTGTAGTTTTATGAGATATTTGGCTTTCTCTGTCAGAGAGCTCTGGTGCCACAATAAACTACAAATCCCAGCATTCCATAGCATTGACCCATGGCAGTTAAAGCATTGTCAAACTGCATTATTTCTCCAGTGCAGATTAGGCCTTAGTCTACTAATAAGAAAAAAGGTGGACTTGACTAGGCAACAATAATTGTTGTTACTGGCAATAAAAATAGGCATCGCTCCAGAATGTTGAGATAAATGGGGGAAATTACTTTAAACCAGTTTACGGCAGGGATGGCCCAGTCTCAGTGTGGAAGTGGCCTCACATCATGGAGACAGAAGTCTACAGTCTGTCTCTGGGTTTGAGTTTGAGGTTGTTGGCCCTGCGTCATGAAGGCAGGTCAGAGCGAGGGCAGGGAAAACTGGTTCATTTGGCCCGTGTAGACATGCCGTTAGTTTTCACATGTTAAAAACAGTACTTTGAATTAGGACCTGAAATGAACAGGTAGCTGGTGCAGATAATAGCATTGGCATAAAGGGGTTGTATTAAAAAATGTACATTTGGGGGCAAATCCTGTGCCAAGCCACCTTCAAATATGTGTAGACACATTAAATCCCCTCCCCAACATTCGAAGAACTCCTAAAAATGGTGACAGGAAGTGACATGACATCATTTCCCATTGCTATTTTGGAGGGGAAGCAGAGGGGAAAAGAACTTAGGGAGGGACGTGGGTTGGAAAATTGGTTGCCATGCAGTTGCCGACCCCTGATTTAGGGCATGCATAAGGTGGCTGCCTCAGACTGAACATCACACCACCTATACTTTGAATAGGAATATGACAGTAAAATTCCCACGCACAATATTTTTGGCTCTTAATATATACATCCCACTTTTAAAAATAAAATATGTCTGATTAATGATAGCTATAGAAACAAACAGGTCTCCTGATAATCCTGTTCAGGAAGCACTTTAACAGAACAGTTAATGTATTAAAAGCTTCTGTAAGAATGTTTACTCTTTTTGATTGATTCTATTACTTGTCTCCTATCAGGCTATTTTAGAGCTAAGTAATTCAGGCACTGTTGTCATAAACTGACTGCTGATTAGGAATTAAACAGACTGTAACTTATATTCAGGCTGGCCCGTTTCAAGATTGTCTTGGATTTGCAGCATATTCTCCCTCGCCATTCCCTCATGGGTAATGTAGACTGGAACTAAAGTCTTCAAAATCATATCTCATGTGGAACTGCTTAAAATGTGCAGTTGTGAACTAATAAATAAGCACTGTGTGTCACAAGTTTTAAGGATTTCTAAAGCATGCAAATAGGCTCTTTTACCTGTCTGTCACACTGCTACATTAGTTTTTAACTGCAATATTTTGTGACTGTCTGCTATTATTTACATATATTAACTCAGGGGTAGGCAGCCTTTCCCCTTTAAGGGCCGAGGGACTTCAGCTCCCAGAAGCCTCAGCCATGTTGGCCAATAGTCCCATATTGGCCAATAGCTCCTGGGATTCTGGGAGCTGAAGTCCCTCGGCCTTTAAAGGGGAAAGGTTGCCTACCCCTGTATTAACTGTTTGCCTCTTCCAGGATATATCTGGGAAAGTTTTGACCTTTAAAGCTCTACAGAGCTCAGGTCCAGACTATCTGAAAGTCCTTATCTCCCTACAGAAGCCTTTCAAGCTTTAAGATCTGCAGGGGAGGGTTTTCTCGTGGTCCCATCACTTTCACAAGGTGAGGAAGAGAGAGCCTTCACCCTAGCTGCTCCCAGGCTGTGGAACTGCCTCCTGCAAGAGGTCCAGTTGGTCCCCTCCTCTGGTCCCTTTCCATAGACAGGCAAAAAACTTTTTATTCAGGCAGGTCTTTGAGATCTAAATTATGTAGAGTGGTATGCATGAAGTGGTGAGCTGTACTTTATTTTATTTTTAATCTTTTACTAGTAATTATGAGTTCCCATGCCTTGGATCAAACATCCATCAAAACAGTAAAGAAATCAGGAGAAGACTAGGAATAGGAAAAGCAGCTGTGAAAGAACTAGACAAGATCCTAAAGAGTAAAGATATACGACTAAGCACCGAAGTTAGAATTGTCCAAGCCATTCTATTGACCATACCATGCACAGATGAAAAAGCTGGACAGTGAAAAATGCCAACAGAAAGAAAATCAATTGATTTGAGATGTGGTGCCAGAGAAGAGTGCTGAAGATACCATGGATAGCCAAAAAGATTAACAAATGGGTTCTTGAACAGATTAAGCCTGAAATCTCCCTGAATGCCAAGATGACGAAAATGAGGCTGTCATATTTTGGCCACATAATAAGAAGGCATGACTCATTAGAAAAGACAACAATGCTAGGAAAGATGGACGGAAATGGAAAGAGAGGAAGACCACACACTACATGGGCAGATTGTTAAGGAGGTCATGGGTATGAATTTATAGGACCTAAGTAGAGCAGTGGAGACAAGGGTCTTAGAGATGTCTCATCCAGAGGGATGCCGTAAGTCGGAGTCAACTCGAAGGCAGTTCACAACAACAAACAAAATGTTTTAAATGTGTTTTTGATTCTTTCAACCAGTTTTCTTTAAAAAATGGTTATTTAATTCTTTTTTTAACTTTTGTAAAGTAAGATTTTAATGTAATCTTGCTTTACATTCCTTTAACTTGCCTTGGATCTCCTCTTGGAAGAAAGGGAGGTATAAATTCAATAAATAAATAAAGTTGTTGTGATTAGAAGCTTTTTTTCATGTTTTGTATGTTTGTGTACCATTTTATCGGTTTTGTGTTTCTGATTCTTGAGCACCACACAGTTTCTTTGGCCTCTTCAGGAACATTGGTAAATGCTTGATGGTCTTGATCAATGAGGTCTAAATATATGTTTCCTCAAAATACATGCCTAGTCGCTTCTTACCATTAGACCACACACTTAACTGCTCTTAAACAGCAAAACTCAGGTCTAATGCTTTTTGGGACTCTGACTATCCTGAGACCATCTTATTACCTTTTATTGCTTCATGTACCTGGTGGTGCTTCATTCCTAACAATGGCAGGCCGATTTCCATAATTGAGAAACAGGCTGTTATGCCTCCTTCAGATCTAGAGGGACGTAGATCTTGTAGCCCTATCAGTAAATAGCAGACATTGGTGCAAAGGCAAAATACAAATATATAGTTGGTGTACAAAAGATCAAAACTTTTTTGATACAGCTGTATGGGCTCAGCCTAGCACTGGGCAGCATATCCAGGCATCAACAACCCATGTTATATCATGGGCCCAAGCCCCTCAATCAGCCTGCTGAAGGGACAACCAAGGAGTGACAACCATGGAGTTTGACATAACCATGAACCACGGTGAAGTGAGGTAGGTCCCCTGGTGCCTGGAAGTGAGGTAGGTCAAACAGCTTCTGAACTGTTTGTGATCCTGTTGGCAAGTTATCCTCACTAGCAGGGAGGACAGGTACACAGGCCCTATTTTCCCCACACTATATCCCTATTCACACTGCTAAATAACAAGTGAAGAAACACCAACAAAACAGAGTAGCCTGATATCCATAAAATCTTCAAGCTAAATCAAGGCAGTGGGTAGGCTCAAAGAGACCAAATGTCAGAAGACATGTGCGACAAATACATTTAAGCCCTCAGCATCTGCCTACGAGGGCCTATCTACCAGATATCCAGATTTGGTCTACTGCAGGTGGTCCCTACATTGTTTTTGAGGGCTCCAGACTTCTCTTAAATATCATCCCCTACTAGGCAAAAGCTCTTGGAGGGCATTCGGGAGCAACAGTTTGTGCTTTAAATAGGTTATGCTCTGGGGACGGGGGATCTAAAAAGACAAAAATAAATACCAGAACTGGGTGTCCAGTGGCTTCCAACTTCTTTATTTCAGTTAGTCTCAAAGGTGTTACAAGATCTCTCTACTTCTCAACTGAGCGTATCATGTAGATTCATGTATCAAGAACACACTTGGTTTGGCATTCTGTTCTGTCAGAGGAATTTGTGAGAATCTACCGGATGCATCCAATTTGGGGGAGGGAAGGGAAGGTGCACTTCTAACTTTGGGAGAAAAACTCTTTTAGTACAAAGAATGAACTTTCCCCCTAGACTTCATCCATTCTTTTTAGACCTACATATTTTAATTTTTCCATTCTTTGTAATCACAGGCACCATAGTTGTCTATCATGCAGTCAGTTCTGTAATCTTCTCAATTGCACCTGCTTCTTCCATTCTCTCTAACGCAAATTCTACTTTGTGGAGTGAGAGAACAGGAATTCCATGTAATGTATATATGGATATGCTTCAGCATTATCCTTCAAAATAATATCCACATAATCTCCATTTAAGAATACAAGATCTCCAAATATTCCCTCAATGTGTTCTCTGTTTTTGTTTTCTTTGTTGGCACGTAAACTGTGCAGCTGCAATGGTTATCTATCTTTGATCTCCCAGTCAAATACACAGTGAAATAGAATATTTTATCCTTGAAGAAAGTTAGTGGAGAAGATTGTCCCAAACAGGTTAAGGAACCAGCTGGATTGTTGAAGGTAGTATCATCAGATTTCACCAGAGGGACTGGCTTAAGGCAAAATTTTGTTTCATTTGATATTACTGTTGCTCAGCTAAATCAAATTTAAAATCTATGGACTTGCCACTTAATTTCACCCTCCATGTTAACTCTGTATCCTCAGTAGCAAGAGATGCTAGAAAAAGTGGGCCCAGACTGCCATTCTTTACCTCTCTCACTATTGTAACACAAAGACTACAGCAAATTATCCTTTTTATTACACTTATGCCACTGGACTCCTATGACTGGGCAAACCCCTTTTGAGCCATCACCTCTCCCACATCTTGTACAGATGAAAAAAAAGTATGTATTTACCTTGAGTTTACTTCATGGCCTTGTTGAGATTCTTTTGGTACTTTTTGTAGAAAAGTGATTTCATTTCCAGGGTTCCTTCCTTGCAGCTTCTATTCTCTTTCTCTCTCTTGATTTTTAACCACTTTGGAATGCCTGGCCACTTCTGTTGTGGTATGAAGTCTTGAGTCTTACTATCTGCAGTCTGTTAGACAATCATTTGCCAGGATGACCATCACTACTCTGTTTTCAGTATGTTCTTCCTTTTTGTTTCTAACATCATTTTATACAGGCCTCACACAAAGGATTCCACTATTTCCCCAGGACTTTGAACTTTCTGATCTGATGAACACATGCTCTCATAAACTACATTATTTTGAGGAATAAAATGCTAATCAAAACTAGCCAGCATACCACTTGGCTATCTTTTATGATTCTCTACAGTAAAGATAAAAGATATGAAGACATGGCCTGTTTCCTCCTAAAGTCTACCAGTGGGACTTTATATGAAACCAGAAAATCTTTCCTTCCAGACTGACCACTCTTTGGGTCTGCGGATCCTTCTAGAGTTAAAAATTGTGCCATGGCATGCAATTATAAAAAGGTTTAGTGCTTGGGCTTCTGGCACCATGTTTGGTTGTTGACAAAAGAAGGTAGACCAAAATACATTCCTAACTGAAGAACAGCTTATTGCTATTAAGAGTCCAGAATAGTAACGTACCAGCCTCAGATTAAACGTAGTGATCTCTGGTTGGAATAGGAATAGTTGGAATAGAGCCAGCATGGCATGGTGATTTGAGTGTTGGGGATCAGGGTTTGATTCCTGCTCAGCCATGAAATCTACTTGGTGATCTTGGGTAAGTCACATACTCACAGTCTCAGGGGAAAGCAATGGCAAACCTCCTCTGAACAAATCTTGCCAAGAAAACCCCATGACAGGGTTGCCTTAGGGCCACTATAAATCAGAAAGGATTTGAAGGCACACAACAACAACAACAACAACAACAACAACAACAACAACAACAACAACATCTCCCTAGCTGGAATAGGAATATAGTAGTACAACTCCTGATCATGCTTGCCCTTCACCTCCTCCACACTGATATACATAAAAATGGTCAGTTGGTCCTGTCTGTGCACAAACTAAAAGATTTTCAATATCATTAGACATTTTTGACTTACTAAAACTTTCCACAATGCTTGCAAATAGTTATATATCTGTAGAGAGATTTTGTAGCACCTTTGAGACTAAACGAAATAATTATTTCCCCCCTATTTTGTCCCTCTCCATTTGCCACCCGCGAACGGGTGAGGGATGCGGACTTCAAGTCCACAAAAACAGAGGGGCAACTGTATTTGTAATATAGCCTATAAACATTATACATTACTCCATTCTATGGTTCAAACATATGAATGAAGATAGGTTCTTCAGGCATCTGGAATAGAAGCAATCTGTCCTTGCCAATCAACTTCCTCACCCTCTTCTCCCAGAAAACTAGATGAACATCAGTAGTCACTCTACAACTGCAGAAGGAGAAAAGAGGAATGATTCACAGGAGAATCAGCTACAATTGTAGGAAAACAAAAAGTGCAGAAGAAAAGCTCTTGAGATTCCTTGTCTTTCAATCTTCATGACAAATATATTAACAGTTCTCAAAGGGAAATAGGGAGGTATTGTTTAATATGATTTTGTATTGAGACAGGGAAACAGGACAACAAAATTGTGGAATAAATGTGGATAGCCATGACTTTAGTAAATTGTATATTATTCATAAACCCAAATACTTTTCAACTAATGGAAGAAAGGGAGAGAATACAACTAGATAGGTAGCCCAGACCAATGTGGTTGGGGTGTCTGATAAATTAGAGCTAATTATTGCATAGATTTACCAGTTCAAGGAGAGTTTAGAACAGTTCAACCGAGGTCTGCCAGGACTGCAGAGGCTCCAACCCTCCGATTACCTCCCCTCAATCAACTGCCACACCCTCACCTTACCTTCCCCTTTCCAAATTCATATAGTGTTTAGCATTCTCCTCCCTTCCTGCTATATCCACTAGTCAGTGGCATCACTAGGCTTGATGTCACCTAGTGTGGTAAATCATGGTGTCACACACACCCATGACCTCCTCCCATACCACACCACACAGAATCCTTAGTAATGTTTTTATACTAATGTTACTCATAAATCATGAGTCCCATATATCACTGAATGTGATGGCAAAAGCTGTGACATAAACAACAAGCAAAATTAAAATTATACCTTTAAATTACAATATCATATGTGTAGCCTAAAAGTATTTACATGTACATAGTTTCATGGGGTTAAAGTGAAAATTTGGTAAGATACCATGTTTTTAAGAAAAATTTTAAAATGTGGTGCCTCTCCTTTCTCCTCCCATTGAGCCTTGCCCCAGTTGTGCCATCTCTTCTACTGAGCTCCAGCATTTTAAAGGGACATGGGTGGACATCACATCCCATTTCTGCCACAAGGCAGATGTTTGGAGAGCACCCTTTAGGGTGTCACCTTGTGTGGTCTTAACCCCTTGTGTCCCCTAGTGATGCCCTTGCCACAAAGCAGCCTGCAAACAACTCATCACTGTAGACTTTGGTGTAACTGTGAGGGAACATATCTTTCAGAATTACAAGTGAGAGCAACCAAGGAATGTTTAGCCAATTCCCATCTTTCAGCATTATGAATACCAAATATAAAAATGGAGGGAAGCAGTATTATTCCTGTTCTAAAATCATGCCACTTTCCCAAAATCTTTTAAGGCAAAAAGATTCATGGGAATTTCTGTGTATGTAATATTCCTTAGGACTGAGACAAGAACATATGTCCAACTAAAATAATGGTTTGACATTTGTACAGTACAGTACAGTACTGGGAAAATTTGTGATGGTTTTGCTGGGGCTGCAGATTTTGCTGAATACTGCCTTCTAGGGGCAGGTTACTTATGTTTCCAGCTATACACTTCTGTGCAGTTAGATCACCTGGGCTGGCCAATATAATGGTCTTAGAATGGTCATTCTCTGGTCTTTGTGAATGCAGGCATGTTAGCAAATATGGCAGTAGAGCTCAGAACACAAGATATTGTTTGCTTGCTCTCCGCTATGCTTCAACAACATCAGCTAGCAGCTCAACAGTGGACAGATGACCCAAGAGGCCAAAAGTATTCCCTCCACTCCAATAAAATTTTGGCTTTGACCCAAATCCTCATTCTAAATAACATCTTGTCACTCAGACACACACTGAACTGTCAGACTGCTCACCCCACATATCTGCTTGATGTCTTTTTCATGGTTTAGTAACAGAATATCAGAATAAAGGAATTGCATGCATATAATTTTCCTTAGTTTGTGATACTTCCAGTGACTAAAAATAAGTGTTCAGATCGTACATTAGAAGCAGTACAGGTCTGTCTGTCACTGACAACGATGAGAGTTTGACCATTTTGTGCAAACCTGGTTTGCAAGGATGATAAAACCTCTTTTTGATAGTCCTGATGTGCCAGCAAACAGTGATATGTCAAAAATTGCAAAATTATGCATAAGGGGAACAGGGAGTGTTGAAAGGTTCTTTTCAATTTTGTCCTTGGATAATCAAACTCTGGTTTGGCATTACATCGCAACTGACCTAATGCAATAAATGTATACTTTCAAAATCTAGTGCTAGATAGTTTGAATGTTTCATATATGACCCTTCTACCATAAATGCCATCTTTAAAGACTGGTAATAAAAGCAATTGGCCTATGACCCTTATTGTTTGTGAAAGTAGAGGGAACCCTGATACCATCTAGCACAAATTCTGCTTTATTCTTATAAGCTTCTTTAATTTGCTGTGATCTACCTTGCAATACAGCCAGTCTGTTCTTGGCAGCCCCAGCAAACCCAAAAGTATATCGGGTTTGTTCAAACACACTTTAAGTGCTTTTCTGGCATATAAACAATGGCATTCCCTTTCTTCTTTCTGAATTTGCAGCTCCGGCAGGAGAATGGTAACAGTCTATTTAGACATTATGAAATTGTGTTGGTCTGACAGTGACCTCATGAATTGTATTCAAGATCATCTAGTGCTCCAAAAGTATGGTATTGAACACACTATTCTTTCAGTGAACTTGCCTGTCGTCCTAATTAAATATAGGGATCAAAATTCAAAAAGAAAAAAAGCTCACAAAAACCTACACACTTGTTTTCAAGCAGATGCTGTGGAGTTGTCTTTCTCTAAAACAGGAGTAGGAATCAAGCAGCCCCCCAGATATTGTT
>JAIPUX010001880.1:29792688-29804542 GCA_020142125.1 Phrynosoma platyrhinos
TGAGGGTGACTTGTAGGTGTGGCCTTTAGATGACGCATGCCTAAAAGTTTCCAGGAAAGCGACCTCTTGCCGTCATATGCCGAGAAAAACTGCTCCAAAAAGGAGCCAATTTTTTCCACTCATTTGTTCAAAATGCGCACCTTCGCATGTGTGTATGTATGCAGCACGTGTTGCACGTGTGGCGGAAAGCAACTCGGTGATCCAGAGCATGCACCCTACAATGCAAGCTTTAATTTAAAGCGCCCTATGCTTCCAGGTGTGGGTGCACTAGTGCAGGTACGCATGAATATTAGAACCCTAACCCTAACCCTAATTGTAACCCGAAACATGCGCCCTAGCAACTGTCCTCTGTTATCACAATAAATGCATTCTTTTGCATGTATACTTGCTGTCAGCATGCACAGCAGTTTGCATGAAAGAGGCTTTTATGACCTCTTCTGTGCAGGTATGCAGGTATGCATAAGACCTGCACACCACTTCCTGGCATGATTGGGGGGGGGGGCTCCTGAAGTAACATTTGTCCATGTGTCCTGTTGACCATGTCCCTTGCATGACTACCAGCTGTATGTATCAAGTCTGTCCACACAAACCTCCCTTGCATGTACCTCTCCCCTCCCATCTGATCTGTGTGGAACATGTTTTGTGGAGGATGATGGAGTGTCTTTTCAGTTGACAAACCAGTTCCTTCGCCCCAAGTGTGACACAATCAGACAGTGGCACCTGTCTACTGCACCCACTCCTTGGGGCGAAGCGGAGTTCAGCGAATCCTTGCATGATATGTGGGTGCATGACAGATCCTGTGCAGGTGCTCAGGGATGCCAAACTTCAGTCACCTTTGTGCACAGAGAGTGACAGACTGTATACCACCGTGTAACAGGTCCTGTGCAGGTACGCAGGGGTGTTTTCCTGCACAGATGTGCAGGTATAGAGAGTTGGTCCTGTGCACCTGCACATGCATTTGAGAACAAAAAAAATTAAAGCAGCCGCTGCCAGACCATGTGGTTGCTCCATCTCCCTTTGCAGTGTCCTTGGGGCTGACAATGCGGTTGCTGGGGCTTCAATACAGCCTTGGAAAAGCTGCATTGACTCCCCCCAGTGCAGCTGACCCATCCCCATTTAGGGCAACCTGAGGGCAGGCAATGTGGTTGCTGCAGCTTAGGGAAAAGGCAACTTCAGGTCACCTTTTTCCTGCCCATCTGCATAGCCCCAAAGACTTTGTAAAAAGGAGCTTTTTTTGTCAGAGATTTGTTAATTGTGGTCCAAAACACACTGCCGAAATAATCCAGTTTGAGGCCACTTTGACTGCCCTGGCTCAATGCTAGGGAATCCTGGGAATTGTAGTTTATTGTGGCACCAGAACTCTCTAACAGAGAAGGCAAAGGGGGAATGCAGACCAGGGCGTCCAGGATGCCCTGGTCCGGAGCACCGCGGGGCCATGGCAGCCGCACCACGGCACTCCTGCGGCGTCCCTGGAAGGAGCGCTAAATCAGCGCTCCTTCCTCAAGACAGTGAAAGTGCGCCCTAAACATGTAGGGCGCACTTTCGCTGTCTTTTCCGCCGCAGCGCATGCGATCGCTGCGGCGGGAGGTTGCCCTGGAAGCACTGGCCGTGCGGAGGGCAGGCAGCTTCCAGGGCGACCTCAGGGAGGAAGGAGCGCCGCGCGTGCGGCTCCTCCTCCTCTTCCTGGGCTCGGAGACGACCCTTTTAGTCGTCTGCCGAGGCCCTAAATGTCTCACAAAACTCAGAATCTCCTAGCATTGAGCACAGGCAGTTAAAGCAGTTTCAAACCAGATCATTTCTACAGTGTACTTTGGGCCTGCGCACCTGTACTACATGTTTAACATTCAAAATGTTAGGATTAAACGAGTTTTAAATCCTGAGTACAATTAAATTTGGATATGAAGATCTTAATATTCAATCATAAATAGAATAAAAAGAGGTAATACTTTGGGTTTCTAAAAACAAAACATTAAAGGAGTATACAAAGTAATTCATTCCCTGTTGAATTTTGGAACGTTCTTGCTCTTGCTGTTGTTGTTGTGTACCTTCAAGTTGTTTCCAACCTATGGCAACCCTAACGTGAACATATCACAGGGTTTTCTTGACAAGATGTGTTCAGCGGGGGGTTGCCTTGCCTTCCTTTGAGGCTGAGAGAGTGTGTCTTGCCCGAGATCACTCAGTGTGTTTCCATGGCTGAGCAGGGATTTTTTTTTCTCCAGAATTGTAGACTAGCACATAAAACATTACACCATGTTATCTCTGAATTTTATTACATTATCTCCCTTCACAATCTATGCATATCTGAATACAAAATCTACCTAGAATATGACATATCAGAAAACAACTACCGTATTTTCCAGCGTATAAGACGACCCGCGTATAAGACAACCCCCCCATCTTTCCAGTCAAAATATAGAGTTTTAGCACCTCTACCCTCATTATCCTTATATCCGGCGTATAAGACGACCCCCCCCCTCTTTAGCCACAGATTTTGCAGGTAAAAAAGTAGTCTTATACGCAGGAAAATAAGGTAATCTATTTGGTATCATAAAATAGCAAGAAACCTGCATTGATCATTTTCTCCACCAGAGGTCATATCAATCCCAGTTTCAAATAAAATTTGTCAATAAACACATTGAAAAACTGTGTTTAAATCTGTTTTAACATGTCAGACAATTTAAGATACACCATATGCATATTTAAAATGTATTTACATTGAAAATGTTATGACCAGGATGTCATGGTTATTCTCTCGCTTATAAAAGCTACAGTACGGACACAGCATATTAATACCATGCAGTATCATGGCTTGAATCTTATACCATGCAATGTTGTACCTTGCAATTGTCTGTGATGAGACTCATTTCAAAAACAATAGTAATAACAAAAACCAGACAGGTGAGCTTTTGGTCATTGGAAAAGAAAGATTAGATTAGGATCATTGCCTCCCTTTCAGCTGTGTCTTAAATCTTTAAATGTACAGGCAGGCAAAACTATTTTTGAAAAGTGAAGACTATTCTGTGGGCTAGTAGCAGTGAAACTAATTCATAATTCTGTGTTCATTAGACTTAGATTGTGGTATTCACTCACTGATGACACATTAACAATTCTCTATTTTTTTCTAGTGATTTCACCTAACTTTTTAGATTCCTCAATTAATGTTGAAGTTTGAAATATGCTTTCGTGAATTAGGTCATTAGAAATCATTTAGGATAAGTATCTCTCTTTCTGTCACATTTAATAAAACAGAAAAGCCTGCAGCCTCAGGGAAAGTATTATTAGAACTGAAGGAAATGTATTACATGTCTTTGCCATTACCGGTAGGCAAAATAGTTCTTGTTTACTTTCTGGAACCTAGGTAAGATACCCGGATTTGAGGAACAGAAGAACAGCTAAGTTTGGGAAAGAAGAAAAAAAGGACTATAGGCACTGGTGAGGTTGGAGAGGTACAGATGAATAACAAACAACTGAAGAGGTTTTAAGATATGATCCCATGCTTTGGGGCAGTTTTTCTCAACCTGATGATCTCCAGATTCCTTCTATCCTCCAAGTACAATTACTGTATATACTCATGCATAAGTTGACCTCATGTATAAGTTGAGGGCAGGTCTGGGGGCCAAAATTAAGGATTTGGGTATGATCTATGGATAAATTGAAGGTAAAACTTAGGGGCATGTAACAAAGGATGTGAAGGATGAAGCAAAGGAAAGCAATGCCAAAGAACTTACAAAATTCCAGCAGACATAATTATTTGTGCTTGCTCACCCTATAAGCTGGATGGATGAGGACAAAACTGGTGGAATAAATGGATGTGTAAGGGAGGCAACCAGGCATAGACAGGGCCACAAAAAGATTGCACATGTCGAAAAGGATGTAAAGGCAAAAGTTAAGGTAAAGTATTAACTGTCCCATTCTCTGAGTAGAGTGGCAACAGGCAAGAGCTTACTTAGTCCATCCAGGCAGAACCTAAAGAAGCATCAACCTTCTCTACTCTCTTGGCACTCCTTTGAGGAGAAGCACCAAAGAGCTGCCACTGCCACCATTTTCCTGCCCATGCATTCAAACAAGGCAGAAGCAGCAATGTGGCAGAGAGAGTAAAGGAGGTCAGTCTCTCTTTCAGGGGGTACCAAGATGGATTAAGCTCTTGCCTGTTGCCATTCTACTCAGAGAATGTGATGTTCCCTTTTTGGATAAGAGTTAAGGTACAGTACTTATAATGATTCATGGACGACTCAACCCAGGAGTTTGAGTTAGATTTTTGGCAACAAATTTCTAGACTTAAACACAAGTATATACAGTATATTATAGGCTTTGTAGTCTATACGGGGGGGAATTCCAGATTGGATACAGGCAACTTTAAAAGAACAAAAAGAGACACTTTGAAGAAGCAAGTTACAAAATGTGTATAACTTCCATGCCACTGTCTGTAAAGCTCATAGTCTGTCTGACACTGGTTTGACAGAGATAATTAATGGTTACTTGGCCAATTGAATAATTAAAAATTAAAATAGTGTTGATGCTAGTGAATTAATTTTCAAATTTCTAACCTTTAAGATTATCACATTAATTTTCAAACCTAAGGTTCCAAGCTTTGATTACACTGTAGGCTATATTTTATATTCTAAGGCCTATCACCCTAGGTAGGCATGGATTTTTATCATACAAAAAGACAGGGTATCCTGGAACATGTTAAACTTGGTTATCATGAACAAATGGAACCAAGGTAATTCGCAAAAGTGCTTTCAATGTAGGGGTAAGAAGTCACTGCCTCTCCTCCACAGTATTAGAGATCCTCAATTTGCATTGAGCACATCATGCTAGCTCCCACTTCCTTCCCACTCTGTATGTTAGCCCAGAAGCTCAAACACACCCACTGAGAGGTCTTTGTGTACTTTTCAGGGTAAAAGGTATGTTTAGGCATTGTAGTTCTTTGATTCCATCAAGCAACACCTATTCTTTTACATGGAAGAGGATTACCAGGCATGATGCCCAAAGCCCATGAGGTTTGGGAGAATATCCCACATACAACCAAAGTAACAATCACCTCTTTCCCTTCTTAGTTTCATTGACTGAGAGAGCCTTACCTATTATATTCCACTATAAGTCACCCTCCTGCATAAGTCGAGGGCAGGTTTGGGAGTCAAAATTATGGATTTTTATATGACTCATGGATAAGTCAAAGGTAAATCTTTGGCGCATTTAACAAAAGATCTAAAGGATCAAACCAAGGAAAACAATGTCAAAGAACTTACAAAATTCTAGCAGGTATAACTGTTTGTGTTCACACTAAAGGCTGGATGGATGAGAGAATAAAGCAGGGTCAGTGCTTCCAAGACAAATTACACTCTTGCCTTTCACCAAGGGATGGTCCCTTTTTTATATAAGAGTTAAAGTACAGTACTTACATTGACCCGTAGATAAGTCAACTTGGGGTTTTGGGGGTCAATTTTTGACTAAAATTTCTAGACCTATACATGAAAATATACAGCAACCTAAAAAGTTTTGTTACAGTAATTTGAGGGTTATAGAACTCATCGCTTTCAGTAATTCTGTCCTTCTTATTTGTCGGTGGAGATCTGTCCAGGTGAGTATCCAGTGTATAGGGTTCTTTCTGGACTACATTATTCACCACTTCACTCACACATATACAGACAGAAATTAATAAAGTTTTGCACTCATGATCTCAAAATCACTTGATTCTCTTTGCTGTGGGAGTTGGTGCTGGAAACAGAAGAATGTGGGCCTAAAGGAATGTTTTTGTGTGGGTGTATGGATCCCCTTGACCCTGATTTCCACTCATGATCTCAGTGTTCATGTATGATGTGGACTATAGGGGATTTAAAAAACTGCTCTGCATCTGATGACTCCTTGGCTCTATCTCACCTTCCCTGTGGACGTCAATTGCCATGCCCTGCAGTTGCAGCTAAGAGGGAAAAAGTTTTATTTCAATTTCTATGGAATGTAATATATGGGCAGTCTGCAATATTTTCATGTATTAGTATTCATGTACTAATAGTATTCATGTACTAAAAAGCCTTTTGAGATCACATCTCAGTTGAATGAATCTTTTGTCCATACAACACACCTTTCTCTCTTCCCTTAACAATGCACCTCAGTGCAAAACACAAACAAATCCTCCATTAGCCATAGTTTCATCTTGTCTCAACTGGGAAGTTGTGGTTACCATTTCTGGAATAAATATGGTTCTCGAAACATGGGAGAACTACGGTTGATCAGAATCTTTTACACCATCTTCCGCAAAACTCAGAACATTACTTTAAAGAAGCAATTTGACCTGTATGTTGTTACATTTTACTTACTTTTCCATTTACTGTTTTTGAAAACTAACTTCAACATTTTAAAAAAAACTGCCTCAAATCCTGCCTAATTACCTCCCCAAGGTAATAAGGAAATGCTAGCTCTTCTGTCTGTGTAATTTTGGTGTCTCAACACACATGCTTATTTTATTCACAAATAACTTATTTCACTATATTACACATTTAATTCACATTGTGAAGGAAGTCAAAGACAATTATTTTCTTGCCCATGTTTCTTGCCCATTGTTTTGACAATCATTATTATTACCATTACTTCTAATCATTTGTTTAACTTCCAAGTCCTGGACTCTGGAAATTAATCTCAAGGAATATCCTGCCTTTTCCAATGATTTCTTCCCTTATAAATTTCCCCCATTAAGGAGGGGTTCCCTATTCACACCTTAAACTATCCCAGAACTTGAAACTTTGCTTTTTAAAAGGCATTTGTTGCATTATTAATTATTTGGGACCACCAACAGGTTGTTGCTCTTAATATCTACTAAAATATTAATAGCTAGAAAACTAGAAAATAACTAGAAAAATAACCCATCCCACTATGCATTATTAACATATTAACAGTAACATAAATAGGTGAGAGGTTTTGAACTCATTATCTGATAGGAGGTGAAGCTTCCAACACCTCAAAACCATCTTTACTTCTTTTATTAATATCAAAAACCAAACCATATATGTTCAAAAGGATATAAATGATCTAGAAAACTGTCTAAAAGCACCAATATACTTTTCCCTTGCGTGCTCTATAGAGTTATACACCTGTGGCACACTATAATTTCCTAGAGCGACAGTGCTATAGATTTCCGTATTGCTGTAGCTCTGGGGAACAATCTAGAACAATAATTGTAGGGTGCTCTAGCTCTATAGAGAACTCTGGGGGAAATTATATCATTAGAATTTGTCGGAGACTTTCTGGAGCAGTTGCACCTTTTTGGATAAACTATGTGTTTCACACAGCTGGGATGTTAGGATTTTTTGTTTAAGGAATAAGATTTGATCCAGAATGCTAGAAATAGGATTTTAAAAGATTAATGAAGTACCATGCATAATTTATAAATTAAGCAGGTCATTCAGCCATCTAATTCAGACCAGTAAAATAACTACTAATTCCTCAGATTTTTTTTAAAAAATATTTAAAATTATCAATGATAAGTACACAAAAGACCAACAGCTGGACCACATCTGTGCACTGGTATGACATGGTATATTCGGTCATTGATATGCGCTTTCGTGTCATGCTGAACAAAATAAGAGCCTGGATTTAGTGTACTTTAACAAACAGATGTTTTGAAGCAGATAAAAGATTAGATACAGAAATTAACCTTATATTCTAATTTATATATGAAAACACAAAACAAACTTTTAAAAGGTGGAGAAGACAATTTCCTTCTTCACCTGGTAACAGCCTTGAGTGAATAAGATGAAATTGTTCCATACAATAATGTATGGAAGTTTGGCCAAAACTTTGCTCTTGAAAGTATGCAGCAATCTGTGGGCTATTAAAGGGGAGAAACAAAATCACTCAGATCTGCTCTGACTTGGATGCTGTAGTTGAGACAGGTCCAGTGGTTGTAATAATGGTGCCTGCTTGTCCTGTATTATTGGATAAGTTTCAATTTGTGCAGCCTAAGGATGTGAACAAGATCCTTGGAGGGCCACCACATGCATACTGGATCCTTGTCCTTCCTGGCTCCTGGAAACAGCTATGGTGAAGACTTTATTGAAAAAGGCCTCCCTGGACCCCAACATTCTGAATAACTATCAGCCAGTCTCTAATGTTCCATTTTTGGGCAACGTTTTGGAGTGAATGGTGGCCTCCGAGCTCCAGGGTCTTCTGGCTAACACCGATTATCTAGATACATTTCAGTCTGGCTCCAGGCCTGGCTATGGGATGGAGACAGCTTCAGTCACCTTGGTGGATGGCCTATGCAGGGAACCGGACAGGGGGAGTATATCCCTATTGGTACTGCTGGACCTCTTGGTGGCTTTTGATACCATCGACCATGGTATCTTTCTGGGTCACTTCTCTCAGATGGGACTTGGGGGCACTGTTATGCAGTATTTCCAGTCTTTGTTGAAGGGGTGAATTCAGAAGGTAGTGTTGGGGAACTCCTGTTCGACTCCCTGGACACTGGCCTGTGCCATCCCACAGTGTTGTGTGATGCCTCCTATGTTATTAACATAGACATGAAACCACTGGGAGAGGTCATCCAGAGTTTTCGGGTGCGGTGTCATCAGTATGTGAATTACACCCAACTCCCTTCCATCCAGTTCCAAGGAAGATGTCTCTGTACTGAACCAAAGTCTGCTGTCAGTAATGGACTGGATGAGGGTAAACAAACTGAAAGCAAGACAAGACAAGAGGTGCTCCTGGTCAGTCAAAACGCACATAAAGGAAAAGAGGCCTGTGCTGCATGATGTTACAAGTGCTGGTCCTGACCTATAAAGCTCTACATAACTTAGGTTCAGACTATCTGAAAGACCCTATTTCCCCATATCCACCTGCAAGGGTCCTAAGATCATTAGGAGAAGACTTTATCTCAGTCCCACCACCATCACAGGCTTGCTTGGTGAGGACATGAGAGAGAGCCTTCTCAGTGATCTGGAACTCCCTTCCATGAGAGGCTAGGCTAGCTCCCTCCCTACTTTCCTTTCACCGGCAAGCTTTTATTTCAAGCAAGCTTTTAATATATAATTATGTAAGGGAGGCTTTTATACATGGGTGCATACTTTAGTTACGTTTTTGACTTCTGTATGTTTTATGTAATTTTGTACTGTTTTTAGCTAGTTGATTTTAATTGTTTTTTTAAAATTATTGTCAAGTTTTTAAATGGTTTTATCTGTGAACCACCTTGTGGTCCCTTTCTTGGAGACAGGCAGTATAGAAATGAAATGAAATAAATAATACCTTCAAGTGTATAGCTAGTGCACTTACTGAAACATTCTAATGAATAATGATGATCTAGTTGGTCAGTGAGAAGATGGAGGCATACTATCAATCTGTTCTACAATTTAATTTTATTCTTGTTACTTCAGCTCTGTGAATGTGCAATGGCACTGCTACAGGTCTTACTAAGCAATTAAATGATCAAAGAAACAAATGATGAAAGCCTAGGAAATGTGGCAATCATAAGAAAACCTGGGTGATTTTCTCATCTGCAGCACCTTTCACTGGGGTGCCACCTCAGTCTGGTAACATGCTACCCACAAGCTGTCTGGCAACTCCCAGCCAGGGCAATGGTCCCTTAGGAGTCGATTGGGTTGCTGTGGAAGATAAAGCCTCTGGTCAACTTGCCTCCAATGGCTAGTGGACCAGGGCACATGAGGTAACTGTCCATTTTCTGGGTTGTCCCAGTCTACCATCTTGTCCAGAAGTTCCAAAAGTGTCCAGGTGCCATTCAGCAATGGCAGAAACCTCCAGGAGTTTGCCATGGCATGCCAACAGCATCCTGCCCATCCTCCTTCCCACTTCCAGGTAGACTGGGTCCTTTCCAGGACCTTCAGTTTCTGAAAGTCCCAGTCTACCTACAGAGAGGCACAGCAGTACACTCCACTCCAGAAGGCAGACACCCCATTCTCAGATGTGACCTGTTGCAGTCCACACCCCCTGGAAATGCCCCTGCTCTCTTTTCAGCCTATGACTAGGTGGAACGGTTTTTTAACTCCTCATTTTACTTCAATCATTTTATCTTTCAAATAATGCAAATAAAAAGGACATCTCTGTTAATTCATAGATTTTATTAGCTTTTAGAATAGACCAACATGCCCTTTTTATCACTTAATTCTGTTTGACTACCTTTGTTTGTGTAATATTAGCAAAATCCTCTACTGGTGCTAAAAGAAATTCTTGGTATTTGGACACTAGAGAGGGTGCTTCCATGCTTTCCCCCTCCCCATCTTGGATTCAGTGAGTCACAACAATTATGTGGACATTTTCTCTGAAGCTGTACTCAGTTTGGCACTCTTCTTTACAGTTTTGGCATAATGAAAGAATGAAGAACAAGTTGGATGAGCACACCCAGCTATGGATGTTAAACACATTACAGTTAAGCCTCAGCTATTCAGAGCAGTGAAAACCATAGTTCAAAAGAACTTAAGTTTTTTTTTTTAAAAAAAAACACCAAACACCCAAACTTTATATACAATGTTAACACACAAATAAATTGGGTTGGATCCAAACTTAGTCATACTTAGAATAGAGCCCTTAGACCAATGTGACTGAAATGAGTCATAATTAAAAATCTCCATTTATATCAATAAGTCTATTCTAATAAGATGGAGAAGGTGTATCTGCACTGAAGAAATAATGGTTTGAAATCACTTTGACTGCCATGGCTCCATCCTACAGAATCCTGGGATCTGTAGTTTTGTGAGTTGCCAGCAGTCTTTGGCAGAGAAAGCTAAAAGCCTTGTAAAACTACAAATAGGATTCCATAGGATGGAGCTACAGCACTTAAAGTGGTGCCAAACTGCATTTGCAATGTACACTTTGGATCCAACCTACTGATTTTATAGATTTTCACAATCAATTCACCCTCAGATCTCTTAGTTAGCTTAGATAGAACCATTAATTTTCCATTAAACGACCATAAATAGAAGTAGATGAATGTAAACAATTCAGTATTTGCAAAATTGTCCATGTGAAAGTCTGTAACACATATCTTCTTTTAAAACTGCCACAGAAGGTTTATCCTCCCTGTAGTATAAGTCTCAGAATCAGCAGAAACCAACCACAGTGCAAAATGAGCTTAAAGCAAATGAATTCCACTAGATATGATATTATTCACATCTTTAGACCTTGCATTGCTACCTTTAAAAATTGTTGAAGAGGGAGCAAGACAAACCAGGCCTGAGGGGTGCTTTTACCTTTTCCCCTACCACGTTCCCAAGGAATCATGCACACTCCTGCTTGTAATTCACAATGGAAGAAAAGCCCCCACTTTCCTGTAGCTATTTTAAAAAATCAGCCACACAAGAGCTAAAGATATGGGTAATGCAAAGGTCAGAAAGCCCTGGAGAAATGAAATTTCCTAGTTATGTTATATTGTTGTTGTGTGCCTTCAAGTCATTTCCAACTTATGGTGACCCTAAGGGTGGGGGAAGTCACAGGGTTTTCTTGGAAAGATTTGTTCCGAGTGGCTTTTACCTTTGCATTCCTCTGAGGCTGAGAGATCTTGTCAAGATCATCCAGTGTGTTTTCATGGCCAAAGCAGGAATTCAAACCTTTGTCTCCAGAATTGTAGTCCAATACTCAAACTGCTACACCAGGGGTAGGCAACCTTTTTGGGGGTGGGGCCGGTCCCCCCTGTCCCCCGATGCCCCCCGGGCTGCAGCGGTGCGTGCACATGCACCCCGGGCCACGGTAGCACATGCACACACACACTACCAGGAGGGCTCCCTTGACCACGCCTCTCCGAGAGGCCTGGCACAGCTGCAGGGGTCCCCCAGGAGGGCTCCCTCGACCACACCGGGCCTCTGAGAGGTCCTCCGGGGCACCATTTTGGATTCCAAAATGGCTCCCG
>JAIPUX010001880.1:29824384-29853434 GCA_020142125.1 Phrynosoma platyrhinos
GGGGGGGAGGACTGCAAAAGCTGCTTCTTTTTACTTTTAAAATATCCCAATTTACCCAACATTGCTCTAGAATATCTGTTCCTCACTTCGTTTCCAAATATTCTAGTTTTACTATTCCTACTTTGCTTTTGTTAACATATTACTGTATTAACTTAACATATGTTGAACCCATTGAAAAATATTCCAATATATATACCAACTATTTTTTAAGAAAATGATTTAGATCACTCATGAAGACAGAATTAATAAATTGAATTTAAAAAGCCCCTGGGCTTATTGGATTTTAGTTCCAGCCCCTCATATTTTATGTAATTTTCTGCAATCTCAGCATTCCATAAGTAGGACAGACCAACTTGCCAAAGGAAAAATAGGTGATTACTCATCTTTGATGGAATGTTTTTCTCCAGATACTAGGAAATAACTTAGGCAGAGGTGAATGTGGCAAACAGGAACATCAGAAATAAGACACTCGGGGTAATCAAGATTTTAAAAAAAACCTACAACAGGAATGTTTTTTATGAATTTACAGCATTTTAAAGAGACTTTGGATTTGCAAACAAAAGAACAGATTTTACTCCATTAAACTGCATCTACAAGTCTAAATGTTTAACCCCACAATGTTGAGTTTTACTGTTCCTTCTTCATTTAATCTTAACTATAGCGATGAAAATGAAGTCACTATGGGAAAGGTCATACTCTAGTAAGAGAGCACATGTTTTACATCCAACAAGTTCCAGGTTTTCTTAGTATCTCCAGGTACTGCTGAGAAAGATTGTGAAACCCTAGAGAACCACTACTATACAGCATTGTTCTGACCTCAATGCTAGGTTAATGTCTCACATTCCTAATGTACTACACTTCGGAGAAAACTAAAACTTCATTGTTATATAATTTAAACATTGCACTGATATTAGATACATACTGGCATTCCTTTCAGCAAAGATCTGCAACAAATACTTTCTGCAGATTGCAATACTATACAAATACACACTTTCCTGGCATTAAGGCCCACTGGCTCTCAAATCTGAGTAGACAGTCATACAGTCTAATGTTAAAGTTATTTCTATAAAATAAGAATCCCATTCAAGCTGTATATTCACTTAAAGGTGTTATTTAAAATGTGCTTTATTTGTTTTATCACAAGGGAGGCAGCATGACATAGTGGCTTGATGGTTGGACTATGACTCTGAAGGCTAAGGTTTGAATCCCCGCTCAGCCATGGAAACCCACTAGGTGCCCTTCAGCACTCTCAGCCTCACAAAGCCCTATGGACCTTATCACACGCGGGCCACAAAGCGATAAGAAAGCGAAATAAGAATAAATCCAGGAATAAATCGAAAGGAACCCCACAATATGTAAATGGCTATGAGACGCAACTAGCATCATCGCGCAATTAAGGAAAGCGTGATGAAGTGCTCCCGGGAACTGTATTTGCTGTTTCACACACAATTGAGAAAATCCCGGACATAACCAAGTAATGATGCCCTGCACATGCTCAGTACAGCCGCGGCTGTCACTTGCCGCGGCTGTCAAACACAATCCTTCCCAAGCTGGCACAGCACAGGCGGGGGCGGGGAAATGCTCCACAATACGTATTGGGGAAATGCTCCACAATACATATTGCCTGTTCATATTCATATCAGACTTATGGCAAAAGCAAAATGATTCCCGTCGCGCACTTGTACTTCCTGAAGAAACCGAAATTCAAAAGATCTCGATTCTTTCCGGATTCTGTCGGGGTTCTGTGTGGTTCTGTGTGACGTCATGTGAACACACGGAAAAATAATACGTATTAGGTTGGGATTTTGTTTGGATTCTGTCTGCTTTGGACCCGTGTGATAAGGTCCTATGATAGGTTCACCTTAGGGTCAACATAAAGTCAGAAACAACTTTAAGGCACATAACAAGGTCACATGCTTCAGTAGAAGTCGCCTGATTCAGACAAAGCTTATTAAGCTGAGTCACAATCATTTATATAATGCTATTAATCAACTATTTCTAACACAATAAGCATGAGTTGTTTACCAGTACTGTCCAAAGTACAGTTCAATTCTGAGCATATACAAGTAGCATTCTGCTCTACACAACATGATTCCCTGTGCTGTAAAATGATATCCCAAGCAGAAAGTAACTTAAATGCCATCTGTTTATGCCCTGTCCTGGTATGAAGCAGAAGTGGACTAAGCCTCTGAAATGTTGTTTTGTTTGTTTGGGGCCAGACCCTAAAGAGCACTGTAACTCACTTCAGTTATTTTTTGCTATCCACACCATGCACAAATGAAGGCAAACATGGAGGGAGCAAACATTTGACACCAGAGCAGAGAGCACTGATACTGTCTGGAAAAAAAGCAAACAGCAAAGTCCTACACGGCATTAAGGAAGGTCACATGCAACTGGAGGATCATCTGTTTGAAAAAAAACACGCTATTATTAGAGGCAAGTTATGCAGCACTTGTGCATTCTGAAAGAATAAAAACATTCTTCCAAAAGAAATAATTTAAATACTCTTCAAATAGACCACCATATCAATACAGAAATAGTACACGTTTTAGTAC
Source organism: Phrynosoma platyrhinos (assembly GCA_020142125.1). Taxonomy (NCBI): domain Eukaryota; kingdom Metazoa; phylum Chordata; class Lepidosauria; order Squamata; family Phrynosomatidae; genus Phrynosoma; species Phrynosoma platyrhinos. The sequence continues at coordinate 29,826,940 of JAIPUX010001880.1, forward strand.
CAAGATAAACACTTAATGTCACCTGGATCCATTTACTATCTGAACAACAATACAATTCAATTAGAACACATAAGCTTGTATCCCAAGATGTCGACTTACAGAAATTCAAAAGGGATTTCTCATCTTCCCCTCCCCACTAAAGGTCTCCCCTGCATGCCACTGTTCAGGAGGGCCAATAACCCTTCCAAAATGAAATTTGGGAAGTACAAGTAGCTTGGCCACAAAAAAAACCCTGGGTGACCTCGGCCAAGTCACATTCTCTCAGCCTCAAAGGGTGGCAAGAATAAACTCCCTCTGAAGAAATTTGCCAAAAAAACCCACATGATTAGGGTTGCCATAAGTTGAAAGGCACATAAACAAAACACACAAGAAGCTACAGAGAAAGGAGAGTTTCCACTGAATCTTAAAACTGACTTATCTTTGGATGGAGGACACAGTTTTAAAGTGGCTCAATGCTGTGAAAGTCATTCAATACACACAAATAACATTTTTTGTGAAATCTCCTCAGAACAATAAATCTTTTGCAGAAATGAAGTATTTTCAAAGGATTCCAGGGATAATGTTTTATAATTAGGAAAATTCTATTCATTCAGCAGAGAGCCATTATCAGTGGTATTTGGATGGATCTCTCCTCAAGAGACTTGGAGGAAGGCCTTAGTTTCCATTCCCCAGTCCCAGGTACCCCAATACATTTGGAGAATGCTCCAAAGGGACAACTGACTCTTCTAGGGGTTGCCTAGTTATATCCTGCTCAGGCCTGACACAGGACTATAGATATGAAGACTCCCAGGGTTTCCTTTGACCTGTGCACCCCATAGAGGACTGGGTTTCTGGGTCCAAACACTGGGGCTGCACAGGTCAAAGGAAACCCTGGGAGTCTTCATATCACCTGGAGGACCCCTGCCATATGGAATATGGTTGAATAAGTACAATGAGTTCTTATGTCTGAATAGACCACAGGCAGAAAACTATATTCTACACCAGCACAATTTTACCACCTTCAGCTGTTACATTTTATTGTATTCAATGAGTTTTGAAAGCTGAGCAGGATAGTACAGTATCGTTTGGGCTCAAAAGTGCTTATATAGACTTATTTGTTTGAATTAGACCACTCTTCTCCTACACAATATCTATATTTCTGACATGAAGAAAAGAATTGACACATGCATGGAACAGCTTGGAACTCTTTCTAGTCCTGGTACTCAAAATAATCTCCTCAGCTCACAATTCTTTAATTCAATATTTATGTCTTTCGCATCTTTGTTTGAGTTAGTTAAGATGCTTTGTTTTATGAAGGTGTAGAAAAGGACATCTCCAGAGCACTGCAGCAATACATGTAGTCAGTGGTGCACCAAAGGCAGGGCAGTGGGAGCTGTTCACTGTGCATTCTGGTCATGAGGGTGCATCTGGCAAGTCTATAATTTTTTAATTGTTGTTGTGTGTTGTGTGCCTTCAAGTCATTTCCTACTTATGGTGACCCTATGGCTAACCTATCATGGGGTTTTCTTGGCAAGATTTGTTCGGGGGGGGGGTTGCAATTACCTTCCCCAGAGGCTGAGAGCATGTGACTTGCCCAAGTTCACCCAATGGGTTTTCATGGCCAACCAGAGAATCAGACCCTGGTCTCCAGAGTCATCATCCAACACTCAAACCACTATATGCCACATTGGCTCTCAGGTTTTTTTATTTTAAAATTATAAATTTTTAAATTATGAATTGATTTAATATGTATGCTCTTTTAAACAATGTTATGTTCTTTTAACTGGTTATGTATTCTTCATTGGTGTTCTGCGTTTTTAGCTGGTATGTGCTGTATTATAATCTGTTGTTTCCCACCTCAGTCCATAGAAAGAGGCAGGTATGAAATCATCATCATCATCATGAGTTGGTGTGGTCTGTGTGGATCCAAAGCCCAAAAGCCATCAGGGACAGAATCAGGGATAGCAACTAGTGGCTGCTACGGCCCCCCTCAATCCCAGTCCCTACTACTTCCTTTGCTACCTTCATGGAGCACTGCAGTGAGCTGTGACTTCAGCAGCAATGACAACAGCATTATGGCTCTATGGCTCAGGTCCAGGCTATCTGCAGACCATATCTCCCTGTATGAGCCAGCCCAGGCTCTGAGATCCTTAGGAGAGGCCCTTCTCTCAGTCCCATTCTCATCACAAGCATGGCTGATGGGGACACAAGAGAGAGGACCTCCTTGGTGGCTTCCCCAAAAGTCTCTGCAACTCCCTTCCCAGGAGGCCAGAATGGCCCCCTCTTTGTTGTCCTTCTGTTGGCAAGCTAAGATCTTCCTGTTCAGACAGGCTTTTAGAACAGAAAGTTTTTTAAAGAATGCACTGGAGGTGTTGCATTGTTTTAAAGTGTATGGTTTTTAAGTGCTTTCATCTTTTTAAATGGTATACTATTTTTAAACAAATGATCTGTTTTAATATTGTAGTAGTTTAATTCACTTTTAACTGTCATTTTTGTAAATTTTTAATTGTACTGTGTTTTTAGACTGTAAGCCACTTTGAGTCCCGATTTTGGGGGGAAAGTGGGGTACAAATAAATATAATAACAATAACAATAACAATGTGGTGGTGGTGGTGGTGATCCAGGCCAGTGGGGCCACTCCTCACCAGTGTCACCCCAAAGACACACACACATACACACACGCACGCACGCGCACACACACACACACACACCAGTATGGCCAGTGTCTTGTCCAGCTGTGGTGTCACCCAGTGCTTGGGAGCTATCATGGGGTGGGAAAGAGAAGATGAATCTGCAGCAACAGAAGGAAGGGGTTGGGAGGGGGGCAGGTAGAGTTTCAGCCTGAGTTTCCAGAGAAGAGCCATACACCTCCCATAGTTCTTTGAGAATGTCTACCCCAACAGTTCAATCCCAAATTCAACTCGTAACCTGGAGGAGGTCTACTTGGACTGCTGCTCCATCCACCTCTCTTGGGGGTGTTTAAAAATGAATTGCTCTAGGTATCAAATACATTAAGTACACCACAGCGTGTGAGTAGTTCGTGGCTTTTGATTTTTTGCCACCAAACAGTGCTGTATGGCAGTGGGGACATGCAGTTGGCCCTCCATATCCATGGATTTTTTTATCCAAGGATTCACCATCCACAGATTGAAAATATTTTTTAAAAAATGTATACATTACAAAAGCAAACCTTGATTTTGCCATTTTCTATAAGGAACACCATTTTACTACACCATTGTATATAATGGGATTTGAACATGTGCGGATGTTGGTATCTACAGGGGGTTCTGGAAGCAAACCCCAGCAGATACCAAAGACCCCACTGTAGCTTCAACACTACATGGAAGCATAGCTGTTGATTAGAAAGCAGGGCATTCTGTAAGCCATAATGTGAGAAGCTTATGCTAGGCACTGCATTCGGCGACTATGCCTCTTCATCATGCTGAAGTACTAACCTCCATGCCACTGCAACACTGCCACATCCTCTAATTAGAGTGTCTGGTCCCCTTCACCTATGCAGCAGTGTTCAGAATCAGGAATCTGCAAATAGCCCCACAAGCTGCCATTGTCAATCAGAACCCTAGCATAAATGCAGACTTTTTAAAAGTTACAGAGAAATACTGATATATTACCCTGTCATCAAGACCCGGTCCACAGCTGCACCAAAATGACATGGTAAAAGGAGCGGTATGTCACTTCAAATTGCAAGTAGGTAAGGCAACTTGTAACTGCTTCCTCATACATTAAGATAAAAGTTCCTTGTACACCTGGGTGAAAGGTTTTAAGCACCTGTTTAAAACTGGAAGCATTCAAAGTATGACTTCTCACTGCAATCGGAAGTGGTAAAGTCCACTCCACAACCAGTTATGCACCAGTAAACAGAGATTCTCCTCAGAGAAGAACACTAGCAAAACATCTGGTAAATTAAGGTCATGAATGTCCTACTTTGGAAAGATTTGGGCAGGCTTATCACCAAAAAAAAAAAAAAAAGCACTGTGCTGTACCAACTTTTATGCATAATGAGTACTCAGTCAGTTACACCCTCAGTGTACCTATGTACAACAATAGAATGTTATTAATCTCCAGCCAAAAGTAGTTTTTTTTCTCTATCAGTAAAAATGATTCATGTGTTTGTTATTCATGTATAATATAACAGAACCAAAAGATAGAGTCTCACACAATCAAATAAATTATGCTTCATATTTTAAAAAGAGTAATACTACCCAGAGCATATTCAATATGACCTTATTTCCAGAGTTACGCAGTGTGGGGCCTGATAAGTACTCCGATGGGAGATCACTGGGTTAACACTACGGATCTCCTGGAAGGTATGATGCAAGGAAGGCATCTAACAGTAAAGAAAGAGTACCTCAAATCTAAGTGGGATCAGCTCTAGTTAGTACTTGGATGGGAGCCCACCAATGAATACCAGCTGCTGTAAGCTATTATTTCAGAGGAAGGAACTGGCAAAGCCACTTCTGAATATTCCTTACCTAAGAAAACTCTATAAAATTCATGGGATTGCCTTAAATCACCAAGCAAGTTGGAGGCACACACATACACCTCAAATCTTACAATGTTATATGTTTTCAAAATACAGCCATATCTACTTTATCACCTTATCACATAGGAGAAATTCCATGCAGAAATGGGATTTAAAAGGTGGGGAAAACCCGCAAAAGTGGGTAGATTTTCACACACATTGCTGTTAAAGTGTGCTTAACCCGAATGGAAAGTAGTCAAAAGGTGCTTCTTTTAACTTTTGAGATTTTATGAAAGTAAAAAGTAGCGGCTTTTGACTACTTTCCGTTCGGGTTAAGCACACTTCGAAACCGACGTCGTCTGAAAATCTACCTGCATTTGCAGGTTTTTTCCTATTTAAAACCCCGTTTTGGCATGGGATTGCCCCCGTGTGATAAAGTCCACATCTAACACCAATGAGACTGACACCTGTGGTGTGCTCTTGTGCAGGTGGCATAAAATTTATGTAGTTCCATTTGTCTTCTACAATAAACCTAACCTTCACTTAACCAGGATTTTAATCAGTTAAAATTCTGGCAATTTGTTTTAAGCACTATATAATATGTTGTGGTGGTGGTGGTGGTGGTGTGCCTTACCTTAAGGAGAACCTATCATGGGTTTCTCTTGGCAGAATTTGTTCAGACGGGGGTTTGCCCTTGCCTTCCTCTGAGAACGAGAGAGTGTGATTTGCCCAAGGTCACCCAGGGGGTTTCCATGGCAGATCAGAGATTCGAACCCTGATCTCCTAATGTCCTAGCCAACACTCAAACCACTATACCACACTGGCTCTCTCCACAATGTGTTACAAAATTAATAAACAGTCATTCTTAAAATAGAAAAACATTTTAAAATGTAATAAATACAAACTCAAGAAAGTTTGATGGAACTTTGATCTAACTTTGATGGATTAAAAAAAAAGCTACAAGCAAGAATTATACAAAGAGAACTAAAATAACAATTAAAAGTAGTTTGGAACAAAACCTTCACGGGCCACTTAAAAATTAAGGGTGCAGGAGCTATTATGAGAACTTTCTTTCAGAAGCTGTCCAATAAACACAGAACAACACCAAACAGGCATTTCATTCTTGCTAATCAGTTACTTCTTCATGGCAAATTCATGAAGCAAGGTCTTCAGAGGCAAATCAAAGCCAAGGTAAATTCATACAGGCAAAGGTAGCCCTTCAAATAACTTTATTCTAAATTGTTTATGGTAGGCATGGGCAATGTGGTGCCCTCCACATGTTATTTTACTGCAGCATTCATTATCCCTCACCATTTGCTGTTCAGGCTACAGCTGAAGGAACACAAGTTTCACAGTCCTGGTTTAAGGATTTAAAGATAATTACCAACACTTCAAGTTAGGCATACAAACAAACTTGCAGTCAATATAAAACAGATATTATACCCTTTAATTGCTTAGCCCTCATAAACATTTGGACCACTGCACTGTGCACCAATGTATTTAAGGCATCCTCACTCAGACTGAATTAAGATAGCCTGCTCTGGCTATAACAAGCACATGTATAAATGTGGAAAGTCTGCTTCCTCCAAATGAGATTACAGCTTAGCCGCCTTGAATCCCATTTTGGGAGACAGGTGATATATAAACCCTAAAATAAATAAATAAATAAATAAAATCTAAGCTGAAAAAAGGCACTCACTGTCACCAATGCCACCTGAGCTTCCAATGCCAGTGTGGAGTCCAGGAGTTGTAACCTTTATCTTTCAAGGGGTGTTTGTTCATCCACATCCCAAACTGGTTGCACATCTCTTTCAAGATAAGCAGAATCACACACCCATAAAACCTCTCTCTCGTCTGAATTAAGTTTTAGCTTGTTTGCTTCCCATCCATCCTCAAACTACCTACAGACACCTGTTCAGAATTTCTAAAGCCTCCCTGAAGCTACCAAACAGTGGAAAATAGACTGAACTTGTATGAGCCTCAAGAGGTGAACAGAAGTCCTTCAGCATCACTTAGTACAGGGGTCGACAACCTACAGCTCGTGGGCCGCACCCGGCCCGCCGACCCCTCCGACCAGCCCCCTCCGACCCCTGCCACCGCTGCTGCCAACCCCCGCCACCGCTGCCGCCGCCGCCATTTTGGCAAACAAAATGGTGGCCACAACACACATAGCGGCGGTTGGTGGTGGCAGTGGTTGGCGGGGGGCGGGTGCATGCGAGCACGCACACCACCATTTTCCCCCCTCTGCCTGGCGGAAGACCTGGGGACCAGCAACTGGCACCAGGTAAGTAAACCTTGCCAACCCCTGACTTAGTAGGTACATCTCTCCAAAAAGAACTGCAGTCCTTTTAACCCCATAACTACGAATCCTAATATACCTAGACATCCCAGAAGGATGCAAAAGTCCTGAAGAACCAGCAGAGCCATACTTCCCTTACCCATTTCCTAATATAAGTAATCCACTGGATTGACCAAAGCCATCTTTCATTATGTAGAATCAGGAACAAGTCATCACATTTTCTCCATTGGATATGTGAAGAAGTATTTATTCTGGGGCATCAAGAGATGCCCATAGACTCTAGAATTATGTTAGATGACAAAACACTTCTCTTTTCTTCATAAAATGCCTAATTTTATAAACTTGTCAGGAGCATTCCACCACTTTTGTTTCTAAACTAGAAAGCCCCAAATATCCCTTCCTTGTAACAGAAGTTGCTCAAACACCCGAATCAGTTAGGTTGCTTATTAGAGACCATTCAAAACTCTACATTTTTGTCCATAAATTACATCCATTTTTTAAAAGCTAATGAATTCACAATATTGTAGGTTAGAGCCAAAGGGCAGTGAAAACACAGATAAAAAGATGTATTTTCACTGCCTATTTCTATCTTTAAAATTTTTTAGTCTTTGTGAACTTGCAAAAGGCAGAATCCACATAACATCATCGATGGGATTTTAACATACTTACCTGTCTCTGAACTGCAGCCAAATAAATAAAGAATATTTTTGATGAAGTAAATATGAACTTTTGAGATCAATGCCATGGAAGGATGATGGCTTCCAAGTTTGTCCCCAAAACAGGTTCAGCACCTTGTATAGCTATTTAAAAGTTCTGGGCTAAAATCTGGAACAATGTTCACTGTCCCGCCAACACAGAAGCAACCAACTACCACTGGCTGTATATACATAAAACATACGAATACTAAAGATCAATTTAAAATATTTTTAAAACCAGGTTTTTACTAGCATAAAAGGACCTTTATTAAACCATTTCAGGCACTTGCAAAGTACCAATGCAATGTTTCAGTAGCATCTGTTTTGTGAGAAAGATCTGTTTTCCTGACAGCAATTTCCCAACACGTACTTGCTTTTAGAATAAGTAAAAATCTGCTCAAGAACAGCTGGTGATGAAACAGGAGCAGTCTTGTAAAATATCTCTTTATGTTGCGGTAATGAGATGGGAAGGATAACCACTATATGCAATGTCCTACTACACCCATTAGTTTTCCATTCTCAAGAATTTTTAGATCAGATTACCGTAGTTACCTTTTCATTAACCCTGGAGTTTTCCATCCTTCCAACTTCCAGATGAAGTTACATTACTAACTTACTTTAATGGCCAAACCTGTCTATACCATCTCTATAATAGCCACAAGAAAAACAGAAATACAACTGATGCAGCTTTCCCCTTCACATTGTCTGACCCAAATATTTACAGTATTTTTATTTATTTGTTTCCCGGCTTTCTCGCACAATGGGATTCATTAGCTGCTATGACTGCCAGTGGACCAGAGAAATGCTGACTTGCCCACCCTGTTCCTTTACTAGCCCTCCTCTGGGGATCTCACCCTAGTGTAGATAACAACAGAGAGCCAGTGTGGTGTTGTAAACCCACTGGGGTGACCTTTGCCAAGTCACATTCTCTCAGCCTCAGAGAATGGCAATGGCAAACCCCCTCTGAAGAAACCTGTCAAGAAAACCCTGTAAAAGATTCGTCTTAGGGCACCATATGTTGGAAACAACTTGGATGAACATCACCATCAGTGTGGCATAGTGGTTTGAGCGTTGGACTATGACCCTGGAGACCAGGGTTCAAATCCCAGCTCAGCCATGGAAAGTCACTGGGTGACTTTGGACAAGTTATACTCTCTCAGCCCCAGAGGATGGCAATGGCAAACCCCCTTGGAAGGAAAATGTTAAAACGACATGACAAGATAAAAGCTAAAAACACTCATAGAAATATAAAATTTGCTTTTTAGTCATGCTCAAAATGGAGGACATTTTGGAACTCCTCCTGGATGTAAGATTTAAATGTAGGAAATGTCCTGGAAAAGGAGGATGTCTGCTCATTCTGGGGTTTCTAGGCAAGATTCATTCTGGGAGGGAGGTTTGCCATGGCTTTCCCCTGAGGCTGAGAGAGTGTGACTGTCCCCAAGGTCACCCAGTGGGTTTCATCTGCAAGATCTGTCCAGAGGGGGTTTACCATGGCCTTCCCCTAAGGCTGAGAGAGTGTGACTTGCCCAAGATCACCCAGTGGCTTTCATCAGCAAGATTTGTTCAGGTTTATCACAGCCTTCTCCTGAGGCTGAGAGAGTGTGACTTCTCCAGTGGGTTTCATGACATGCAAGAACCTGTACAAAGTACATTCAGAAGCAAAGTTGAGCGAAATACCTCAGAGTCAGCAAAGGGGAGGGAAAGCCTCTCTCTGTGAGAACCATCTCTGGAGGGAAACCCCTTCTCTCCCTTCTTCTCCAGCCTGACACACAACACCCAGTTGGGCGGGGAAAAATGGCACACACACAAAGGCAACAACCTTTAAACCTTTCAGAGGTTCAGGAGAGGCAGGACTTTGGCCCTTTCAAGCGCAGAAGGAGGAGGAGGAGGTGGAGGTGTAATCAAGATAGGAGGGAGGTTTGCCTCAACATGGAGAATTTGACCTTCCACATGTTTTGGTCTTCATCTCCCAGGATCCCTGACTATTGACCAAGTTGGCAGGGGCTTTGGGGAGCTGATGTTCAAAATACCTGGAGGACCAAAGTTTGGGGGTCACTGAGAAAGGCAAGGGTGACATTTCTGGAGAAACTAGGCATTAGGTTCACTCCTTTTACCTAGTTTCAAAATACTTCCTCCTCCTCCTCCTCCTCCACTTATCTTCAGCATGTAAGATATACAGTATAGCTATAGGTTGCATCCAGTGCAGAAATAATCTAGTTTGACACCACTTTACCTGCCATGGATCAATGATACGGAATTCTGGGGATGGTGGTTTTGTTAAACTTTTAGATCCAAGACACACTGCAGAAATAATCCAGTTTGAGACTGCTTTAACTACCCGGGCTCAGTGCTAAGGAATCCTGGGAATTGTAGTTTATTGTGGCACCAGAGCTCTCTGGCCAAGAAGGCTTAAATATCTCACAAAACTATAGTTCCCAGAATTCCCTGGCATTAAGCCATGGCAGTTAAAAGGGTCTCAAACTGGATTATTTCTGCAGTGTGTTGTGGACCCTTGTCTTCTCTGTCAGAGAACTCTGGTGTCACAACACAGTACAATTCACACAATTCTATAGCACTGAGTCAGGGTAGTTAAAGCAATGTCACACTGGATTATTTCTACAGTGTGGATGCAGCCCTGGATTCCTTTATTCCAATTTACATATAAGCCTCTGGAACTCAGCAGCACTTGCTACTGAGAAGCCATAACATTGTCGCAGCAAAACAAGTTACTCTTCTGGTACTTTAGGAATTAGAGTGATTGTGGCACAATCAGTTGTCTTTCATGGTGCTGGAAGTCTATTACAGTTGGCCCTCTACATCTGTAGCTTTGAATTTTGGAGATTTGATTATTTGCAGTTTCGATTAATATGTTTCCTCAAGGAATCTCTAGGTCCTCCAGCACAACTCTGCCAAAAGTTGACCATAGAGTTGTGCTGGAGAAACTAAATGTTCCTAGAGAAAACACTTTTCAGCATTTGCAGATCCTCCAGAATGATCAATTTCTGGAAGATGTTGACCATAGACTTGCACTGGAGGACCTGGAGATTCCTGTATTCTCTTAGGTAAAAAGAATAGTGTTTGTTATTAGAGGTTTTTCCACATTATAGGGGTCCTTCACCCCTAACCCCAGTGAATGTGGAGGGACCACTTATATAGTAGCTCCATAATGTATTACAGGTTGAATCTCCCTTATCCTAAATGCTTAGAACCAGAGGTGAAAAAACAGATTGGTTCCCATTTAGCAAAGGAATCAGGCAAGGCTGTATCCTGTCACCCTATCTGTTCAACTTGTAGGCAAAAAATATCATAAGAATAGTAGGATTAGATCAGAAGGAGGAGGAGTGAATATAAGAGGAAGGAACATCAACAATCTTAGATATGCGGACAGCACTATATTACTAGCAGAAAACATCTTAGATCTGGAACAATTACTAAGGAAGGTCAAAGCGGAAAATGCAAGGCAGGCTTAATGTTGAACATAAAGAAAACAAAAATAATGGCAGTGGATGAAATACATAAATTCAACCTAAACAATAAAGAAATCAAAATAAAGAGTTCCCATACCTAAGATCAAACATCGACCAGGAAGAAGACTGCAGTCAAGAAATCAGAAGACAACTAGTAATGGAAAAGGCAGCTATGAAAGAATGAGAAAAGATCCTAAAGAGCAAAAACATACAACTGAGCACCAAAATCAGAATTGTTCAAGCCATTATATTCCCCATCACTATGTATGGATATAAGAGCTGGACAGTGAAAAAAGCTGATCAGAAAAGAATCAACTCATTTGAAATGTAGTGCTCTCACATGGATGGCCAAAAAGACAAATAGGTCCTTGAGCAGGTCAAGCCAGATCTCTCCCTGGAAGCCAAGATTATGAAAGAGAGGCTGTTGTACTTTGGCCACATCATGAGATGGCATGACTCACTTGAAAAGACAATAATGCTAGGAAAGATGGAGGGAAGTAGAAAAAAAGTTGGATCACAGGTCAGATGGATGGACTCAAGGGGGACACAGACATGAAGTTACAAGATCTTAGCAGAGCAGAGGAGGATGGGGGCTTGGAGATGTCTTATCCATAAGGTCTCCATGAGTCGGGGCAACTCAAGGGCAGTTAACAGCAACAGAGGTGTTTTGGGTTTTTTAAATATATATATTTGGATTTTGGAATGTCTGTATTTGCATATAGGTTGTTACTATCACTGAAATCTTCTGAATTTTGGCGTGTGTTCTCCCTATGGCCCCAAATGGACTTTATACTGTGGGCAGCCATAATCCCCGAAGTGATGGATCATGTCCACACTACCCCATAAGCACATCAAACAGATTAGTTTGGGAGTTGCAAATGGGAAACTTTAACACCTCCAGAGTCAGGAAGATAGGTGATTTACAAGCAGGATATTTCTGCAGGAAGCCAGATAAGGCTAATGTACAACTTCATTGTCACCCTGGACACTGCCAGGCCAAGTGATCCTTTACAATATAGATTCAGTTTCTTTGATGTAGGACAAACACCTTTGCCCTCTGGCCATTTTTGGCTTATAAAAAGATCTCCAAAATCTATTGTTAGTGGGCTAGATAGAATGCATGGGACACTCTGTTGCTGTGAGTTCTGCCTAGTTCCGATATATCCATTTCCCCACTGCTCACCACAATGGCCTTATCCCACATCATCCACATCCCAATTGGACCCAGAGTCAAGCCCCGTCTTGTGTAAGTATTACTGTTAGTTCAGGCTCCAACTATCCCAAGCTAACTCCTGATTTCCTGACTCCTTGTATGTATGTCTGAGTGAACATGAATTGCTGTGTGATTTTCCCCCTTAATAAAATAAACATTTCATTTAGAAAATTCTGCTTCTGCAAAATTCCTTTAATCTCTTTTCCCTTGGTATTCAGATAGGAATCAACCCAAAGGCTGTTGTAGCAAGCCCATTAATTAATTGAGCTAATTAAAATTCCCCTAGAGAGATCCTTGGCTAAAAGTTATATAATGAGATATATTGGAGTTGGGACCCAAGTCTAAATACAAAATTCATTTATGTTTCAAATACACCTTATAAACATAGCCTGAAGGCAATTCTATACAATATTTTTAATAAAGTTATGCATGTAACAAAGTTTGTGTGCCATCACAAACCATCAGAAAGCAAAGGTTTCACTATCTCAGCCACTCATAAAAAAAGTTTTGGTTTTTGGAATATTTTTGATTTTGAAATTCTGGATTCAACCTGTATAACTGAAGTAGCCAGTGCAGCATTCTTAGTTCATAATGCCTATCCTTTACTTCTCTTGTGCATATGTGAACACATTTATATTTACTAAGTTTCTTAGTAAATATAAATGTGAAATCAGGAAAGACGCACAAATACCATCTCCTAAATGTGCTTAGCTGTGTTGGCCATACAGAAAAATACAACAAATTCCACAAATGATACCTTTATTCACCATAACAAATGCAAAACATGCATTATGCAAGCTTTCAAAGCTTAACTGGCAAAGATGTTCAAAGCTTAACCAGGCAAAGATGTTTAAAATCATACTGGAGGGCGGGGGAGGAATTAAGAAGAATCACAGGTCTACTTTCTGTCTCAGATGTTAATATGTTGTCAGTTAAGATGGTACTGACAGATTTCATTTCAGGCAGGCACCATTCATTCTTACTCATGTGAGGACTCGGGGACAAAGAGCAAAAAAGCAAGTAATAAAATTTCAGCTCCCTTGGCAACAGAAAAGTCATGGTTCTACAGACTACCACTTTGAGTAGTAATACTGTCATACATCTCTACCCAGAAGTAAGTCCTGTTGTGTTCAGTGGGGTTTATTCCCAGGTAAACTGAGAGAGAAGAGCCAGTGTGGTGTAGTGGTTTAAGCATTGGACTACAACTCTGGAGACCAGGATTCAGTTACCCACTCAGCCATGCAAACCCACTGCATGAGCTTGGGCAAGGCACACACTCTCAGCCCCAGAAAAAAAACACTATAGGTTTGCCTTAAGTCAGAAACAAGTTGAGGCAAACAACAACTACAACAAACTGATAGAAGATTGCCACCTCACAGTTCATTCCTAAGGACATCACTGAGGAACAGAGCTCAGTTCTTACTACAAAGTAAGCACTCTTGTGACTGGACAATTAAGTATACAGTAAATCTGGAATGAAATTTGGAGTGTTCAGCAGCAGCAGCAGTAGCAGTAGCTTTACCAATAAAAATAACCTTCTTCCAACTGAGAAACTAACTGATTGATTGTGGCTTAAACATTCATGAATAATATTCACTTCATCTGAGACATGAAGTGTCCTCAGTTGTCAGCTATGTATACAGTAGGATTCCCATGTTTCATGGCCTGGCTCTGAGTCTCAAAGAAGGTCCCTCTTCTCCAGGCCTCAAGGTGAAGGGAAATACTCTCAAGGCAAGAGCACTGTCTTGAAAAGTGTGTGCATATATATTTTCCTCTTTTAAACCCATTTCCTTTGACATCACAAGGGGTCATCCCAAGGTTTCTGGGTTTCGCACTGAAATTTCAGGGCTTGGGACATTTGTGACTTGGAAACCCTAGTATAAACATAATGGGTATAGAAGAATGAAGGTGTAAACCATGGTAATCATGAAATCCAAGAGACAGCCAATTTTAGTAATTCTAGAGATAGCTGAAAGCTATTATGAGATAAGCAACACAGTCACTACTAACAGTAAGTTGCAATTCTTTGCTTGTTATGCCAATTTATTGCCAGTACTGGAAGAGGAAACCATTGTCTGAATTTAGATCTAAATGCATAATCTCAAAATCATGTTGTAGTCACCCTAAGAGGTTTCTTAATGAAGACTAATGGCTCCTATGGCTTCTGCATTGTCTACATACACTGTCAACACACTGAGGAGTAAATTAACTTGATGCAGAGGGAAATCTCTAACTTTGTTGCACATGTTGCTGCTACAAGACTTGTAGAGCAAAGTATTACTATCATCATAGTAATATGCTTCCAGAAGTTCAATATGTGAAAAAAATCTACAAATTGATTTTAATCAGATCACAATATGGGGGGACACATTAATTCATTAAAGAAATGTCTGTATCACATTTTCCAACAAAATAAGATCCTGAAAGGCAACAATACAATAAATCAGTAAGTTTTTACTGATTTCATGTACACCACTTTGATAATACTCCTTTTGTTATATGATATCTAAATTTATAATTCAAATTATAAACTAAATAAGGGCATACACAATAAAACAAGCAGCAAAAAAACATAAACAACAGAATAATCTGGCAACAAAGTAGGCTAAAATTAATACCCATATTCAACAAACTAATTTTCACTTGCCATTCACAGAAAGGCAAATAACCTAGGGCATATAATTCTATAATGCCAACAGAAAATACAAATCATGTAACCTCAGCAACTGTGCTTCACAGAGTGACAGAATACACAAAATGGCCTTTGTTAAATACCTCTGCATGTGGGTAGATTGATAAGAGGGCCCGTCACATATCCCAGATCTTTTCGGAGTAAGAAATATATCAAACCAGTATCTCCAGTTAATTAACAAGTCCCATGATGGTGCAAAGCATTTATATATTTACATACCCAACTTAATAGGGTAATTTTAACAAAGGCTTAATTAGACACAGGGTGCTTTGTTTTGTTATTTGCCTTCACATCAGCTTTGACTTAGGGTGATCGCATGAATAAGAGACCTTGAAGAGCCCTGATTATCAACACCCCTTCTCAGGTCTTGCAAACTCCAGGCTGTCCTTCCTTTATTTAAACAAATCATCTGTAATGTAGTCTTTCCACTTTACTACCTTCCATTTTACAAAGCATTATCATTTCTCAATTATTCACATTGTCTCAATGGTAAAATGTGTCAAATAGTAAGAAAAGGTCTTCTTGATTATGTACATGGGAGGGGGATAATGCATATGGTGTTGCACTGCACATCCCAGTATACCCAGTGGTAATGAACACTGGGAACTGCATGCCAACAACATGTCGAGAGTTTCATTATGTCCCAGGCACAATCATCAATATACAGAGAAGAAACAAACGAACTTTTGAAAATAAAAATGAATTACCATTACAATGTTATATATTTTTTCTTGAATACCCAGTCAGGTTTTGTGCAATTCACACAGCAGTGAAATTTTAATCTTTTGAGGATGTTCACTGTATAAATGGAAGTCTGAACTAATGTTTAGATTTTGTCTACAGCAACTTTTACCAGACAACTCTCTCAAATTCCAGTGCTTTACCTTTAACTTCTGTATATGGGTCTGTGTGCCTAGGTATAAATCAGATATTAATACAATGCATTTTATTACCTATGTGTTTGTGCATGCAGACATAAGCCCTTTCTTTGACTTATGAGGTAAAGAGTTAGGGGTGTTCTCACTTTAGCCAAATCAGGCTCTTTTCTGTTGTTTTAAGATATGTAGGTAAGGAAGCCATGAAATAAGAGATCTAAGCCTTCAGTGGTTCTTAATGCAAGCACTGATATACTTCATACAGAGCAGACTTTTTTCCCTGTATGTGGTGAACTGGAGCATAGGAGTGTGGGTAGGAAGGCAAAGCCAACCAATATAGTCAGTCATAGGACTTTATCACACTGGGGGGGAAAGACAGGAGTACAGCGGGATGGTCCCGTCAATATCGCACGATTTGGCAAAGATTATCACACGACGTCATGCAACGTCACGATTATCCCGTGATTATCCTGTGAATAAAGAGGAATTCTAGTGCCACTTTTTATTAATGGAAAATCCCGTGAATAAAAAGTGGCACTATAATTCCTCTTTATTCACAAGATAATCGTGGAATAATCACGACATTGCCCAACGTTGTATCTTTGCCAAACTATACGATATTGATGGGAGCAGCCCATTAAGCTCTTGTCTTGTTCCCTAGTGTGATAAAATCCATAGAATTGAAAGGGTGTCAGGGGCCATTAGTCCAACTCTTGCTCAATGCAATAAATCCAACTGGAGCATCCCCATCAGGGAGCTGTGCAGCCTGTTTTTTAAGACATCCAGAGGAGAACCACACAAACTGTCTAGACAATCGAATCCATTGCCAAGCCACTCTTACTATCAGTAAGCTCTTTCTAATGGACAATCAAAATCTACTCTCCTGTAACTTCAAGAACATGCCTCCCCTCCTCTCTGTGACAGCCCTTGAAGTACCGTATTTAAAGAGTGCAATCACATCACCTCAGTCTTCTCTTCACCAAACTGAAGATGCCTAATTCCTTCAACCTTTCATACCTCTTATCATCCTCATTGCCAATGTATGAACCTGCTTTAACCTATCTATACCCTTCTTAAAATCCATTACTGAATGCATTACTTCAGATGAAGACTGGCCCACATAGAATATAGTGAAACTATGCTTCTTTTAATGCAAGCTAAAATAGCATTCTCCTTCTTTGATGCAGCATCACACTGGCTCATGTTTAACTTATGATTAACAATAATCCTAAATTCCTTTTTGCATGTAGTACTGTTGAGCCATGTATCCCCCATCCTACACCTGTGTATTTGGGTTTTGTGGTTTAAATGTATAATTTTGCATTTGTTTCTAGTGAATTTCATTTTATTTCTGCTAGATTCTCTAGTTTATCTAGGTCCCTTTCCTACTAGTCAGGAGCTGAGTGGAATACCATTTTCTTATTTTCGTTTTATTACTATACAGTACATCACTTCCTTATGTCCTTCCCTTTAATACTGTGTTTATGTTCTGTGCTGCCAATGCTTTAGGTCTTGTGGCTAGCAATGCAGAAGATCTCACTCCGCCAAAACTGCTAAACTGCTTTAGTGTGCCTCCTCTAAAAGCAAAGGCAATGGTTGTACTCCCCACATATATCCCTAAAGAACTGACAAAAATTAAGAAGGCCTTAATGAACCTTGGCACCAGCAATATTCTCCTAGTTTGCCTCTATAGGATTGATGGCCCGAAGAGCAACCAAGAGTACTCCAGCTCTCTATCAGAGGCATAACCCTAAATAAGCTTCCATCATTCCATTAAATGTAAATAAAAATTTCCCATCATCTGTAGCAACCATATGAAGCTCTTCCCATTTCCACAGCATTATAGCGCCTTAATTTGTCTATTATACATGAACTTGGAACATTTTCATCAGGCTAGCAATATTAAAATCAGTCTTTTTGTGTTCAGTAAAAGTGTTTCTGTGTTGAAGGATTACTTGCACAGCCTGCAGATAATTGTTGAGACTTCACTCTTTCCATTTTCTTTTTTAAACTGAAACAATATCCCTTCTAATTATCGATTTAAACAAGCATGTTTGTTTGTCTTCTTGAATTATGTCAATTTGCTTAACCAATGCCATGATGTGAAAGGCCATTGTTAATAATGATATTGCCTTTTTTTATTTTCCCATATAAACTTCGACAAATCTTTTTTGCCATTTTTTGAAAGGGGAATCATTTATTAAAATTGATACATTTTGAAATAAAATTAATATCTTAGGGAGCACGTTCATCTTTATCGTTGCAATGTTGAGTAAGACTAAAATCCATGCAGGATAAAATTAGTAGAGGGTGTATGGGATTACCAGATTTAAAAATATATTATTATGCTTATGTAATATACTGGCTCCTTGATTGGATAAAACTAGATAATGAAAGAAATCTAGCAATAGAAGGCTACAACAATGTTTATGGCTGGCACGGCTATCTAATCTATGATAAAATTAAGTGCCACAAAGACTTTAATAATCATTATCTCAGAAGAACTTTGTTAAGAGTATGGAACATAGTAAAAAGTAAATGGCGAGATATTATACCCAAATGGACGAATAAATGAGGCATTCTTAAACAGAGATAAAATGGGTAAGAACAAATAGCTAACATATAAAAAATTAATATTGGAGGAATACCCAAATATAGTCATCAAGACTCAAGACCAGGGGTAGGCAACCTAAGGCCCGGGGGCCGGATGTGGCCCCCCGAGGCCTTTGTAGCGGCCCAAGTCTGGTCCTGCCACCGCCGCCACCACCGCCTACCATAATGTTATTGATTATTGTTGTTATTACTTGTTCTTGGGTTTTCTTGGCAAAATCTCCACAGGGGTTTTGCCATGGCTTTTCTGGGGCTGAGAGAGTGTGCATGCATGTTTTTTTAATTTTTATTAATTTTTTAATTTTAATTTTAATTTATTTATTTTTGGTGCTTCGCCCCCCCCCCATTGTCTGAGGGACAGCAACCCGGCCCCCAGCCCAAAAAGGTTGCCTACCCCTGCTCAAGACCAATTGAATAGAGAGGGGTATAGTTGTAATTGGTTTAGTTATCGTCAGATAAGGGAACGATTTATAATGAATAAAAGAACAAAAAATATAGGGAGCATGGACAAAGAATTTGAAAATATAATTGAGATGGAAGATAGTCACAAAATATCTAGACTATATAAAATGCTTTTGAAACTAGAAATGGAAAAGGAAACGATAAAACTTTATATGGTGACCTGGGCTCAACATATAGGTGCAAACATGCAATTAGAACAATGGGAAAAGTGCTGGAGAAAGAGATTAAAGTTTACACTGAACTATGATATTGGGGAAAAAATTTCAAGATGCAATATCGGTGGTACCTGACCCCATATAAATTGGCCAAGATGAGAAATAATCAATTAAATCAATATTGGAAATGTAAAAAAAACCAGGCACCTTCTACCATATGTGGTGGAAGTGTAAGGAGGCAAAAAAATATTGGAGAGCCATCCATCAGGAGATAATTAAAATATTAAATATACAGTTAAACTTGGATCCAAAAATGTACCTGCTGGGAATGATTACAGAAGAAAATATAGAAAAATAATTTGGGAAATTGATGTTTTACCTAATTATAGCAGCTAAGATTATCTACGCATCAAAATGGAAATCGGAAAAAAATCCCACTATTAAAGAATGGTATTTGAAAATTTAAGATCTTATGGAAATGGATAAACTCACAGATTTGATAAAGAAAAAGGATGTAGAAAGCTTTAAAAGGAATTGGAATCTGTTGCTGGAATATTGGAGATCTGAATGGGGAAGAAATTATTTGATAGGATTAGAATGAAATATGGAACTTCAAAGATGTTGATAGGATAAAGTAAATGATAAAAGAAGATGAAATGTAATCTTAACATGTAAACATAACATATCGATATGTGCATGACATCAAATGTAATATAGTGATATATAAGAAGTAAGACGATTACGGGCTGTTTAGCAAGACATGATATACAGGGAAGTAATGCATATGTTGAAATTTAATGTGATATATATTGTGACTTTGTTGTTGGTTTTTTTAACCAATAAAAATAGTAAATAAATAAATAAATAAATAAAAATAATGATATTGCCATGGTTAGTATTTTCTGCATTTAATTACCCTCTGATCTCTTTGCCTACACTCCAACTTCAATCAGGTGTACTGTACATACCCCTGCAGTTCTAGATAACTGCATGCACCCAGTGATGTGCATGCTAATCCATAAAAACCAATGTTATAACAAAGTTAATCTTATCCTTAAGGTATCACAGAACTCTTTGTTGTTCATCTGGGTAGAGGTATTGGACACTGCTGCACTATTCCTTAAGGACCAGCTGATAGTTTAAGAAGTGCTTCTAGATCTGCTGCTTTTCTGTAGAAATACAGGTGGTAGAAGTAGTCTTTTATACATTCAGTAAGTACATCCAGACTGAGTTACTGTAATAGCATTCTGTGCTGGACTATCTTTGAAGATCTGGAAACTTCCAACAGACACAGAATGCAGCCAGTTCAGTCCATGGTGAGGCTAAACAAATGGATTATTTTACACCAATTTTGTAACAGCTACACTGGCTGTAGGTGCATTTCTGGGTTCTGTTGAAAATGCTATTTTTGGTATCTTTTTTATTGTTATTTTGAAGCCTTAAATGCTTTGGCTTTGGATATTTGAGGGATCACCCGCAACCTCGGGAGCATCCCTATATATTAAGAATACCATCACAGGACATATTTTCTGGCCTGCCATTAAAACCTGTAAGGTTTGGGAGCACTAGAGTCAGGACATTCTCATTGGCGGCCTCTGCTCTGTGGAAGATATATCTCCCCAATTTCAGTGCCATTTTAACTGAGTGCAATTTCACATCATTTAGAGGTATGGTATCCCACATTCCATTAAAAGCCCCTCAACAGCCAGTCAGTTATATATGCTTTTTGAGTTGTTGAAGTTATGGCTGTGACTCTATTTAACAAGGTTCACCTTTTAAAATTGTTTAAAGCTGATTTATACTTTTATGAACACATTATATTGATAAACATTTAAGAAATACACTCAGAAAATAATTATATTTAATATACAACAAATTGTGTGTGTGTGTGTGTGTTCAAGTTGTCTGACAACTTATTGCAGCCCCATGAATGGCACACAGTTTTCTTAGGCAAGGAATACTCAGATGATTTTGCCAGTTCCTTCCTCTAAAGTAGTTTTGTGAGTTATTTAGCTTTCTCTGTCAGAGAGCTGTGGTGCCAAAGCAAACTACAAATCCTGTTTCCATAGGATGGTGCCATGACAGTTAATGTGATGTCAAACTGCATTACTTCTACATTGTGGGAGCAGCTCAGGATTGATCCTGCTTAGCTTCCAAGAGCAGACAGGATCTGGTGTCTTTAAGATTTGTGTTGTTACATGCCGTCAAGTTGTTCCTGACTAATGACAACCCTAAGATGATCCTATCACTGGTTTCTGGGGCTGAGAGTGTCTGACTCCCCAAGGTCACCCAGTGATAGGTTTCCATAGCAAAGTAGGAAATCAAATCTTGGTCTCCAGCATCTTAGTCCAATGCTCAAACCACTACACCAGGGTTAGGCAACCTAAGGCCCGGGGGCCAGATGCAGCCCTCGAGGCCTTTGGACCGGCCCCCTGCTGCTGCTGCCGCCCACCATGATAATATTGATTATTGTTGTTATTACTTGTTCTTGGGGTTTTCTTGGCAAAATCTTCACAGGGGTTTTGCCATGGCTTTTCTGGGGCTGAGAGAGTGTGCATGCATTTTTTTAAATTTTTAAATTCTTTTTTAATTTTAATTTTAATTTTTATATTTATTTATTTATTTATTTATTTATTTATTTATTTATTGGTGCTTCGGCCCGTCAATTGTCTGAGGGACAGCAACCCGGCCCCCGGCTCAAAAAGGTTGCCTACCCCTGGTCTGGAGTATCTCTGCAGTGGGTGAGCAACACAGGTGGTGGCTGTGTGCAACCCAAGAGGAAACATGAAATGGATTGTGCAAGAAATTGATTCTGAGATAAGAATACCTGGAACTTCAGGATTGCCTCCTTCCACTCCCCTTTTTACACCCAGTCATTTACTGGACACAGATAATCAAAACAGTCATTTCAAGAGGAACTTTCCCCCTTCCCCAGTTAATCCTCAAAAGCCATCAGAGGACATGGGAAAAAGTTAGGGTTCCAGACAATGATTCCATACCTAGGAAATGTGTCAAAGAGCAGAGAGAGTATGTGAGAGGGTCACTTCAGTTGTCCTTAAAGGGACCCTGAGCAATCATCAAGGGCCGCATTTGCACCACAGAATTAATGCAGCCTGACACCACTTTAACTGCCATGGCTCAATGCTATGGAATCCTGAAATTTTATTGTCACTTTGGTTGTCCTTAAAGGGACCCTGAGAAATCACCTAGGACTGCATCTGCACTGCAGAAATAATGCAGCTTCACACCACTTTAATTGCCATGGCTAAATGCTATGGAATCCTGTGATCTGTAGTTTTTAGAGAAGAGTAAATATCTCATAAAACTACATATCTCAGAATTCCATAGCAATGAGCCATGGTAGTTAAAGTGGTGTCAGCCTAAATTATTTCTGCAGTGCAGATGTACCCTCAGTGAATGAAGTGGCTTTCTTTTGCTCAATTCAAGGCACAGTGGTGGCTGGCAACTGTAATAAATACATCTCCTTCCTGAATCATGTTACTGCTGGTAATGGAAGAGGGTTCATTCAGTAATAAAGCTGAGCAGAGCAGTCTAAAGTTTGCAGCAGATCTCTACCTTCACTTACTGTTGTTGTTGCTGTGTGCCTTCAAGTCGTTTCCAAATTATGGCAACCCTAAGGTCACCCTATCATGGGGTTGTCTTGGCAGGTTTCTTTAGAAGGAGGTTGTCATTGTCATCCCCTGAGGCTGAGAGAGTGTGACTTGCCCAAGGTCACCCAGTGGATTTCCATGGCTGAGCAGCGATTTGAACCCTGGTCTCCAGAGTCCCAGTCCAACCCTCAAACCACTACACCATGCTGGCTCTCACTTACTAGAGACAGAAAACACACACAAACAATGATACGACAGATTTCCCTTTCTCACTAGGCACTGCACCTGTGCAAGGTGTTGGCGTAGGCCACCTGTGGTTGCTCTTGCTTAGATAAAGTAAGTGGGTGTTTCAAAGTTCCTCAGCGCATTCCTCCCACATTCATCCTTTTGTACCTTTGTGTGTGTATACACACATACTCCTACCCACTCCCATTTAAGACTGCAGCATTTTAAAGACCCAGAAGCCCATTGGGACTTACTTCCAAGTAAACCTGCACAAGACTGGGCTGAGCATCTAAAGGCCTAAGCAGACTGCCAAAAATAGTGCACATTAAATTGAGGCACTGCCCTGGCTCAGTGCTAGGGAGTCATGGGAATTGTATTTTTTTCTGGGACATTGAGCCTTCTCTGTCAGAGAGCTCTGGTGCCACAATAAATTACAGTTCCCATGATTCCCTAGCACTGAGCCAGGGCAGTGCCTCAATTTAATGTGCACTATTTCTGGCAGTCTGCTTAGGCCCTAACCTTCCTTTGGTCCTCTAAAACCACTGCATCTCTCCTTGTTTCTGGCTCATCAGCTACTTTACATCATGAGAAAGCCTATCGGTCACCTGCATGGGGGGGGGGAGTCATTCATATCTCTAAAATGTACTATTTTAAGGCTTTTCTTTCCTCCTCCTAAAATGCAGAAGATCTAGAAAGGGGAGGCCTGCTCAAGACTTCTCTGCTATGGGCTCAGTTATGTCAGAGATACTCAAAGTGGAAGACCTGAAAAACCCTGAGCTGTTTTAACTCCCAGAACATCCTATCCTGGACAGTACGCAAAGGGATTGCGCAGCACCTTTGAGAGTGACTGAAAGGAAGAAGTTGGTAGCCGAGTTTTTGTAGACTTGGTCTACTTCCCCATGCATCTGAATAGGCTCAAGTCTAGGAAAGCTACCAACATCTTTCTTTCAGTTAGTCTCAAAGATGCTGCGAGACCCCTTTGTATCCTGATTTTCCAAATCAATTTTGAATTCTTTGAGTGCATCTGAGAAAGTAGGCTCCAGCCTATTTAAGCTTCTGCTACCAATTTTTCTCTTCCATTGAGTCTCAAATGTGCTGCATGACCCCTTGGCACCCCAAACCTAGGCTCAAGTCTCACAGGAAAGCTAATGCTCCCAACTTCTCTCTCTCTCTCTCTCAAAAGTATTGCAAAATCCTTTGGCACCCCAAACTTAGGCTCAAGTCTTTGCCTAGGTTCAAGTGTACGAAAGCTTCTGTTACCAAACCTCTCTCTCCCAATGAGTCTCAAAGATGCTGCCTGCAAGAACCCTTCGCATCTTTGATTTTCCATCCTAACCTTGCTAAAAGATTCAAAGATATAGTCTGTAGAATCAATAAGGAGAGAGATCCATCTCAGACCTCATAATAACAGTGGTCCTTGAGCAAAAGAACTACAAAGGCAGATAGGAAAGAGAAAGAACAGAATTGGATTTTATCCACAAACTACAGTCCCTCAGCAATGGACTGAACAAAGACAATGGGTTCCTTACTCACTAGACACACTTCAACACTATCTGGCCCCATCCTCATAGGGGTGCCCTACATTCATCTATCCTTCTCACCACTGACTAGTCCCATTACAAAACTGGATCGGCCAGTTCAGCCCCATGCACAAAGACCAGTCTCCTATGGACCATCTTTAAGACTGGACCTGCCACTTCATATCCATAACATAAAGGATTTGTGTATTGAGGATTTGTATATTGACAACCTCACATATGTGTGTGTGTGTGTGTGTATATATATGTGTGTGTGTGTGTGTGTGTGTGAGAGAGAGAGAGAGAGAGAGAGAGAGGAGGTCAATATATATTTATATTGACTTCAGTCTACTTTCTGAGATGCATTTGGTGGAGTGGAGGCCAGGCACAGACATATATATGGACTATCTTTAAGACTGGACGTACCACTTCATGTCTATACACAAAGGACTTTATGAGGATGTCAATTCAACTTACAAATCTTAATTTAACTTACACATCATATATATATATGTCAATTCAACTTACGCATCATATATATGTGATATATATATATATATATATATATCACATATATATGTGAGGATGTCAATTCAACTTACAAATCCTTTGTGTATGGACATGAAGTAGCAGGTCCAGTCTTAAAGATGGTCCATATATATACCGTATGTCTGTGCCTGGCCTCCACTATATCCAAATGCATCTGAAGAAGTAGACTGAAGTCTACCAAAGCTCCTGCTGTCAATTCCTTTCTTTCTTTCAGTTAATCTCAAAGGTGCTACAAGATCTCACTACTACTACTACTACTACTTATTATTATTATTATTATTATTATATCCAAATGCATCTGAGGAAGTAGACTGAAGTCTAGGAAAGCTCCTGCTGCCATTTCTTTCTTTCAGTGAGTCTCAAAGGTGCTACAAGATCTCTCTACTTACTAGAGGATATCTTTGAATTCTACCCTGGACCGACACTGGTCCCTTTCTATTTCCTTTACGGGTTGATGGGACTGAGTTTCTAATTTTTAATTCCTTTTTTAAAATCAATTTTATTTTATTTTATTTCTTTAAAAAATTCCCTCCACCCCTTCCACACTTGAGAAGCAGGACCCCTACCCCCCTTTCTCTTTTCAAAACTTCCCTCTCTGCCTTTGGCAGGTGGGGAGGATGGGGACTCCTCTTACCTGCCAGGCACAGGAAGATCCTGGTCTCCTCCGGGGGATGAGGGTCCCTGTTGTCTTTAGGGGATGAGGGGCTTTGTTGTTGTTGTATTGAAGCTGCAACTCTGGATCCAGTTGGGGAGGCAGAGCCTCAGGGCTGGAAGGGATCGCTTTGGTTGCTGCTGCTGCTGGAAGAGCTAGTGAGCAGCAGGAGCAGGAGAGGATCTGTGTGTTGTGAGTGTGTATGTTGTGTGTGTGTTGTGAGTGTGTGTGGAGTGTGATTTCCCCTGCTGCTGCCTCACTGCATTGGAATGTCTGAGCTAACCCTGAGCGTCCAGGGGCTCAATACAGCAAGCGATCAGAGGGACCTGGTGGAGGAGGAGGAGGGATTTTATTTTATTTTATTTTCTCCTTCCTAATACACTCTCCAGCCTTGCCAACAAGTTTTACACAAGGTGGCTTTCTCCCCCAGCCACCCACCCAGCCACCAAACAACCCAACCGCCCTGCTTTTTCTCTGTCCAGTGAAAAGAAAAGGAAAGGAGGGGGCAAAAGCCGGCAATTGCGCTGGAAACAATGGCTCGATTCAGGATTTGTGTACTGGCCCCTCTTTGCTGCCAAACCAAGGATGAGAAGAAATCCCTCCAAAGGGCTCTTGCGGCTGGAGGGTTGTGTTATTTGGGGAGGGGGGGGCACACATTGTGATGTGTGAAGTTTCCATCCCTTTGGTGGAAAAACTACGCTGCTTTGGACTCAGCTGGACATCTTTGCAAGCCAAAGATTTATTGAAAAGTTTGAAAGGGAGATGTATGGAAAAAAAGAAATCAAGGATCTTGTAAACATCTTGGCATGCATAAGATTTATTTCGCCCCCATCCCTGCTTCACTTGCAAGTTTGAAGGAAATCTAGGATCTTGTCAATCTTGTGAACATCTTGGCATGCAAAAGATTTATTACCCACCCACCCCTTGAAGGTGGGATGTATGGAAGAGAAATCTAAGATCTTGTAAATCTAGTGAACATCTTGGCATGCAAAAGATTTATCCCCCCCCCCC
>JAIPUX010001880.1:29853534-29868220 GCA_020142125.1 Phrynosoma platyrhinos
CTTTTTTTGGGGGGGGGGGAAATTGGGTTTTCTCAAGTGGAGGAGAGGCCCAAATTGGCTGCAGGAGTGAACATTTTTATTTGGTACATACATATATATGTCTCTCAAATCACTGCAATTCTCATAATTATAGTATGTGGAGACCCTGTCCCAGTCTTGGGTTGTAAAACTTACAGTTAATTGATTTCATTCCCTTCCAATATCAGAAACACATCATCGCCAGAACAGGTGGGAGAAGAATGTGAACTTTTGAAGTTCAATTTTACTGCTTCCCCTATATAGAGAAATATGTATGCTATATAGTCCTCTAGGTGCTGTATCTTTATTCAGAAACCATACAGCAGCTCTTACTATCAATCAGAGGATGATTATTTTCTATCTTAGGAAGCCATGTTATTTATGATCATTGGAAGGAACCGTAATATGTTGTACAGATGGGAGAAGTATCAAAGGCTGGCAATGTGTTGTTAGTCTTCCATGGCAAGAACATTTACAAGTTAATATAATATTTAAATGGGAAAAAATAATGGGGAAAATCCAGCTTCATAATAGGGAAGCACTTTAAAGTTCTGTTGGCTTAAAGGGGAGAAATGGAAACACATGCCTGCCTAAAATAGAGGGACCTTCCGTATGGACTACATACTAGCCGGGTATTTAGTGTGGTCCATTATATAAGGAAAACAGGGTTCTATCATTTTCTTGTTATATTCATTAATGGGCTGCTGTTTTTATATTAATCGGTTTTGTTGCTGATGTGACATTTTATGGCACAATCCTCTAATGTTTGAGGCTTCCTCCCAGGTGTGCATAGCAGTCTGGCCTTCATTTCTGATGCGATGGTTTGATTGGTCCATGATTCTGACTTCTTAAGCTTGTGCATACCACTGTGCTATTTCAAGTGAGGCTGCTGCTTTCCATTTCTGTACCATGATCAGTTGGCAGCTGTCAGCAAAAGGATAGCTAGCATGCTTAAGGCAGCATGTTTGCTGTCTCTCTCCTAGCACTTCGGCACAATTAGTTTGGGACTCCACACTTATCCACCAGCCAACTTTATTCAGTACTGCGTTCTGTAATTATTTAAGAACCCTAATATTCAAATAGGGAAATGCTATGCTGTTTGTAGCAGGAATGTTTGCCTTGTTGTGACACAAGCCATGTAGCAAATAATAGCACATGATTTGTTTTGTGTTTAGCTGAGTTCAGACTTCCTTTGTTGTTGTGAGCTTTCAAGCTGTTTCTGACTTATGGGAACTCATCCTGTTTCTGACTTATGGCAACTATCATGGAGTTTTCTTGGCAAGATGTATTCACAGAGAGTTTGCCTTTGCTTTCCTCTGAGGTTGATAGAGTGTGACTTGCCCAAGGTAACCCAATGGGTTTCCATGGCTGAGCAGGGATCTGAACCCCAGTGTTCAGAGTCATAGTCCAGTGCTCAAACCACTACACCAGACTGGCTCTCTATTCATTATTAGATCATTTTAATGCTTGTGTAAGTACTTACTGTACTTCTATATGTGTGCAATTACTATACCATTTGTTTTCACCGGAACGGTCAAGAGCTACAGTGGATCACAACCAACAGGCCTAAGATAGATTGCAATTAGCTACATGATCACCATTTTAAAATAGATCATTAAGAAAGAGAGAAAAGCAGACAGACAGAGAGAAGGGGAAAGACAGAAAGGCCCTAAAACAGGGGTAGGCAACCTTTTTGAGCCAGGGGCCAGGTTGCTGTCCCTCAGACAATTGGGGGGCCAAAGCACCATAAATAAATAAATAAATAAATAATTTTTTAAAAAAAATATATGCATGCATACTCTCTCAGCCCCAGAAAAGCCATGGCAAAACCCCTGTGGAGATTTTGCCAAGAAAACCCCAAGAACAAGTAATAAAAACGATAATCAATATCATCATGGCAGGGGCGGCAGCAGCGGTGGTGGCAGGACCGTCCTGGGGCCAGTCCAAAGGCCTCGGGGGGCCGCATCCAGCACCCCAGCCTTAGGTTGCCTACCCCTGCCCTAAAACATATTGCCAAGTTGGAATTGAAGGAGAGTCTGGCAATCCGAATACATCTAAAATAAGTTTTTAATAAGTTCTAAGTATCAGTTACAGTGGATAGTTGGATTAAGTTATGTTCTGTTCATTTCTGTTTTTACATTTCCTGTCAGTCTTCCCTCATGGAGCTCAAGCTGACATGCATAGGGTTCTTCCCTGAGGTTTATGAAACCCCAGCCTAACTAGCAAGGATGCTGTTTCATTTGCCTTCAGACCATACCATAGGACCAAATGTCCTCTCTCAGTAATACAAGACAGAATGCACAGTGTGAAATGCAATGGGATTAGGCCTGCTAAATAACAACCTGGAGAACATACATTTTTAAACAGTTTGCAGTAGCAAAGGATGATGTAGCAACAGTATCTGCTAATTTGCTTCTCCTCTGTCTCCATTGCACACCACCTTCCCCCAGTACTATTGAGCAAGTGAAGAGTCTCCTTGCTTGCCAAAGCAGCCACAGACAGAAGGAGATGGGGAATGAATAACAGGGAATGGGGATGAAATGCATGTGGCGTCTTTTCTTTATGCACAAGAACATTAAGGGGATGTTCTCATTGTAATATGGCCCTATGGTTGTTCACTCACTCCTTAAAAATGTGGGCCTAGGGTGGTGTAGTGGTTTGAGTGCTGAACTACAACTCTAGGGACTAGGGTTCGATTCCCAGCTTGGCCATGAAACCCACTGGGTGACCTTGGGCAAGTCACACTCTCAGCCTCAGGGAAAGGCAATGGCAACCCTCCTCTGAACAAATCTGCCAGGAAAAACCCATGATAGGTTCATTTTATGGTTGCCATAAGTCAGAAATGACTTGAAGGAATACAACAACAAGAATCTCTTCAGAGAGCTAGTATAGCATAATGGCTTGAGTGATGGGCTAGGACTTAGGAAACCAGGGTTTAAATCCACACTTAGCCATGGAAACTTAAGGGGTAACTTCAGGCAAGTCAAACTATCTGAGCCCAAGAAGAAGGTGATGACAAATTCCCCCAAACAAATCTCATAAAGAGACCCTTCCTTTAAGCACATCTCACAAAGAAACCCTGAGATAGCTTCACCTTAGTGTTGTTGCTGTAAGTTGGAAATCACTTGAAAGTACGGTATACAACAACAACAAGTATCTTTGGTTTTGATAGAATCCATATGATCGAGAGAACCTAGATCCAAAACACAATGCAGAAATGATCCAGTTTGAGACTGCCTTAACTGCCCTGGCTCATTGCTAAGGAATCCTGAGAATTGTAGTTTATTGTGGGACCAGAGCTATCCAGCCAAAGTTTGCTGAATTTAGGTTCTACTTAAAGGTAAAGGTAAAGGTAAAAAAAGGTAAAGGTAAAGGTAAAGGTAGTCCCTTGACAAGAATGTTTAGTTGTAACCGACTTTAGGGGGTAGTGCTCATCTACATTACTAAGCCAAAGAGCCAGCATTGTCCAAACACAATTCCGGTGGTCATGTGCCCATATGGCTGCACTGAACACTGTTACCTTCCCACCAAAGTGGTACCTATCTATCTACTTGTATTTCCATGCTTTCGAACTGCTAAGTTGGCAGAAGCTGGGATGAGTGATGGGAGCTCACCCCATCATGCAGCACTTGGGCCTCGAACAGCCAACCTTCCGATCTTCCAATCATCAGAATTGGTGTCTTAAGCAACCACATCCCACAGATCCTATTTAGGCAACTGCAAATTTCAGGGGAAGCCCCATTGTCCATTCTATGGCCCCAGTATTTCTGTTCAACATTGAAACAGTCAGGCTCATGCTCACCCCACTAAATGATCTCCCTTCTACAATACAGTGGACCTCATTGCTGATGTATACTGAAAATGTAACATTTCACCTTTGCTTCCTCCAAGCCATGAAGGGTTTGGAATTCTTTCATATGTTGTATTACTGTGTTTTCACTGGGCTGTTTCATCATTGCATGGTGGTGGTGTGAACTGATTCAAATTTTGTGTGAATGAACATAGTACAGAGGGCCTTGATATCTGCTGGGGTTTGGTTCCAGGACCCGCTGTGGATACCAAAATCCATGGATGCTCAGGTCCCATTAAATATAATGGGTTAGGAAAATGGTGTCCCTTATATAAAAGGACAAAATCAAGATTTGCTTTTTGGAATTTATATTTGTTTTGAATATTTTAAAGCAGTGGGTGGTTGAATCTGTGGATAAAGAATCCATGGATAAAGAGGACTGACCATATAGAAACATTATTCATGGTGGAGACAGTGATGACATTGATTTCAGTGGGAATTAATTGCAGTTTGTCTGCTCTTTTCCAGTTTTCCAGAGACTCAGCAGGGGCTCATCCTTGCCATCTGTTACCTGTGGCTGGGGTCTGAACTTGTGACCAACTGTATGCAAACCATGAACAATAGGCCCTTCTTAATTATGCATATTATCTAACCATAGTGAAATATGACACCATTCTTTAGTTACTAAATCCAATAGTATTGATAAGTCACATTGCTTTCCATATAGCTGGGAATGAACGATTTTTCCAAATTGCAGGGGGGAATACCATAGTTTGGTGAAACATGAAAGCTTGGCAACTGGTCCAACATTAGTTATTAGTTATATATTCTGCACTTCTTATTTTATACAAATATAATCTAAAAGTTTTTTTTAAGGCTAAGAGAAAGCTAAAAGCAAATAGATTAGGTTCTAGTTTTGTGCCTAGAAAGGGGAGTAATGATATTTCCATTCTCCAGAGCTGTTCCCAGAATTTCAAACCTTGATTAAAATTCTGTCTTGTAAAATTTTGATAAATACTGTGTAGGAAAAGCATCCACTGCTTGGAGTCTCTGCAAATCCCATATTTCTGGGAAAAGGAGATCTGTTCCTTCACCAGGCACAAATGCTTCTTTTGTCCAATATGCAAACTCGCTCTGTTCCAACCTGTCGACCTGTTTTAAGAACAAGCCTATGAAGCTTAGGGGAGAAATGCACATACTCACTAGCAGACATGTGGCATTTTGTATTTCTTTGGGGCTATGTTGGAATAATGCTTTTAAAATGACTTGGAGCTAGTAAAGATAGTTGCACACCCAATGCTATATTTCTATTAGTCACTTTACTAATCAGATTAAGCAGTATGTTAATGTTATTTTTCCACGGTAAACTTTTTCAAATAAAATGTATTGATAGAAAGGCTGCTCTGAAGCTCTGAGTCCATCTTTGTGAATACTGTCCTCATTGTCAAACAATTTATTATAATATCTATCATTGTTATAAAAGTTGTTTCTGACTTATGGAGAACCTAATATGGGTTTTTCTTGGCAATATTTGTTCAAAAAAAGTTTGCCGTTGCCTTCTCCTAAGGCTGAAAGCATGTGACTTGCCCAAGGCCATCCATTGTGTTTCATATTTATTACCATACTGTAATATTATTGAGAGCCAGTGTGGTGTAATGGTTTGAACTATACTCTGACAACCAGAGTTTGAATCCCAGTTTGTCCATGGAAACTCAATGGGTGACCTTGGGTAAGTCACATACTCTCAGCCTCAGAAAACCCCACAAAAGAGTAACAGTAAGTTTTTTTAAAAACTGCAGTTTCCAAAATTCCCTAGCATTGTGCCAGGGCAGTTAAAGCAGTCTCAAACTGGATTATTTTTGCAGCATGTTTTGGACCATTGTTGAAGGGAACTCAAGCAAAGAGGGCCTTCTCTGTCATGCCACTTTTATTTTGGCAGGCTTTATTTATTTATTTATTTATTGCTCTTATATCCTACCTTTCTCCCCTAACAGTTTTTTAAAAAGACATTGATTATAAAAGAGAATTAATATATCAGTATGATTAAAAAGTTATGCATGGTTTTATAAGTTATAAACTCTTAAAACATATTTACAACATAGTTTCATTAAAAGGTTAAATATTTAAAAATTACAGCATACTACATTACACACAAACACTAAAGGCAAAGGTATTCCCCATTGACAAGGTTGTCAAGTTGTGTCTGACCGTAGCAGGTGGTGCTCATCTCCATTACTAAGCCAAAGAGCCAGCGTTGTCAGAGACTACTCTGTGATCATGTGGCCAGCATGACTGCATCGAATGCTGTTACCTTCCCACCGAAGTGGTACATATCTATCTACTTGCATTTGCATGCTTTCCAACTGCTAGGTTGGCAGAAGCTGGGACTAGTGGCAGGAGCTCACCCATCATGCAGCACCCAGGTCTCAAACTGCCAACCATTGCATCCCTTAACCACTTGAGCCACACACACTACAACTCCATAATTAAAATTAAGAAGGTCTGACTAAGGGCCTCGGCAGACAGCTTAAAAAGCCATCCTCGAGGCAGGGAAGAGGAGGGGCAGCCGCATGCTTGGCACCCCTTCCTCCTCCCAAGATTGCCTCCGAGGGCAACCTCCCGCCGCAGCGTCCGCACACACTGCAGCAGATAAGTCGGTGAAAGTGCGCTGCTACGTTTTGGGGCGCACTTTCGCTGACTTGTGAAAGGAGCGCTATTTTAGCGCTCCTTTCAGGGGTGGCGAAGGTGCACCGCAGGATCGAGGCGTGGGGATGCCTCGGTCTTGCGGCACACTTTCCCAGGGTGGCCCCGTGCCGCTAGTCTGCTTCCCCCCTATGTAAGAATGTCTTCACCAGCCAGAGGAAAGACAGTAGGGAGGGAGCCAACCAGACATGCTGTGGAATAGAGCTCCACTGCCTGGGAGCAGC
Organism: Phrynosoma platyrhinos; assembly: GCA_020142125.1. Taxonomy (NCBI): domain Eukaryota; kingdom Metazoa; phylum Chordata; class Lepidosauria; order Squamata; family Phrynosomatidae; genus Phrynosoma; species Phrynosoma platyrhinos. The sequence continues at coordinate 29,860,270 of JAIPUX010001880.1, forward strand.
TGGGGAGAAAACTCTCACGAGTCCTCACCAAGCATGCCTTGCAAGGATGGTGGGACTGTGAGAAAGCCCTCCCTTGAAGATCTTAACGCACACCCTGGCTTATGGTTTGGCTAACTCCTAAATGCTTAAGTATTGTGCTGCTGATTAACTATTGGATTATTAGTTTGCTTTGTTGCTGTAAGCTCCTTAAATGATTGTCCTTAAATTATGTTCTTGTTACTGACCACCTTGGACATATTCAAAGGTGGAGCTAGGCCAGTATGGAGAGGGCCAATCTCTGGGCCACCAGACAATCAGGGATGCTTCCAGAAGTGTAGCTATTGGAGAATTATGAGAACATCACTCCCCCAAAGAAGAATTCTGTCCCCCTAGAAATTTTCCTGCAGTTCCCCAAGTTTCAGCATCACAGGGAGTGAGACACTAAAAATGGTTCACACCTGGAAGTCATATTTTGCTATGTTTGCGTTCCCTTGGCAACTTTCCCTGCCTATTTTCTGTGGAGGTCTACACTGTACTTCTAACTGCTCAACTTAAAATGAAGTTTTAAGCAACTATAATAATAGAAATATGGGGACTGAACAAAAATGTAATTTGGCGGGCAAGTTCTTATTGAGGGGAAATGTCCTCACCCCCTGTAGCTACGTCTGTGATTCAGGCCCCCTGCCTCATCCCCACCCTTGTCCCTGTCATGGAAGGAGGAAGAAGGAAGACTGAAGAAAACAATGGAGGTGGCTGTGTCCCTTTTTCTAGTAGTGAGGAGCCTGTATGTGAGTAGTGAGGTTCAATTGCACTGTCAAGGCAGGAATGATGGAACAAATGATGGAATGTAAAAAGGGGGAAATGCAGAGGCTCACCATCTTCTGAACAGGAGGAACGTTTCAGCTAAAGTCAGCTGAATTCTGATCAGAATTTGAAATTACCTAAACAAATTAGAAAGCTGGGTCAAAACTAACAAAATGAATTTCAGCAGAGAGAAATATAAGGCACTATATTTGGGCAGTAAAAATGAAATGCATAGATATGAATGGGTGACTAACAGCAGTGCATGCAAACAGCAGTGCATGCAAAAGGGATCTAGGAGTCTTAGTGGACTACAAGCTGAACATGAGTCAGCAGTGTGATGCAGCAGCTAGAAAAGTCAATGCAATTCTAGGCTGCATCAATAGGAATATAGTGTCTAGATCAAAGGTGAAAGGTCTGGAAACCATGCCTGATGAGGAGTGGCTTAGGAAGCTTGGTATGTTTAGCCAGGGGAAGAAAAGGTTAAGGGATGACATGATAGCCATGTTTAAATATTTGACAGGATGTCATATGGAAGAAGGAGCAAGCTTGTTTTCTGCAGCTTCAGAGAATAGAACCTACAGGAATGGATTCAAACCTAAACATTAGGAAGAACTTTCTGACAGTTGTTAACTGCCCTCGAGTCAATCTCGACCCATGTGACCCTATGGATGAGCCATCTCCAAGACCCTCTGTCCTCCACTGCTCTGCTTAAATCCTCAAACCCCTTAATATCCATGACCTCCTTAACATCCATCTGGCATATGGACTTCCTCTTTTCCTACTCCCCTCCATCTTTCCCAGCATTATTGTTGTTGTTTTTTTACAAAGAGTCCTCCCTTCTCTTGATGTGTCCGAAGTACAACAGCCTCCGTTTGGTCATCTTGGCTTCCAGGGAGGTTTCTGGCCTGATCTAGTCTAGGGCCCACTTCTTTGTCCTTTTGGCTGTCCATGGGATCCTCAGCACTCTTCCCAGCACCACATCTCAAATGGATCGATTTTCTTCCTATCATCTTTCTTAATGTCCAGCCTCACATCCATACATGGTAATAGGGAATACAATGGCTTGTATGATTTTAACTTTTGTGCTGAGTTGTATATCTTTGCATTTTAGAATCTTTTCTAGTTCTTTCATAGCCACCCTCCCCATTCTTAATCTTCAGATTTCCTGACTGCAATGTTTGATCCCAAGTATGGGAATTCTTTTATTATTTCTATTTCTTCATTGTCTAGGTTGAACTTGTGAAGGTCCTCGGTGGTCATTATTTTTGTTTTCTTTATATTCAACACTTTCTTCTTTGCACTTTCTTCTTTGATCTTCCTTAATAGGTGTTCCAGATCTGTGAGGTTTTTTGCTAATATTATGCTGTTGTCTGCATATCTTAGATTGTTGATATTCCTTCCTCCTATTTTCATTCCTCCTTCATCTGTGTCCAAACTTGCTTTTCTTATAATATGTTCTGCATACAAGTTGAACAGACAGGGTGAAAGGATACGACCTTGTTGACCCCTTTGCCAGTTGGGAATCATTATGTTTCTCCATGTTCTCTTTTGACAGCAGCCTCTTGTCCTGAGTACAGATTCCTCATCAGGACTGTCAGATGTTTTTGCACTCCCATGTCTTTAAGGGCATTCTATAGCCTTTCATGATCTATTTAGTCAAAGGTTTTGCTGTAGTCTATATAGCACATGCTGATTTCTTTTGGAATTCCCTGTTGTGCTCCATTAGCCATTGTATGTTTGCAATGTGGTCCCTGGTGCTTCATCCTTTCCTGAACCCCACTTGAACCTCTGGGATTTCCCTCTCCAGATATGGTTGGAGTCTATGTTATAGAATTTTGAGCATGATTTTGCTTGCATGGAGATCAATGCTTTGGTCCTATAATTGCTGCAGTCTCTTGTGTCTCCCTTTTTGTAGATGGGGATGTATATTGATTGTTTCCAATCTGTTAGTCATCATTTTGTTTTCCATATCTGTTGACATATGTTAGTTAGCATATGTGGATTGCAGCAATTCAATTGGAATATCATCTGTTCCTGGTTATTTGTTTTTCGCTCTTTCTCTTATTGCAGTTTCCACCTCGCTTTTTAGAATTTGGAGTTCATCTTCATATGGCTCTTCATTCCATGTGTCCTTCATTTTGTCATTTCTTTTGTATAATTCTTCTGTGTACTGCATCCAACATCTTTTTATGCCTTCCTTGTCTTGAATTATATATTTTTATTGCTGTATTGTCCTGATAGTAAGAGCTATTTAATAGTGGAATATGTTACCTCAGAGAGTGGCGGAGTCTCCTTCTCTAGAGCTGGATGGCCATCTGTCAGGAGTGCTTCAATTTGTTATCCCTGCATGCAGAAGGGTTGGACTGGATGGACCTTGTGGTCCCTTCTAACTCTATGACATGCAGTCTGGTTACTGTTCTAAATGCCTGCTGAAGATGCTTGACTCTAGTACAGGGGTAGGCAACCTTTCCCCTTTAAGGGCCAAGGGACTTCAGCTCCCAGAATCCCAGGAGCTATTGGCCAACATGGGACTATTGGCCAACATGGCTGAGGCTTCTGGGAGCTGAAGTCCCTCAGCCCTTAAAGGGGAAAGGTTGCCTACCCCTGCTCTAGTACGTACTCAAAATGGTAACTTATGTCTCCTGATTCCTTCTCTCTCTCTCTCTCTCTCTCTCTCTTCTCTCAGCAACATGTGAGTGAATCTAGTAGAAGAGCCACTGATGACCTCCCCTCTTTTTGTGGCAGGAAAGGTGTAGGCAGAGTGGGATGTGTTTGAAAACACATGTTTGGAGAAGGTGCAGCAGCAGGGTGGTTGGGGTGTTTCTTCTTGTTGTTCTTGGATCATTGACCCTTAAATTCTATTGCTGATCTCATTGTAGGTGGAAAGAGAGCACAAAAATATTGAACCCAAGTCATCAGTCATGGGATTGTATCTAAGCCTAGCTTCAGGGCACTGTGAATTGGCATCCATGAAGAGAGGGTAAAAAGGATTGAGGTAACCTGGGAAATGTGTAACGACAGCTAAACTGGAAAAAGCATAATGTGTGAACAGTGGTAATAAGCGTACACTAAAGCAGGCAAGTATTCCCAAGTGATAATAAAAACATTTTGAAATGCACATGTGATTTCAGCCTGGGCTTACCAAATGCCTCCTGGACATTGACAGTAGGAAAAACAGAATAATCTCAGTCTGTTGTTCCAAGCCTGGCATCTGGCAAGTTTGCATAGAACTGTGGAACACATTCTCCAGAATATATTAAACAGGTCACACAAGAAAATATTTGTATAGCTATTAAAGTAGTGTTGTTTTGAGGTAGGAATGTAAATGAATGATTTCAGGTGTTATTATTTTTTCATTATGCAATATAGAAATGAGAAGGTGCAAGGCAAGCTCAGCTATATTATCTCATTGACAAGCGGTGATTTAATCCTTTGCTTTTCTCATTAAAACTGTTGAACTGAACTGGCTTCCAAGTGTATTATAACAGTTTTATTACAATTTAGCAGGAATAAAATTGAAGGCTGCCTTTGTTAGGCTTTTATCCTGTAGCTAGCAACCTGATAGTACATCTCACTGAGCAGAATATCACTCGATTCTGCTTTGGTCAGGCCTCACCTGGAATACTGTGTCCAGTTCTGGGCAACACAATTCAACAGGGATGTGTATAAGCTGGAGCATGTCCAAAGGAGGGGGACCAAAATGGTGAAGGGTCTGGAAACCATTCTTTATGAGGAGGGGCTTAGGGAGCTGGGTATGTTTAGTCTGGAGAAGAGAAGGTTAAGAGGTGATATGATAGCTCTGTTTAAATCAGGGCCCAGCAACCTTTGTTGCCAGGGGGCTGGGGGGGGGAAATGGCATGGGGGGCCGGCTGGGCTCACGCGTGCTTGCGCACTTGTGTGCATTTGCCCCCCGTGCACATACATGCACAATGTGGGTGCCATTTTGGAAGGGCCCCCCACGCCAGGGGTGGGTGAATTCGCCTGGCGCAGGTGTGTGGGGGCTTCCCTGGGCCTTGGAATGTGGCCTTCCGAACGTCCAACGGTGGCTGCGCAGCCACCGTGGCGCCTTAAAAAATGGAGTTCATTGATGTGCACATGTGCTTGGGTGCGGGGCAGCGGCGGTGGTGGCGGCAGAACTGGCCACGGGACGGTCCCAAGGTGGGCCGTAGATTGCCGACCCCTGGTTTAAATATTTGAAAGGATGTCACATGGAAGAAGGAGCAAGTTTGTATTCCGCAACTTCAGGGAACAGAACCCATAGGAATGGATTCAAACTAGAGGAAAAGAGATTCCACCTCAACATTAGGAGGAACTTCCTGAAAGTAAGGGGCTGTACAGATGGCCTCTGGGAATACCAGATCAGGGCCACAGCAATCATGTGCTGCGGCCCCCATCCGGCAGTTTGCCCCTCCAAAAAGAGCTGGCAAAGGCTGCTCCTTTTTGGAGCGGCACCAAGGGAGCGCCCTGATTCCATGCACCATGTGGTGGGGCACGTGGTGTGACAGTGGCATCAGGGTGGAGTTGGTGTGGCCAGTGTGCGGTCACCCTGCTCCAACTCCACCTCCAGGCCAGCCCTCATGGCCGGTCTATACAGGCCCTAAGACAGTAAGACATTGTTTGGCAGTGGCACACACTCCTCCCTTGGAGTGTGGTGGACTCTCTTTCTTTGGAGGTTTTGTTAAACAGAGGCTGGATGGCCATCTGTCCGGGGTGCTTTGATTCTGTCTTCCTGCACAGCAGGAGTTTGTACTTGATGGCCCTTGTGGTCTCTTCCAACTCTATGTGATTCTATGTAGCATCACCTGCCACAGCTTTAAGCTTCTAAAGCTGGGAAGTGAGAACCTAAAGCTGGGCGGTATCAACTTTGACACCTGATCCATATGCAGTGTGGGAACCCTATATCATTTTGCCTCAGAAAGGCCAAATTAGTGTTTTAGAACACAGGGCCAAAACACACGCAGAAATAATCCAGTTTGAGACCACATTAACTGCCTTGGCTCAATGCTCGGGAAATCTGGGAGCTGTAATTTTATGAGACATTTAACCTTCTCTGTCAGAGAGCTCTGGTGCCACAACTACAATTCCCAGAATTCCCTAGCACTGAGCCAGGGCAATTAAAGCAGTCTCATAGGACTTTATCACATGGGGGAAATCCTGTGCAGAAACGAGGTTTTAAGTTTTTAAAAAACTGCAAAAGCTGGTAGATTTTCACACAACATCAATATTAAACTGTTGTTAACCTGAACGGAAAGTAGTCAAAAGCCACTTCTTTTTACTATCGGAAAATCCTGAAAGTAAAAAGGACTGGCTTTTGACTGCTTTCCATTTGGGTTAACAAAAGTTTAACAGCGATGTGTGTGAAAAATCAACCCGCTTTTGAAAGTTTTCCCCAGCTTTTAAATCCCGTTTCTGCACGGGATTTCCCATGTGATAAAGTCCATACTGGATTATTTCTGCAATATGTTTTGACCCAAAGAATTAAGGAATGCCAGCATGGTGCAATAGTTTGATCATTGGACTATGACTCTAGAGACCAGAGTTTGAATTCCTACTCAGCCATAGAAACCCACTCACACACTCCAGCCCCAGAAAATGCCATGATAAAGTTGCCTTAGAGTCACCATAAGTTGGAAACAACTAGAAGGCACACAACAACTTAAGGAATAACCGTGTGCCTATTTTAAAAAATGATTATATTAGGTTTGGTGCACATTACATTTTGCCTACAGGGATCCTGTCCAAGACAACCTGAGCTAGGGTCATGGAACAAGTGAATATGAAAAGCAAAGTGGTAATCAGGCATAACCAGGTGGAGAATAGTCACTACAGAAAAGATGCACAATTTCTGGCCCTCCAAGCATTTTGCAGTTTGTCTAATCCCTCCCCATTGGTTATGATGTTTTCTACTGGTGAGAGTTGTAATCCAGTAGTAGGACATCCAGCGGCTAGTGTAGTGTGGTGCTTTAAGTGTTGGGCTATGAATCTATGAGACCAGGGTTTGAATCCTGGGTGGCCCATGCAAACTCCACTTGGTGACCTTGAGCAACTCCCTCTCTTTCAGCTCCAGAGGATAGCAATGGAACCCCCCCCCCCGAAGAAACTTGCCAAGAAAACCCCATGATAGCTTCGCTTTAGGATCACTGTAAGTTGGAAAGGACTTGAAGTCATACAGCAACAAATTCTCAGTCAATCAAGTCCAAGTGCATCAGTGATTTTCCGTTTAATCCTGATACACTTTACTCCACTTGTTTTTCAGAAACTCCTGCCGAGAGAGTAAGAGAAGCATCATATATGACAAACGAGTGATTTCCCTTCCCTCAGTAGGCAAATGCCATACTTAATGTAGATTCCAATATATTTCTGCTTTTCTCAAGTGAAGGCTAGCTGATTAGGTGTTTTGAATGCAGGAGTACTAGCACAGCTTTCCATAAAGTCTGCCAACCAATAACTATACAAGAAAAAAGAAGTTGGCCAGCTATACTATATTTGGTTAGTACAATAAAAAGAAAAAGAAAAACACTACATATGCTGTTCAGTCATGAGGGATTATATTCTTTTTTTTAAAAAAATATCTTATTTTGTTATATTAATACAAATATGGTCTGAGGCAGGCTACATAAATGTACTTTTTAAAATTAATTTTCTGTTCTGTTATTAGTGGACAATTATTGTATATACTCATGTTGAAGTCTAGAAATTTGAGTCAAAAAAAGTGACCCAAAATACCTGAGTTGATTTATCCATGGGTCAAGGTAAGTACTGTAGTTTAACTCTTATTTTAAAAAGGAACCATCCCCTGGTGAAAGGTAAGAGCAGGGGTAGGCAACCTTTCCCCTTTAAGGGCCGAGGGACTTCAGCTCCCCAAAGCCTCAGCCATGTTGGCCAATAGTCCCATGTTGGCCAATAGCTCCTGGGATTCTGGGAGCTGAAGTCCCTCGGCCCTTAAAGGGGAAAGGTTGCCTACTCCTGGGTAAGAGCATAATCTGTCCTGGAAGCACTGACCCCCCTTCTACTCCATCCAGCCTTTAGTATGAGCACAAACAGTTATGTTTGCTGGAATTTTGTAAGTTCTTTGGCATTCTTTTTCTTTGCTTCATCCTTTACATCCTTTGCTGCATACCCCTAAATTTTACCCTCAACTTATCCATGAGTCATATCAAAATCCATA
>JAIPUX010001880.1:29868320-29887126 GCA_020142125.1 Phrynosoma platyrhinos
CTCTTTTCCTTTTGCCCTCAACTTTACAAAGAACTATTGTATTTTATAGTAAGTCCTTTCTTCTCATGATATGGCAAAATATGACAACCTACGTTTAGTCATCTTTACTTCCAGGGAGAGTTTAAGCTGATATTCTCTAGGAAAATCAGGACCCATTTATTGGGTCATTTTATTTTTGCTGCCTTTTATAATAATACACACATAATGCTACAAGTTGAAATTAAACATATATTGATAAAAGCAAGGGATGACTGCTCAGTACTGAGAAGGAATAGACAAAAGAAGGTGTTGGTATAAAGATATCATGGTACTGACCACAAATTCCCATTCATTTCATAATAATTCCTGATATGGAATTTGCCTTTTTTGGTGCTATTGCACATGACTGTTACTCCAGGATGTCTCTCATGGTTGGTCACAGCCCATTCAGATCCTTGGATGGCTCCATTAAAGATTGGACTAAAACCTGGAATGGATTTACTGCCTCATTACATTAAGGTAGGGAATGTGCAGCCCCTAAATCCCACTCTTGTGGCCCCTGAATCCTCCAGCAATCCCCCCAGGCTCTCCCAGACATCCAATTTTCAGTGTTCTTTTTAAAATGGGATTTAAAATATCATGGGATTTTTCTAATCTCAAACCACCTACAAAAGTGGTTTCCATGCGTCATCTCCCAGAACTTTGTCCACTGCTCCTTTGTTTTGTCCATAAATTGGCCAAAAATGACAATTGGACATGATGTGACATCACATTTGGTGTGCTAGAGTGCACCACAGTGATGCTGGAGGGGGTACAGGGGTGAAATTTGGCCTCACCCAACCCTCTAGTTGCCCAACCTGGTCATATTACATTTTAGTTTGGGTTTTGTTCTTTTGCTTCTGTGCACATCCCTTTATACCTCTATATACTGGTTTGGATCTTAACTAGACACCAGTAATGAAGTCATTGTGAATGAAAACTATGGGTACATTTACTGTAGAAATAATGCAGTTTGACAGCACTTTAAGTGCTGTGGTTCCATCCTACAGAATCCTGGGTTTGGTAGTTTCACAAGGTGTTTATCCTTCTCTACCCAAGAGTGCTGGTGCTGCACAAAACTACAAATCCCAGATTCTATAGGATGGAGCCATGGCCATTAAAGTGGTTTCAAACTGCATTACTTCTACAGTATAGATGCAACCACAGATACACTGAATGGATCATTACTGTTCATGGAACAAAATTCAGCAGGAAGTGTTTGTTTATGAACAAGAGGGATCAAGAGGATGCAGTTTTCCATGATTTCCATTCAGATGTTTCAGAGGGATCCCTCAGCCCTCCAGAGCAGATTTTTCAGGAATACACAAATGGGGATAAGTGACATTAATACTCAAGTTAAATATCACTTGTGGGAATACTCATTGGATAGGTTTGCCTTCCACTGGCAGGAGCATCTATAAGTGGAGCTCCTCTTGACAGATACTCCTGTCTGTGGGGCAAACACAGGCTCAACTACTGCATCTTACTTGCCATTTTGTTGCTCATCTCCACAGTTTGGAGAGATCCTTTCAGAAATTTTAGCCATTTTATCACTCTGAATGTAATTTAGTATTTTCTGCAGACTTGGCTACTGACATACTTGGGTGACCACCTCTGTGTTGTAAATAATATCCATGTATTTCTATCCTTCCTAAAGCTTCTGTTGCTGAATTTACAAGGAAGCCCCTTTTGTTCTTTTTGTCCTTTGGTTCATTTTTCCTGCACTTTTGTTTTAGCTACCCAGATTTCTAGAGACTGCGCTGTTTCAAACTAAACAAAACAAACCAGTTTCTTAAGAAACTCTTGGAATGCAATAAATTATACTCTACTTACAAAGGGATAACAACCAGGATAATCATTATCAGGAATTTTATTTACAGCATATTTATACTGATTGGGGTTACCTTAAGGGTGAAGTACTTGCAGTATGTTATTGTGATGGCATTGGTGGAGGTGGTGGTGATAATGATGATGGTAATAATTCAATTGATGCAGCTCTATCAATGACACTTTATGCTCCAAACCCCTGCCCTTCTCCAATTAACAACTGCTATATCTACCCAAAGACACTTTCTTCAGTACAAAAGATTTCTCTGGCACAAAGAGAAGGGCAGTTATTCAGATTGACTTCTTCAAAAATGTATGTAGAGTTGTCCATGAAGGACAATGTAGGGTCTATGTGGGGTTGTCTACGTGTTAGGCTTATGGTCCATCGTTTCATAGTCCACTGGACCAGAGGCTATTTGTGGAGTTGCCACTAAGGAAGATATAAATGGTGGAATTACTTGATAGATGGGATGGACCCAACAAACCCCAGAATACTCTTGGATTATTGACTTCCTCCTATTAATCATTTCCCATCCTAAAACCAAATATGTAGAATAAGGTGAACAATATGGATCATGGTCGCTCTTAATGGAGAAGAGAACAGCTTTTATTATGTCCTATCTCACAAGGTGGGAGTGCTTTGTCCCTTTACCACCCCTATGAAGGAAACATTTGAATTTGTGCAAATCTAGAGATTGGTTGCTCATCATATTCTCACAATCGGCTGTGATCTATACTGTACTGGGGGCCAACCAATGTACAAGAAAAATATACAGTGGACTCCTCTGCTTTGCAGGAGTTTGGTTCTGGGATCCCATACAGATAGGAAAAAATGCAGATGCTCAAACCCCATATTATTTAATGGGCTCTAATATGCATGCATCTGTACCATTGCATCGACATGCATGCACTGCCATTGAATAATGTGAGCTGTGGCAATTCTTGCAGTCACATCTGCAAATTGCTAGCCCTCCAATTTGGTGGGCTCATTGTACCTGATTTGATTGGTATGACTCATAGTGCAGAATAGTAAGCTTACTCAAGAAAATGATCCTGCTATGGATTCCATGCAGTCAGCACTGGCTTTGGGTTGTCCAGTGTTACGTAGTTCCCATTTAAATAGTTTCTGAAGTGGCAAACCCAGCCTCACAAATACTTTCTGGTGAAATGACAAATGAAAATCTAGAAGAGAATGTGAAAATTGGTAGATACAAGATGGGGATGAATTCCATGTAGAGATGTCCACATTTTCCACCAGTGATTTACCATTAGAAAAGCTTCATCATTGGAAATATTTGACCTTGAACAATGGTGTTATTTGAGCCAAACCCCAAACTGCTTTAAAATACTTAATACCAAAACACTCTTGCTATGTTTTGGCCTGGGAAATGATTAGTATTTTCCACCAGTTTATAGAGTCAAAATTAGGAAAAAATCATGAATCATAGGAAGTCAGGGTGTGTTTGTCGGACAGGACAAACAGGGCATGCTTCACCAAGGATCTTGGACTGTGCTGTATTGGAGGAAAGGATGGAGCCAGATTACCAGAACATGTTGGAAGAAAGGTGGGATATAAATCCCACAAACAAAGAAACAAACAAACCAACAAACCAGGATGCCAAATTCTGAGGCATGAGGCAGACATATACAGGATATGCATCTTTACAAAACAGTGTTTGAATCAGTGAAAAACATATGGAACAAGCATAGGAAGGTCTAACCATTTCAGATTCTAATGTCGTCCCATAATATATACTGCTGGCTTGCAAGAAACTGGACACTGGAAGGCCATTTAAATAACCAGGACATTTGGAATAAGTTATGAGAAACCACTTAATATTTTTTAAAGGAAGTTCATAGCTGCAGAGAAAGTTTTGAAAGTCTACTCACCACCAGGATGTGTGTTACCCACAGCTCATTACTCAGCAATCTCCTTCCGCCACACTAAGGGTATGTGGCACACACACTAATAGGCATGCATGAGCATACACATTTACTTGCTAATTTGATGTTTTAAGCACAGTTGAAAGAGGAATGGCATTGTCAGGAAATGTGATCTTGCATAATAACATGTGGATCTGGCACTAGACTTGGAACGTCTCTGCTGCCAAAGCCACACATACTACTTAGACAAAGACACCAGCAAGGCAGACGAGCACTTTTAGCTGCCAGGTGGTAGTGTTTGTCCCACAGCCTGGAAAAGGAGTATAGTTGGCTGTGGTGACTAGGAGATTCAGGAATCTGTAGTACAAAAAGTGACATTTCCAGGTACTGGGATATCCTGCGATTCAGCTGAATGGTGGAATAAGACCTATGGGAGAACTAATTCTGGGTAATCTCACTTAGTGTCGTGTTTGTCTTCATGATGGAAGAAGAGGAAACTGCTAAAAAAATCCTGAGTAACAATGAATTTGAAGAAATAAATCGACTCAGCATATGGCTAAGGTTGTTTTCAGCCACCAAATTGAATTCGCTTCAGAATCTATTTCTGCCAGTCTAAGCCAGCCGTCCTTTACTCTCAGTGAAATCACTGGAATAAGTTAGTCATGGGGAGCTGAATTACCATTTATTACAACAAGACCAAAGCAGAGGTGTATGTTCTTTGGTATCCAGACTGCCATGTGGCTTGTGATTGGGGACTGCACACATGTGTATGTGTGCATGACCACACCCTGACCCACCAATCCTCTTCCTTTGCTTGGAAGAGCAGACAGAAGGAAAAAGCAATGGATATGAAGATCCTGGGGAAGAGGGAAGAAAGAAAATCTCTCCACCTCCTCCAACAGTGATGCAGATACAGAAGACACTCTTCTTGTTGTTAGCAACTATTACAAGGAAAGAGCAGTTCATATGAAATTGGAAGAAAGTAGGATAGCATAATCAGGATACTCAGAGCACTCACAGGGCTTAAATACAGCTCCTTGTGAGTATGGGGAGAACATGTTGCTCATACAACAAAATCATGATTAACCTAGGGCTGACTAGTCTGGCTCAAATCCTGTGTTAATAAATATGCCCCACTAGTTTTTACTAGCTATGTCCAGTAAGGTCAGCATGGGCTTGGAGATAAATCCGTACATAAATAGCTGTTTCAAAGCAAAAGTAGAGACATACGGAGAGGACATGAAGTATGGCAGATATTATTTGAGATGGAGTAGAATGACAGGATACATAAAAGCAACAGGCCATGAGGTTTTGAAACCACAAGATACTGGGGACATTGGAAACACTGGAAAATTAAAACCTAACACTGAGTTCAGGGGAGCTGGAAACTATAATCAGACTTTGGATAGGTGTTGGGGATGGCATCAGCCCTAGATCTGTGATTGTGGAGAAGGAAGGATGCAGTAGCAGAGGAAAATGTAGATGCCAGGGTTCTCTGTTGTAAAAGCTTTGTACCCCATTATTAGATTAAATTTTTACAAAAATAACAAAGGGCCTTAGGCCCCCACTAAGAATAATAAATTTAATTTGGCATAAGCTTTTATGGCCTACAGGTTTTGTGGACCTTTTCTCAGATGCATGGAATGTAGCACCAGTTGGATGATGCTTGGATGAGTGGTTAGATGAATGTATGAATGTAGGAGAGTAAATTTCCAGCAATGGAAATGGAAGAAGTACAAAAAGTGATCAGCCTAAGAAGGTTATTCACTGGCAATAATATACCTCATGAGAGAGAGTTACAGAAATCAGACCTAATGGCAGGCCCCAATGCCACTTATGTCCTCACATTTACCCTAGCAACCCTATTAATTAATAAAGCCATCCACACCATAAGCAAGTTCATACCATTGCATATCTTCCAATATAGTATATACCATCATTTGCCAGCAATGCATGTCTTCATTCTACACAGTATGAACAGGCCATTCTCTATAGAAAAGAATAAATGGATTCAAGTAACTGATATCAAAAATGGCATGACCACTTAAATTTCCCAGTGGGATTTGTCTGTGATCTATCAAGGAGGACATTCTTGAACAAAAGAATGCCAGAGACAGGTCACAACACAAACAGCTGAACAACAAATCATTTGGGAGTTCAATTCTATACCCTATACTATAGGATGAGTAGGGACAAACACTAGAATCCTATATCACATTTTGCTTAGTGTAAATATATGTATACTTAGCTAAGTAGCAGAGACACTAAAATAAATTTAGTACATTGTGAAGATGCGTATTGGGACAAAGCAAGAGTGCCCAATGAACATTGGCGCTGGATGCACCATCCATCCTGTTGTGCAATAGTCACTGTGCCAGCTCCAGAGACACGGGATACAAATAAAATGTATTTATTTATTTATTAAAACTACCCAGTTCTAATTCCTGTATATGTAACTCCACGTACGATTACATAACTTCCATCAGGATCCCAGTCATTGTCTTTTTAAAAATAACACAAAATAGCTTGGATGCAAGGGAAATATGCTGCCCCGGAGAGTGTGGTGGAATCTCTTTCTTTGGAGGCTTTTAAACAGAGGCTAGATGGCCATCTGTCAAGAGTGCTTCAATTGTATCTTCCTGCATGGCTCAAGGGGTTTGGACTGGATGGCCTTTGTGGCCCTTCCAACTCTATGATTCTAAGGATGCTTGTGCTACTCTTCTAAACAACTGGACACGTATGTTGAGGGTTTCTCTGCTTGTCATGTTTGCATTTCAGTTTCTTCTGACAGTATTGATTACAGACCCGTGCCTCTCTTCTGAAGCATGTATTTCAACACCTGTGAACTGAGGCAACCCTCTAAGTATCTGATGAGGTAGGCTAGGGTCCATAAAAGCGTATGCCAAATAAAGCATCGTATTTAAGGTTCCTCAAGACTTTTTGTTATTTTTGCTACAGAAGACTAACATGGATAACTCCCTGGAAATAATGTTTTTAAAGACAAATATTCTTCTTAGGTCACAAATCTTCAGCAATGCCAGTAGAATTATTTTTCCAGAGAGGTATCTGTGCTAGTCTGTTGCAGCTAAAACAACAAGGGGTCTTGTTTCACCTTAAAGGCTAACAAGTTTTATTTGGCATGGACTACAGCCTATGCCTTCAGATGCAGGGAGAATAGAATAATGTCAGTAGACAGATACACACATTTGCACACAGACACAAAGACAGATACAGACACAGAGTATGTGATGATCTTAACAATGGTTGCTAAGGGTTATTCAACAGTTATGGGGTGGTCATTCAATGGCTGCTAAGGACCATTCAACAGTCTTTTGAACCTTAATAGTGGTTGTTAAGACATTGCTTGGTAGAGGGCAACAAACAGAAATAAGCAGTTAAATGTGTAGTAGGGAAAGGTTTTTGTCTAAATCAAGGATAAAAGGAGAATTTAGCCTGTACTTAGATCAGGGGTAGGCAGCCTTTTTGAGCTGGGGACCGGGTTGCTGTCCCTCAGACAGTTGGGGGGCCGAAGCACCAAAAATAAATAAATAAATAAATAAATAAATAAATAAATAAAATTAAAAAAAATTTTTAAAAAATATGCATGCATACTTTCTCATCCCTAGAAAGCCATGGTAAAACCCCTGTGGAGATTTTGCCAAGAGAACACCAAGAACAAGTAATAACAACAATAATCAATATCATCATGGCATGTGGCAGCGGCGGTGGCAAGACCGGCCTGGGGCCGGTCCAAAGGCCTCAGGGGGCCACATCCGGCCCCCAGGCCTTAGGTTGCCTACCCCTGACTTAGATGATAATGAAGGCTAAAAGTGCAACGAGAGAAAATTGTTCAAGCTCTGTCATAATGCATACAATAGTGGCAAACAATATTGGCAAACCCGGATGGATGAGCTGATTAACATTTGTAGCAAGATAAAAAGTCTCTGATTAAGCCAAAGGAGACAGTGTTTGCTCTTTTGATGAATCCTTTTTCAGCTGTTCCAATTTGCAAACTGCCCTTGAAGTTCTTTTGTTCATGAATGGTCACCTTGAAGTCAGAGACAGACTGTCTTAAGAATGAAATGTTCTCCTATTGTCTATATGGATGACCGTATTGGCTCCAGACTGTCTGAAAGATTGTATTTCCATATATGAGTCTGCCTGAATTTTAAGATCTACAAGAGAAGGTTTTCTCTTGGTCCCATTCCCATCACAGGAATATTTGGAGAGGACACAAGAGAGAGCCTTTTCAGTGGCTGCTCCCAAGTTGTAGAATTCCTTTCCATGGAGGCTCAATTGGCCCCTTTCCTGCTGGCATGCAAAGACGTTTTTATTTAGGTAGGCATTTGATTTTTAACTTGGTGCAGGTGATGCAGCTTTTAATAGCGTGGGCTGCATTTCTATTCTGTTAAGCTTTAAATATGATTTTAAAACTTTAAAAACCGTGTGTGTTTTATTATTATTAAACAATTCTTTTAAAACTTTTTATTGTTTCTAAATTTCACTTTATTTTAAATTGTTGTGAGCCACTTTGAAACCCATGCTGAAATAAATGTAGGATATTGGAATAAGATATTCTGAGAGGTTCGATCTGGTCCAGTCCCATCACCCATCTCTCAATTTTGCTTTTCTTTCTGGTTTGCAACCCACATGTTTTGCTTCTATTTTTCCTCCAGTGACTTATTTCTGATTTATTTTAAACCTTTCTATAGTAAGAGTGCTAGCACGTTAACTTGCAAGGATGTATTGCTAACCAGCATATTATTATTATTATTATTATTATTATTATTATTATTATTATTATTATTATTATTATTATTTTGGCCCACCATACTGCCCCATTCCTGCTCATGCAAATATAGTGGTCCCTCCACATTCCCTGGGGTTTGGAGTGAATGACTTCTGTAAATGTGGAAAAAACATAAATAAAAAAACCAAACAAAACAAAACCCTATTCTTTTTACCAGAGAGAAAACCTCTTCAGGAATCTCCAGGTCCTTCAGTGCAACTCTATGACCAACATCTGCCAAAAATTGACCATAGAATCATGTTGGATGACCTACTATAAATGCCTAGAGAAGTATTTTCTCTAGGAACTTCTAAGTTCCCCAGCACAACTCTATGGTTAACTTCTAGCAGAGGAAGGACCAAGATTCTAGATAGATCATATTAATCAAACCCACCAATAATCAAATCCACAAAAGTCAAAGCTACAAATGTGGAGAGCCAACTGTACCTTGGAGATGCAAATGGAAGAGAACAATTGCTACCAAAACAACCACAACAGCAAAACAGCAACATACCCTTCTGCAAGATCTCTATTACTATTTCTAATGCCAGATCTGCATCCATTATTCTTTTGTATAAATTGTCATCTTTGTTCTATGAGAACTGTTGTGGGGCATTACTGGCAAAAGATGGTATTTATCTAAAAGAAAGATGAGCAGGTGTACCCTGAAGTTGTGGATTCCATTATCTGATCTTCCAGTAGTGCTTCCGTTGTAGACATAGGGGAGCAGAGTTGGCATCCATATTTGTCACAGCATCTTCCTTTGTCTGCTGTGAGATCTGCTGCTGCTCATGAGTAAGCTTTGCAGGTTAGGTGGCTAACTATATATATGATGGTGGATTCTTGGAGAGCCAGCTTGGTGTACTGGACTGAGCATTAGACTATATGACTCTGAAAACCAAGATTTGAATCCCTGCTCAGCCATGGAAACTCACTGGGTGAGCTTGGGCAAGACACACTCCTTCAGCCTCAGAGGAAAGCAAAGGTAAACACCTTCTGAACAAATCTTGCAGAGAAAACCCTGTGATAGGATTACCTTAGGGTTGCCATGTCAGAAACAACTTGAAGGCACACAATAGTAACAACAGGATTTTGGGAATGATAGTGAAAATTATCTTCTCCAACCTCTCCTTACTAGGAGCAATGCATGACATGCAATTGCTTCAAGGCTGCCAAAAGGATTTGTGGGTTTTGCTGCAGGGAGCTTGTTTTGCTTCCCTCTCCAGGATTTTGAGCATAATAGGCTTTACAAGCATTTTACATGACCTTGGGCTCTGTACTAATTCAGTCATCTCTGGGCCAGATCTATTGGCTAATGTAACAATAAACCTTTATTTCAGGTTATACAGACATGTTCTCAGCTAGTAGATATGCATACAGATTTCTGTTATTTCTTGCTAACTTCTTTTTCTATGCAGGTCTTATGTTTCCCATTGGGGGGGTCTGGCCCAAATCATCTTGCTGCCTGAAGCATTGAAAAAGCAACCCCCTTCACCATTAGCTCAGTCATGTTATTTAGGTACCTAACCCTCTCCCTCCAAAAAAAAAAAAAAAAAACCTTGTTGTAATTGCTGCTCCCTCATCTTGGTAGCAAAATGTAATAACTATAAATTAATAAGTAAACTTTTCTTAAGAGCCAGCATGGTGTAGTGGTTTGAGCGTTCAACTGCAACTCTGGAGACCAGGGTTCAAATCCCAGCTTGGCCATGGAAACCCATTGGATGACCTTGGGCAAGTCACACTCTCTCAGCCTCAGGAGGAGCCAATGGCAAACCACCTCTGAAGAAACATGTCAAGAAAACCCTGTAATAGGGTCGCCTTAGCATTGCCATACATCAGAAACAACTTGAAGGCACACAATGACAAACTTTTCTTGGTCTTTTCATCACACCTGCAACCTGTACCTTGGCCAGATGCTTAATTCTTCCCAATGACAGGCCTGTGGCCACAGGGAGGGGGCTTGAAGGCCCTCTCACCACAGACACCCTTTTAGCATCCCTTCCCAGAGCAAGAATGAACTGGCTGTTGATCTTAGTGGGCTATGCTTGTACTGCCTGTATGGGTATTTATTTCCTGAAGAATGATCTGAGGCCACAGTGAAAAGGGAAGGAGGCAATATGTGAGCATGTGCAGACTACTCACTCAGTCACTCCATCACTTCACTAGTTTAATCTCTCCTCTTGATGTGGAACAGGGATTATAGATTCACAGAATCAGAAGGGAGCACAAGTTCCATCTAGTACGACCACCTGCCATGCAGGAATACACAACCAAAGTAGGAGAAGCAGGCACAGTTCCACCATGCCTAGCCCCAGAGGCAGGTGAAAGGCCATTGCTTCATCTTAACTGCTACTGCCCTGGCCTTAGAGGGAGAGAATAAGCAGGCCCTGCTCAACTATACCTAAGCTCAGAGGCAGATGTAAGGCTCTGTTTCCATCTTAACTGCTATCACCCTGGCCTTGGAGGGAGAGAAGAGGCAGGCACAGCTCCATCATGCCTAGACCCAGAGGCAGAAGAAAGGTCCTCCCTCAGTCTCAACTGCTACCACCCTGGCCTGAAAGGGAGAGAAGAGGATCAAAAATCTCCCCACCCCTAACATTGATGTCTTCTGAGCTTGACAATATATAACAAATCACTTGGGCTTTCCCACTATTTCCTCTATTTTCGTTTATGTTATATTGTGTTAGACTGCATGCCTGCAAACACAGATTCTTTTTTTCAACCGATAGTATGTAAGCTGCTCCAAGAGCTTATTGGGCTTGTGCAGAACAAAAATGCTATAAATAAATATAATATTTGTAAGTACATTTGCACACAGTCACTCCTGTATTAGTTTCCAGTTTCTTTCCTTCCCTCTGATATCTGAAGGGCTGACATGTAGAAGATGGAGTGAGCTTGCTTTTCTCCTGCTCCAGAGACTAGAACATGAATAACTGATTCAAACTACAAGAAAAGCAATTCCAGCTACACTTTAGGAAGAACTTCTTTGCTGTAAGAACTCCTTTCTTGCCAGTTTTAAAAAAGATGCTAGGTGGGCATTTTTCAAAACTGCTTTTGTTGTGTATTCCTACATGGGAGATGGTTGGATGAACACCACACCCACAACTGTGTTTTTATGGAACTTAACCAGCCCTATTATGCTGAATTCAGTGCCAACAACTTAGAACTTATAATATAATAAAAAGATTCAGGTAATGTATGTCTAGCCTAAGGGAAAGTTAATAGAGTTTACAGAGTAACTTTTAACTGTCCCATATAACTGGATAAATCTGATATGAAGATGTTGGCAAACGCAATATACATATTACACAACAAACAATTTCAAGTCACAGCGGTCCTCGAAAAAAGTTCATTTCCTCCTTTCTGAAAGACTGGGTCATCTCATATTGACTTTATGAAGTGTGTATCAACATTTCTGTAACAGTATACAAAGGGATCTTGTAGCAACTCTGAGACTAACTGAAAGAAGTTGGTGGTAGCATAAGCTTCCATAGATTTAAGTCTTCTTTATCACATGCAAGATTTATGTAACAACTTCTTGCACAGCTACAGTAACTGAAGCAAGAGCGCCAAGATGTCTTAGATGTACTCTACATAGTTGCCATTGCCATTTTCTTCCCCATCGGACATAAGACTTTGAAAGCTTGGTGACAGCCAGAAATGTGAGAGATGCTACTCCCCCATCATTACATTACCATCAGAAGTTGACTTTTCCCCTTGTTTTGGTACTGTTAAAAGATCTACAAAAATGTAGTGTGCACTCATTTCACAGAGAGAAAAGGTTGTGAATCATATTTATGAGGAATTCTCTGTGTGTGTGTATAACTAAACAAGGCTATATGTAAAGGTAAAAAGGTAAAAGTTTTCCCTTTGACAAGTCTGTCCAGTTGTGTCTGACTGCTATATGTACCTCCAAAAAACCCCCCCACAAACCAAACCACATTCCTGGACAAACAGCAAGGAACTGAATTGCTCTAACCTTTTGTTCACACATGGAGGCCCTTCCACACTATGCAATTATAGCACTATGATTTCACTTTAATTGCCATGTTGCATCCTATGGAATCCTGGGGTTATAGTGTGGTGAATGCTAGAACTCTCTGGCTGAGAATTCTACACACTCTTCCCTAAACTACAAATCCCAGGATTCCATGGGATGGTACCATGGTGGTTAAAGTGGAGTCATAGCACTATAATTGTAGAGTGTGAAAGGGCTTGTAGATACACAAATCTGACAATTTGGAAAGCTCTGCTGGTTGGATCTAACGTTTTCTAGAAACTTTATAGCTTAGTGCAGGTTCATGAGAGGGAAGTTGTTCAACCTTTTCCACCATTAGTGAGATATTATCCTGATTATTTGTTGATATTTATTTATTGTCTTCTACCCTTTAGTACAGCTATAGCTGGAAATCACTGCATATCAATTTTAAAAAGAAATGTCTTCCATTCAGGGCCTGTCCCTTGTTCTCCAGTTCTCAGGATACAGGAGAGGAATCTCAGGATAAGAGCCCTGCCTCATAAAGTAAGTGTGTGTGTGTGTGTGTGTGTGTGTGTGTGTGTGTGTATATTCCTCATGTTAGATGTGGCATTTTAAATTTTAATAGCATACTTTGTGTGGTTGATGCTCAATGTATCATGTGTAATGGCATCACCAAGATCTGCCACTTGTAACACAAACTTTTTAACATCAGCAGGGGTTGATCACAAGGGGTTATCCCTTCATCTAAGGCAGGGGTTGGCAGCATTCTCCTACCTGGGGCCAGTCGCTAGTCCCCAAGTCTTCCGCCGGGCCGGGGGGGAGAATGGTGGCGCGCTGCCACCACCACATGTGCCACCACACGTGTCGCAGCCGCCATTTTGTTTGCCAAAATGGTGGTCACGACTCGTTTGCACATGTGCAGTACTCCTGCGCATGCACGAACGAGCCACGGCCATGACACTGCGGTGGCGCACGCGGCTGCGGCGGGGGGACGTCGTCGTCATCAGGGGTCATCGGGGGCTGATCGGCGGGGTCGGCGGGCTGGGTGTGGCCCACGGGGCATAGGTTGCTGACCCCTGATCTAAGGGTATGGCCCTCAATTTTCAGGGCCTGTCACAGTATTGACCTTTCAACCCTATGGCTCCACTTATGATCTAAAAAGACATTAAACAAAATGAGGAGAAGAGCACAGTTCATTTTCTGGGACAGAATACTGTAGTTAATTCTCTCAGCTGGAGACTGTGGATGTATCCACACCATACAATTATAGCAGTCTGATACCACTTCCAAGAGTCATGGCTCCATTCTACTGAATCCTATAAGCTTATTGCATGGCACTTACAGGAACGGGAATGGAAAAGAACAGAATGGGACAAAAATGCTTGTTACTAGACAGGAGAGTGCCACTGATGCCGCCAGGAGTCCCCAAGCCCATTCAGCTGCCAGGAATGGCTGGGGAACAGCTTGGGGACTCCTGGCGGCATTGGTGGCACTCTCCTGTCCAGTAACATGCATTTTTGTCTCATTCCATTCCCGTTCCTGTAAGTGCCATGCGATAAGCTTCCTAGAGTTCGTAGTTTGCTAAGGGATACTCTGAATTTTCCGCAAGAAAGTGCTACTGTCGTAATTCAGATGACGGCATCTCACCAAACTACAAATCTCAAAATTCCATAGGACAGGGACATGGCAGTTTACAGTGGTGTCAAACTGCTATAATTTTGCAGTGTAGATACCTTTTTGCAGGAGACTGGAGCCAGTCTGCACCTGTAGAACACAGTTATGGACATTAAAGAAGTATCACAACTCTTTAATGTGAATTGTGTGTGTGGGCTCTTTCAGACTCCATCTTATGGGAAGGCACAATCGGCTCTCCTTTTCCCATTCCTGAAGCATGTTTCTTCTAATGCAGCCCCACCTGAAATAACCCCCTTCTGAGGGGAACATCATTCTTCCCTGCTAACCCTCTAAAAACTGGTAAATAACTGTTTGTTTCTGGATCCCTTGAAAGCAAACTGTTTCATATCTTGTTCACTTTGCTGTTGCTTTTTTTAATGGCTTACCCTGAATTTTATGCTTATTATTGTATTTTTACAATATTACAGAATTACAACTGATTTTGTCAGCTGCAGTATATGCACATTTTAATATGCCCATTTTAAGAGGAAATGATTTAATATTTTAAAAGACTGCATATATACAAAGGTTTTTAAAAACTGTCCTGCAATAAAAGAAATATGGAATAAAAGTAGATACCTTCCAACTGTCCCAGTTTGGCAGGGAGAGTCCCAGTTAATCCTTTGTCCTTTTACTTTTTCTGCTGCAGTTTCTCTTTCCTCATCTCACTTTCCTCCTTTGTCCTCAACTTACTTCAACTGCTGCAAACTGAATTAAAAGTGAAAAAGTAGTTTGCACTCAAAGTAACTCAACAGGGAGAAGAGGAGAAGGTAGAAATTGCTTTCCCATTATGCTTTGGCAAAAGAACACTGTTTCAGAGTCCCCTCTTCTTCATTAATAACTTTTACCATCCTGACTGCACTCTCATGTTGCTTGACCACACCTGCCCCAGTTTTCATCTATGAAAAGGTGGAGGATATGGAAGTAGAACAACTGGATATAACACTGTATGGGTCAGATGCTTTCCCTTTATTCAGTTACTCAAGGCAATAGATGCTCTACAGCAGGCTCAGAGGTATTCTGGTTCTTCTTCATAGTGCTGAACTTTAACCCTGGAATGTGACTGTTTCAGGAAATCTGAAAGCACCCCAAAGCACATTTTTGACACCCAACATTTGCAAGCAGAACTGGAGCTTTCAACAGAATGTGGCAACCTGCTTTTCTTGTGTTTCAGGGTGGACCTGGTCCTGAAAGAGTAGTGACATTTCTTGGAAGAGAATGAGAGCTAACCAAAAAAACCATGACTCCAGCAAACAAGGAAGAATGTGGCCTTTAACGTTAACAAGGTCGTGAGGAATTATGAAATCACAACTGCATTCCCTTCATTAGAAAATTTGTATTTTCTTTATTTCTGTTAACAGGCTTCTTAGAGCAGGGTTAGGCAACCTTTCCCCTTTAAGGGCCGAGGGTCTTCAGCTCCCAGAAGCCTCAGTTATGTTGGCCAATAGTCCCATGTTGGCCAATAGCTCCTGGGATTCTGGGAGCTGAAGTCCCTCGGCCCTTAAAGGGGAAAGATTGCCTACCCCTGTCTTAGAGCATCAGATCGTATAATGGATCATTGTCTAACCATTTTAAAAATGTTATGATGGTGCAAGAGAATGGCTGATTCACAATTAAAGAAAATACTGTCTTCCATAGACATGTCATGTGAATCTGAATCAGTGTAAAGGGAACCTTTACCTAAAGTTTTCTCCAGAGCTTAAAAAAGTTATTTTTGGTAACTCCCAGAAATCTCTGTTGCATGGAAAGGGAAGGTGTCACAGAATGAATTTCAGGACACACAATTGGCAGAAAAAGGCCACAACTTTATTGAATACAGTTGACAGGTAGGGGTTGGCCCAAATTCATCGGCCTGGATCTGTCATGGTCCAACCCACCTGTTGTTCGAAGAACCCAAAGGCCTGGTCACTGCTGGGCTTCAGGATGACAGAAGGGGTGACCAACTGGTTGTAAATCCACCTCTCTGATCCTTTGTCACCCAGGGGATGCTGTTCAGAAGGTGCCCCCACAATGGCAACGCCTCACCACTCTCCTGGCACCCTCTTAGGGATGACACCCAGGGGAGACACCCAGAGATTAGGCAGGGGAGGAGAATCAAAGGGGCCAGCCACCTTGCCAGGCTCGTACTCCTTGATTTTGGCCATGAGGACCTGTGGCATGTCCCTAGCAGATTTGTGGTTGGGTGCATCAGCGGCCACCCTGGGGCTCAATACAGGGGTTCTGAAACCTTGAGTAAACCCTGCTGTCAGGAACGCGGCTGCCTTCCTGTCTGGGTAACATGTGAGGAGAGGAAGCAGTGCAGAAGGATGCATGGGGGGGCATGAGGTCAAAGGGTGCCTGGGCAGTTATGGGGGGCTCACTTCAGACCCCCAGCCTTCTGGTTCTGGAGACTGCTGCTCCCTCCTTCCTTCCAGAGGCTACTGGGCTGGGGTGTCCTGAGTGAAAGGGCTGCTGCATGCTGGCTCGGCATAAGCAGGCCAGATTGGCATGCCCCCCCCCCAAAAAATCTCACAGTAGTACTTGAACTTGCACTGCACCCTCATGCATTTGCCCAGGTTAAACTCCCAGCACAGCAGCCTGTGAAGATCCTTATTTCCTGTCCACTTGGATGAATGGGAGGGTTCCCCCTTTGACCTGATGCGGGGGCCCACCTCAACAAGCCAGATAGGATTGTTGATGAGGTCCCACCTGACATTGGTGCTTTGGGAAGCCACTTGCGGATGGTGGTGTCATATATGATGGTTGCCACTCCCCAGAAATATCCTGCGTTTTGAGGACATTGATCTTGTGGTTGTTGAGGTGCCAGCCCCTCTCAGGATAGTATATGGTGACTACCCCAATGTAAATGGAATATCCCATCATCCAATTGCTGAAGCACTGCTCCACAGGGACCCTCTTGGCCTCCTGCCTACTCTTCTTGCTGGACTCAGGGGAACAACCCTCCTCCCCCTCCGGCTTCAGCAAGGTGAAGACATCAACATAGTATCCTCTGAGGATACACTTCCTGACCTTCTTGGGCAAATGAAGGCCCGGGACTCTTCACTGTCTGTGAAGCTGGGGAAGGCGGCTGCCTGGGGGTGCTCCCACATTCCCCCCATCCCTGGGCGCCTGGCTCTGTGCCTGGCAGCCCATGGGGTTATCCATGCGTAGTCCAGCCAGTAGTCATCCCTGCTGGCCAGCTCAGAGGACTCACCAACCCTGTCCCTTTTGGCTCACAACTTCTTGGCCTTTCTCCTGCATCTTCGCTTCTTCTTGCGGCTCCCCCCTACCCCCTTCTGCCAATGAACTGCTCACTGAAATTCAACTCCTGCTGCTGCTGCTGGAGATACTGGAGAAGTGGCTGATGCTGCTGCTGCTGTTGGGAGAAGCCACCATGCACCTTCTTTGACACTTAACCTTCAGTCCCTAGAGTGATTCACAGGGGCCGCAGGCGTGCTTTGCCCTGCAAGGACTGGTGTGCCTGCCTTGAGAGAAGGTGTGGCCCCAGTGCACCCCATCTGCTGGACAAAGATTGAAAAGGTGTAAGACAAACTTTCGAACACCTCATCACTTATGGCCATGGGTGAGCTGGGGGCAGGCAATGCTGCTGGCATGGCCCGCCTCTGCCTGCTTTTGGGGGCCAAGGCAATTCATGATCTTTTTGGTTGGCCGGCCTGTCACTGTAGTGGGCTGTGCTGGTGCCTCCCCTTCCTGTAGCCCGTTTGAGCTATGTGCCTTGAAGTTGTGTTGGACCCTTGTGGAGGACCAACCTTAAGGCTGGGATAGTGTGACTTGATCCCTAGGAGAGCTGGGAGCTGGGAGAGTGTGACCTGTTCAAGGGCACCCCAGGAGGCTAAGAGAGTGTGATGTACCAAAGCAATGTGTCTCACCCAGGGGCACTGAGGAGGCTGAGGGAATGTAACTAGCCCCAAGGCCCTCAGGAGACAAGGGGCATGTGCCTCACCCCAGGGCACTAGGGAGGCTGGATGGGTGTTGCTCTCCCCAGAGCACCCAGATAGGCTGGAGTGTTCCTCACCCAAGGAACACAGTAGCGTGGGGTGGGGGGCCGGGGTGGGCCGAAGCTGGCCTGCTGGTCCCAGTTCCTGCCTGAGAGGACTTGCTGTGGGTGGCCCGATCCTAATTGCCCCCCCCCAAGCCTGACTCGCAGTGCCCCCAGGCTTGTGACAGGCATGGGCTGTACCTCCCTGTGCCCAGCCCACTGACTCTGCCACAGCCACCGCAGCTGCCATAGCCGTTGCGTAGTAAGGAGTTCCAAAAGAAAATCAGCATGTGCTTTATAGATTATAGCAAAGCCTTTGACTGCATAGATCATGAAGGCTATGGAATGCCCTTGAAGACATGGGAGTGCCAACACATCTGATAGTCCTGATGAGGAATCTGTACTCAGGACAAAAGGCTACTGTCAGAACAAAACATGGAGAAACAGAATGGTTCTCAATTGGCAAAGGAGTCAGACAAGGCTGCATCCTATCACCTTACCTATTCAACTTATATGTAGAGCATATTGTAAGGAAAGCAAGCTTGGACATGGAAGAGGGAGGAGTGAAAATAGGAGGAAGAAATATCAATAATCTAAGATATGCTGACGACACCATAATACTAGCAGAGAACCTCCCAGACCTGGAACAACTACTA
>JAIPUX010001880.1:29948183-29962556 GCA_020142125.1 Phrynosoma platyrhinos
AAAATAAAAGCTAAAAACACTAATATAAATATAAATTCATTTCATATGATTTATTTACAGTTATATTACATATACTGTATTTTATTATGTCCTCAACCATATTTTCTGATGAATTTTTCTTCATTAAAATGCCTTGTTGGCTTGCAATATACTTATAGAACTTCAAGCAAGACAGATGTTTAAAATTGTACCTTACCAGCAACAAACACTTGACTGAAATCCACATTTAATTATTCCTTTCATTTGCCCATTGTGCTAAAATTAAGGGGAAAATCCTTTCAACATTTGCATTGTGCTTCTTAGGGGTTATTCATATGGTGAAAATAATCCAAGATGAATCTGGATTGAATCTCTGCTGTTTACATGCATCCCGAACGCACCCAATTAAGTGGTGGGTGGGGCTTCCAAAAACCCATTTATAGAATCATAGAATAATCGTATTGGGGTTTCCCCCAAGTTTTTAAAAATGATCTACATTGGCAGTAGTGTGAATAACTGATGCAAATAGACCCAAATAGACCCAGGATAAAATGCTGCATGCTTTGAACGTGTTCCAAATGCATTTGCATTGTCAACTCCATCTTTATTCAAATGCTTGCATATGTGGAAAACTGAATTTGCAGAGATGCACATTGATGCAGTTCCATAGTATGAATAACAAACCTGGAATGCGTGAGTGAGATTATTTGCATCAGCGCACTAAAAAACCAAAAACCTTTGAATGACCCCTCTGTCATGCTCAAAATGGAGGACATTTTGGAATTCCCTTGAAAAGGTTGAAATGTAGGACCGGTCCTAGAAAAGGAGGACATCTGGTCACCCTGCATCCTCCTCCAAAAAGCACAACTTGACTGTCTATACTTGTTTAGTAGTTGTGCTTTCCTCCATTTTGGATGCAGGAGAATCAACAAAGTTCTGTGTGTCTGTTAATTATTGGGCAAAAAATTCATAGGATTGGTGCCACTGATAGTCAGGTGGGGAAAACAGTCTCATGATCTACATTTTCTTCTTTGTGCATGGAACTGAAAGGAAACTTGTAGGATATATATTTGCGTAAAGAAACACCATTATTTAAAAGACTGTTACAGTATAATGTTCTATAATGTTCAGAATTTTATTGGCTAAAAACTGCCTATTGTGACAAAAAAATAGAGGATGATGATTGTATGTATGAGGAAAGCATATAACCTGCTATATAATTAGGATACTTCTGATGAGGAATCTTCATCATCATTCATTATTATCAATCATTAATCATCATTATCATAATTTTAAAATACAAAATTCAGGTGAACAATAATTCAAATTAAAATACAAATAGAGCAATCCAGAGAAAATTCCAAAATCTCAGTAAACCTGTTGTTAGAATCAGGAAATGGTTGGTCCAACATGCACTCTAAAATATCATCAAGAGCATCCTTAGCATATGAATAACTTTTACAAAGAGAATTCTGTGACAAAAGCTGAAAACAGTCAATGCCATCTGCTGCATGCCAGGAGGAATTGCAACTTGTAACAAATTAAAAAGAGAACAACAAAGAGTTTTTTCATCTTTCCTCCTACTTTTCCCACATTTTGAGTATTAAATAGATCTTTGTAAGATTTTTTTCTTTGTAAGATTTTTAAATAGATCTCTGTAAGATTTCCATAATTCAGGAGTGTTTTCTATCCTTTAAAGTGTGTTTCTTATCCTTTAGGGCAGGGGTCAACAAGGTTTTCTTACCTGGGGCCAGTCCACTGGCCTCCAGGTCTTCCACGGGCCAAGGGTGGGTGGGTGAAATGGTGGCGCACGCGCAGTATGCAAAGGTACTGCGCATGCGCATGCACGCACGCTCGCTCGTGCATGGGTAGTACTTCTGGAGTACTGCGCATGCGTGAGCGAGTCACGGCCGCCATTTTGGCAACAAAATGGTGACCGTGATGTGCACAATGTTGGCGCGGTGTTGGCGTGCACGGCAGCGGCAAGGTTTGGCGGGGGTTGGCGGCGGAGGCAGCGGGGGTCGGCGGGGGTCGGTCCAGAGGCTCGGGGGGCCGGACCCGGCCTGCGGGCCATAGGTTGCCGACCCCTGCTGTAGGGGCTATGGAGATGGGCGGCTCTGGTCCGCCCCTACTAATGGTGGATTGGGGCCATGCTGCAGCCCTGATCCTCTCTTTTGCTGCCCTTAAAAGAGTGGCAAATGCTGCTCCTTTTAGGGGTGGCAAAAGGCCACCCAAGAGCCAGCGCCGCAGCTCTTCCGTGCCCTTTCTGCACAGCGTGTCTACACACTGCACTGGGAGGGTGTCAGGATGCTACGGGCGCACGGCATCAGGATGGCATTTGGCTGGGGTTCGGGCAGCCAGTGTGCCCCAACTCCACCCCCAGGCCGGCTCTTTAGGCCAGTCTGCAACGCCCCTTAGATATCTTGAAATGATGCACTAATCTTATTTTGCTTAAAGGCTGTTTTCAGATGGATTGGGGTTCAGTATTCAGCCAGCCAATACATTTCAATCAAACATTGATCTTTTATTAACAGACAACATAGCACTTTAATTTTCACTAGTTTAGATATCCATGCTAATTATAAAATTATAATAGTTCACTGTTATCGAGGAAAAAAATGAATTAGACTATCATCACTAAAATATTGATAATATAACGATAATATAGACTACCATCACTAAAATATTGATAATATAACGATAATATAACCCAAAGCTCCAAATTATGTCTGATAAACCCAGAGGTTGCAACTAGAATGACTTCCAATTAGTAATTCTGGCCAGTCTACAAATTGGACAATAGAGCCCATTGTGAAGGAAAACATTAGAACCCACCTTTATTCTAGTTGCATACCACTGTATTACAGCCTTAAGAAGATGAGCAATCCCTCACACACCTGCAATGCAATCCAACCCATAAACAGCAGGTTTTCCATCTTAAGAAGAACTAGACTTCACTGTTTAGCCCAACAGTATATTTTATGGGGGTTAAACAGTAAGGGGCCCGTACAGACTGCCCCTAAGGGGCAGCTTTGTGCTGCCCCTGGGAGCGCCAGATTGAGGCCGCAGCAACCAAGTGTCGTGGCCCCGATCCAGCTTTTAGCCTCTCCAAAAAGATATTTCTTAGCGCCACTGCCGTGGCTCTTTTGCACCCCTTTGGCACAACGTATCTACACGCTGCGCCAACAGGGTGTCCTGATGCTGCACAGCATCAGGCTGGCATCAGGGTGGCCGGCATGTGGTTGCCCCACCTGAACTCCACCCCCAGGCCAGCCCTTTTTGCCGGTCTGCACAACCCTAACTATCCCAAACAGACTGGCTTCTCCACCCTATTTTGTGTTATGTAGGTGGCTAGTGTGACAAAAGAAGTCTTAGAACATTTTCAGGTACTGCTACCTGTATTACTGCATCATTTATTCATGAAAAAATCTGTGTGGAGATCCTAAGGTGATGTCTGCATGGGTCAGAATATTCCAGGAGCAGCCCAGTGTATTCTGGCCCTAAATTGCCCTGACATCCCTCCCACATTATCTGGGCACTCTGTTGCAATGCTTGGTGGCTGTTTGGGTGTGCATCCTGTTGTGCCACCTGCTTTCGCTGCTAAACATTGCTCACTCTGAGGTCAGAACAAGGCAACCAGCATTGATTACATGGCTGGGTGCCTCATTCTGACCTCAAGATGAGTGACACACAGCAGTGGTGGCTGTGCCAAATGGCACAGCAAGACGCATTATAAACAGTGTCTCAGCATCAAATGAAGGGCTCTGGATCTTCCAGAAAGCTGAAATGTTTTTTTTTAAATGTTTTAAGTGGGCTATACAGCCGGTTTGGTGCTGAAGTGGCTGAGCGTCATCTCTACTGTTTTCACCAGAATCGTGGATTGTGCCCTGTGTCATCAGGGCTGCATCCTCACTGCCAAAATAATCCTGTTTGACACCACTTTAACTGCCATGGCTCAATGCTATGGAATCCTGGGATTCAGAGTTTGCTGTAGCAAACTATCTCACAAAATTACAAATCCCAGAATTCCATAGCATTGAATCATGGCAATTAAAGTGATGTCAAACTGGATTATTTCTGTAGTGCAGATGCACCCCAGGACTAGTTGCTGTGGGAGTAGGGGAGGGTGTTTTATTTAGCTGTGTAGACAGGGCCTGTAGGCCAGTACAAGAGATATTCAAGGCTCCTTGCTTCTTTGCATTGCTTTTAATCCTGTTAGTTCTCATTGCAATGACCACTTCATATTTCAGACAGTGGCTTTCCTTCTGTTTTGGTTATTGTGCCCTTCCTTTCTGCAACTCCTTGTTTTCTTCCTTTTGCCAGCCCCATTCTCTGTCTGACACATGTTATGTATGTGTACCATCACTCCTAAAGTGAATTGCTTGCTTTTTGTTGTGATTTCCGTCAAATATGTCTTGTACTCAGTGTGCAATTACACCAAGAACAGTGCAATCTAAACTGTTCTTGACTATTTTTCTCCAGGCTGCTCTCTGCATGTCTTGTTACCACTTCCCTGAAGTTTGTTAGTCACTTTGTGACTTGTAATTCCATCTGCCAGAATGGGTGCCAAGGGAAAGCTGCAGGAGGTTAGCCATACCTGAATTACATTGGAGGCATTTGTCCAGTTCCTTATTTATGTTCCCTTGCCTAAGCTGCTGACTTATTTCACAAGGGACTCCCCCCCCCCCCGATTTCAGGATTTCATAGTAGCCAATCAGGGGGGAGGGAGGAAGAGAGTACGAACTCTTCCTAAAGTGATAACACTCCCTTGAGAGCTTCAGATATGCAGAAGTTTGTACTTAATGATACATGTACAGTTGATTCTTCATATCCACGGATTCTGCATCCATGGATTCAAATATCCACGGCTTGAAAAGAGTCAAAAACTATATTGCTGTTGTTGTGTGCCTTCATGTTGATTCCAACTTATGGCAACCCTAAGGCAAAACTATCAGGATTTTCTTGGCAAGTTTCTTCAGAGGGGGATTGCCATTGCCATCCTTTGAGGCAGAGTGTGACTTGCCTAAGGATATTATCACAGCGCTAATAAAACCAGCTTACCAGAGCTGGTTTAAAATTTAAAACGGGTGGCATCCTGATCTTATCACAAGGATTCAGTTGCCAAAATCACTGCCTGGGTCCAGCCCAGGTCCATTCCTTTTCCCAGGGCCACTCCAGTGGCCATTTCCTTAAGTCAGAAAACTCCCGGCTTCGAAAAGAGGTGTGCCGAACGCCCCTGCGAATGGGGATGGACCTGGACTGGATCAGAATGGAGATTTCGACAGCTAAATCCTTGTGATAAGATCAAGATGCCACCTGTTTTAAATTTTAAGCTGGCTCAAGTAAGCCGGTTTTATTACCGCTGCAATAATCTCCTAATATCACCCAGTGGGTTAACATGGCCAAGCCGGAATTGAAAGCCTGGTCTCCAGAGTCATAGTCCCACTGCTCAAACCACTACACCATGTAGATTTCCAAAAAGCAAAGCTTGAGTTTGACGTTCATAGTATGCCATTGTATCTCAATTACAATCTTGTAGCTCTTGGGATTTACATTTATGGTTGTTGATGACCAAAAAACCTATCTCTTAAGCCAGGTAGCATTTCAGCTGGAGGCTCTGTGAGGTGATATAGATCAGAGTGCTGGAAAATGATGACTGTATTGCTCTTCTGGTTATGTTGAAACAAGCACCTGCTTTAGGATCCCGAGGGACTCTCCAGCTGGCACCCTGTTCTCAATGCTCCATGACTGGGAGAGTTTTGTAGTCATAATTCCCCAGCCTTGGAGACCCTTTGGTTGGGACACTGCCTGGTTTAAGAGGTTGGGAGGTGAAGCTGCTTCTGCTATACATCTTCCAGGTATCATGTTCAATAACATTCCCAGGAATAGCCCCCTGTGACCTACCCATGGTGTTTCCTTAGGTTTCAGGTTTTGGACCTGAACTCTATGAGTTCTATGACTTGCTGAGTCTGATCAAATTAACTTTCTTCCTGCAGAACCAGAAAATTCTGATTACTGGTTAGTTTAAAAGCATAGTAAAGAAACAGAGAAAGGAAGGAAGGCTGGTTTATTCAGTCCTCAGCAGATACATGGAAACACCATGTATGTCAAGGTTACTTACTGTAAGGAACTTGCAGAAGAGGGTGAAACTAAGGCCAGATGCTGGTATTCTTTGGTCAGATTCTTGCCAGACCACCTAGAGTACTATGTCTTTGGGCCTTTGCAGACTGCCAGAAATAGTGCACATTAAATTGAGGCACTACCCTGGCTCAGTGCTAGGGAATCATGGGAACTGTATTTTATTGTGGCACCAGAACTCTCTGACAGAGAAGGCTCAATGTCCCAGAAAAAAATACAATTCCCATGATTCCCTAGCAATGTTAAGCCAGGGCAGTGCCTCAATTTAATGTGCACTATTTCTGGCAGTCTGCAAAGGCCCTTTGTCTCTTATGTGTTTGGGAATGTGTGAGGGAGTGTTACTAGTTTGCACAATTCATATAGCTTTCCTGTTTCTCAAAGGAGTTCATCATTATAATAGTGTCATGAACATTTCTCTTAATGAATTCCTTCAAAGGTGGGGTGTTCCTGTCTTCCAAGCAGCTGAAAATAATTTGCCACAGTTACGCACAATAAAAGAGTGTTTATTCATTGCTCCCACTGGGATTATCTGTCTCTCAAATCCTCTATACTTGGGCCCAGCTAGTTCTAGTTTAACTTGGTTTGCAGAAAGTTTGAGTATGTTTGCCAAAATGTTCGTGTCATTGGCGCCTGTAAAACTCATCCTTACCATCTTCCAGACTCCTCTGGGTGTTTATTTCAAAGCTTGTAGTTGATTTTGGATTATGCAATGGACACATACAGTGGAGCAGATGTGTACTTTTTATTCAGAATAACGTAATTTCTGTTAGAGCCTTGTTTAATGTTCCAGAATCTTTTCCAGTAATTTATGAGTAATTTTAGAGTATTTGTGCATGTACTTCCTTTACACCCATGTTAATTGTAAAACAAAGCTTAGTATGCTGCTGTTATACATACATTTTTTAAAAATTGCTTTTTATTTTATCAGAAGTAACTGAAGTATGGTTGTACTAACTTACTTTGAAAAAAAAGCGGAACACTACAAGCTGCTGGACTGTGGTAGAAATCACACACTCTTCTCACCTGACATGCTTTCACCTTAACAACTATAGCAGCACATGAAATTGCATCATGGTAATACAGTCAGCCCTTCATATCTGAGGGGGGTTCTGTTCCGCGGGGGTTCCGTATCTGTGGGAGTACTGCTCCGGACCCCCTCACGGATAACAAAAAATGCAGGACTTGAAGTCCTGTTGTTCCCAGTGGTGGTGCACTGCGTGAATAGGGCAGGGCCATCTGTGGATGCTCAGATCTATGGACGGCAAGCCTGCGGATGGCAAGAGCCAGCTGTATTCCATTAATTGAGGCCATACCTCTATAACTAAACTAATACTAAACAGTTACAGTTACACCACAAAAGGAAAGACATTATCCCTTGTTAAATTGCAACCATAATGCACTGTTATGCAAAATGAATTGATTACAGATAACTACAGTTGGCCATCCAGATCTGTGGCTTTGACTTTTGTGGATTTTATTATTCACGGACTTCATTACAATGTTCTCTCTAGGGATCTCTAAGTTCTCCAGTGCAACTCTTCTGGAATTTGATCATCCAGTCATGCTGGAGGACCTGGAGATTCCTAGAGAGAACATTTCTCTAGGCATCTGTAGGTCCTCCAGCATGATTCTATGGTCAAATTTCCACAGATGTTGACCTTAGAGTTGCACCAGAGATTCCTAGAGAGGTGTTCTCTCAAGTTGAAAAAAACAGTGGTTTCTTATTTACGGGTTTTTCAGTGAATGTGGAGCTTATATCTCAGCACAAACATTGTAGAAGGATTTTAGCCATATAGCCATTATAGCTGCATCATTCACTGTTACAATTACAGTGGGCCCCTAACCTCAGTGAATGTGGAGGGCCCACTGTAATTGTAACAGTGAATGATGCAGCTATAATGGCTATATGGCTAAACTCCTTCTACAATGTTTGTGCTGAGATATAAGTCTCTTTGGGAAGGTTCAGTTGGAAGCTTCCTCTCTATGAGTTTTGTCCACTATTATTTGCTGTTCAGCAATTGGCCTTATTGATGAAGTGTACCACATTAGTAGTCATTTCCTGTTTCTTGTTTCTTTTCTAACTTTCCCCCTTTTTTAAAAAAATGA
The DNA here is from genome assembly GCA_020142125.1 of Phrynosoma platyrhinos. Classification (NCBI taxonomy): domain Eukaryota; kingdom Metazoa; phylum Chordata; class Lepidosauria; order Squamata; family Phrynosomatidae; genus Phrynosoma; species Phrynosoma platyrhinos. The sequence goes on from JAIPUX010001880.1 coordinate 29,956,407, forward strand.
TGAACTACTGCTGTTGTTGGTTTAAATTTTCTGCCTGGTGATGTTGGAGTAGGTTATGCAAAAAGGAATTAATCACCAATAATGATAGGTAGGCTGTGTGACTTATCATGCGGTCTGATCCAAGAGTGCAGCAGTGGTCCAGGAGTGCAGCACTGTCATGGCCACCCTCCAGGTTCTTTCTCCCAGGGAGCCTAGAAAAAGATGTAGGAACATCAGCCAATGTAGCCCAGGCTGCTGTTTGAATTCTATTGACTGATGAGTTAAACCTGAGTGAACAAAAGTTTTCACTCTAGTCAGGTTTTGGGATTTACATGCTGTCACCTCCTCCCTCCAAGGCAATTTCTTCTGGAGCACAGCTCTCCCTCCCACCCTCAGTTACTGGTTCTGTATTTGACCTGTGTATTGGTATCATTGATTGTCTTTACTGTTGTAATTTTCCATGCCATTGTCACAGTTTGGGGATGGATGACATGAGGCCAGGTTGTTGGAAATTACTTCAAGTGCCCTGTAAGGGTTCATCATGGGGGTGCCCTTATGGGACCCAGGGGGATGTAGGTGGAAATAAGATGCCCAGACATGGGTAGGGGTATTTCTGATCTTGGATGAATTGCTCTTGCCTCACTTCCATTTCTGACTTTGAGTCAGGGTATTGGTTCATTGATCAACAGGTGGGTTGGTTGATGCTCAGATCCATTCCTATGCATTTGCCAAGCCATCTGTGGCTGTAATTAATAAATAGTTGTGACCATTTCCCATCGAAAATCAACTTGTATGCATGTGTTCTTTGCAGAGTGGAACTCACCCTTGGACACATAATTATTGTACTACACTTGTCCCTCCACATTCGCTGGGGTTAGGGGCACAGGACTTCTGTGAATAAGGAAAAATCGCAAATAACAAGTAAATATTTTTACTTGAGAGAACACTCCTCTAGGAATCTCTAGGCCCTCCAATGCAACTCTGTGGTCAACATCTGCCAGACATTGATCATAGAATTGTGCTGGAGGAGCTACAAATGACTGCTGGAGCGTTCTCTCTAGGAATCTCTAGGTCCTTCAGTGCGACTTTTGGCTAAAGTTGACCATAGAGTTGTGCTAGAGGACCTACAGATTCCATGAATAATCAAATCCGAAAAAGTCAAAGCCGCAAATGTGGAAGAACAAGTGTAATTACAAGCTCTGCAAAGCACTCAAGTGACAGCACTATCCTGTCAACAGAAGACAATGTGCAAAGATATTTGGTTTGAAAGGACAACTGATATGTTGTAACAGCTAAATGTTGAAACTGGTCAGGAAGATGAGAGTTCATTTCTCTTTTCAGCTCACTTTGTAGAATTGACAAGCCATTGATTGTTTCCTTGCTAGGATTCTTTAATTCTGCTAAGGCGTGGCTTTTCTCCTGCAATGCATATCTTCCCCACATGGCCCAAATCCATTTATAATGCTTATATTAGAAGTAAGTTTTCTCCAGCAGCTTCATGTAAAAGCTTTCTTCCCTATGGCTTTGTCAGTAATTGCTTCTTGTTCTGCAAGCAGGCATTACTGATGAAGTGCCCCATATAACTCTTTCCTGAAGGAGGCTTGAATGGCTGCTTTCATCTCTTACTATTTTCTTTCTTTTCCTTAATTGTAAAATAATAGTGCTGCTATTTTAAGCTTAAATTTAAGCTTAAGTGCTGCCCTAAGATTAAATGCTCTGTTGTGTTCTCCAGGATCATAGGATGCATCTACACTGTAGAAATAATGCAGTCTTACAGCACTTTATCTTCCATGGCTCCATCTTGCAGAATGCTATGATCTGTAGTTTTTTAGGCACCGACAGGCTTCGGCAGAGAATGCTAAAGACTTTGTAAAACTACAAATCCCAGGGTTCCATAAGACAGAGTTACAAAAGAGACTGTAAGGGGCTTTGAAAACACGCTGAAAGGGGTGGTACAGAGCTGCCCCTGGGAACGGTGGATCAGGGCCACAGCATGCAGTTGCCATGGCCCCTATCCTCCCTTTGCCGCATCCAAAGGCCACCCTAAGAGCTGGCACCACGGCTCTTCCATGCTCTTTTGGCACAGTGTGTGTACACGCTGTGCCGGGAGGGTGTCCTGACACTGCGTGCCATGCCATGCTGACAGGCGACAGGCGCCCCACCCCAACTCACCCCCAGGCCAGCCCTTTAGGCCAGTCTGTAAAGGTCCTTAGTTTGCACTAAATTTGCACAAGAATATATAGGCACAGATACAAAATTATAAATATAGCTATAACTGTATTCTGTTTTAAATTAGGACCTTATCACTCTGCTCAAATAACCCAGTTTACCTCTTCCAAATTGAAGTCTAATTCGGGAGGCAGCCGGGTCCTATTGCAAGGATTTTGCCGCAGAAGCCTCTGGGCGAGTCCAACCTGGCTGCAGTCTGGGTCCCCGGCATGTGTCAGCAGCCTTATTGTGAAACCATGATCTTTCCAACTTGAAAAAATGGCCACCGAAGCACGCTTGGGACCCAGGTTGCAGCCTGTCTGGACTTGCTCAGTGGCTTCGGCAACAAAATCCTTGCGACAGGACTCCTGTCCTTTATAGTAAACCACTTTGGGGCCCATATTGGGAGAAAACTAGGATATTAAATAAATAAATAAATAAATAAACTAGCTGAGCTCATTTGTGGACCCAGCAGTAGTTCTGGATATTTCTCCAGGAGTAGTTGAAATTCCTTTCCCCACCCACTCTCCCTGGGATGTGCCATCCACCTCCATGCCACCCAGGCACATGCCCACTCCCAGTTCATAATGTGGCTGGGAGAGGTTAGGAAATGACTAGTCAACATCTGTTTCTGCAGCCAGACACATGAAGATTCAGCCATCCTCCTGGACCAGAGGAACCCACGCACAATGCCCAAGACAAGAGGATGATGCTTCTTCATGCATCCAGCTGCAGGAACAAACCAGTATGTTATTTGGATATTTCCTGCACTAAATGGTTTGGGGAATGCACCAGGGTGTCATGGAAGTAAACGGTGCAGGCAAGGAGTAGTTGTAAACAGAGGTGTTAGATCTGCAGTGCCCAAAAAGGACATACAATGGTGTAATTTGTAACTGTGGCTGTGTATATCACTGACAGGATTCTGCCCAAATATTATGATGGAAATAGAAATAAATATAGGAAGATTGCATTGTGATTACTTGTGTAATCTGCTTTCCAGGTGGAAGCTGTTGATGGGCAACTCAAAGGGCCATGCTCTCCTTCCCTATAGTTTTTGAACTTTAAATTTTTATTGAACTGGAACTGGAGAGCCCTTCAAACAGAGGATATTTGCCAATAAAGGACTGGCTTCTGTAACAGAGGGCATTTGGCCACCTTACCTACTCCTAACCTTTAAACATTAAGTATCTTGAGTGCACCAGCTGCCATCCTCCATTTACTCATCCTTATGAAATGGTATAAAAGTTTTGAATTAATAAAACCTTTGGTGGAGCACCAGGTGAGTTTATAGTATTGCACCAAGGATGAATTTGTCCTCTTTTTACAAGCTTGGGCTTCAGGCTATGAATTTATCATAAATTGCTAAGGAACTACAGACGAAGTCTGACGTAATGCAATTAATTTAGGGAAGGTTGCCTCTTAAGCCACTTAAGTTGATTGGATTCACACACCACAGAAAAGGGCAATCCAAATGACTTCTGCTGGGAGGATCATGCCTAAAAGGAAAGACTAAAATGTTTGGGGGGGAGGGGGTTTCATCTAGAAGGTGAAGAAGATGAAGGTGAACAAAAGATAGCTTAAGGTGAAGAAGATGAAGGTGAACAAAAGTGATATGTTGATATGAATAAAGTGGAGGAAAAGCAGAAAGTTTGCCCTCTCCCATAATGCTAGAAAAAACTGACTAGCAAGGAGTGGGGAAAGTTGTGGTCTTTGAATTGCAACTCCCATCAAACCTAGCCAGGATAGCCAATAGTGAGAGATTATGGGAATTGCTCATCACATCAGTTCCAGTGCATATGCACATTCGATATTCTTGCCAGAGTCCTGTTATCTTTGCAATTCAGTGAAGGGGTTTCTTAGTGCTGCTGCTACATAGCTAGTTATGTAGTGTAACAGGTCACATAGGATTCTAGCTTATGTTTCTAGTAAATGTCATTTTTGACTGAACTTTCAAGAACTTGGCATTTATAGGTCACAGTCCTGAACAGGCAAGAAGATCTTATATTTCCCCAACTGGTGACCAACAGAGATTATTGCATTGCAAAATAAAGCGTCCTTTTGCTGACGGGATAAGGTCGTGTTACAGGTTGCAAATGGATGTTATTTCACACAAAAATGCTGACTGTGTTGCAGGGCAACTACAATCTGTCTCCCAGCTGCAGTTAGCCCACTGATTTTCAAGTATGGAAGCTTCCTGTTTTTCAAAATCGGAGGGCTAAGCTCAGCTGGGAGACGGGTTGTAGTCACCCTGCAACACAGTCAGGGTTTTTGCGTGCGATAACATGTTTGCAACCTGTAATGCTACCTTATCCCATTGGGGGAAAGGATGCTTTATTTTGCTGTGCGATAATCTCCAGAAACACAAGTAATGACTGTAGACCCAAATTCAGCTTTCATTGAAAGGATGACATGGATAGTGTGGGATGCAATTTTAGTTTCCCAAGGTCTTAACCCTTTTAAAGGTTAACTAAAATATGCAGGTATGAAAGTTAAACTTCTTAAAGTTCAGCTTTCATTAGTAGAAGAGCAAAAATGTGGGTCAGACTCTAATTTAATATGCCTTCCTAAAGAATAAAGACTAAGGGCCTCTGCCGATGTGCAAAACGCTGTCTTGGAGGCATGGAAGGGGAGGGGCAGCTGCATGGCAGCCGCCTCAATCCCTCCCCAAGGACGTCATCAGGGCGTGCACCATTACGCATAGCACGTGCCCTGAATACATCCTCCTGGCACAGCATCGTCACACGCTGCGCCAGAAGAGGTGCAGAAGAACCGAGTGGTGGCTCTTGATCTCCCCTTCTGCCGGCTATGGAAGGACCAGCATTTTAGTGCTCCTTCCAGGGCCAGCAAAAGGGAGGATTGGGGCTGAGGTGTGGGGCAGCCTTGGCCCCATCCTCCACTTCCCAGGGCAGCCCATGGTCTCCCATCTGCATCCCCCCATAAGAAGCTTATAGTTTGGCTTAATAATCTGTTTTACCTCTCCTGGTTTAAATTTCAATTTGGGCTGCATCCTGATCTTCTCAGAAGGTTTTTGCCACTGAATTTGCCACCTGAATACATCTGAGGTGCATCCTCGCTTCCGGGAGTGCTCCTTGTGGCCATTTTCTTAAGTTGGAAAACTCCCAGATGCAAAAAGAGCCACGAGGAGCGCTCCTGGAAAAAGGGATGAACCTGGGATGTATCTAGGTGGCAAATTCAGTGGTAAAAACCTTCTAAGATGAGGATGCAGTCCGAATTGAAATTTAAACTGGGAGAGGTAAAATGGATTATTAAGCCAAGCGGTAAGCTCCCAAATCAAAAAACGACAAACATGTAGTTTGTGGCTTAAGAACAAACAATAATGACTTTAATAAATATTTACACAACAAACTAAATCTTATCTTAACTGGTATGTTAATATAGCACAGGGACCGCAACCTACGGCCCCCAGGCCGGTTCCGGCCCAGATCACCGGACTTACCGGCCTAAGCAGATTCCTGCCGCCGCCGCTGCGGCGCATTTTGCCCTCCATCCGGCCGTGCATGCCGCGGCCGCCATTTTGATTTTCAAAATGGCGGCTGCGATGCGTTTGCCATTTTGGAGAACAAAATGGCCACCACAACACGTTTGTGCATGCACAGTACTCCTGCACATGCGCAAATGTGTTGCGACCGCCATTGTGAAAATCAAAATGGTGGCCGCGACATGCATGGCAGCTGTGGCCGCGTGCGCTGCGGTGGCGGCAGCGCACACAGGGAGTTGTGCGCGGCGGCAGGGGGTGTGCGTATGCACGTGCGCGCGTGCCACCATCTCCCCCGGCCCAGTGGAAAAGAGAACTTCAGGGGACCGGCCCAGACCAAAAAAAGGTTGCCTACCCCTGATATAGCAGAAAGAGACTGCTATTCTATCTTAGGGGCTGTACAGATGGCCTCTAAGGGGTGGCTTCATGCCACCCCTGGGAGGACCAGATCGGGCTGCAGCAACCAC
>JAIPUX010001880.1:29964778-29985605 GCA_020142125.1 Phrynosoma platyrhinos
CACTGAAGTGGTACCTATTTATCAACTTGCATTTGCATGCTTTTGAACTACTAGGTTGGCACTACTAGGGACTAGTGATGGGAGCTCACCCCATCATGCAGCACCCGGGCTTCGAACTGCCAACATGCTGATACACATAGTAATATACTTACTGTCCTGAGAAATAGATTCAGGGTGAGACTTCCCTGATTCCACATAGACCTAGTAACATCCTCAATAGTCACACAGTCTTACTGCACTAGGGGTGGGTCTACACAAGCCAAAATACTCCGTGCTTGAATACTCCGAGCATGGCTCTTCAGCTGCCCCGAATTCTTCCTGTTACCACCACACTCTGTGGCAACAATGGCGGTTGTCTACACATGCATCTCGCTGTACAACCCACCTGTCAACACTGGTGTGAGTACCTCCCCATGAGGCCAAAAACAAGGTGCCCAGTGTTGATCACATGCCTGGGTTGTGACCTGAGAGGGAATGACTCTTGTCAGTGGCAGAGGCACCAGGTGGCACAGTGGGACACATGTGTAAACAGCCTCCTGATGTTGCTCTGGAGTGCTCTGGATTTTCCAGGAAAATCTGGAGGAAAAGGTGTCTTTTTAATCCCATTTATGAAGGGATGGGCTGGATTCGATGCAGAATACATTCTAACTGGGGCTTTGGCCCTGCATTGTGAAAACAGGATGCCATGAGGCTGGGGGGAAACTGGTTCATTTGGCCTGTGTAGACATGCCCTAGAATTCCTGTGAAACTCAGCAAGTTGATATTTTTCATCCTTACTTTTTTAACTGGAGCAATATTAGCCCACCTGTTCCACACAGCCCAACAGGAACATAGTCCCTTTCACACCACAGAGTTATAGCATTTTTATTCTATGTTAACTGCCACACCAACATCTTATGGAATTCTGGGATTTATAGTTTAGTGATGTGCTAGATCTCTTTGAAAGATCATTCTAAATGCTCTTCCCTAAACTGCAAATCCCAAGATTTCATAGGATAGTGCCATGGGGGAATAAAAGTGCTATAATGGTGTAGTGTAAATGGGCCCTATAATGTGTGAAACATATCTAGTATTAATAAGGACCTTTCTATGTACTCAATATATAGTGTCTCAGAAATTCTCAGAGCAACCAGTAGTGCTATCCTACGTTATTGACAGGAGCTATCTAAAGCAATCCACTGGAGCATAAGAAATTCCTGGTTTATAGATCATGTATTAGTCAGTTACTACACTAGCTTTTAACATTAACAAGTAATCAGTACAGATTCTTGGAATATCTCCAATCAAAAGGTAAACAGTTTCAATGTTATTACTTGCTTCCTATTGGTAAAATGTACTGAGTAGAAATTAATGAATGTCTAAATGTGTATCAAATTATTTAAACCTTTTGGATAACATCTTGGTTCTGGTATAATCGATAAATAAAAGCTTATGGAATTCACAGACAAGTCTTATACAGACCTCATTTAAAAATTAATACAGTAATAGGTAAAAGAGCTATTGGTATATGATAAAAGCCCTCTTATGGCTAAGGCATTAAAAGGAGACATATAAAAAGAAAAGCTGTTATATAAGAAAATTGATCTGTACTTACATCCATTAATAACTTTCTGCATTGCTTATCATTTCAGGAACATTGAGTACTTCCATGTGGTCTGTCAGTGCAAAATAAAACTACCTGAGAGCACCAATAAGCCATTATAATCTCAAAACATTATCCTGGAAGTCAAATAACAAACCAAAAACCAACTACATATATTGCACTATCAGAAAAAGCTGTTGCTTCACCTTTTCACCTCTGGAAAAAGGGATGGAGATATTCAGTATTAAAAGTTCCCATTTAAAGAGAGTATTTTGTCTTAAAATTATATATATACCTTGCTTTATATGAAGGAGTATGGTTTTGTGTCTGTAGAGAACAGTGAAATTATTATTTTCTTCCTAAAAGGCAACATGAGAAGCTGTCTATTCAACCTTTATTCGCCTCTGCTTAAAGATAGCTCGCCTATCAAGAATTCTGTGCTAAAAATATCCCTTTCCTTATGTAGCTCAGGGGAAAGCGATCTCTGCATGGTGTCTTCTGAACCCAGAGTATACATAGAAAAATCTTTTTATTAATGCACATAATTTTAGCTTGAATTCTACACTATGTCTGGGGATTGCTGGGGAGTCTCGGTTATAACATCACACACACGTGCACACACACCAGTTATAGGTTCTCTGAATTAAAATGATTTGTGCTGAAGAAAACCTTTAAACGACAATAATTTCATCTTCAATTTGATCTACAGATTTAAAATCTGACCCCAGGGATACCATGAACATGCCTGTTTAGTTACCTGGATATAGTAAGTATGCCTGCAAAATATGTCTTTGTGTGAGGGTGGGGAACCCTCTCATCTTATCATCCCTAGAAACATTAATATGTTTCCTTCCCGACCATAATGCCAATTAAGTGTGATAATAAAAAAAATGACTATCCTATTGGAAAGCAAATTTGGTTTACAATCCAGGACCAGACCTAGCATGTGGCAGGATGAGATGACCACCTGAAACAGCACATGATGAGTAGTGATGCAGTGTTGGAAGAGAGAGCTGTGTGTGTTTCAGGGGTTGCCCTGTGCTCCCCTAAGTTAGACTATTGTCCTCTGGTTCAGCAGAAAATTCTGTTGATCATCAGTATCAGTACTAAATCAAGTCTGGCTCTGGATGTGGAATGGGAGAGGCATCATCTTCACCTCAGGCAGCAAAATGCTTTGGGCTGGCACAATTCCTCCTACTTGGGCTGCAAGATCTACTTGGGCTGCATCTGCACTGCAGAAATAATGGCATTTAACATTGTTTTAACTACCATGGCTCAGTGCTATGGATTTCTGGGGTTTGTAGTTTTGTGAAAGATCTAGCCTTCTCTATCAGAGAACTCTGGTGCCACAACAAACTACAAATCCCAAAATATAGCAATAGCAATAGCAATAGCATGTACATTTCTATACTGCTTATCAGTGCACTTAAGCACTCCCTAAGCAATTTACAAAGTGTAAGCCAATTGTCCACATCAAGCTGGGTACTCATTTTAGTGATCTTGAAGGATGCAAGCCTGAGTCAAGCCAGAGCCCCTGTCTGGTACTGAACTGACAACCTTGTGGTTTGTGAGTGAGTGGCTGCAGTACAGGCATTTAACCACTGCGCCACTGGGGCTCAAAATTTCATAGCATTGAGCCATGGTAGTCAAAGAGGTATCAACTGCATTACTTCTGCAGTGCAGATGCAGCCTCAGTCTACAAAGATCAGTTCCAAAGCAAATGCTCCTATTATCTGGTCCTAAATCTGTAGATGACATTAAATTTGCTTTTTTATATAATTTAACTGCTATGGCGGCTTCCTAAGGAATCCTTGGATTTTTAGTTTGGGGAGGCACTAGAACTCTCTGGCAGGGAATTTTAAATACTTCATGAAACTATCAATCACAATATAACATAGGATGGAGCAATGGCAGTTAAAGAGGTATACAAGTGTTATGGTTATGTAATGTGAAAGGAGGAGGAGGAAACATTTGCAATTGTTTGCCAATTGCTCTTGAATTAGGGATGTAATTCTTTACTTTCTTCATTCTAGAAGGGAGAAATGAATAATTTTTGCAATTTTCCTTCTGCTGCTAGAAAGTCTTTAAAAATTGGACAAAGAGTATTGCAGTTTGGGACAAATTTTGTTCAAAATTCATATACATATGTGCTTAGGAAATGCTGCTGCTTTGCAGAAAATCCTGCTTCTGTGCTGAATAAATCCTGAACTCCAAATAGTCTTTTCAATCCAGGTTTCCCTTTATCAGGGTTTCCTGACACTCAAGTGACCACCTTTTGAATATTTCTGAATATTCCTTCAATCCCTATCCTGAACTTGCACAAAAAATGTTCAAGATAGCCAACCTAAGTCTAAATATCAAGTTTCAGAAAGGTGTATTGTAGAGCTAAAACTATGAAAATTAGAAGTGTTTGTTTGAAAGGTACCTAAAATGGCTGACAGATCAGGTCTAGAACAGTTTGTTTTGGCCCAATGAGAATATACACCACAGCTGATGACTATGGTTAATGCTACTGCTAATCCTGAGTAGAGTAGAACCATTAAATCAGATGGATTTATTTCTGTGTTGACTCATAATTCAATAAGTGATGAAGTGGATCTATGTTAATTAGGCTAAAGCAACTAGTTTCTAGTCTATGTGAAAAAGCATATACATTTATATAACATACCAGGAAGAATAACAGACAAACACTAATTTTGCATATACACTCGTCCCTCCACATTCGCTGTGGTTAGGGGTACAGGCTCCCCATGAACATGGAAAAACCGCAAATAACAAAAACACTATGTTTTTAACCTGAGACAACACCTCTCTAGGAATCGCTTGGTCCTCCAGTGCAATTCTGTGGTCAACATCTGCCAGACATTGACCATAGAATTGCTTGGAGGAGCTACAAATGCCTAGTGGAGCGTTCTCTCTAGGAATCTCTAGGTCTTTCAGTGCGACTTTTGGTTAAAGTTAACCATAGAGTTGTGCTGGAGGACCTAGATATTCCTAGAGAGAATATTAATAAAATCCATGAATAATCAAATCCGTAAAAGTCAAAGCCTCAAATGTGGAGGGACGAGTGCAGATTTTTGTATTTGTATTTTCCATCAATGCTATTTTTGTTTCTGTATACTTCTTGCTGTGTGCCTTCAGGTCATTTTTGACTCATGGTGACCCTAAGGAGAACCTATCATGGAGTTTTCTTGGCAAGATTTGTTCAGAGGGGATTTGCCTTTCCCTTCCTCTGAGGCCAAGATAGTGTTACTTCCCAAGAGGTCACCCAGTGGGTTACCTTAGCTGAATGAGGATTTGAATCCTGGTCTCCTGGTACCCTAGTCCAACATTCAAACCACTGCACCAAGCTGGCTGTCTTGTATACCAGCAACATTTAAATACCCTAAAGGCACCAGTCTTGTCTGATCTTGGGAGCTAAGCAGGAACAGCCCTGGTTAGTACTTGGATGGGAGACCACTAAGGAATACCAGGTACTGTAGGCTATATTTCAGAAGAAGGAACTGGCAAAGCAAGCTATGAGTATTTCTTGCCTAAGGAATCCCTATGAAATTCACAGGGTCACCATAAGTCAACAGGCAACTTGAAGGCACATATACAAACTCTAGCAGAATACCGGTAGTCTAGCCCAGGGGTGCCAAAACCATTTTTGTTATCTCAGAGGGTTCCAGATCTTATTTTTCCCCTGCAAAATGGCAAATAGTGCCCCCAAATCCTGGAAGGAGGATCCTGTCTTTTTTAGGTTTCTGTGGATCTTTTTTTCAAAGCAGGAGATAACTGTCCAGTTGAGAATGGGCTGAAAATTCAGCAAAATGGCCAACAGTAACCACTCCCAAGATTCGGAGGTCCTCTTGGCCTTTTTGGGTATTTGGAAGTAAAACACCAATTCCTGGGGGGGGGCTACCTTGGAGGAATTCAGATTTCCAAAGTCCTGTGGGGGAGCAATGAGGACCACCACAAATTCCTAGCAGTTGTCCATAAATCAACCCCTGATCTAGTCCTTACATCAAAGAAGTCATAAGAACAACTAGGTCCCTTGTTGACATTACATTTAGCATCAAGCTGGATGGCCAGGGACAAGATAGGCAATCCTTGGCCGGGTTTATAAATGTAGTTTATGGCAGATTACCTTGATTGACAGTTTCTATCTCCTCAGCCTAGTAGGAACAGTTATGTGGGCAGGAGATATCCAAAGAAGATAGCAATTTGTGCCAGTGAGTAGGGTTCTTAGACCTCAGGCTGGAGGATGGATATGGCACCACAGTTGGCACCACATGGAAGCTGGTGTTTCTAGTTACACGAGGTAAAATATCTGCCTTAACAGGACCATGGAGCATCATGAAATTTTATTAATAATACTGAAGAACTGGAAAACATTATTGGTGTACATTAACTCCCAGAATTGCCAAGACATCATGGCCAGTTTTCTGACTGGGGGGTTCTGGGAAGCAAAGTCCCAAAAAGTAACATTTCCAAGTTGTGTTCTGTGTGTGCTTATAAAGATGACATTCATTTTGATGTAGGGTAACAGAACATATGATTGATTTATCTATGTCCTTGAACAGAATCCCTTGAAGAGTTTTGTAGAGGCTATTTACTTTGGTGATATATCCCAGAAAATAAGGCTTTAGCTTGAGCCAGCAAGAACGAGTACAAAAGGAAGCACTTAAATCCCTTGGGTGAGTAGATCTGTGACAGTACTGCTGGCTTGAATAAACAAACAAGGCCATCCTATACAAATATTCTGGGAAGTAAAAATATATTTATTTAGTCAGTTTCATATTAAAATTATATCTCCCTATGGCACTCAAACTAGCCAACAGTCAGAAAATACAGCTTAAAAACAACATCTTAGATTAAAGCACAAGAAAATTTAAATTAAAACCCAGCAGCATTGTGTTATGTAAGATCACTGTTTTTCATTTCATTTCCTAAGAAATACCATAAACAATGAGCAAAAATAATGTGGATAACATTTAGCTTCTTATTAATTTTAGGTACGTTGGTGGGTGTATTCAAAATACAGTTGCTACTGATTCTTAATACTGGTTTGAAATCAGAAGGATTAAACCTTCATACATTTTTTTTCCCACAGGGAGTCCCCAATAGGAGCCTCCGTTTTGTGATTAGGGCTCAGTACTGTGTATTCCTGTATTTGCTTTTAAATTTTCTCATGACTTAAACACATTCGTGAGGGGAAGTTCCAGGAGGCCCAATAATGTCTGCAATGTTATTCCAGGAAATATCCACATGGGAACATGTTTGCATCAATACTGTGCCAGCAATCTCAGAGATTGTCTTTGAAGCCTAATTCCCTGAAAAGTACTGTCACAGCAAGATCCCATGTGACAAAGGATTTGATGACTTCTGTTGAGTGGTTAAAGTTACATTCCTATTAATAAGCAAAGGCAGCAGATTTTTCCTCTACCCAGAACTGTATGTCTGCACTTTAATTCAGGGTGCATCAGACCTCTTTGCTTTGACTGAGGGTGCATGAGGTGTGTTGCAGATCAGTGCTTTGATCCTGGGTGCATTAGGCATTCCCAATAGTGGTTGCCATGCCTTTGAGTTTAATAGCTTCCTGTACATCAGGGGTAGGCAACCTAAGGCCTGGGGGCCGGATGCGGCCCTCCAAGGCCTTTGGACCGGCCCCAGGCCAGTCCTGCCACCACTGCTGCCGCCACCCCCCACCGCCGCTGTTGCCCCCCATTATGATATTGATTATTGTTGTTATTACTTGTTCTTGGGTTTTTCTTGGCAAAATCTCCACAGGGGTTTTGCCATGGCTTTTCTGGGGCTGAGAGAGTGTGCATGCATATTTTTTAAAAAAAATTAATTTTAATATTTATTTATTTATTTATTTATTTTTGGTGCTTCGGCCCCCCAATTGTCTGAGGGACAGCAACCCGGCCCCCAGCTCAAAAAGGTTGCCTACCCCTGCTGTACATGTTTCCAATTAGTAAGAGAGTCAGGCAAGGGTACACTTGGTCACTCTATCTGTTTAACTTGTATGCTGAAAATATCACATGTAAATCAGGATTCGACCTGGAAGAAGATGGCATGAAAACTGGAGGAAGGAACACCAAAGATTTAAGATATGTAGATGACACCATCCTACTAACAGAAAATAGCAAAGGCCTGGAATATTTACTGAAGAAAGTCAAGGAAGAAAGTGCAAAAGCAGGTTTACAGTTCACCCTTAAGGTAACAAAAATAATGAACATAGATGATTTACATAACTTTAACGAAGATGATGAAGACACTGAAATAAAGATTTTCCATATTTTGGACCAGTCATTAATCAGAATGGAGACTGCAGTCAAGAAATCGGAAGACTAGGACTTGGAAGGGCAGCAATGAAGGAACTAGATGAGATCATGAACTGTAAAGATATGTCACTGAATACTAATCAGGATTGTCCAAGAGATTGTATTTCCCATTTAGGTTGTGAAAACTGGTCAGTGAAGAAAGCTGATAGGAAGAAAATCAACTCATTTCAAATGTGGTGCTGAAAAAGAGCTCTACAGATAAAGGGTGACCAGATGCCCTAACCACAAAGGAGGGCAAGGTACCATAAATGTAGGGCATTTAAGGAAAATGTTGGACACTACCAAACAAAAGCTCAGAATGCATATAAATGTAAATTTATGGTTCTTAGACATGCTTAAAATGAAGGACACTTTGAAATTCCTCCAGGACAGAAGGTTGAAATAGGGGACATGTCTTGGAAAAGGAGGACGTCTGGTCACCCTATATAGATACCATGGACTGCTAAAAACACAAACAAAAGGGTACTGGGGCAAATAAGGCCTGAACTCTTCCTGGAAGCCAAGATAACTATGAGTGTTGCACTTTGGCCTATCATGAGAAGACAGGAGTCACTAGAAAAAAATATTAATGCTTGGAAAGATGGGGGGGGCTGCAGGAAAAAAAGAAAGGCCTCATTCTAGATCAGGGATTGGCAACCTATGGCCCCCAGGCCGGTTCCGGCCCAGGTTGCCGGACTTACCGGCCCAGGCAGACTCTTGCCGCCGCCGCCACCATGCATTTTGCCGCCCATGCGGCCGTGCGTGCCGCGCCTGCCATTTTGATTTCCAAAATGGCAGCCGCGACGCATTTGTGCATGCGCAGGAGTACTGTGCATGCGCAAACGAGTCGCGGCTGCCATTTTGTTCTCCAAAATGGTGACTGCGACTCGTTTGCACATGCGCAGTACTCCTGTGCACGCACAAACGCATCGTGGCCGCCATTTTGGAGAACAAAATGGTGGGCGCGACATGCGCCGCGGTAGCTGCGCTTGTGCACATTGCGGCGGCAGCGGCGGCTGTGCGCGGCACGCGTGGGGGGTTGCACGTGGCAGCGGAAGGTGCGCGTGTGCACATGAGCATGCATGGCGCCATTCCCCCCCCCCCTCAGCCCAGCAGAGACTTGGACTTCGGGGGACCGGCCCAGGTCTCCAAAAGGTTGCCTACCCCTGTTCTAGATGATAGACTCAATCAAAAAAAGCCATGGACCTGAATCTGCAAGACATGAGCAGAGCTGTTAATGATAGGGTGCCTTGGAGGTCTCTCATTCACAGGATCACCATGGGTCAAAGATGACTTGATGGCAGTTAACAACAGCAAATATTATATATTAGTATTTCTGTATTCTATCATTTTGTAATCTTTGTATTCTTTGACTAGATATTTTACACCAACTCCCTTAAATTTTAGTCAGTAATGGTAAGGAATTATGGGGTTGTAGCCTTGAACATCTGGGGGACCAAGAAGGCTATTGCCTCTAATTTAGAAGAAAACAAAGTGTGTGTGTCTTGTCTATGAACAACAGGAAGGATTAAAACCAGGCTTGTATCATTTACCATATGTGAATGTTTTGTGTATCGTGTTGGATAAGAGATGATACATTATTCTGACAAAGGTATATAACCATGTGCCGTCTGAAGTTTTGCATACCATACCACTTAACTGCTTGTTAGTGTACTATTATGGAAGAGCTAGCATGCAATACCTGGTGCTCTTGATAGATAAAAATAACCATTACCATTTTCAACCTAGTTGCGTGGACATTTAGTTGGTTCCAAGATCAGCAAATTTCAACAGGATGGACTCCAAGCCTGCATCTACAATTCCATATGTCCTATGCACATATATCTGTGAAGATGCTCCACTAAACACAATGGAACTGGCTTATAAGTAAATAAAGATTATCATACAAAGTAAAAAGTGTTAGAGAAGAGCATTGTTACTGTCATTATTGTGTGATCAGGAGAATGATTATCACATGATGTCATCCAGCTATCATTTTTGTAACGTCCTGGAAGTGTCCTGCTAGTGGAATAACTCATTGACAATAAAAAAAGCAACATCAGTGGCTTGCTGATCATGATTCATTAGTGCTATTGCAAATGTGTGAAAAGCAATTACATTTCAATAGCACTATTGAGATTTCTTCATTTCATTTTCAGGAGAGTAGATTATCGCACTGCACTCTAAAAATGGGGCTCAAAAACTCTTACTGCTCTGGCTGCCTCCTGCTGCATTTTGGGGTCTGGAGTTCAGTGAGGCTTAAGAGCTCTCTGACTGAATATTCTAAATGGCCCTTCCTAAACTACAAGTACCAGAATGCAATAGAAGGATAATCTCCTAAATTGAATCCCCCAGTCTGGGAATCACTTCCTGTATCACAGGAGTTCCTTCGTGGGGGGAGAGAGACCCATCTTTCTCTCTGCTAAACAACCTGACGTGTGGAATGCAAAAACACTTTATTTCTTGTGAATCATTAATGCCCTATTTTTGCGACCAGCATGAAAGTGTTTTAATATCAACATTGTATCATTCTTGCTTAATAAGTTAGAATAACAGTTTTTAAACTGTAGCAGCCCTCGTGTGATAATCTCCAATATGCAGATCATCTGAAAGACTTATTTTTGTAATATATTTTTATTATAAGGACTAGTGGCATGGGCTGGTGATACTAGTTACTAGTTATACACCAAAGTGAAATTTCAGAAAGAAAACACTATCACCATGACAGTTACCTTGAATTCAGTTTCTCTCCTCTAGCATGGGCAGTCATTGTTCTAACAAAAACATTTTAAAAAATCCATTATCCATTAGGAATTTTACTATTGTGTGCCATGGAAATGGGAGCAATTCCTCAATCCTGGTGGTGGCTGAGACTCACTGGGTTAGTGGGGCAGAAGGTAGAGTCACCAAAGGGAGAGCCAAATTTGACCATAGGCACCTACCTCCAGTTTGTTATCCATCCTCCTGCCTTGCAACCTGATGGTTGGGAGAGGTTTGAGAAGTTTGGTGGAAACAATTGGGCCACTCCTCAATGGACCTATCCAGAACAAAATTTTATGGCATTCTGCTCTTGGACCTCCATGCCACTAGAAAAGTATTCATGACAATTATTACTTAGGAACTTACTGCATGAGCTTTTAAATCAGCAACAGCCCAACAGAATGCAGCCAGGACTGGGATGGAGGTGGGAATTATCACATTGTAATTCACCACCGAATCTGCTGGGCAAATGTAGCCCGGGTCCCAGTTGTTCTCAGCCAGCCAGTTTTCAGAATCAGGAGCTTTCGTTTTTGAAAAAGAGCCAGCTGAATGTGGCTGGGACCCGGTCTGCAGTTGCCTGGCAGATTCAGCAGCAAATTACAATGCAATAATTCCTGCCTCCATCCTGGGTCCCAGCTGCATCCCACTGGGTTGCTGCCGATTTAAAAGCTCATGCAATAAGCTCCTTATAAATAATACTATTTGGAATATGAAAGAAAATGTAAACATTTTTATTTGGCAGTTTTCAAATAGGTGCGTAATGGAAAATTACATCTTATCGTTTCCCCCTCCCCACCTAAAACAGATGGAGTTTCACTACATATTTACACAGTGGTTTCAAAGATTAGTTAACAATTTAATTTGTCTTGCTTAAAATGCAGTTCCCAACAGCACTAGACTTGACATTTATGGATGAAGATACTTAATTCTAGTAATCTCAACTGTTAAAGGCATTCCGCAGACTGGAAGTAAAGAGAATCATTGTCATGCACCAAGTTCATCAAGTTCTCATGATTGGTGGAGGAAGTCTCACAATAGATTCCACACTCTGTGTGTGTGTGTTTGTGTTTGTGTGTCACGCACTTAAGTCAACTATGATATGTTTATAAATCACTGTGTTCCCTTTAAAGCTTGATGCAAAAAGAAAATCTTTTTTGTCAACAAAGACATGTGTGAAAGATCTTGGTGCTTGTATGTTTAATTCTTGGAACTTCACAAACTTGGCTTTTACCGTATCCCAAAAATAGACTTGGGTAAAAGAATAATCACTTCCAAGAATAGCATATTGGTAATTCTTTATCTGAAGAGGCTGGAATACCATTGATCCCCTTGATGGCATCCTTTGTAAATCCTGAAATTTGGATCCTCCCCATTTCATCACTTTGGAATCGCCAATGAATCTTGTTAGACAAACATAAATATCCTCTTTCACTTTGAAGTGTTTAACAGCATAAACATCTTCCATGTCTGGAATATCGACTGGATCAATGAAGTTGTTTGTCCCTTTGCTCCACTGATATATGACAGGGTGCTGAGAACTACTTGACAGGATCAAATGAGGTTTTCCAGCAATTTCAAGATACTCCACATCTGTATCTCTGTACCACTCATGCAGAGACTGATCAGAATAAAACCCATTCCCATTCCATTTGTAAACAGTGGTGATGCCAGCTTTTGAACTGTCTGCTATTGCAAAGTATGAATCTTCTGCAATTGTGAATGTTTCGATGTCATTGGGCTTTCTGATTTTAAGAATCTCAATGTCTTGGATTTTTATAAATTTATTTGCATGAATGTCTCTTTTGTAGATATGGGAACCACCAAACAGTTGGGCAACGATGATGTACAGGCGATTCTCAACAATGACAGGCTTGCAGACAACCACTGAAATCCCTGCATGAAAAAAAAGAGAAAGGATAGTATCATTAACTGGTATAAACATCAGGTAATGTGTGAGTGGTAGTGTGGTGTAGTGGTTTGACCACTGGACTATAACCCTGGAAGTCAGAATTTAAATCCCTGCTCAGCCATGGAAATCCACTGTGACCTTGGGCAAGCCACACTCTCAGTCTCAGAGACTATGCCCTCTAAACAAATCTTGCCAAGAGAATCCTTTGGTAGCTTTACCTTAGGGTTGCCATAAGTCAAAATTACTTGAAGGAACACAACAACAACAACAACAACAACAACAACAACATTTAATGCGTGCATAGCTCAATTATCTATACCTGTAATATTGTCAAAATTCCTAAAAGTCCCTTCCACATGATCCCATTGAAGAAAGATACATTTTCCAGTGAAAGGCTGGGCAATAACCACATATTCATCATTCAGGTATGAGAAACTGTCCACTGAGAGAGATTGATATGGCAGCTTTCGAAATACAACAAATTCTGAAAAAGCACATATCAAAAGATTACATTCATTCATTTTTAGTGCACTTAAAAACATGTTACTCCTTCATAGACTGCTCATGTTCAAAAATCTGTCTCTTGTTAATTAGACTGTAGTTCAAAACAGAAGTTAATGTTTTCATTCAAAAGCAAGTAGCAAGTGTATTTAGCCTGGCTAGATAAAATCTATCCAGTCCCACATTAATATATCTCACATAAGATCAAGAATCTCATCAGTTTGCTGAGAAAAAAGTGGTTGCAGCCATGAAAGATCCTATCCCTGAAAGTGAGATGGTATAATCTCCAGTCAATAAATACACTGCACAAATATAACATATTTTTGTGGGAAATTTTTGTATTTTTCATAAAGAATTTTTTGCAGAAAAAAAAATCCCTAAACTAAAAAAAATTAAAAAATAATGTCCGGAATCCTGTTTGGCAGTTACAAATGCATAACCAAGAATTATACACTTATGACTGTTTCATGAATCCTATGTAGCACCTAGTTTAGTTTTAACAAATTTTGCAATTTGTCAAAATGTGTCAAAACACTCTTTTTCACGAAGGATAAGAAAAACAATGAATATTCTTTACATCTCTTGACCAGTAAGTTCCATATGGTAGAAAACAAACAAGCGCTATGGAAGATTCAAGGAAATAAATGTTTTGTTATACTTGTAAAATTAAATCACAGTGGGACAGTGGTATCCCCAGGAGCCCCCATGGATACCAAAATCCATGGATGCTCAAGTCCCATTAAATACAATGGTACAGTAAAATTGTGTCCTGTATATAAAATGGCAAAATCAAGATTTGCTATTTGGAATTTATACTTTAAAAAAATATTTTCAAGCCATGGATACCGTACTTGAATCTGTGGATAAAAAATCTGTGGATTAGGAGGGCCGACTGTACTAAACAGTGTGCCCGTGCCTTACACGGGCTTGCCATCTGCAGCTTTAAGCTTACGCGGAGGGCAAGCCCTGCATCTTTCAATGGCGCGCTGGCAGTGCTGCATGCAGGACCGCACAGCCATTAACAACAGGACTTGAGGGGGTCTGGAATGAATCCCCTGCATGCCACTGTACTCTGTAATGTTGCCTGAAATTACTGTCTGTTGCAAGTGATGTGCTTCCTCAAGTCCTGAGTTAAATACCTCTATCAGAAAACAACAATGTTGGCTACTTCTATTATAGCTACTTCTGCAGCAGAATTCATGTTATTTAAAGCTCAGCCATTCAAAGTATATGGGTTCAAAACATTGCATGTATTTAATCTAGTCCTCTATCAGTGTAGCCCTGTGTCCACTGTTACTCTGAATATCAATTTTTTATTTTATAGATTTTATAGCACCTTAATCTAACACCTAAGAGTGATATATAAAAAGAAGAGAGTCACAGATCTCATGCTAAACTAAACATAGGACTAACTGGAAGGCAAAACTAAGGCAGGAAAATAGAGATTGGCCACTAGAAATATATATAAATTCCAAAAAGCAAATCTTGATTTTGCTATTTTATATAAGGGACATCATTTCACTATGTCATTGTACAGTGGGTTGTTGGTATCTGCTGTGGTTTGGTTCGAGAAAACCCCTTGGAGACCAAAATCTGTGGATGTTCAAGTCCCATTAAATACAATGGAGAGTAAAGATAATGATCTGTGAATATGGAGGGCCAACTTAGACCATCACTGTCTTCACAGCATAGCCAGGTTTGGGCTCAGATGGCCTGTCAATGCAGAAGGGAATATCTATGGAAGAACTTGTTCAAGACATTTTGCTACCTGAGGTGAAAGGCAAAATTATGCCCCCAGTTTCTCTTAAAGGAGCTGGACCAGACTGGCAGCAAAATCATATTTCAATACTGATGATGGAACATTTTCCACTTCACTTCTGGATAGTAGACTATTGCGGCATGTGTGTGCAGAGTAGGGCTCATGGAATACACAATGGTGTCTTCCAATGGAGGGGAAAAACCAGGCAAATGCCTCATGAGGCCGGAAATTTATCTTTTAAATATGTTAAATAAAATTCCAACACAGATTGAAAGAAAATATTCAAGAATCATATTATACATGATAACGGCAACAAGAATGATATTAGCACAGTTCTGGAAAAGACAAGAAACGCCAGAAATAGACATTTGGTTACTTAAACTGGTAGAAATGATTGAAATGGATAAACTAACTGCTTGTTTAAATCCTAAAGATAAAGAGGACATTGAAAAAGAATGGCTTCCAATTACAGACTATTGTAAACTAAAGTGGAAATAGATTGTAGGAACATCAAGGAGATCAAGTTAGAAAATGAACAAAATAATAAGTACAGTTAAAATTACGTAAAATTAGAATATGTTCTAAGGCTTTGTTATAATTTTGCGTCCCCCCCCCTTTGGTAGCTTCTTTATTTAGCCTTCTTGAGTTTATTGATTATAAAATAAGTAAATGAAATTACAGAGTAATTAAGAGCATGTTGCTGGAGAAACGGAGGAAGTTAATGTTGGCTACTTCTTTTATTCTGTAAAAGAATAATGTAAATAATAAGTATTTTTTAACATTAATAATTTTTTTTTTCAAAAAAGCCTCATTCTGCCCAGTATTAAGCCTGGGACTAATGGGGAACTCTAACATGGACTGCTTCTGCACTGCAGAATTAATGAAGTTTGAAACTGCTTTAACTGCCATGGCTCAATGCTATGGAATTCTGCGGTTTGTACTTTTGTGAGATATTTAGTTTTCTCTGTCAGAGAGCTCTAATGCCACAACAAACTACAAATCCCATGATCCCTTATGATGGAGCCATGACAGTTAAAGTGGTATCAAACTGCTTTATTTCTGCAGTGCAGATGCAGCCTGAGAATGATTTCTCACCCAGATTTGCTGTTCTAACTTGGACAAATTAGCAAGCACAAGCAGTTTGTGTCTAATACTCACCTAGCAACAGTACTTCCCAAAATGAATAAGGTGTTGGGTGAAAGCAGTCACTGGGTTATTTCTATCATGGGTTTTTGTTTTTTTAAACAAACCATTCTCAACCATTTCTGGCTAGTGAAATGAACTCTGAAAAATTATTTCCACAGCCCACTAATTACTTTTGTGAACCATCACTCAGTTGTAAGCAATCAGCTTTCCATTTAGAAGGTTTTTAAGCAGAGCCTGGATGGTCATCTGTTGGTGTGTGTGTGTGTGTGTGTGTTTTGATGGTGTGTTCCTGCATGGCTGAAGGGGGTTTGCACTTGAGGTCTCTTCCAACTCTATGATTTTATGATTCTAGATATCAGTTTCAGCCTCTGTTATCTCCAGTAGGATTCTAACATCTAACTGTGAGAGGACTCAAGTACCAGCAAGTGATGTCAAATCTCTCTCTCCAAAATCCTAGTAGGCAATATTGGACTAGATTGATAAATAGTGGTCCCGCAATAGGAAGAGGCTGGAAAAGTTACTTTTTTTGAACCACACTTTCCAGAATCAACAATGCTGTATAATCCAAAAAAATAACTTTTAAGGCTCTGGGCAATGCAGCTTCCTAAATCCACTCAACTTTCAAAATTGAGCAATTTTTTTGGGGAAAGGATACCACCAATATTAATGCAATAAATCAAATTCATTTTAATTACTGTGTTTTAAACAGAAAGTCTTTGAAAGATTTACCTGTAATAATGCAATCAAAGTCATTGGGAGAAAGGTTGTTGATCTTGCGTTTCTTATATTCTGGTGGACTTTCACAATAAATATCTTCTATTGTTGCATTTGTTCTGCTTACCCATGCCACTAACCACTTCAGTTTGCAATCACATTTGAATGCATTTCCTCGAAGATCCCTGGAGTGGAAAGGAGGAAGAGTGTTGATGAAATACAAATGCTTTTAAAAAGGTAAATTGCCTCTTTCTCATTTATTTGCAACTATTGCTGAACACTTATTTTTAAGTGAGAGTATAAGTGTGAGGCTCAAGGTCCAACGTTGTTGCATTCTACTGCAGTTTGGAAAAGTTATGTTTTTGACTACAGCTCCCAGAATCCCCCAGCCAGAGTGGCATTTTGAGGAGTTGTATTTCAAAACAAGTAATTTCTCCCAGTTTTGTTTTATTGTATCTGTACTTTGGCTTACTCCCAGCTAGAACAATAGTTACATGTAATGAAGAACAATTTCATAACATTCCAACAGTTACCTCTTTTTGGACTTTTCCTGTCAAGGGCTTTTAGATATTTTACATCAGGAGTGGGCAACTGTTGGGGATTAGGGGCTGTAATTTCTTTTCATTGTGTTCATTTTGTTGTGTGCTTTCAAGTTGTTTCCAACTTAAGGTGACCCTAAGCCCTATCATGGGGTTTTCTTGGCAATATTTGTTCAGAGGGAGTTTTCCTTTGTCTTCCTCTGAAGCTGAGAGTGTATGACTTGTTCAAGGTCACCCAATGGATTTCCATCGTCGAGGAGGGATTTGAACCCTGGTCTCCTAGTGTCCTAGTCCAGGACTCAAACTACTGTACCATGCTCTCTTCTGTATGCTAGCAATGCCAAAATATCCTAAAGGCACCAGATCCTATCTTAGACACTAAGCAGAGTCAGCCCTGGTTAGTACTTGGCAAGATTTGTTCAGAAGGGGTTTGCCATGGCCTTCCTCTGAGGTTGAGAAAGTGTGACATTCCCATGGTCATCCAGTGGGTTTTCATGGTTGAGCAGGGATTGAAATATTGGTCTCCTGGAGTGCTAGTCTGGCACTCAAACCATTATACCATACTGCTGTCTTACCTCTGTTTTACGTGTGCCCAGTGTCAAGTTCCTATTTGTTGAGGAAGTCCTTTGTCTTAATATCCCTGACAATACTGCCCTTTTTGGGAGATTTCCCTCCATAAACATGTGGCTCTGCCAGAGCATGTACATATGCTTGGAAAGTACTTACTCTCCTTGTCACATAACTATAAACATAAAGAGAGAAGAGCAATGTCTTGCCCACTGGCACTGCCCTCCTGTCATATCCTTTACCTACAATGCCCCCACAATCCACACATTACAGGTAATGTCTCTCTACATATAGGCTACAGAGGCCTTGCCTGCATAGGCAAAAAGGCCCATTTCTTTCCCGTTGTGGCATCTTCCTGTTCTTATGTATCCCATCTCAACTTCTGGTTCTGGTGCAGGTAGTTTGGACTACATCCAGGGTATACCAGGTTTAACAGCCTTTTTTCTTGTTGTTGTGTGCCATCAAGTTGGTTCCAATTTATGGTGACCCCAAGGTTACCTGTTACTCCAGATCTTCTGGGAAGATTCAGTGCCCTCCATTCCCATGCCGTTGCAGCTGTCTGCATGTGCATCCCACTGAGCTGCCCAGTATGTTCACCACCACCACAGGTCACTACGAGGCACCCAGCATGTGATTGTCACTGGGCACCTCGCTATGACCTCAAAAGTGAGTGACCTGCAGCGGTGGCATACACACCATGTGGCTCAGCAGGATGCCCGTTCAGACAGACATGGCGGCACGGGAATGGAAGGTGAGGTAATGGGGGAAGATTGGAGCATTCAGAGGACCAGGATACTCTGGGCTGCCCCCTGGAGTATCATAGCCAGTGCAGACACAGACTAAGTCAGGGGTAGGCAACCTAAGGCCCGGGGGCTGGATGCAGCCCCCTGAGGCCTTTGGACTGGCCCCAGGCCTGTCCTGCCATCGCCGCCGCCGCCGCTGCCGCTGCCCCCCGCCATGATGATATTGATTATTGTTGTTATTACTTGTTCTTGGGGTTTGCTTGGCAAAATCTCCACAGGGGGTTTGACATGGCTTTTCTGGGGCTGAGAGAGTGTGCATGCATATTTTTTAAATGTTTTTTTTAAAAAATTAATTTTTAATTTTTATTTATTTATTTATTTATTTACTTTTGGTGCTTTGCCCCCCCCCCCATTGTCTGAGGGACAGCAACCCGGTCCCAGCTCAAAAACGTTGCCTACCCCTGGCCTAAGTGCTCCTATCCAGGATTTGGAACCATACTCAATAAATGTGTGGATGGCAAAGGGACAGGACCAGATGGTAATCTGACAGTGGGGGAAGAGCAGATTAGCCTGTACCATGAAGCAGAATGAGGCAGGCAGCTCAGGCAGCAGATTTTGTGCCATGAAATTATTAGTTATTTAATTTGCTGTTATTGTATCTTCACTGCCAGGAAAAGGAGAGATGCTTATGGGATTTTCTCCCTCAAGTGCTAGAATAACTTGGCTGGATTTAGGTATTTTGACACCACTGCACCTTCTAAGAGTGATCTCAGTTCGTCCCTAACAAGGAAATGGAAATGGAATCAAAACAGAGCTAGAGAAATAAAAGGGAGGTACCAGAATGCTTGGGGGAATGCCAAAACCGGCAGAAATATTATCATCATTAACTTTATTTATGTCCCCAAAATTGGGACTCAGATTAGTTTACAAATCAAAATGATTACAATATGATTAAAAGTATGAAAAAGGTCACATTAAGGAGATTAGCCCACTGCTGAAATAACCTGGTTTACCTCTTCTGAATTGAAGATACACCATGCTCTTACAACATTTTTCTTAAAAGCTGTCAGTTCTAAAAGCTCAATAAAAAAGCCTTTGATTGCTGATGCAAGGAGAGCAAGAAGGAAGCCATTCTAGCCTTCCTAGGTAGGAAATTCCAAAGTCTAGGGGCACTGAGAAGCCACTGAGAAGGCCCTTATCTTGTATTTCCACCAACCATAACTGAAAGTGGTGGGACTGAAAGAAGGGATGTTGCTGAGAATATCAGGATTTGGGCATACACACACACAGGGTGACCAGATATCATAGCTGCAAAGGACGACAAGGCACTGCAAAATGTAGGGCATTCAATAAAAATGTAGGGCATGACTAACCTAAGCAGATTGCCAGAAATAGTGCACATTAAATTGAGGCACTGCCCTGGCTCAGTGCTAGGGAATCATGAGAATTGTATTTTTTTTCTGAGACATTGAGCTTTCTCTGTCAGAGAGCTCTGGTGCCACAATAAATTACAGTTCCCATGATTCCCTAGCACTGAGCCAGGGCAGTGCCTCAATTTAATGTGCACTATTTCTGGCAGTCTGCTTAGGCCCTAATGAAATGGTACAAACATTCATATGAACAATAAATTCATGCTTCTTAGTCATGCTCAAAATGGAGGCTATTTTGAAATTCTTCCTAGTTGAAATGTAGTACATGTTCAGGAAAAGGAGGACATCTGGTCACCCTGCTCATACAGTGCAAATGATATTTTAAAATATTGTCATTGTACACATGCACACACACAAACATAAAAAACAATGCAGTGCAGTGAGAGCTGATTATCCCTTGCTTTACAGGAGAATAAGCAGTGATCTAGATGCTTCCAGGAGCACATTTCTTCTTGTTTGGAACAACCTAGAAAGAACAAATGTGATAGGATGGTGGTACCCAATGGCTACAAAAATGGGTGAGGAGACCGTCTGTGGCTCATGTGTTACCCTTCCCTATTATAAGCAATACTACTGAGCAATTGTTTTTGGGCCTCCAAATCATAATACAAAAATTAAATAGCTTTCTTACACATTAGTTAATGAATCCAGTCCTTTGAATATATCTTTGGGGAGCGTTTGGAGATTATTGTTTGCAAGACTCCTGGAGGAAAATAAGAGATTCATCATTAGTACTAATAGATCACTCTTTCATTTCTTATCTGCTTGAGGAAATACAAACTGCTTTGATGGCAAATAAATAAAATCAAGGTATGGCACTCCAAGAATTTTTTTCAATTATTTTTCAGAATACAGTCGTACCTCTACTT